>OX451211.1:7377453-8033496 GCA_949628255.1 Macrophya alboannulata
TCGTCGGCCCGCTAAGGGTCCCACGCCGAGGACCTCGCGAAAGTCACGTAGGCGTCTTGGGGTTTTTCCAGCCCCTACAAAACCACGCATGGAGGTACCTGGCATTGCCTCCCACCCTCTCGGGTTCAGGCCCAAACGCCTAGGCTAATGTAGTTTAATATTGAAGAGCGAAGCCAGTCTTCGTCGAGTATTCAACTAATATACATTTCTCCGCTTGCGGTGCACTTACACCCCCGGAGTAACGACGCGACTCACTGAGTACACTTATACTCTCTTATTATATCTTGATCAAGTCACTTTGCTTGGTCAGGCCGTTGAATAACTAAGTTACATTGCTTGGTTAAAATACACGAAATATCTTATAAGAATATTAAACCTACTTGAGGCTAATATTCATACACTCGTTTCTTTTTTGTAATGTTATCATAACTTAAATAAATTACCTTGTTTGTTTTAAAATCTCGATTCATTACTTTAACACACACTGAAAAAATAATACCGATGCAGGATCACCTAATCCTGATAACACATTGCAAACAAGCTTGATCAAATGTATTACTCCTGAATTAAAATGAAATATAAGTATTTTTATGATATCGATTTTATTTTCAAATACTCTTTCCTTTCCAAAATAACGAAAATATATATGTGCCTTCCAGTTAGAATTACCTTGTCATGTGTACTGTATTATTATAAATCATCAATGAATCATCATCATTCAAAATTTGTTATTGCCAGTAGCTCAATCTGAGATATTATATTGAAAGTGATTATAAAGCTTGTTTAACGTCTTTTAAAATGGTAATCTCTCATAAATTTCCGTCTTCGAAATATGTTTTACAAACGGTCTTACTGAAGTTTAAGGCTACTTTTCAAAATAAGACATTGAAAAAGTTTTATTGTCACTTTCAAATTATAGTTTCACCAATGACGAATAAATTTGATTCGTTGAATAACTTATTATTCACTGATTTAGAAATTGCATTTTGAAACCGGAAATGTCCTTCTATTTTCCGATGAAAGTACGTTTTCAATGTAAAAATGCAATTTCTAAATCAGTGAATAAAGTTATTCAACGGATCAAAGTTATTCGTCGTTCGTGGAACCGGCCATTACTATAGTTCTCATAAGAGATAACTCTCAGATATCTTATGCGGAAAGTCATGAAAGAGATGTCCTCGGGACATCCCTAATAAGAACTCTGCAAGAAGAGAGCTTTCTGACGTCCGAAAGAAGTTGACTCAGAAATGTTGTCTTTTTGACATCATTTTGAAGAAGTCTTATTCATTTCCGATGGTGGCGCATTGGAGTTCTTTCTGAACTCTTTATGTTTTCTTTTGTAAGCTACTTCAAGAAGTCCAACTCTTTGATCAGGCTTCTTTAAGGCTGTCCGAGGGGGTCCGGCCCATTTCCGGTATTTTATAATATTGAGATCATCTATCTTTTTTTCCATATCTTCACATCGAACTTATCGATAAACTTATACAGAAAAGTTGACGGTAGACCAATGGCACACATGATAAGTTGATTTGGCAGTTAAATTCTCAGTTATCTAATTATAATAACAGAAACAAAAATTGAATGTCCAATTGTTTCAATTATTACCATTAAACGTTGTAAAATAATAGGAGTATTTCGTGATATGCAATAAGGAGAGTATCTCCATCCCTCGGGATCATGGATTCAAATCAAACAGAGCTCCTTGAAGTGATTCCGTAGGCCAAAACTTGAAATCGGGTCAGCATGATTCATTCAAATGGGTTTTCATTTCTGCTTAAGCCCCAATCAATATTATCCAGCAATTAATGAATTCTTGATTGTAACAACAATACTATTGTACTCCATCTTGAATTATTGAGACTCTATAATTACGATATCACATTTTATAGCTGATATTAATGTGGGCAGCCAGGGAACAGATATCAGAAGCGTACAGTTCAATGCGAAAGCGAAAAGTTACCTGACTTTACGGTTCCTCTCGAGGCATGGTAGTAGAATATGAAAAATTGTATGTAAATGATAAAACAATCAGATTGGAGCACTTCAAGAAGTCTAAATATAATCTTGCTATTTGATCGTGATGATTATACCAGTTCAACTCAATAGTTCGATCAGCTGTTGAGCCTTCGATGTTGCTAAAGACTGAACGATGCAATATTCCTCCGGAGCCCATGATTTTGGCTGCGTAAGGTCTCCTGCCTTCCAAGACATGACGAAAGATCTTCAAACATATGGAACGTATTCAAAATTATGTTACAAATCCTAAGAATATCCAACTTCAGTTTGACTTTTTCAGTTTTGATCACGACCCAAAAATTACAATGGGTTAAAAAAAAAATATTTCCTAAAACTGGTAGCTACTTTTCAAATTCCGCTCTGTAGCTGCTTTTATAATATGATTTTGAATAAGTTCTGTAAGTGTAGAGCTCTTCGGTTGACTTTTTGACAGGGAACCTTCCGAAGCCAAGATATTCGGCTCCGGAGGAATATTTCATCGTTGAGATTCTAACATCATCGAAGGCTCAAAAACTGATCTGGCCAAATTGAACTGGTATGATGATTACGATCGAAATAGCAGGATTGCATTCAGGCTACTCGAAGCGCTGTCATTTCATTTTGTATTATTTTCACACAATTCTATGTTTTGTACTAACATGCCTGTGACGAAGCGCTAAATCAGGTGACTTATCGAATAAATCATATGTGCTAGATTTTATGCCTGCTACTTAGCTACTCACATTAATATCAATTAGAATGTGTAATATTTCAATGATAAAGACTCATTTAAAAAGGAGTGATAGGCATTATTGCAATTGTCGAAAATGCATCAATCACTCAATAATACTATATCCAGGGGCTCAATTAAAGAACGGAGAGCTCATTAGAATGAATGCAGCAGAGCAGCCTCAACTTCTGGTTTGGGAAATCCCCTGAAACTTTACTATTGAAATCCATGACATCAATCAACGCACGAAGGGACTAGACTCTTCTTATAATTGAACAAACCGCACATGATGTTGTTAGTTTATTTAGCTATGCAATACTGAATTATCCGCATCGTTAAATAAAAAATCGAGTTAAAAAAAATTGAAATTGTCAAAAAAACAATCACAGTAATTCATCGGTGATTATTTGGAACAATATTTTAAGTTCACGAGATTATCCTTATTCAGCCTGAGATAACTCACATCATACTTTCGTAAATATGCAAAAATCTATGCGACAGGACTTGCAAAAGAAATTCATTGAATCAGAGAACACAAAAATAAATTCGGGATTCTTTTCTAGCCACTATAATTAGAACTAAAACTAGTTTTGTACAGTTGGTTAAAGACATAATTATTTGTTACTTATTGTTATGCTAAATCATGCTGGCTTTATGTATTTTACACACCAAAGTGACACCTAACCTTCAAACGAGATTTTATCGTATAACCGAATATTCTAATTTCTATCATATTCATGCAGCGCACTGCTCAAGCCGCAAGAGTGTACGTTTCATATTAGATACAAAAGTGTGTGACTGTGTGAGTGGAATGGACTGGGCCCTCGGGAATTTATATTCGGCTATGAGTCCTGATAGCATGAGTCGACGAACCAATGGTGGCGCCATCTATTAGCTATAAAATTTCGCCCCCTAAATTCTCCGAAAGTAGGTTGTGTTTCAGCTCGGCATGGGGATTAAATTATTTCTACAATAATATTGTTTGGCGTGGAATAGTGCTCAGTACCTGAAAAGTGCAAGAAATCTTCATATCACCATAATTAAATTTCACTCGGCTTACACCGCAGCCATGTTTGTTGTGTCAGTGTGTGTATCCGTGTGTCAGCTATTTATTTAACATTTTTTTATAAGTTCAGGTTCATTTGTGGTTATCCCCTGCTATTTCACGCCAAACATTTGTATTCAAGGAACGATTCACACACATCAGATTCGCGAAATAATTCTTTATTCGTGAGATTTTAGGGGGCGAAATTCACTCGTCGGTGTGTACATGTGTAGGTGCCGTTACCCCCACCATGGGACCCCTCGGACAGCCTTAAGCGTTCCCAGACAGCATTGAGATATCATAAAGAACGCTTAAAGAAGCCTGGTCAGAGAGTTGGACTTCTTAAAGTAGCTTACGAAAAAAAACATAAAGAGTTCAGAAAGAACTCCAATACGCCACCATCGGAAATAAATAAGACTTCTTCAAAATGATGTCAAAAAGACAACATTTCTGAGTCAACTTCTTTCGGACGTCAGAAAGCTCTCTTCTTGCAGAGTTCTTATTAGGGATGTCCCGAGGACATCTCTTTCATGACTTTCCGCATAAGATATCTGAGAGTTATCTCTTATGAGAACTATAGTAATGGCCGGTTCCACGAACGATGAATAACTTTGATCCGTTGAATAACTTTATTCACTGATTTAGGAATTGCATTTTTACATTGAAAACGTACTTTCATCGGAGAATAGAAGGACATTTCCGGTTTCAAAATGCAATTTCTAAATCAGTGAATAATAAGTTATTCAACGAATCAAATTTATTCGTCATTGGTGAAACTATAATTTGAAAGTGACAATAAAACTTTTTCAATGTCTTATTTTGAAAAGTAGCCTTAAACTTCAGTAAGACCGTTCGTAAAACATATTTCGAAGACGGAAATTTATGAGAGATTACCATTTTAAAAGACGTTAAACAAGCTTTATAATCACTTTCAATATAATATCTCAGATTGAGCTACTGGCAATAACAAATTTTGAATGATGATGATTCATTGATGATTTATAATAATACAGTACACATGACAAGGTAATTCTAACTGGAAGGCACATATATATTTTCGTTATTTTGGAAAGGAAAGAGTATTTGAAAATAAAATCGATATCATAAAAATACTTATATTTCATTTTAATTCAGGAGTAATACATTCGATCAAGCTTGAAGACAGCAATAATGTCAATATAATACCAATATAAAGAAGAACACGAACCGATGGATAGGTCTATAAATTCTTTGTTTTGAACCATGACGGTTTTTTTTCGGCCTTCCATGACAACTTATAGGCAACGTTGTCATCTAAAACGTCTCTCAATACGTTACGTACATGTTTCTTATAATTTTTACCACCGGTAATTTTAACCATCTTTTTCTGTGAATTGGAGAAATACATCTTGAGTTTCCAATCTCTTTGGTCGTACAAAAATTCAAAGAAATTATTTTCAAAAATATTTCTCGAAATGCTGTAACTAAACGGCTTACATATTGTAAACGAGCTGTCTTATCTTCCTCGAGTAATGTTTCCAAATTTTCCTTTTGCAATGATTAATACAACCATAACCTTTCTTGAGCGAAAAAATCAATCTTTTCGTTGTGTCAAACTAATTTTTCGAAGGCATTCATTAATTATTCATCAACGAGCAAGCAACTGATTATGTTTAATTATTAGAATCGTCACTTACCTAGCGAAAGATGTGATTATTATCGTATAAAAAATTACGTGGCTATAATATTCACTGTTTTACATATGATAATCACAGCCATTATGATCATAAAGCAAAAATAAACGTAACTACGCATGTGCGGACTATAAGTAATCAAGACATTGAAAAGACATCTCTCTCATGTCTTCAAAAAGACGACTTTCTGATACCAAATAAATGAGATTGATGAGATATCTCATAAAAGATATCTTGTGGATTTCTTATTCAAGAAAATTCCGAAAATTCATCATTCGGAAAGTGATTCTTTGCGAGAGTTTTTGCGGATATCTTTATGATTTTCATGCTGTCTGGTTTCTTTATGACATCTCAATGCTGTCTGGTTAGCTACACCAACCAACAACAGCCAAGAACGAATATGAAATGTGTAGTACTGGAAATAAGAAAAAGACTAGTTAATACAAACACAATAATATTATCCGGTTTCCGTCGTCCGAAAGTTGATACAAAGTAACCAGCATGCGGATTGGTTATTTAATCTGTTCGGTGCTTTCGAATTACCAAAGATGCTTTTGAGAAAAGTATCTCAACAGGAACTGAAGTTGCAGGAATTGATAAATAATCGCGAGCTATCTTGGCCAAGAGGAGAAATTGCAACTGGTGCTGCTTCCACCACTGTAAAATATCTGCTGTATTATATCATCAATAATAAATATTATTAATATGAATATACATATATGATTACTATTATTATGTCTATAAATTAATTTATATATTTACAAAAATAATATTTAATTTTAATATTATGATTAATAATGATATTAAGGCCCATCCCTAGTCGCCCACCTCCTTTTTGCCGAAAAAGGGGCGGGGGAGGCACATCTCGATTATTATCCGGGCCCAGGCGTCGAATACGCAAAAATAAAATGCAGAGCGGCGATTCTATTTTAATTCCAAACACATACGTCCGAAAATATGTTTGTTTTATGCGAAAATAGAGCTGCAGCACCGCTTTTAGATTTGTCAAATGTCAATTTCCTCGGCGGCCATTATTATGTAGCTGTACGCCGAGTTTCGCTTGTCCGGGAGGTAAGTGGCGCCACGAATATATTGCTCCGACGCAAGAATAGTACACTAAGAGAGTGATATCCTTGGGTCCGACGGTAAGTGTAGGAGTCTGTGGGCAGGACGCGCTTGGTATTCTGTGGGTAAGACCGCTCTGGCAGGCCGCCATGTTACACGGTGCGTGATCTCTCCGACTCACCGATCGATGTAGTCAGCCGTCAGCGATAAAGACACGCGGAGAGATCACGCACCGTGTAACATGGCGGCCTGCCAGAGCGGTCTTACCCACAGAATACCAAGCGCGTCCTGCCCACAGACTCCTACACTTACCGTCGGACCCAAGGATATCACTCTCTTAGTGTACTATTCTTGCGTCGGAGCAATATATTCGTGGCGCCACTTACCTCCCGGACAAGCGAAACTCGGCGTACAGCTACATAATAATGGCCGCCGAGGAAATTGACATTTGACAAATCTAAAAGCGGTGCTGCAGCTCTATTTTCGCATAAAACAAACATATTTTCGGACGTATGTGTTTGGAATTAAAATAGAATCGCCGCTCTGCATTTTATTTTTGCGTCTTCGACGCCTGGGCCCGGATAATAATCGAGATGTGCCTCCCCCGCCCCTTTTTCGGCAAAAAGGAGGTGGGCGACTAGGGATGGGCCTTAAGACAACTTTAGTACAATGTATCTATTTATACGTAACGTAATATACTATTTTGATGGCTGTGATTAGAATTTGCTTAAGGCGGCACCCTACTCAATTATGATCTTTTCTGAAAACATTGTGCAAAACAGTGCTATTAAGCGGAATATCTCTGCCCGGGCACCGAAAACGGAAAAAAGAGATACGTCGCGCAATTCTATGTGCAATTTCGAATACGTACATCTCAAAACATGTTCATTTCACGCTAAAATAGAGAAACGCTTTAGGAGACAAGCTTTTTTGACATTTGGCGATTCTCAAACGCTCGAAAACATGGCGACTCGTCGTGTTTGGATTTTTCGACGACGCCTCCGAGATGGCGTGACGCACGAATCTGGTAGAACGGGTAAAACAGTCGCTGGTATGGAATACCATGTTACACGATGTCTGTTCGAAGCTGATTTTGTCCAGTGACCGGCCAGTGTATCGAACAGTGATCGTGTAGCATGGTGTTCTATACCAGCGACTGTTTTACCCGTTCTACCAGATTCGTGCGTCACGAAATCTCGGAGGCGTCGTTGAAAAATCCAAACACGACGAGTCCGTTTTCGGTGCCCGGGCAGAGATATTCCATTTAATAGCACTGTTTTGCTCAATGTTTTCAGAAAAGATCATAATTGAGTAAGGAGCCGCCTTAAGTATTTCGTAAAGCGCAAGAGTCGCGACTTGTCGACGCGTTAGTATATGCCCGACGCTCGGCATAAGAGTTACAGTACCGCCAGTATTTCAGAAAGTAAACAACACGGCGTTCAGTCGAAGAATGACTAACGAGAGCCCGATGGATCTTGCATCTGGTCAAAGTAGTTGTGATAGTGAAAGTGGAGATGAAACTGATCAGATGGTGAGGACAGGTGAGTACCCACCGATCAAATTTACAAGTCGTGAAAGATAAATATTGATACCATTGTAATAATCCTGCTATTTACTTATAAGCATTAGTATCTTAATGTTATTGTATTTATCCCTTAAATGGTAACGGGGGGTCACTCGTGCCTCGCCCAAACCGTCTCCCCTTGCTAGCTTAGAGAGAAGGGTGGAGGGCAGGTCCAAACTATACCGTAAATAATTGTACACTAGTAGGCTATAAGTTCCCCAAGTGCCGATAGTTTAGTCCGTAAACAGCTGTTGTGAGAGCCAAATGAAAACACCCTTGGGTCACTAGTGACCCCCCGTTACCATTCGCGTTGACTGAAAATGTAAGGTAAGTGGAGTTGTTTCTTCCAAAGTCTGATGCTCTTTTATCATGAATCGATGTTTTTTTTTTAATCGATGTCATTCTGATTAATAAAATTGAGTAAAAACCAAGACAATGTCCAATTTCCAATACTTTATTTACATTTTTTCCAACTCTTTATGTACATAAAAAAAAAAACGATTTTCATGCTCAAAACTTAAGCATTTATTTTATTCATACAGAATCTCAATATTTTTTTCCTGAAGTACCGTTACTAAGCTTCAATTTCCCGTTTGAAATTTACCAAAATATTAATTACATCCAAAGTTACGGTTTTTTTAACATAATGGTGCACTCTTCACGTTTTCCTTTGTTCATATGATTATATTGATTAAACAAATGATCAAATCAGCAATATAGTGATTGGTCCTTATTCTAGGATAGTTGATGAGATATCATGAATTTTTTGGAATTTTTTAGAGCACTTTAGAGCACTTTTTAAAGCGCCAGACACGAGTGACCCCCCGTTACCATCTAAAGCTGCCGAAAAACCCGTTACCATTTAAGGGTTATTATTAATTTAATCAATTGATGTATATTTTTATATATAAAAATACTAAGTATCAATTGCGATATCTTTCAAAGAGAAGAGTCACTTCAACGTTCTCTTCTTACGCAATCAAATAAATTCATTAATACAGGGTGTATCAGGTTGAGCGCACCGAAGTATGTGGGTAGATTCCTTGAGTCATTCTAAGACTAAATTCCCTTTACCAAAAATTCGAGGGCCTAATAGTTTCTGAGTTATAGAATATCTTAGTTGACCAATCACAGGGCTTGGAGCTGGCCTATTCAGGGCCGTGTCAAAAGAATAAAATAGGTAGTGCCCATGGGTGTGAACCCGTAAAATTTTATTTTCCTTTTTCGAAGGTGACATCGACTCATCTTCGGGAAATTTCCTCGTAAAGCATACGTCTTCCTTATCTGCGTCCTGGCTCTCTGCTTCGTAGTTTTCGTCTTTCAGGTCATCCGCTTCGTAGTCTTCGACGCCAGGTCATCTGCTTCGTAATTTTCGTCGTCCAGGTCATTCGCTTCGTAGTTTTCGCCGTCCAGGTCATCTGCTTCGTAGTCTTCGGCGCCAGGTCATCTGCGTTGCTTTCATCTTCCAGGTTCATCGTGCAGGACCTGGACAACAAAAACGATGACCCTGATGACCTAAAGGACGAAAACCACGGAGCGAATGACCCGGACTTCGAAAACTACGAAGCGGATGACCTGGACGCTGAAAACTACGAAGCAGAGAGCCAGGACGCAGATAAGGAAGACGTATGCTATACGAGGACATTTCCCGAAGATGAGTCGATGTCACCTTCGAAAAAGGAAAATAAAATTTTACGGGTTCACACCCATGGGCACTACCTATTTTATTCTTTTGACACGGCCCTGAATAGGCCAGCTCCAAGCCCTGTGATTGGTCAACTAAGATATTCTATAACTCAGAAACTATTAGGTCCTCGAATTTTTGGTAAAGGGAATTTAGTTTTAGAATGACTCAAGGAATCTACCCACATACTTCGGTGCGCTCAACCTGATACACCCTGTATAATGAAACAAACTAATCGATTCACGATAATATTTCTTTTCGTTTTCCACTAAAGGAAGACCCTACCAGAATTTCGAAATAAGAACACATTTTAATTTTTCAAAGCAGCAAAAACAGATCTAATCAAAAAATGTATCTGACAACTTTCAAAATTTGGTATAGTATGTGCTCTGGACAAAAATTTCAATCTTCTACAGTGAATGTGTAGATAGAGAATCTTTCGCAGAACTTTTCCTACATAAGTACCGCTGTGCAAAGTCTCCTGCATCTACATTTTCATCGCAGATTGACATTTTCTTTTAGAGCTGCCAGAATCTGAAAGTTGTAAGATGTATTATTAGACTAGACCTGTTTGGCTCGTTTGATATGTTGTAAAATGTTTCTCCCAAATTTCGGTCTTCCCTTAAACAATAACAAATTAACAATGGCTCTAGAATCTTTTTGTTGATGTTTATGACTAATATTGCAAACAACATTTGATGATTTTAATTTTTTTTTAATCAATACAAAAAAAAATAATAATAATAATTTATTTACTTGATTAATTCATAAATTGGTCAATAAATATATAAATAAATATAATTAATAAATATATCAACGAATAAATTTCCAAATAGATTTATAAATAAATTGATAAATTGATGAATAAATTATTGACAAATTATTGAATTAATAATTAAATCAGTTAATAAATTAATCAATAAATCAGTATCACAATTCGATTTCATGCACAACCCTTGTCCAGCGAATAGACTCTGAGCAAGAATTACATACGAAAACAAATATTCCTTTCCATCTCACCAATCTTAGCGAAGATGATAAAATTGTAATGTCATTTTTCGTTTCAGGTGGCAGGGAGAAATAAAGATTTCACCACAACCACGGTAGATTGCAAGGCCGGATTTAGAGGTATGGAGGCCCTGGGGCAACGAATGCGTGGAGGCCCCTAATTATTCTTCAAATAGGTTCAACAATTTTTTTCTTTTAAGTGTCTCAATAATTTATTGCAGAAAATTGTAATTTTTGGAAAACTCAAAACAGAGAAAACTACATAAAGAAGAAAATAAGTACGAATAATTGACAAGTCCTTTCCTCCTTTACAATTCGATTGGTAAAAATCAATAGTAATCTACTGCAGAATTCATAGTTTGCACATCGTAAATAACATGCAGAAATTACAACATTGAAAATAGGTAAAAATATATGGGACCACAAAAATAGATTCATTCAATTCACATAAAAAAATTGAACAACAGTGTAATCGAATTAAGCTGATGTGAGGAAACGTCTCCTGTTCTCACCGGTATTTTTTCATTCAATCGTTTGGAGTTTCGGAAATGTTCCTGGCAGCACCTAATTTCGATACGATATAATATTTTCCCATTATTCAATGAGGATAAATTAATTTCTTTAGTGTGTAATCGTGTGATGATTTACTCTGTAATTGTTTCCCGTACACACATGATTAATTTATCGGATCGAAAATTAACATTGACCATTAATTTTGGGAAAAATACGAAACGCGCCTTGGAATTTTTAAAACGAAAAGTGACTTATGAAAGTGTTAGAACTGCTCTTTCGCTGACAGAACTTGGATGTTTTTTTTTTTTTTTATTTTTTGTATTTTTTTCAAATATAATTTCGCATATTATTCGGTATTCATTAGAAAATTTTACCGAAAAATTTCTATTGTAGGGGCCCCTCTCTTGTGAAGGCCCCGGGGCTGTAGCCCCGGTTGCCCTCGCCTAAATCCAGCGCTGGTGGATTGGATTACTAGAAAGTATCTTCCCTTCTCGTTCTTTGATGATCAAGAAACACAGAACTATTTTTGTACAATTTGCCCACATCTTGAGTTTCCTAAAAGGTTCACTCTTCGTCGACAAGTTAATCAGCGTTTTGATGAGCTCCAGGACAGTGTGAAGGATCAGCTACAAAAATGCACATTCAAAATGTCATTCACAATTGATGGATGGACGTCCGTAGCTGGTCGTACTTTCTATGGTGTGACAGTTCATTTCATAGATAATGAATGGAATTATCAGTCTATGGTCCTTGATTTTGTTCCTTCCCATGGTCAACATACAGGATAAGATATTGCAAAAATATTTCACAGATGTTTGGGAGAGTTCAATTTAGAGAATAAAATGCAGGGCATTTCAGTTGATAATGCATCAGCTAACACCAAATTCATGACTGAACTTGAAAACCTATTACCAGATTTCGATTCGGAAAATTAGCACTTCCGCTGTATAGCCCATGTATTAAATTTGGGCGATCAAGATTTAATAAAGAGCGCATTGCAAACTGATCATGAGAGTGAGGAGGAGATCAATAGTTCAGATAAAGACGTAGAGGACCAGGAAAATATATCACGAATTCACAACGCAAGCACGACCATCATGAAATTGCGTTCCATCTTCAACAAAATAAAAAAGACCGAGATGCTGAAAAATAAGTTCCGGTTGGCTGGTGCGCCAACAACTTTAAGTCTCATGCTTGACTGTCCAACGAGATGGGGCTCTACCCACGATATGCTTGGTGTAGCCTTAAAACTAAAAGGAGGTATCATTACTTTATGCAGTATAGTACCTGAGTTAAGCAATTTCCGAATCTTCGAAGAAGAATGGTTGATATTTGGAAAGATATACAAATTTTTACTCAACTTCAAAATCCTTACCCTATTGAAAATTCTGTCGTTGAATAACACGTAGGACCGACGTCCCGGCGACGTATGCTGTTGTAACCATAAAATAACTCCGAAAATGTGTCAGAGCTCCTGCGTCTGGAACTACCAACTCGCAGCCGTCTGAAATTGGGATAATATATGACGTCGTCGCGACGTAACCACGGACGTAACTTCTGTCGCAATATCATATTTATTTCGCTTATACTCCCTACTGAAAACGTTTATTAAAGGAAAAAAGACTCCTGCGCTGCGAGACTTGAACTCAGGACCTCCCGATCCGTATGCTCTTACCTTACCACTGCGCCACGACACCTCTTGTAAAGATGGTATCTTCTCACGTATATTATTTCATTTATTATTTATTATTAATATTATTAATAATAATAATAATAATAATAATAATATAATAATAATATTAATTTATTTTATTATTTATTATTTAATTATTTTTTTTTTCTTTATTTTTTTATTTTTTTTTTTTCATTTTATTATTTTGTTTTTATATTATTTCATTTCTACAAGCAACATTGTGGATCATCTCCTATCTTCCGTATACAAATTACTGCAGTGACTCAGAATGAAATGATATACGTAAGAAAGATCAATCTTGACAAGAAGTGTCGTGGCGCAGTGGTAAGGTAAGAGCATACGGATCGGGAGGTCCTGAGTTCAAGTCTCGCAGCGCGGAGTCTTTTTTTCTTTTATAAACTTTTTCAGTAGGGAGTATAAGCGATGTATGATATTACGACAGAAGTTACGTCCGTGGTTACGTCGCGACGACGTCATATATTATCCCAATTTCAGACGGCTGCGAGTTGGTAGTTCCAGACGCAGGAGCTCTGACGCATTTTCGGAGTTAGTTTATGGTTACAACAGCATACGTCGCCGGGACGTCGGTCCTACGTGTTATTCAACGACAGAATTTTCAATAGGGTACTACGAAACTTGGTGGCGATAAATACGTAGCTCTCCCACTTGTCATTGTTTCGTTCCATCCTTTACTTGATAAGGTGGAATCTACCATCAAGCAGTTAGATGAGAAAATCGACCGTACTGAAGTAGACGAGAATAGTACATTTCAGTACGAGTATGGAAAGGCTTTTTTGGCGACACGAGAGGTTTACGACACGAGCCGAAGGCGAGTGCTGTAACAAGTTTCGTCAAAAAGCCTTTACGTACAAGTTACGATCATTATTTTTCATCCCGAAAGCCGAGAAATCGCAACGAAGTTGCGATTTTGAGGTTAGAGTGATGAAAACTCATTTTGGGTTTTCAAGCTGCGCGAGATAAAGTGCTGAAACATTAAAGAATGACCAAATGGGTTTACTGCACAACACTCATCCTTAATCCAAGACACAAGGCAGAAACCTTCGATCTAACATCATGGGGAATAGATATAAAACAGGAAATCCTGCATAAATTCGAAAGGTTATTTGGAGAATACAAAAACCGAGAGCCAGTGCCAGAATTACCAGTTATGAAGAATTAAAACGTTCAAGGTAGTGACGAAGGGGAAATGATAGATTTCGATATGCTGTAGTCAGCTCCATCGACTCTAACAGCTTCCCAGGGTTCCAGGAGAGAACTAGAGGAATACCTAAGTCAGCCGAGGGCTCCAAGTACAACAGATATCTTACAGTGGTGGAAACAGCACCAGTTGCAATTCCCCCTTTTGGCCAAAATAGCCCGCGATTTTTTATCAATTTCTGCGACCTCAGTTCCTGCTGAGAGGCTTTTCTCAAAAGCATCTTTGGTAATTCGTAAGCGCCGAAATAGGTTGAATAACGAATCCGCAAGATGGCTGCTTTATACAGGGTGGGGCATTTAAAGTGTGACAGAGCAATAGCACTCAAACTATTAATGATACTCAAAAATGTTTCATATGAAAGTTATATTGTTCGGAAAGGCCGTCATACTGGACCATCATATTATTTTTTCGGTGGAGGCGCTGAAGCTACGTCAAGGTCAACTCCACTTTTTTAAATGGGACAATGTATTTTTTTTTCCACGCCATTATTACTGACTTTAAGACGAATTCAGTGACCTACAACACAAGGTCATTCTAGGCACGCAAAGTATGAAAATAGTCGAAATATCAAATCAAATCGAAATAATTACTTTCGAAGGATTTCCCAGCCTTGGTTTGTGTCTACCTACAGAAGATGCTCGAAGTGATGACCCTCGACTTGTAAACACTTTATTATTCGCTGTTTTCATTTCTTCCAATACCTATGATAATACACATCTACAGGTATTGTTTACATCGGCAGCAAGTGCGCATTTTCTGTTGACATATCAGTTAGTCACACATTACCTTCTAATGTGAGTACATCGGATCGCGGAAATGAACGATTTTCAAGAACCTTTCGATATGTTGATGGTGCTGGGGGAATGCCGCAAAAATTACCGAAACGCTCAAAATTTGTATGCAGCTCGTTATCCGGATAGACAACAAAAATCGCGCATGGCCTTTAAGCGATTAGCCGACCGTTTCTGCCGCTTCGGTACAGTAAAAAAAACACGAGACAGACGTCGACCGATTGTTAGTGAGGCTAATGCGGCTGCCATTTTAGCTTTTGTGGCACTAAATCCACATGCGAGCAGCAGGCAAATGGCAAGAGAGAGTGGAATTAGTAGGCGATCTGTATTAAGAATTTTACATAAACACAAGTTCCATCCGTACCATATGTCATTACATCAGGATTTGTATGGCAACGATTTCCTGAATCGCGTCACTTTCTGTAATTGGATTCGTCGAAAAATGCGCAGAGATGTCTCGTTTTTGAGTCATGTGCTTTTCTCAGATGAAGCTAACTTCACAAATACTGGAAATGTAAATAGACATAATATGCATTATTGGGCAAATGAGAATCCTCGATGGATGAGAACTGTATCACTTCAACATCCGTGGTCCGTTAATTGTTGGTGCGGCATTGTCGGTGATCGCGTCATTGGTCCATATTTTTTTGAAGGTCGCTTGACTGGGCAAGTTTATGCAAACTTTCTGGAAAACATACTGCCTCAGTTACTGGAAAACGTGCCGTTGCATGTTCGGATGAACATGTGGATGCAGCACGACGGTGCACCACCCCATTATGCTCTGTGTTCAAGACAAGTGATGAGTGAGATTTTTGGCGATAAGTGGATAGGACGGGGCGGTCCTGTAGCTTGGCCACCTCGTTCACTAGATCTAACATCGCTTGATTACTTTCTATGGGGTTTTGTCAAAGAACGCGTAATGGCGGTAGCACCTACTACGCCTGACGACATGAAAGAAAGAATACGCCAAGCACGTGCCAAAATTACACCACAAATGTTGGCTGCAGTTAGACGGTCATTTCATCAGCGAGTTGACAAATGTTTACAAGTCGAGGGTCATCACTTCGAGCATCTTCTGTAGGTAGACACAAACCAAGGCTGGGAAATCCTTCGAAAGTAATTATTTCGATTTAATTTGATATTTCGACTATTTTCATACTTTGCGTGCCTAGAATGACCTTGTGTTGTAGGTCACTGAATTCGTTTTAAAGTCAGTAATAATGGGGTGGAAAAAAAAATACATTGTCCCATTTAAAAAAGTGGAGTTGACCTTGACGTAGCTTCAGCGCCTCCACCGAAAAAATAATATGATGGTCCAGTATGACGGCCTTTCCGAACAATATAACTTTCATATGAAACATTTTTGAGTATCATTAATAGTTTGAGTGCTATTGCTCTGTCACACTTTAAATGCCCCACCCTGTATAAACTCTTGGGCGACAAAACTTAAAAACTGAATAAATTTACTGCGTTCATGATGTCTAATCTTTCTCTTTCTTTCCATCACAACAAATTCTATATTCGTTTTGTTTGATGTTTTTTATTCGGATTTTTCAGTTTTGACAGTTTGTTACTGGTTTGGTGCTGAAGTTTTCGGAATAAGGCCGTAAGGCACCAATGCAAGATCAAGACCGTGACTTTTGCTCATCACTGCAATATACATATATTTATATGAAAAGGCTCTGCTGTGTTCTTCATCTATCCTTCCTCTTTTTTTTCTGTAAGTCACAATAAGCTTAGCTGGCATCCTTTAGTATGCGTCTTACCTTCTACCGCTCATCCCTGCTATTCTAATCTTTTCTCATGTTCTTTCTTTCATATGCGATGCCTTCTGGACTCATTGTGACATTCTTTCCTTTACATTTCTCTGTACTTTATTGTTACTTTCTCTTTAGTTTTTCTAGATTTTATTTTAGTTATTTTTATAAGTTATTAGTTTCTAAGCTTTCAATTGTAACTTTTTGTCTTATTCTTTCTTTTCTTTTTTTGCTTTGATAAGATTCTATGTTTATTTTTCCTTAGTATTCCTCGAAATTTTCTTATTTTTTATTTCTGTTTCTTCCTCTGTGTATTTATTTTTTATGCTGTACCATTTTCTACTATAGACTGAATCCAAATGAAATCATGCAGGCCAGCGGACGTGATGTTCCAGAATCGATCGGCGTTCAAATATGTTATTTCTCATACAAAATGAGCCGACACGTATTTTGTTGTTTACCCCAAAGAAATTATCCAAGCCCGATATCGATTTTTTAAGATTTAAAGGCGAAAAACTTTCTTCGCCAATTTGAGGAACCAAATATTCGAAAAATAGCCGCCAAATCCGTAATTCTCGAGCTTTTTCGCCGATTCTTGTTTTATGCGATCCGGAATTTCGTACTCCATCGCGAAAAACAAAAAATTCCCAGAAATTTGGAAAATTGCCAACAATATCGAGGTTTTTTGGAAAACATAAGAATTCACTTTTCTCAAAAACCCAATTTTTTTTTTTTCTCAAAATTTGATAAGTTTTTCGGGGTGATATTGACTACTTACCCTATTGATGGTGACTGGTATTTTTTCTTGCTTTCCGAGTAATTGACTATTTTATTTTATGAATTCCTGCACGGCCGTATTTTCACTGTTTTCATGCTATATACTCGCGAGCTTGTATTTTCTGTAGAATGCCATTTGTATATTGTTCGGGCTGCCGAATATCTTGTTGTTTAATTTTCTACGTGGTGTTTCTCTTACACAATACTTCGAATTACTTGTATCATGAACAAAAAGTAATGAAATCCCCCCCAAAAAGCACCGCTGGTGCAAAAACCTTTCGCCAAGTAGGTACATTAATGCGATATTTTCCACAAAAATAGATTAGCAGCCATTTAATCTACAAAAGTATTGAAATTAATGGACGTTACCAAGTACAAATAAATTTGCTCCCAATTAATTGCTTAATGTGATCCAGTTTCAGATTTTGGTAGCAGTTTACATTCCGATGTGTACCTATAATGTGCGTAACACGTAATAAGATGCGACATACGAACTCATAAGAGAAGATCAGTTAAAATTAAAATGAGGAAAAAACAAAGAAAAGAAAAAAAAAAAATTGGAGGTAGTGGTACTTGGCGGGCATTTATATTTTCTTGTAATTTTTACAAAAATGCCCGCCAAGTACCACTACCTCCAAATTTTTTTTTCTTCTCTTTGTTTTTTGCTAATTTTAATTTTAATTGATCTTTTCTTATAAGTTCGTACGTCGCATGTTATTACATGTTACCCACATTATAGGTATTGGGATCTGACATTCCAGCTGGCGCACTCTTGCGGCCAGATGGATGAAGCTTTTATTTCCAACGTAAACATATGCAAGTGCATTACAAGTTTCTGTTTTTGTTACAAATTACGACCCTAAAAGTGAAAAATGGAAAGTGCAAGTTTTGCAAAACGTAAAATGAGCAAGTATAGAGAGTGCTGTTGCGTAAAAAGTTGCGATTCAAAAGCATATATAAATGCAAGCGTTAGTTTTCATCGGTTTCCGAAGCCAAATAAATATTTTGTAGACAGAGAAAATCATTTCGGAGTTAGGGAAAAGATTGATTTATTCAAGGTATGGAAAATCAATTTGAAGAAGAATCACACAACTGCGAGAATGACGGTGTGCTCTCTGCATTTTACAAAAGAAGATTACATCCTTCCGGGTAATTAATTCTTATGATTGAAATTTAGGTTAGGTGTCCCTTTACAGCAATGTTTCACTCATGAGAAAATCATATCTGATTTCATATTTATCAATTTCTCTTATATAATGAGATAAGTAACTGAAACTAATTTTCTTTATTATTAAAAATTCCAGATGCTGTAGCCAAAAGGAGAGTTTTAAAGAAAAATGCTGTTCCTACATGTAATCTTCCGAAAGCTTATGATAAGGAAAGGAATTTAAAAGCAGATCTAGCACGTTTAGAGAGGAGAATGAAACGAGACGTTAAATCTGATACTTTAGTGGATACTCAAGATAATCAAAAATATCGTTCATCAAACCATGCAGGATTTAACCAAGATGTTTTAACAGAAAGCAACCAATCTCAATTTCTTGGAGAAAGTCTTTCGATGGAAGTCACAAATGTAGTATTGAAAGTGAATGCTGGAACTCAAACGGATGAAAGTATTTTCATACAAAAAATCAGTGAGCCTAGTATCAAGAAATTCAAGGATTCTGGAGTGCAAGTAAATACTTTAAATCAGAAAAGACAGAATTTTGTATATTGAATTGAATCAGATGCTGAAATGAGTACTGCTACTGGAATAGAATCATTTAAAATTTTAGATACGATTGTGAAAATGATTAAACATGTGTACGGTGATAAATATGAAGGATCAAATTTAAAGCAAACACGAGAGATAGAGTGATAATGGTTTTTACAAAGTTAAAACAGAATTTATCATATAGTTTATCAGCGATGATGTTCAATACGTATACAGCAAAGCACTTCCAACGAGTATTCGAAGAAACTATAAAAGTATTAAGCAGTGTATTGAAATCAGTGATTCCATGGCCATCAAAAGATGAAGGTTTGAGTAATCTTCCACGATGTTTTAAAGGATTTGAAAACACCAGAGTAGTATTAGATTGCACAGAAGTTTATATTCAACATCCTAAAGAAGTTTGTTGTCAAGTTGCAACATACTCGCACTATAAAAGTCATGTTACTGCCAAGATCATGACTGGTGTTTCACCATCAGGAACTATTACATTTGTGAGTAGAGTGTATGGTGGCAGAGTAAGTGATTCAACAATTTTTGAACAAAGTGATCTGTTCAAACTTTTAGAGCCAGGTGATGCAATTATGGTCGATCGAGGCTTCCTTATTGATCAGCATTGTGAAATGAACCGCTGGAAATGCATTAGACCACCATTTTTGAAAGATAAAAAGCAATTTTCCAAAGAAGAGTCTAATTTGACTTCAAAAATTGCTTCAGCTAGGGTTCATATTGAACGCTCAAATCAAAGAATTAAAACATTCAAAATTGTTGGATCTGTGTTACCTGGAAATTTATTGGTATTATTAGAAGAAATTTTTACAGTAATTTGTGGTACGATTAACATGTCTTCGCCGATTTTGAAAGATGACAAGTTCATGGAAGATTAAGTGAAACGTTACGTTTTCCCATTGAATCCATGTATACTACAAAATAAAAGTTTTTCGTGAAATTTTGAATATATTTTGCACATCATTTCTTTTCCAGAAATAATTTAATGTCAAATAAAAATTTATAGAGTTGGATAAAGAATCACCAATAAAAAGTTTTGAAAAATAATGTTTATTGATAAATGCCCATCACAACTGGTAAATACGAAACTTTTTATATAAATATCCTTAAATTAATAGTTTCATATGACTCTTAAACAAATACTGTTGATTTATGACTAGACATTTTTCTTAACTACATCACATATCTTTTAGCGAATACACAATAGTTGAAAATATTTTATTCAGAATACAGTTTTCTCATATATTTTGCTTAAGAACACTCTTTGGAACACTTTTTTCAGTACGGTTTTTTAAAACTATGCAATAAACGTTACTAAACTAATTTGTTCTCACTCTTCAGTCGTTTTTTTCAAACACAAATAGTGCACCATTGTGGTAAAATAAATCTTTTTCAACTGAGTTAACATATTTATAATGAAAAGTTCATCAAAAGCAACTTTCAGAATGAACAATTTCTTATCGAAACTAGAATATACAACGAAATCTCCATGTTGAACATTTAACACAGCCATTCCTAGTTGAACCTGTCCATAGTATCTGTGTCTTTTTCGTAGTATAATATTTTCTCTTTCTGTAGTGAAGAAAGTTTTCATTTGTGCATCAACAGTTTCTTGAATATCTGCTTTCTGTCCTACAACTGGACACTTGATTTCAAGAACACCTGAAGGTTTTCCATCACAAAAAATCACACCATCTGGAGAGTACGCCAACCATGGATTTTGATTAGATACAATCAAACCAGTTTCAACAACAGTCTTTTTGGTTAGATTAATATAAGCTTTTCGAGCCTCTTCTTCAGTTATCTTTCCATACTCCGTGTACTCACTCTTAAAATCTTTCGGAGTAAATGTATCTTTACATTTTTTCTCCCAATTCGCATTCTTATTCCTCGTGTATGTGAAGATTCCATAACAAATTGATCCTGTTATTCGCTTTCTCCTTTCAGTTTGCCATGAGTCATAAAAGTTCTTGGTATTCTCGCACACTTGAATGAAATCTCCATTTAGATTTTGCAGTGTACCCTTACAACATTCTCCAGTCAGTTGGAAAGGAAGATCTTGAATTATCTTCATCAATTCACTGTTTTGATTTTCAAATATTAATTCAAAAGCAGTTTTTTCTCTGTCCGATACTTTAGTTTTCACTCGTACAGCTTTCAAACTATGTCTTTTCGACCTATAACACAAGGAAATTTCATTCAGTTACTACAGTGGTTAGAAGATTTTTTAATCAACTATAACATAATGACATTTTTGAAATAACATACCTATCTCTGGCAATAGCTGATTTTTCAAGATTACCACAAGCTATAGAATGTAAATCTGCCAATTCATTAGTATTCAATTCCTTCAGTAGGCTCCTTTGTTTTGTCTTCACTTGACTATGCTGGATCCCAGATAACAATCGTGCGATGCACGTTACCCGCACGGCATGAGTCTCAGGTCATGCGTGCGAGAACGCACCGTTTTTGCCAGCACTAAGTGATGGGCACATGAGAGCGTGCTTTAAGAGACGCATTTTGCCATCACATGTACTATCACATAATGCCGGAACAATGCGACGCATATCGTGTGGACATCGTGAGGATGATTGTCAAATTTGCGCTTTACGCAATAACCACCAGGTGGTGACCAGACTGAATTTCTCTCGCTACGAGAGTGCCTCCACGATTTGGTATCCTCGAGCCATGAGCCACTTCATCATATTTTACTATTCCATGACGCCTCAAATTCACTGCACCGTGAATGGATGAGTAGATTATGATTTAATAATTCGCTGAATAAAAGTTCTTCAAACAAATATTGAGTTCCATTTAGTCCAGAAAAATTATTTGGTAGGCTCAAATCACATTCAGGACTTGCTAGCGATATGCGTCGCATTTGAATCTCACGCACGACATGCGAGCAATATGCATCTCCATTGATGACGCAAATGCTTGTTCAGGTGAGAGCACACGGTGCGGGTAAATCCGCACTCGTGCGAGTGTATACGCCATCACTGTGCAGACATTTTGTTATCTGGGATATTTTGATTTTCATCGATGATTGTTTTTTCAGTTTTCTGCTTCTTCATATTCGCATAGCAATTATGGAACATCAAAGGTGCTGGTTCAAAATAAACCAGAGCCTCCTGGAATGACTTCTTCCATGCGCATTTTTTGTCAGTACACGATAGGACTTCTAAAGCTTCTTCTCTTCTGTTACTCAAAATTTCCAAAACAATTATTCTGATTGTATATTAACCCTAAATATGTTTACATTTTTAATTTTAAAGGTTACCTTACTTTTCAAGATATATGAGAACTGACACAATGTGTTTACACTTTCCATCGAGCCCAGCAGCACATGAACAAGTGCAGAACAAAATTTCTCCTCGTTCTGTAAACTCTCCATCAATTTCATGTGGTTTTTCTTTGAAGTGGGAAATAGATAAACAAAAAGCAGTAAAGTTGACGATACCGGGCCTCGACTTCTCTTCATTTTTCCCACATTGTATAATGAATTTGGACCTTTCCAACCTATCACCTTCTTTGTATTTTCTCTGGAGTAAGTTTTCACCCGCATATCGCCTCACACTTTCACTTGAAATTAAGATTCTTTTGGAAAAACTCTCATATCTCCTATCTAACCCGTGTTAATTGTTGTTTTCGAGGCGTCACGTTTTGACGTCATAACCTAAGCTCCGCCCCTATGTCAGATCCCAATACATCGAAATGTAAATTGCCACCAAAATCTAAAACTGGATCACGTTAAGAAATTAATTGGGAGCAAATTTATTTCTACTTGGTAACGTCCATTAATTTCAATACTTTTGAAAATTAAATGGCTGCAAAACTATTTTTGTGGGAAATATCGCATCAATGTACTTGGCAAAAGGTTTTTGCACGAAAGGTGCTTTTTGGGGGGGATTTCATTACTTTTTGTGCATGATACAAGTAATTTGAAGTATTCTGTAAGCGAAACACCGAGTAGAAAATTGAACAACAAGATATTCGGTAACCCGAACAATATACAAATGGGATTCTACAGAAAATACAAGCTCGCGAGTATATAGCATGAAAATAGTGAAAATACGGCCGTGCAGGAATTCAGAGAATAAAATAGTCAATTACGCGGAAAGCAAGAAAAAATACCAGTCGCCATTCATAGGGTAAGTAGTCAATATCACCCCGAAAAACATATCAAATTTTGAGGAAAAAAAAATGGCGTTTTTGAGAAAAGTGAATTCTTATGTTTTCCAAAAAACCTCGATATTTTCGGCAATTTTCAAATTTTTTCGGATTTTTTTTGTTTTTCTCGATGGAGTACGAAATTCCGGATCACATAAAATAAGAATCGTCAAAAAAGCTCGAGAATTACGGATTTGGCGGCTATTTTTCGAATATTTGGTTCCTCAAATTGGCGAAGAAAGTTTTTCGCCTTTAAATCTTAAAAAATCGATATCGGGCTTGGATAATTTTTTTGGGGTAAACAACAAAATACGTGTCGGCTCATTTTGTATGAGGAACAACATATCTGAACGCCGATCGATTTTGGAACATCACGTCTGCTGGCCTGCATGATTTCAGTTGGATTCAGTCATAACTTTTTCTTACTTTGTACTATTTATTATTTGTCTATGTATTACTTTCGATTTGTTACTCTCATCCCTACGGGACCCAGTCCCTGGATGTAATAAACTGATTTCTCTCTCTCTCTCTCTCTCTCTCTCTCTCTCTCTCTCTCTCTCTCTCTCTCTCTCTCTCTCTCTCTCTCTCTCTCTCTCTCTCTCTCTCTCTCTCTCTCTCTCTCTCTCGTGCTCCTTGCTTCTTTCTGGATTACCTGACTTTTTCTACTCTATATAGTTCGAGCTTGGCTACTATCTATCTGTGAAACTTATACGCGTTCTTGTGATAATATAAGCAGTGTTTTACCGTTAAGATCGCAGTGAAACCAGCGTAATAACTTTGCAAGGCGGCCTGGTGCCTAGTGTGACAGTTAATCTGTGTGTTGGTGTTTTCCTCATCTTATATCTGTTGTTCGTTATCTATTGCGGTATCTCTTTAATGAATTAGGAGCTCCCTGGTAGCACTGGTACTGCAAGGATTGTTTCGGAAGCTCGTGGGTAGGAAGTGGACTTTTTATGGCCCGTTTTTAACTCGCTGATCTAGCACTTTTCTCTGATATATTTCAAAGTATCGTGGTGCCACGGGTGTGTGTGTTCTCTGTTATCTAGCGTTACAGCTTCGATAGACTCTAGTCGTGTTATTGTCGTGTCGCGTCGTTTGACTTTCTCGCTCCGCTTTGTTGTGACAGGCCAGGTCTATTTAAATCTATTCAAACCTATCTGAACCTCTTTAAATCTCAGAATCGTTAAATCCTAGTAACGAGAAGCCTGCTTGAGAAAGTTAACTTTGATCACCTGCTATATTGAGCCTACACCGCTGTCATGCCTAAGCCGCTGTGTGCACTTTGTTTCACGGAAATAGAAAAATCAGGTGACGGTACTGCCACTGGAGCTAGATGCGCTCACGTTTTTCACACGTGGTGCATCAAGACTAGGCTGCTTGTGGACACCTCAAGGGATGTTAGTGCCGCGGTGAGGACCACCTGTCCTGTGTGCCCGAATGATACTGGGCATCTAGAAGTCCTTAAGGCGATCAATGACCGACTTAGTAAACTGGATGCCACTGCCGTCAAGGTGGACTTGCTAGCTGCTGATGTAAGCGGCCTGCACAGCAAATTTGATACCCTGTGTGCCGACAACGTTCACTTTAGGAAGGAAATTCTCGAAGTGCAAGGGACTATTGCAACGGTCAAGGAGGAGGTGGCTGGGCTTGTGAAGGACAGTGCTTCGCACGAAGAGCGCTTGAAGAAGATTGAGGACGAGTTCACCGCCGGACCCAGCTCCTGTCATCTGTCACCTGCTGACGAAGCCGCATTGCTACGATTCGAGTGCAGTGAGATGCTAACGCAACTGATTGTCTCGGGTGTGCCTGAGGATCCTGGGCAGACTGAAAACCTGAAGGAATTCTTACCTAAGCTGGCCCGAGCACTGGACATCACATTGCCCCTAACAGATGTCGCGAAAGTAGAGCGCATGGGGTCGAAGAGGAAGAGAAGATCGGTAGATGAGGCTACACAGTCTAGTGCAGGCGGTCGTGCCATTTTGCTAGAGCTAAAGTCTCGGGACAAATGTGAACAGATGTTGGCCGCAAAAAAGCTCAAGCCTGCTCTTAGGGCTCCGGATATTGATGCTACCTTGTCGGACAGCCGGGTTTATATCAACCGCCGACAACCAGCGCGCCTACATGAACTCAGGAGTCGTGTGCTGAAAAGATTTCCAAACCTGCAGCCGAAGCATGTTTGGATCGCCGATGCTGCGGTGTTTGTCAGAAGTAATGCTGAATTGAGACCCGTTAAAGTGCTACCGTCCACCGACCTAACTGAGTTATCCTTATGACTATTCGGGCTCTCCGCTTCTGTTCCTGTCTCACCTAAGCGTCTTGCCTCGACTATCAGTTATATCTACTGTATAAATGCGCAGTTGTGACTATTGTGCTTGTACTGTTTGCGCTACATATTCTTTTGATCTGATTTTGTCTTTTCTTTTTCTTAGGTATTTTTTTGTATTTTATATATTTTCTATATGTGTATTGCCTGTGGCCATTAGGGAGCTTTGCTCCATGGTCAATAAATAATGCTTCTCTCTCTCTCTCTCTCTCTCTCTCTCTCTCTCTCTCTCTCTCTCTCTCTCTCTCTCTCTCTCTCTCTCTCTCTCTCTCTCTCTCTCTCTCTCTCTCTCTCTCTCTCTCTCTCTCTCTCTCTCACTCTCACTCTCACTCTCACTCTCACTCTCACTCTCACTCTCACTCTCACTCTCACTCTCACTCTCACTCTCACTCTCACTCTCACTCTCACTCTCACTCTCACTCTCACTCTCACTCTCCTCTCTCTCTCTCAGAGGCTCTGCTGTCTGTCACGTTATCAGTCGCTCCTTGTATTTCACTATTTTACACTATATCTTTGTGGGCTTAACTCCTCTGATCGTACTCCTGTGGTGGGTGAGTGGTACTTCTTGGTCCAGGATATCACGGTAGGCTTTTGTCTTCACTGGTTAGTTACTTATTCCGTATTTTCTAAGTCATCTAACGGCTCATAAGCGCTTGATTATTCTCTTAGCATCTGTCTCCGTGCGCACGTTTGATGCGCGCGTCTAACTCTATTATTGTTTTCGTTCACTTACACCTACATTAGTATACTCTCATCGTGCTGTATACCTATGCCTCTACCATGTCTGACGATGATGAAGCTTTGCCTATAAACAGTCTGCCTGTTCCCCACCGCTTGTCATTTGTCGCTACAGCTGATTTTGACTTAGATTCTACAAGAGCCAAACTGTCTGATCTTGATACTCAATTTCTTAGATATATCAGATCGTCGCGTGAGACTGTAGATAAAAAGACGGCACTGCAAGAGGTTTTTCTTAGCTATCAAGCCGCATTCAATTCCTTGGCCTTAGCTTATTCCCGACTCGTGGGAAAAACTGACAGCTCGCGCGCGTGTTTCAAAGCAGTTAACGAATCTTGCTCTGAAGTCCTTCGGGTATGTTCTGCTAGTGCAAAGGAGGCCTGTAGTGATGGTATCAAGGAAACTATCTCTGCCACCTCCAATTCCCGTGACGCTGTATCATATTCAGCTATTGTAAATCGTGCGTCTTCTAAAATTCGCGTTCCCAGAGGGCCTATTGTTGAAGTACCTAAGACTACTAGTTTTGTCATAGCCCCTACGGCTGCAGCAGCTAATAAATTTTCCTCATCTGTTGCAACGAAAAATGCCTTGTTTAAGGCAGTTAATCCTGCATCGCTAGCTATGAAAGTTGAGCGTGTTTCTGGGGCTCGTAATAACGCAATTCGGATCGAGGCTAGTTCGGTCAACGTTGATCGGGTACGTGCTCTTCCGGCGCTTGCTCAGGCTGGTCTCGAGGTCAGAGAGGACTCCAAATTGAATCCTCGCTTGGTGGTCCATGGAATTCCTGCGGACATGAGCAAAGATGAAATTCGATCTGATTTTGTGGCACTGAATCTTGGCGGCGTTGATAATCCTGAAGTTGAGGTCATCTATCGCTTTTCGGGGAAGGAAGGTCGTACCCGCACAAGTTGTGTCATTGAGGTGCCTCCCCAGGTACGTAAGAGCTTGCGTAATACTCCTAATCCCCGCATCTATCTCAGATTTTCAGCCTGCCGTTTTGAGGATCACGTTGTTGTCCGGCAATGTTTTAAATGTCTCGCCTTTGGTCACTTGGCTAAGGATTGCAAAAGTGCCTCTCATTGTGGTCACTGCTCCGGGTCACATGAGCTGAAGAACTGCCCGAAGAGAGGTGATGCACCTTGCTGCTTCAATTGTACTGCAGCTAAGGTGCAAGACACCTCGCACTCTGCCTTGGACGGCAAGAAGTGCACCATACTCAGTAGGCGTCTAACTGACAAGGTGCGTAACATTAACTATGGATAGAATCTTGTCTGATTCGCATGACAAGCTTAACATTTGTCACGTTAATTGTCAATCCCTTGTTGCCCATCTGGATGAATTTCGTGTCTTCTTTAATAATTCTAACTACCATGTTATTTGCATGTCGGAAACTTGGCTGAAACCTGCTGTCTCGGATGACTTTGTTCAACTTCCTGGCTATCAACTTCTAAGGTGTGACAGAGTCGGGCGCGGCGGCGGCGGCGTGGGCATCTTTTTCCACAACTCACTTCCTGTTCGCGTACTGGAATCTTCTGGTGGCACCTATTTGCATAAACCTGAGTACATCCTCGTGGAGATATCACCGGTAAGCTCATCGAAGCTACTGCTTGCTTCTGTTTATCGTCCTCCACACATTGGTCATCTGGATGAATTCATGAGCCGTCTCCTAGTCCTTTCTCCATCTTACTCTAATCTCGCAATTTTGGGTGATTTCAATACGGATATGAACGGTAACACCTTTGACAAACATCATTTGCAGGGCTTCATCGATTCGTCTAACTTCTATCTAGTTCCTTATCAGCCTACTCACAACCTTCGTGATTCTTCTACTTGGTTGGATCTCTGTATAGTTGATGATCCCCACAAAGTGGTGGATCACGGTCAGCATGATGTCCCTTTTTTATCGGCACACGATCTAATTTTTGTCTCTTTCAATGTTAGAGTACAGCGTCACCAACCTCGTGCCTTTACCTGTCGCGATTTTCGTCTGTTTGATAAACGTATATTGCTGCAGAGTCTGGATGCGATTGACTGGAGTCCTTTCTACCTTGCACAATCTATCGACGATAAAGTTGAGTTTTTGAACTCTGCCACACTCGATTGCTTTGACCGTCTTGCGCCCTTTCATCTAGTGCGTCCGCGTACGCTTCCCGCGCCTTGGCTCACGCCTGAAATCAAGCTCTTAATGACACAGCGAAACAGAGCTCGTCGAGAATGGCGGAGAAACAGATCAGTGCTATTGTATGATAGGTTCAAATCCCTGCGTAACAAGGTGCAGATTGAGGTTAGAGCAGCCAAGAAAGCTTACTATCTTCAAAAACTTGGAGGTCTCAGAGATCATAGAACGGTCTAGAATGAATTACGTCGCTTAGGACTCGTTCGATCGCGTACTTCCAATCTCCCTCTTGCGGTACCTGCCGAAGCTTTGAACGCTCACTTCGCTTGCGCTGGCGGCGATGATCGCGATGCCTCCTCTTCCTCTTCCTCTTCCTTGGAGCGTTGGTTCCTGGGTGAGGTTAATTATGATGATTCGAAGTTCTACTTTGAAAATATCTCCTTAGATATTTTGGCTAAATCTCTCGTTTATTCTAAATCAGGATCTGTGGGTACTGATGGTCTCTCCTCGGTCCTCATTAGGCTTGCCCTACCCTCGTTAGTTCCGCATATTCTCCATCTTTTTTCTTCCTCCCTTGCTTCAGGTTCTTTTCCTGAGCTGTGGAAGTCAGCACTTGTCTGCCCTCTCCCCAAAATCAAGTCACCTGTGAACTTCAATGATTATCGCCCTATTTCTATCCTGTGTTCGCTAGCTAAGTCTTTAGAAAGAATCGTTGCTGATCAGGTTATGCGCTTCCTCGAGAGACGGAATCTTCTGGACCCTCATCAGTCTGCATACAGAAGAGGACATAGTACCCACACGGCGCTTATCCGTGTCATTGATGATGTGAGACGTGCCATGGACACCCGCAAGGTGTCTATCATGGTTTTCTTTGACTTTTCTAAGGCCTTCGATCGGGTCCGTCATGGATTGCTTATCGACAAGCTCAGGCTTCTCGGGTTCTCTAACGCTGCACTACGTTGGTTTTGTACTTATCTCTGCTGTCGCAAACAGGCCTTGAGACCTGGTGATGGCTCCACGACCTCGTGGCGGCCTGTCATCAATGGCGTTCCACAAGGCTCTGTCCTTGGTCCATTATTGTTTACGTTGTATATGCTTGATCTTAAAGACTGTCTTAGGTACTCCAGCAGGAATCTTTACGCGGATGACTTGGTGATCTATCATCACTGCTACCCTCATGAGCTCGCCGAGGGCATCGCTAAGGTCAACGAGGATGTGGTTCGCATCTCCGACTGGGCCACACGGAATGGATTGCTACTGAACGGTGCGAAAACCAAGGCGATGGTATTGGGCACCCGTCGTTACATCAAGGCCATCGACTTCTCCTTTCTACCTACCATTGTGGTTGGTGCTGATGCTGTGCCTTACTCCGATCTAGTGCGACATCTCGGACTTACTATCTCCAACACTCTGTCCTGGAGTGCCCATGTGGCGAATGTCACCAAGAAGATTAACGCAACACTGTATCAGCTCAAACTCTGCCGAAGTCTGCTCCCCTGTGCCTTGCGGGAACGTCTCATTTCCTCCATGATCTTCCCGCACATCGACTACTGCTGTACGATATATCTGGATCTTACCGACGGACTTAACCTGCAGCTTCAGAGAGCGCTGAACTCCTGCGTACGATTTATATTCGACATCAGGAAAGATGCTCACATTTCGCCATACTATAGTAAACTTAAATGGCTCAAGGTTGAAGCTAGACGACAATACTTTCTTGGATGTCTGGTGTTCAATGTAATTCAGACCGGTATACCATCTCACCTGTCCGTCTTTCTGGATCGAAGACCTGTATCAAATCGTACTACGAGAGCCCCTCTCGATCTACTCCATGTGCCACCATGCAGGACCGAATTACTCATGAACTCCTTCATGTCTGCGGCTCCCCGTTTCTGGAACAGTCTTCCGCTGGAAATCCGCACTTCTTCCAGTGCACGGAAGTTACGGAAGCACGGCATCTTCAAGAGGGCGCTATTTGATCATCTGCTCTCTTTTACTCTTCCAGCTTGATTTATTCTTACATTTTACATATGCTGTTACTGTTCTGTGTGCACTGCGTACCTGGCGTAGGTTTTCTGCAATTTCCCTCATGCCTTTCACCAAATGGAGGTACTTGCTTCAAGTCGGCTGCAGCCGCAACTTTTTGTATGCACATGTTGCTTCTTAATTTCGTAACTATCTAGCCTCCGAATCATTTTATTTGTTATCTGCTTTACTTTACTTTATTTTTGTTTAATTATCATTGTTTATTTTATACTCAGCTAATTCTGCAATACTGACTGATACCTCTGTTCATTTATAATTATTTTTCTTATTGTATCTTTACTATGTTACTGCGCTTGAGGGGATACCATCCCAGAGCGCCTAATAAATGTCTCTCTCTCTCTCTCTCTCACTCTCCCTCTCCCTCCCCCCCCCCCCCAAACAAATCTGACTGTCTATCTACCTCTCATTGTTGTCGTTCTTACCTCGTGACGTCATGCCTACTAAACCCGCGTGTGCCTCATGTTATGGCAGGATCGAAAAGGCGTGTAACGGTGTCATTTCTGGTGCACCGTGTAGGCACAGCTACCACTTTAATTGTCTAAAAACAAGACTGCTCCTAGAATCCTCACAGGATATTGTAAATGTCATACGTGAGACCTGCCCCGTCTGTCCGCCAGCCTCTGTTGATCTGTCAGTTTTGAAGTCTATAAATGACCGGTTGGCTGTGCTAGATGGATTTGCAGATAAAATCGACTCGCTTGTCTCGGAAATAGGACGATTGACTCGCAAGGTGGAAACTTTAGCTGCGGGTAATGCAGTGTTGAAAAAGGAGTTACAGGGAGTGTGTGATAATGTCGAAATTGTCAGAAGGGATCTTGACAACATTGTTGTGGATGTGGCAGGGAAAGAAGTTCGGCTGAAGACTGTCGAGGAAAAGCTGGTCAGTGGTTCCTGTAGGGGTTTATCTCCGACTGAGGAGGCTATGCTCCTGCATTGTGCTTGTCATGATATGGCAACCCAACTGGTCATCACCGGGCTACCTGAGTACTTCGATGGCATCGAGGATTTGGCAGAGTTTGTTCCTAAACTTTCTCGGGCATTGAGAGTGCCATTGGCTTCTTCTGACATCGTCAAGATAGAACGTATGGGTAGGAAGAAGGAAAATACTCCTAGTGGCGGCACTCGTGCTATCCTGCTTGAGCTAGCGACGAAGAGGCTATGTGATCAAGTGATCGCTGCGAAGAAGTTGGTGCCAGACCTGCGAGCTTGTAGCATCGATGCTTCCTTCCATGATAGCAAGGTCTTTATAAACTACCGCCAACCTGCGTTGCTGCAGCAGCTACGTACCAAGGTCCTTCGGCAGTTTCCATTTCTCCAGCCCAAAGCGGTGTGGGTAGCGGATGCTGCAGTTTTCATCCGAAAGAGTGGTTCGTCAAGGCCTATCCGCGTCTTACCCTCCTATGACCTCAACCAGCTATCGCTTTAACCGTTCACTTGCCAAGTTGTAATCCTTGCCTCTGCGCTATGGCATCATAATTTTTGACCCAATTACGCTTACGTCGTTTGTTGCTGATTCTAAATTCTTAGCAGCAGTCTCTTTGCATTGATATTTTCTTTTGTAACGTACTTAAATGAATGTATAATCTATAGTCTGTAATATGGTTAGCTTTAATGCTGTTTCTTATGTATCCTAAATTAATGTCTATAGTATTTTATTCCATTTTTTGTATCAATCTGATGATGTCTGACTTGTACAATGACTGTGGTCGTTAGGGAGCTTAGCTCTACGATCAAATAACCCCCCTCCCCCCCCTCCCCCTCCCCCTCCCCCTCCCCCTCCCCCTCCCCCTCCCCCTCCCCCTCCCCCTCCCCCTCCCCCTCCCCCTCCCCCTCCCCCTCCCCCCCCCCCCCCCCCTCCCCCTCCCCCTCCCCCTCCCCCTCCCCCTCCCCCTCCCCCTCCCCCTCCCCCTCCCCCTCCCCCTCCCCCTCCCCCTCCCCCTCCCCCTCCCCCTCCCCCTCCCCCTCCCCCTCCCCCTCCCCCTCCCCCTCCCCCTCCCCCTCCCCCTCCCCCTCCCCCTCCCCCCCTCCCCCTCCCCCTCCCCCTCCCCCTCCCCCTCCCCCTCCCCCTCCCCCTCCCCCTCCCCCTCCCCCTCCCCCTCCCCCTCCCCCTCCCCCTCCCCCTCCCCCTCCCCCTCCCCCTCCCCCTCCCCCTCCCCCTCCCCCTCCCCCTCCCCCTCGGGGGTTCTACGATCAGCTGTCGTCAGTCGTCTATCGCTATCGTCGTGGGATTTCGCATGTCACGTAAATGTTTTAAGTGCAAGCGAAGCATTGCTGGTGCGTTGCAAGCTTGTCCTGAGTGTAAGTCCGAGTTTCATCCTGGCTGTGGCTTGCTTTACATTAAGTATAAGAGCGTTAATCCCTGCTGCCTGGCTTACTTCAGTAATCTTAGCGTTTGTGATCCCGTAGAACCTTTGACAGCTGCTATGGATAAGGCTCTTGCTGATAGACTGATCGACTCGATCAACCAAACTAATAAGACTAACTTAGAGTTAGCTGCTGTCATAGCTAGGCAATCTAAAGTTAATGACGAAATTGCTAACAAACTGAATTGTTTGCCTGATTCAGTAGCTAGGCTAGATAAACACGACGACCTATTTGCTCGTTTTGAGGCGAGTATTTCCCGTCTTGAGGCTTGCAATGCTCAATTATTGCGTCAGCTAGAGCTTTTTGGGGCCTCCTCTTCTTCTCCTGCGCGTCCTCTGGCTCCTGTTGAAGTCATCCTGGCGGGTATTCCCGTTTCTGTAGATGACGCGTCTAGAACGATTGTGCAGAAGGTCTTCGCTGCACTCGGAATCCCGGAGTTACTTTGTGAAGTCTCTGATATTCGCCCTCTGGTAAGAAGATCACAAACCGCGGTAGGCAGTGGCCCTGGTCCCTCGTCGTCCGCTTCGACTAGCTCTACTTCGACTAGCACAAAGTCACTAATCGTGACCCTCAAATCAGCAATGGTACGAGACCACATAATATCTGTAAAGCGTGCTAAGAAGGACTTGCCTGTCCGTGAGGTCTTCTCCTTAGATCGTCCTGGGGTTATCTTTGTCAACGAGTTTGTCCCTTCTGATGTGTATGATCGGCTACGCCGCACTAAGGTCAGGGCTACTGAATTAGGCTATAAGTATGTGTGGATTAAATCCGGGGTAATACATGTGCGTAGATCTGACGGAAGTGCTGTTATTTTTATCAAAACTGATGATAACATTGTCGAGCTAGTGTGACACCCCCAGGTACCGGCTCTCCCTAGTGCTAGTCGGTCACAGCCTCTCATTAAAGTCGCACAGTTCAATGCTAATTCTTTACTAGGTCATTTTAACTTTGTCAAATCACATTTAGCTTTGAATTTTTATCACATAATCTCAATCTCTGAAACATGGCTCCACTCACAAGTCCCTGATGACCTGGTTCGTCTTGATGAGTATTTTTTAATTCGTAGCGATAGAGAGGGCAAACAAGGTGGGGGAGTAGCCTGTTACATACACGAGTCACTCAGTGTTAAGGTCCTAGCTACGTCTCCTAGCCAGTTCTCCAATGCGCCCGAATTCATTATTTTGGGCATTCGATATGCTGATTTGCAATCTCTTTTATTCGTTAGTATATACAGGCGACCCAAAGGTCTGCTTTTTGATGATTCTATTACCTTATTTAATAGATTTACTTCTGCTTATACTAATATTATCATATGCGGTGATTTAAATTGTAATTTGCTTAGTTGTAATGTCGAGGCTACGTTTCTCCGTAATTTTACCACTTCCCATGCTCTACACATTGTTGAGTCTGAAGCTACTCATTACATGTCACATTCTGACTCGTGGCTTGATGTTTTTATTACTGATAGTCAAGATAAAGTTTTATCTTTTAACAAATCAGATGCTCCCTTTATTGCCGGACATGATCTGATCGAACTAACTTATAAATTCGATACTGAGCGTCTGTGGCGACGTACCATAACATGTCGCAACTTCAAGCACTTTAACTCTGATGCTTTCACAGCTACTCTCAACGATGTACTTAGTCTAAATTGTCCGGTCTTATCCTCCGGTGATTCTTCTTGCAGTGACGTTGATCACTTTACTGACACCATCAATCGCTCTCTTATCACGACGATTGATCAGCATGCACCTATCTGTACTTTTACTGTTAACAAGCCTCGAGCCCCCTGGCTTACCGAGCACCTAAAATCGCGTATCAGGAAGCGTAATGCGTTTTATAAGCAGGCTAAGCGCTCTAGCAGCGTGTTGGCATTAGCTATATACAGGCAATATCGTGATCAACTCACTCTTGATCTTAGGCAAGCGGCTGATGATTTCAACTGGCGTACTCTCTCTACCATCACTGACTGCGCAAAACTATGGCGTGAATTGGCTAACCTTGGACTTGTAAAATCACGACCGAATTCTCCACTTACCTTTTTTTCTTCTGATGAGCTCAACACAGCGTTCGTCAGTATTTCTAATGATATTGCGGATGCTAACAATTTTAATTCTCATGACCTTGATGCTTTTAATAATTTTATTGCTTCGACCGTAGATTCCAGTCTACCCAGGGTTTCCTTTGAGTTTTCGCCTGTTTTGCCGGAGAAAGTAGTCTCTGTCGTCAAGTCCTCTTCGTCGTCTTCGCGCAGTGCTGGTCCTGATGGAGTCTCGCTCTTCATGATACATCAAGCACTCCCGAGTCTTTCTATTGCTCTTGCTCAACTCTTTGATCAATGTTTGAGACTAGGTTACTTTCCTTCCTCCTGGAAGCGTGCGTTTATCCGTCCGTTACTCAAGGTAAATCCTCCGCGGTCGGTATCCGACACTAGGCCCATTGCCAACCTGTGTGAGCTGTCTAAAATCTTTGAAAGAATTGTTCATGCCCAGATTCTGCAGTATGTTAATCATCATAACCTCTTTGATCCTTATCAGTCTGGCTATAGAGTTGGGTTCAGTACTCAAACAGCTTTGCTTAGGCTTTCCCACGACATCAGACACGGAGTTGATAATAGATGCATAACGATATTAGTATTATTTGATTTCAGCAAGGCTTTTGACACTGTGAATCACCTGCTTCTCCTTGCCAAGCTTAAAAGACTTGGTTTCTCTATTAATGCATTGCGCTGGATTCATGCGTATCTTTCAGGCAGGTCCCAGGCGGTAGTTGATGACCGCGGTGCTTGCTCGGCTTGGTTGAACACTCGCTCGGGTGTCCCTCAGGGGTCGGTACTGGGTCCGCTGCTTTTTGCATTATTCACCAATGATATTGGGGCTAATCTGCTCTACACGCGTCACTTAATATTTGCTGATGACACTCAAATTTATTTCACCTGTCCACCCGCTGATCTGACTGATGCCATTGCTAAGGTAACACATGATGTTGATGTCATTGCCAACTATGCGGCCACTAATGGTCTTAAGCTCAACCTAGCAAAATCTAAGGTTCTTATTTCCGGCAGCGGGGTGTTTGTAAATCGATTAGACCTGACGTGTCTCCCCCCTATTGTTGTTAGTGGTACTGTGCTACCTTATGTTGACGAGGTGCGGAATTTGGGGGTTACCATGCGTTCTAATCTCTCTTGGCGGGGTCACATCTTATCTGTGTCTAATAAAGTCAATTTCTCGATCTATAAGTTGAAATATCACCGCAATGCCCTGTCCAGTGAGCTGAGAGCCAGACTATTGTCACTCTTATTTTTCCTTTGCTTGATTATTGCTGTCTCGTGTATAATGATCTGTCTGGCGAGCTCAACATTGTATTGCAGCGCTTGTTAAACACGGCTATTAGATTTGTTTTTAATCTGCGGTACGATGATCATGTTACGCCCTACCGCAGGCGGCTACGCTGGCTCTCTGTTCGAACTAGGCGTCTCTATTTTTTAGGAATTTTAGTCTTTAACCTTCTACAGGGGAATCTGCCGGCTTATCTATCGGAACTGTTTATTCGTCATAGGCCGTTGAATAGCCGCCCTACTCGTCAGTCTAGTACTATTGTATTTCAGATACCCCTACATCGGACTACCACTTATCGAAACTCATTCAGTCTTGCTGCTATTTATTTCTGGAATTCACTTCTTGATGAAGTAACTAGCGCTGAAACTCTACCATTGTTCAAGGCGAGGCTCTTTTCTTATCTGTTTGATATCGATACTTTGTCGGCTTAACTCGTTCTGGCTCTTTGGCTTTTGAGCTGCTATAATTTAAGGTTTTGCGATCCGTTGCTGCGCACTGTATTTGTATTTTTATTTTTATTTTTATCACAGTATTTGTATTTTTATCTTTATTTTTATATTTATATTTTTATTTTTACTTTTATTTTTATTTTTATTTTTATTCTTATTTCAATGTGCTTTCTATCTATTAGGTGACTGGGTATTTGTCTAGATAAGTTTCTTTTATTTTGATGTATCTTTTAACTGTTCTACACACCCTGTCTCATTGCTGCGAATGCGTCATATTTTCTAAGCTAACTTTGTCTTTTTTAAGCCTATTTGTACTGGTATATTTTGTATTAAGTTTATGTATTTTGTTTCTTGCCCCATGGTTTACCAGGGCATAATAAACCAGTCAATCAATCAATCAATCAATCTCTCTCTCTCTCTCTCTCTCTCTCTCCCTCTCTCTCTCTCTCTCACCCTTGGGTAACCGTTCACTGCGTCCAACCACATCTAGGGTGTTTCGTATCCCCAGATTTCGTACATCCACGCTTCAGAACTCCTTCTGCATATCCGCCATGTATCTGTGGAACTCTCTTCCAGTGGATGTTGTCTCTGCACCATCCCTACCAGTTTTTAAATCTAGGCTTTTTACTCATCTTTTTACCCATGACACGTCTTCGTTTTAGCCTTGCGCTCGCGTTACTTATTGCTCTGGCCACTGCACTTTGGTGCTAACTGCGCGCGTTATCGCTTACCTTACTTTGTAACTAGTGTTACTTACTTCTATATATTTTTAACTATCTCTAACTACCTTCTAAGCTTATGTATAGTGTGTTTTGTACTATTATACCATTTTTTGCTGTCTTTATATTTACCATTTTTAGCTCTCTTTATATTATACCTGCAGCTGTCTACCTATTTCTTATGCTTTCTATATTTTTAAACCTTACGCTCTCTCAATTTTTATATCAACGGCTATTATTATTTATTTCTTATGCTTTCTTTTATTTTAATTTTATTTTTACTTCTTAGTTCTTTGCATCTATTCTTGGTAACGTGTTGTCGGTTTTTATGCTACTCTCTTCGTTCATCAATGACGTCGATGCTCTACCCTAGTCACTAAGTTCTACCTATTTATATCATTGTAAAATTTTGCTGCTCTTTCTGTATTTTGCCGCAAGGTTTGCCAGGGCATATAATAAACTATTCATTCATTCATTCTCTATCAAAAACCTTGTACAAGAATAATTCGAAACTGCAAGAGTTTTGCATTCCAGTCTTGTTGTTACTCGAGTCTTGCCGGTTGGGTCTTGGTCTTGGTCTTGATCTTGTATGCACATCCTTGGTCTTGGTCTTGGTTTTGGTGTTGCGAAAAATGCAAGACCAAGACCAAGACCAAGACCAAAAACAATTATGCTCATCACTAAGGCCAACCCTGAAACTTCCCGCTATGTGTCAAATATGTTACAATAAATTGATACTATTGTGTTTATAATACCTTAAAGAAGCTTATAAGTATAGTTAGTTTTCCGTATACAAATTTTGTTCCGTCTGATTTTCAAAAATCGAATTTTTGTTATATGTTCGTTTTTAACTTCCCGGTATGAAAATTGAGAATTTTATCAAACAAGGGGGAATTATTGGTTTCGGTCCGATTTTCGAAAACCGAGTTTTCATCAGATGTCGACGTTTTGAGGCCCTAGGAATCTATTCCGAATATTTTTGGATGGACGTCCGTATGTGCGTGTGTGTGTGTGTGTGTGTGTGTAGACAAAATTTTTGTCGTACGATATTTTTACAACGAATTGACCGATTGGAATGGTTCTTGCGGCGATCGAAAGGGTTTATCAAGACTTAGATCTGATTAGATTTTGGAGTCGATCGGTTGAGTAGTTCCAAAGTTATTCGAAAAATAAAAATTAAAAAAAAAAAATTTCATATTTTTAGCACATATCTCCTAAACTGTTCGTGCGATGAGTCTCAAAACTTAATCAGATTTAAGTCTTGGATAGCCCTTTCGATTGCCGCAAGATTCATCACAATCGAACGATTAGTTTAGAAGATATTGCACGACAAAAATTTCTTTTTTTGTCGTATTAAACCTTTGGAACGAATTAACCGATTTGCATGATTCTTGCGGCGATCGAAAAGGTATACTAGGACTTGAATGTAATTGAGACTGAACGATATCTTTTGACATTAAATATAACTCCCCAAAACCTAGAAATGTTGACATTTGAAAAAACTCGATTTTTGATTAAAAATCATACGGGAAAAATTTATATACGGAAAACTAACTATACTTATAACCTTTTTCAATGTATTATAAACACAATAGTATCAATTTGTTGTAACGTATTAAACGCATAGCGGTAAGTTTTAGGGTTGGCCCACAGGTCCACCGGTTTCCTGATTTTTATTCTATAGGTTTTAGGGGGTTATATTTAATGTTAGAAGATATCGATTAGTCTGTATGTTTATGTTCGATATTCTTAATAGTTTTCAAATGATTCGACAGATTCGACATTGAATGATTCGAAATCAACTCATGTCTGTCAAAAAAAAAAATACATTTTTGTCGTGCGATATCTTTTGAACTCATTGGTCGATTTTGATGAATCCTGCGGCAATCGAAAAGGCTATCCAAGATTTGAATCTGATTAAGTTTTAAGACTCATCGCACGAACAGTTTAGGAGTTATGTGCTGAAAACATGAAATTTTTTTTTTTCCAATTTTATTCTTTGAATAACTTTGAAACTACTCGACCGATCGACTCCAAAATCTAATCAGATCTAAGTCTTAATGATAAATCCTTTCGATCGCCGCAAGAACCATTCCGAACGGTCGATTCGATCCAAAGATATCGTACGACAAAAACTTGTTTACACACACACACATACAGACGTCCATCCAAAAATAGTCAGAATAGCTTCCTAAGACCCAAAATGTCGAGATCTGATGAAAACTCGATTTTCTAAAATCGAACCGAAACTAATAACTTCCTTATTTTTCGAAAATTTCCAATTTTCCTAGCGGGAAGTTGAAAAAACGGTTGGAAAACGAGACAAATTTACTATCTTGGCGGTCATTTAGGAGAAAACTATCATACAGGGTTCGTTTTTTGAAGTATTACAAGTGAATATCTCGAGAACGGTTCGAGGTATTCAAAAAAATATTGAACAAAAAATTGATGGCAAGAACAGAGGACTTCATTTAGGCCATATGAAATTCAATAAATCAAGGATATAATTACAGTAAATTTTCCTTTTTCAAATAGAAACCTATATTTTTTATTACGTAATTTGTTCTACTTGAAATATAAACGAATTTCGTATAAAAGATTTTTTTATGAGACACCAATTTTTATGATATTCAGCTGAACAACTGGAAATTTTGAAACTTTTAAGAACATTTCACCTCTAAACTATCAAGCTTGTAGAAGAATTGCAAAAGACAAAAAGTGGCGCGTAATTTTATGCAAAGAATTTTTAAATTACATTTATTGCAATTTCTTCAATTGCGCAAAAAAATCGAAAATAGTTAACCCTCAGCGAGTTAACTCAAAGACCTGTGCACATTTTCGCGGCCCACCATGTCAGTAATATTCATCCGATCAACTTGAAAAACTTCTCAGATATTTTTCAAACATTGTAGAATCAATCCCCGTAGTTCAATTGCCTCGTTAGGAATGATAAAACACCAAACGAAAAAAAAAAACCTGAAAAAAAAAGACTTTTCCAAAAAATAAAATTTATCTTAATTCAAAAAACTACTAAGAGTGTCTCAAAATACTGCAGCGTGGGCTATTAGACTTGAAATTGGCGGTATAAAAATTGTGTACACAGCTATATCAAACGTCTATATCAAAGAATACTTACATAGATACTAGGGTGGCCCTTAATATAGGTCGAAAAAAAAATTAGTCGGGCCGCCCTCCAAAACGGTTCCAAATAATAAAAAAAAAATTTACGCAAAGTTCCAGCTATGTACTTCAAGAGGAAGGCGTGCCTGTAAGCATGAAATTTCCGTAATTTTAATGAAATTCATTATTCTTTCATGATCAGTGTCGTTGATTTTTTCAAGCTTATGTTGATGTGAAACTTTCTCTGCACCATGGTAACAACGATTCATATATTAAAAATGAATTTATTTCGCTGATTTCCTTCAATCGATGCATAAATGAATAAAGACATCAACATTTTACTTCACTAGCTCAGAATAGCGCGCTTCGCGCGCTTCTTCAACCAGCCTTCTTCTTAGGCGAGAGTAATTTCTCTTATTCAACTGCCAAATATTCGTCACGAATCACTGAATGACCCTTTTTCCGAATAAGGTTTCCAGTACATTTCTGAAAATTAACTAATAAAAGATGACCAACAATCCTCGAAAAATCTCCTGACACGACCACTCAAATAATACTCTGACTCAATAGCTGTGATCATTCTCCTCATTCCAATCAATTCTGAAAATCTGATCTGAACTAGGAACTGCTCCCTTCAGACCGATTCTAAACCACGAAGTTCGCCCCGCGACGATCCCGAAAACCAATCAGAACGGGTCTTAAGCGATGACAATGGACTTCGAGATTAATCGTGACAAACCGATTTTTTATGAAGGGATAAAAATAAAAAATAAAAATATTTCTATTATTAATATTCTACATAATTTTCTCGTTTTTTCATTTGTAATTTACAATTTCAAATTTATATCCTTCGTACTTAATGGATATTTTTGGCAAGATGCAAATTTAAACTTTGACTTTGATGTGATTAAAAACATTCGACGACAGCTAAATCATACTATTGTGCCAAAATAATAGGATGGTTGAACTGGACGCTCATCAAATCCAGTATTGAGGACCTCATTATTGGTTCTACATATTGAATACTAATATATAATAGCTTCGGAAAATGAGAAAAAAATGGACACATAAACTGGATCACAGAAAAAAAAATTTCTCCAATCATGAAGAAAAATTGATATTTGAATTTAAGTTCATGCTTACAGGCACGCCTTCCTCTTGAAGTACATAGCTGCGACTTGGCGTAGTTTTTTTTTTAAATTATTTGGAACCGTTTTGAAGGGCGGCCCGACTAATTTTTTTCCACACCTATATTAAGGGCCTAATATATATATATATATATATATATATATATATATATATATATATATATATATATATATATATATATATATATATATATATATATATATATATATATATATATATATATATATATATATATATATATATATATATATATATATATATATATATATATATATTGTAACATTGCATGTTACAATATACCCGAACTCCCTTAGACGACCTTAGTTAAGGGTGCATCGAGTGCCTGGAAACTGTATGAATGCGTTAGGGCAGCCCCGAGGCTAGATTTTACTCCGAGAGGCGACCGTGACCGACTTAAGACTGTCGAATTTAGTTCTGATTCTTTTGTTTTTTTTAACCTTTCCTCTATTATGTGGGAGACACGGCCAAATGTATGACGGAGACTCACGTGAAGGGACGCTCACTTAACGAAGGCATCCGCACCCGATTTCGAAAGTTGACCGATAACTCCTACACGAGTCGACGCCTAAGGAAGCACCCTCTCATGCACACGAAGACACGGGGGAGTGCCGAGGGCACTCAGCTACGAGGGATACAGGTGGTGGAAGAGATTCCCGCCACCCCCAAGAGCCTGCGAACCGTGGTCATACAACGAGGGCTTCCTACGTCCTGGCCAAATTTGAGTTTACGCGCGTGGCACGCCGCCATGTAGAGATCCAGCGGTCGATCGCAAAATCAATATTCGACTGCGTAAGAAGGGTGTGCGCACGACCGGCGTCATGTGGTCTAATTACTCTGCCGTAGGCCTGCTTCGCAGGTAGATCGCCGAGCTCCGTGCTCGCTCTAATTTTTGCTAGAGTTTGTCTAAGCCACGAGGCAATTTTGTAAATTCCTTTAGAGGAACTTTTTGAGTGAGTGTGAGTGCCTGAGGTCGTTACCGTGGCTGTTGGAGTGCCTGGAAGGTCACAGAGGTTTTTCCTGCGTGGAAAACTGACCGAGAGTTTGGCTGGACAACGGTAAGCGTTAGCCAATTGGATCCGTAAAAATTTCAATCCGGCAAACGGCCATCTGCCATCTTGCCTTGGTGCGAGCCACGAGGCTTAGTAGAATTTGGGATTGAATTAAACCGATCTCCGAGCCGGTCGGCCGCCACCAGTGTCAGAAGGCATAATAGAGTTTCGAGTTTGAGTTTTTTGAGTTTTTCTTTATTTTTCTTTGAGTCAAATTTTCGAGTTTCTGTCGCGTAAGATCACTTATTAGAGCACGTACGCTGCACACACGAGTGTGAGTGAGACAGCCTTAGTCCGTCACTGTCGCGCTCTTTTTTTTCCCACGAGGAGATTCAGAGCATTAGGTCAGAATTAACCAGTTCTCATATTTGGCAATTTTGGTTTAGCTTACGTAGGCAGAGTTAGTGTAAGTTAATTTTAGGTCATTTTGGAAATTAGTTTTAGTTTGCTGCGAGGCATTATTGTATCGAGCTAAGCGATATTTTTCTCTGTTATTGCTCTCCTACGTGGAAGCCTGATCTGGTCTACGATTAATTTTTGTGAAGCTCGATAAACTGTTGTTTTAGGCCCGAGGGGTGACACCCCGAGGTGCATGATCGCTGCGGCGGTATTATAATTATTTCTTTTTGTTATTAGCATCACGTTGTGCAATCTAGTCTATTTCTTTTTTTTGAATAAATTTCGTTTATTTTGTTGAAATTTATATGGCACGATTTTTTTACCCAACCCAAAAAAAGTTACGAACTTTTGGAAAAAACCGCTCTTTTTTTTTTTAAATGCTAGAACTTTTTCAAAAATTGACAGATGTCAGGATCTATGAAATATTTCAATATTTTCAAAAAAAAACGTTTTTTTTCGAAGTCCGAAACCTTCGATTCTCAATTTTTTTGTCTCAAAAAAAACTTCAACTAAGATAGTATTTAACCCCCCTATTTAGATTTTGTGCCGACTTTTCTTTCTATTTTTTTTTTGTCGATTGAAAAAAAAATAATTCTAAAATTAGCTTATTTTACATAACTTTGCGTTAAAATTTTTTTGGATTGTTTTTAAGATCTTAGAAATTGAAAAAAATTGTACAAAAACAATCGTTAAGTGTATTTACAGCCAGGATTGAGTTATTTTATTAAAGTATCGTTGTTACTGTTGAATTATGAGGTTGTGGAATAAATAAGTGTTGTTTAATCAAAAGGAATTATTTATTAAGAGTAACTTAAACTAGATATACATATCTGCACATCACGTGTGCACGCTCGCAAAGGCAAGGCTTGACTGCCCGCTCTACATACATGCTCTCTCTGGTGCGCGAGTCGCTCACTCATTCTATCTCTCTCACACTATATATATATATTGTACAGTAGAACGTTCATATTATATTTTAACATGCCTCCTTGAACTTATACTGTACAATCTTTCAAATTTTATCTATTTTATTTTAAGCATATCTCTGAACTTTTCAAAATTTTCTCTATTTAAAGCTTTCGTGAATACATCTGCAATATTATCATTAGTATCAATTTTTACAACTTCTATTTCTTTCATTTTAACGCTCTCATGTACATAGTAATAATGTATTTCTATGTGTTTCGAATTTTTCGTAAAATTTCCCAATGTAGCTAATTTTACTGCGCCTGAGTTATCTTCATATATTTTTATCGGATTTACAATTTTAATCTCGAAAAACTTTGCCATTTCAATCAAATATTTTATTTCACTCACTGCTTCAGATAAAGCTACATACTCGGCATAATTCGACGCTTTAGTTACAATCTTTTGTTTTCGCGACTTCCATACAATACAGTTTCCAAACAATCTTATAAAATATCCTGTGGTCGATTTTCTGTCTGTTTTATCGCCAGCCCAATCAGAATCTACATAGCAATCCATTATCTCACAATTTTCATTTCTTTCAAAATATAATTTCTTTTCTTTTGTTAAGTACAAATACTTCAAGATTCTCAATGCATATTTAAAATGTGATAAATCGTAACAATTTTGGAATCTACTCAGATAATTAACACTAAAACTTATATCTGGTCTTGTATTTGTACTTATGAACAATAACGCGCCTAACAAATTTCTATACTTTAAACTTATATTCTGCGCTTTTGAACCATCAATTTCGAGTTTTGTTTTCATAGGAGTTTTATACAAAGTACTATTTTCTATCTGATAATTTTTCGCTAATTTTACTATGTAATCAGTTTGATTCAATTTCATTTTACCATTCACTCTATCATAATCAATTTTCACTCCAAGGTATTCTTTTATTTCACCAAGATCTTTGATCTTGTATCTCTTAGCTATGATTCTTTTTATTCTTTTTAATTTTTCTTCATTTTTACTACAGATAAATATATCATCAACATAATTGAGTAAATAAACAGTATGATCACCTTCTCCTTGTACATATAAGCATAAATCTACATTGCTTCTTTTGAACCCTATACTTTCTAAATATTCATACAAGCATTTATACCAGTCTCGTGGACTTTCGCTCAATCCATACATCGACTTTTTCAATTTATACACTCTGTTAGTACCATCTTCATATCCTTTAGGTTGACTGACATATACATCTGTGCTTATCTCACCGTATAGAAATGCTGACTCTACATCTATAATTTCTATAAACATGCCATTTTGGCAACAAAAGGCTAATAAAAATTTCAAGGCATAACTACTTGCAACAGGTGAGTATATGTCATCAATTACATTTGTTTGTTGACATCCAAGTGCCACTAATCTTGCTTTCTTTCTACCGTCTGACTTTTTAGTAAACAACCATTTTACATCTATCACTTTGCAATTTTTCGGTCTATCAGTCAGTACCCAAGTATCTCTCTCATCAAACACATCTATTTCTTTATCCATCGCTCCACACCATTCTTTATTTTCTGGGCAATCAAGTGCCTCCTCAAAATTTTTCGGTACGTCAATTCTACACAAATTTACATATACATTATGTGTTTCTACCTCTGGAAATCTTACAGGACTTTTCTTTGTTCTCGTTGACTGTCTACGTACATTTAATTTATTTTGATCATTTTCTATTTCGCTTTCTGTTTCTTTCTCATTTTCATTTTTATTTTCTTTTTCATTTTCATCCTTATCATCAAAAACATCCTCATACACACTTTCATTCATGTCATCATTATCGCTTTCATCATCGTTATTGTTATATAAACCTATACAATTGTTGTTTTCTTCTACGATTTGAACATTTCTCGCGATTATCACTCTTCTATTTATCAATACACGATAACCTACATCACTGTAACCGATCAAAGTACCTATTTCTGACTTTTTATCCCATTTCGACTTTCTTTTCTGTTCCGGTTTTCTCACAAAAACTTTACTTCCGTATATTCTTAGATTTGAAACGTTTGGTCGTTCTTTAAAGAAAATTTCATACGGTGTTTTTCTTTCTACCGTATTAGCAAGCGTTCTATTTTTCAAATAAACCGCCGCGTATACTATTTCCGGCCAATATTTCTTATCAACTTTTGCCTCGTCTAACAAACATCGCGCTTTGTCCATTATTGTTCTGTTAAACCGTTCCGCGGTACCATTCAATTCGTGCACGTACGTTGGACAATTATTTAATCTTATTCCTCTATCTCTTGCATAATTAATCAGTCTATTATTAACATATTCTTTCCCGTTATCACAACGTAAAGTCTTTACTCTTTTACCAGTTTTATTTTCACATTCATTTATGTATTCGACTATGCATTCAAAAACTTCATCTTTGGATTTGATACAATAAACTTTAGCTATTTTGCTATAATCATCAATAATCGATACAAAATATTTTTCACCATTGTAACCTATCGTTTTGAATGGTCCACATACATCTGTATGTATAATTTCAAGTACGTCTTTAGCTTTTCTTCTATTATTCGCGAAAGGTAAGTTATGCATTTTATTTTCTATACAAGTTCTACATGTCAGCTTTTCCGTTTCAAGTTCTATCGGCAAACCATCAAGTAATTGTTCTTTGCATAAAGTATGTAAATAACCGAAATTTACATGTCCCAGCTTTCTATGCCACTTTTCCTTTTCTGTCATATTGCAATACATCACGTTATTATTTTCTTTTCTATCACCATTATTCGATTTTAGCAAACTATTTATCGGATAAATATTATTCTCTTTGTATGCAATCGCGATTAATTCTCTGTTGTCTGCATATATTTTCAATTCTTTATTTCTCGAAACTATCGTACTACTTTCTGTCAATTTTCCGTAGCTAATCAAATTTCTATTCATTTCTTTCGCGTAATACACGTTAGTTATCGTTACCAAGTTTTCTTTTTCATACGCTTTAAAGTACGTTACAACTTTTCCGATTTTCGTCGCTTGAACAGATCTATTATCACCTAAATAAATATTTACTGGCTTTCTCAAAGTAATACATTCATCAAAGTATTTATCATTATTAATTATATGATCAGTGCATCCACTGTCAATTAACCAATTTATTTCGCAATTACCTATGCTGTTTCCGTCGGTCTGCTTCTCTGCATGGTTTGCTCTGCGCTGCTCTGCGTTGCGTGTCTCTTTCTCTCTCACTTCAGCTATCCATGTTTGTACGCTTCGTCTCGGCTGCTGCTCGCGCTGTTGCTGTGTTCTAGTGTCGCCATCGTTGTTTCCGTTGTACCTGCCGCGCCCTCTGTTGTAGCTTCCGCGTCCTCTGCCACGGCCACGACCTCGTGTTGACTTGCCGCAATCTCGAGCAAAATGGCTAGGTTTTCCACATTTAAAACATCCTCTATTCGTTGTAAATGCGTTGCTTCTTTCTTTGTTTCCAGCATTATCTCTCTGTGTTTTCTTTTCAGCTATGACCAGCTTCGATTTTACGTAGTCTACCGTTCTATCTTCTTCATCCACTGCGTCTATTAAATCACCTATGTGACTTAACGTTTCAGGTAGCGTGTTCAACATATAATTCAATTTCTCTGTTTCACTCACGGTAGCTCCCGCATTTTTCAACTCGTTCACGTTTTTCTCGAATTCGCTGAAGAACGATGCACAATCACTGTATTCTTCAAATCGCATTTTATCCATTTTTCTTCGACATACAATCTGTAATGCAGTCGATTCTTTCAGATACATTTTGTCAAACTTCTTTATAATTGCAAACGCCGTCTTTTCTTCGGCTATAAACTCGAGCTGCTTGTCTGTGATTGCTCCGTAAATGTAATTCATCGCACGCGTATCACTATCATCCCAGTCGCTTACTTTTTCCGGTTCTTCTTTCTTGCGTTCTATGTTTGCGACACACTTTTTCATTTTTAGGAAAATCGTCAATCTCTTTTTCCACATAACGTAATTCTGACCATCGAACGGTGGGATGTGCGTATCATTGTTGCTTGCCATCTTAACTATCTTTATTTCAGGTTTTTCTATTCGAGCTATTTCACGTTACTCTTTTTTTAACCTCAACTTTCCACGTGCTCTTTCCTATCTATTCAGTGCTTAACCTCAAAAAAACTCTCGCCATGCGGTCTGTCTATCACGCCGCGTTTGACTATTTTTCAACTTTTAATCCGCTCGCATCGAGCTAAAAATCAACCTTTTTCTATCCGGTTTTTCGATTTTTCTGTTTATTAACACTTTTCACTTTCTCTTTTAACTATATTTTTCACTAGCACTGTGAACAAATTACCTTAAACAACTTTTGACCAGTATGATTAAGAGTAATGTACAAGCACGCACGTTTCATTCACTTACTTTTTTTTTTTTTTTTTTTATAACCACGCTCTGCTACCATGTTGAATTATGAGGTTGTGGAATAAATAAGTGTTGTTTAATCAAAAGGAATTATTTATTAAGAGTAACTTAAACTAGATATACATATCTGCACATCACGTGTGCACGCTCGCAAAGGCAAGGCTTGACTGCCCGCTCTACATACATGCTCTCTCTGGTGCGCGAGTCGCTCACTCATTCTATCTCTCTCACACTATATATATATTGTACAGTAGAACGTTCATATTATATTTTAACAGTTACAATGTTAAAAATTTAAATACTATAATTATTTTCCTCGATTTAACGATGGTTTTCTTGGTTTCTTAACTGTACTGTGTTGTGTGGATTGTTCCGGAGAAGAAAAAGACTTAACTATTAACATTGTAACATTAACATTGTAACATTAACTTAACATTTAACATTGTAACACCGATACTTTAATAAAATAACTCAATCCTGGCTGTAAATACACTTAACGATTGTTTTTGTAAAATTTTTTTCAATTTCTAAGATTTTAAAAACAATCCAAAAAAATTTTTACGCAAAGTTATGTAAAATAAGCTAATTTTAGAATTTTTTTTTTTTTCAATCGAAAAAGAAAATAGAAAGAAAAGTCGGCACAAAATCTAAATAGGGGGGTTAAATACTATCTTAGTTGAAGTTTTTTTTGAGACAAAAAAATTGAGAATCGAAGGTTTCGGACTTCGAAAAAAAACGTTTTTTTTGAAAATATTGAAATATTTCATAGATCCTGACATCTGTCAATTTTTGAAAAAGTTCTAGCATTTAAAAAAAAAAAGAGCGGTTTTTTCCAAAAATTCGTAACTTTTTTTGGGTTGGGTAAAAAAATCTGAAAAAATTCAGAAAAATGTCTTTGGTAGGGTAGAAAATGATAAAAAATTTTCAGCGAAATCGAAGGGGGTCGGGCCGAAACCTCGGTGATTTGGCATGGAATGCCCCATATATATTATGAAAAAATTCTCATTTTTAGGTACTTTCATTGTGAACATTTTACCAGAGTCTCAGATTGTTGAACGAATAATTTTTGAACGAACACCTGTTTACTCTGGCAGATGGTTTCCCCACTAGGTGGGTGCAAGTTTGAGTTTCTGTCAAAATACTATACACTTTTTTTTTGTCGATGCATTCAGACCTATTTATCAATGAATTGCGGCTATTTTTTAATAATGTTTGAGGTTTATTTTCTTAATATTTTTCGAAGACCTAGACATTTAGTTTGTACAGATAGTACTTCTATGACCAATGATACTTGTATTGATGATTTCAGATTTGACTTGAAAAACCTTCTCTATCAAATATAAAGAAGTACCATCGACTAAGAGTGCGATGACATTCCTTCTCAGTGTGCTATCCGTTTTCGGCCTTCACACTGAATAGACACACACACACACTTACACACACACACACACATTCACGCGAACTACCCAGTCGGTGGTTGTGGCTCTCGAAAGACTAGAATAGGTAAGGCCACCCCATTGATCCTCACAATATATTGATATTTGACATACCACTGACAACCGAGCGAGCGAAGCGAGCGAGGAACAACGCTCCACCAATCGAGTGAGCGAGCGAAGCGAGCGAACGAGCACAATTATCAGCTAGTATAAAATAAATTCGAAATTTTCTCCAAATTCTGTTCTTTTATTCATTTCTCGAGCGAAAGAAAGGGAGAGAGAGAAAAAAGAGTAATTATTGAATGCGTAAAATGAATTAAAAATTCTCGTCAATTTTTGTTCATTCATTCATTTCTCGTGTGTTTATTGAGATCCCACCTTGAAACTTACATGCGTTACGTGAAATTTTCTCAGCTTTTCGAAAAAAATATTGGAAATTTTTTTTCAATTTGGGGAACGGCAAAAAAAAACAGCTTTTTAGACTTTAAGCCCGATTTTAAGAGCTTTTTACAAGCTTAAACGAAAAAAGCATTTTTTTTTTGAAAGCTGGGATTTTTTTACACAAGAAACCTGTTGTTTGAAAATTTTTTATACTGGCCAAAGGAAAAAAAAATTGAATAAAACAAGAATGATAAAATTACATGAAATACCCCATGCAATAACTTCGATAATAAAATGGGAAAAAATCTGAAAAAATTTGGGATGCTGTTTTTCGATGAGGACTTTCAGCTCAAGAAATTGCGATAAGATCTGAGGGGGTGAGGCCGGATCCGACGTCTAGAATTGGCGGACTTGCTCATATACATATATCCACAGATAGATATGGGTCATTCCATCTCAAATCGACCAATAGTTGGAATCGACCACTTTCGATTTAGATGAATTTTTGTCAGAAGTTTTCTTTCATCATAAAACGAAGTTCTGCCAAAGGAAAAAACTTAGAAATTTTTCTTACAAAAGTTACGCGAAATTGAAAATGTCACCATTTTTCGCATTTTTCAAGTTTATATTTCAAATATCTCGAAAACTCTTATAGTTACAAAAATGGGCTTGAGTTTGTTTTGAAGGGGATACTTAACTGGGGCTATGAAAGCAAAATATTTTGGAAAAAATTTCCGAAAAATGATGAACTGGCATAATTTTGAAATTTGAAAAACGTAAAAATCGAATTCCAGTATTAAATTTTTGGCTCAATTTTCTTTGTATAATGCCTTTAATTGATCTAAAAATATCCTGAAATTTCCAAGAGGGTGTTTTTTTTTTCTTCAACGATATGAAATTTTTTTTTTCGCAACTTCTAAATATAGGAAAGTTAAGCAAATATTTATTTTTGTAATTTTGAGCAGTGAAAAATCAATTCTACAATGTCAGAACGTGAAAATAATAACATAATTGAAATTGTATTTTTTATTTATTTTCTATCATTTCAAATCCAAACTCATTACGTGAGTCGTTGTTTTCTTTTACTTCTTTTCCCGACGTTGATGCCTCATTTCTTCTTCTCTCTCTGGAAGAAGTTAGAATGATAATAATTTTCTAATGAAAATTTAATACAAATATAAAATTTTTATTAATAATAATAATTCAATAAATCAATTTTTTTTAATTATCTAACTTCTTCCAGATTGAGAAAGAGAAATGAGGCATCAACAATAGAAAAAGAAGTGAAAAAAAAAACGACTCACGTAATGAGTTTGGATTCAAAATGATAGAACATAAATAAAAGAAGCAATTTCAATTATGTTATTATTTTTACGTTCTCACATTGTAGAATTAATTTTTTACTGCTTAAAATTACGAGATTAAATATTTGCTTAACTTTACTATATTTAGAAGTTGCGAAAAAAAAAAAAAAATTTATTATGCAAATTCAAAAATTCATATCATTGAACAAAAAAAAAAAACACCCTGTTGAAAATTTCAGGATATTTTTATATCAATTGAAGGCATTATACAAAAAAAATTGAGCCAAAAATTTTATACTGAAATTCGATTTTGACGTTTTTCAAATTTCAAAATTATGCCAGTTCATCATTTTTCGGAAGTTTTTTCCAAAATATTTTGCTTTCATTGTAAAGACGGCCGCGAAACCAGCACGAGGTGGTATCAACTTCGATGATTACATAATTTCTGGAGTAATCACAAACACCAAGTCACTTGGTAACGTTTCGAGTTTAGGTTATCTGTCACTCTTTTTGAAACTTAGCAGACGGCTCGTGCTGTCTCCCTACTTGCCTAGTAACTTCCGTCCCAGAATCAACCTCGCCAAGTGTACTTAGCACCAGATTCTGCCAAGTGTCTTGATTACAGCTCCCTCAACTAGAGTTTCCTCGGTAAGAGGCCTATTCCCCTGATTTTGAAGGGAATAGCTTCCCCCATCCACTCTGCCGTAAGCGTGAATAAGGAGAGAGAGTTTAGGTAAGAGAAAAAGTATCGGTGCTCTGTTTCTATTCTCTGCCTCCTACGATAGAGCGGGACACCTCCGCAAGGGGTCAGCAGTAGATAGGCTAGGGGGCTCCGGCGCCAACGACATTTTTCTAAGTCCCGCAACCGACCTACTGCGCATGCGCGAGGGCGGGAAATTTGAAATGTGCGCAGATGGGGTTGCGCAGAATCACGGCGGGGGTGCGACACCTGGAGGTTAATATGTACAGGTATTAGTGACAACCCTCAGAATGACGTCAGACACCCTTTATATGATGCCACACACCCTTAATATGACGTCACACTCCGTTAATATGACGGCACACACCCTTGATATGACGCCACACTCTTGATCCTCAGACCTTCTTTCTCGAACCTTCGATGATGACGTCACTGGCATTAACTTCTAGAAGCTTCCTCAAGGTTATTCCGCGATTCTCGGAATTTCCGGCAGATAAACAGTTCTTCGAATTATTCGGCACCCTGTGAGGATTCTTTCGAGATCAAGTTACTTCACGTCTGAACATGATTCCGCTAACGATTCTGAGAATCATATTTTGTCTAGGAATCTCAACGATAGCCCTTTCGTGGAATTATTCGGCACCCTGTTCAATGGTTTTGCTGAACTTATTGAAATAAACAATTCGCGCTAATATATAAGTATAATCCTGAAAGTGTCAAATTTCAACATACTTTAAACTATATCGCGTAAACATCCTTTTAACATGAAGTTCCTCATTAGCTATAATGATTCTAGAAAGATCCAAGCTCTGAAATATTTTAACACAAACAATTCTTGCAAAAGAGACATAACAAATTTCAATCTGGTATGAAGTTCAAAAGTACCGCACTGTAGAAGATATTAAATATCAAATTTCAACTTGTTATGAACTCAAAAGAATTGCAACGCATTTCATGCGAATTCTCACGAAAGGAATTGTTTACAGTTTGAGTATTATAAAAAGGGCTCACACTGCACAATACGAACTAGTCGTTTGAAAACTTTCAAAAGAGAAGAATTCAGAGTAACATTCAAACAGTGAAAAGTCAAAGTCACCATTATGTCTGCTGAAAATTGTGATAGAATAGTGCCGCTCATGAAACGCGCTTTGACACTTCTTGCCAGTGTTACTGCGAATCCATGCAAGATGGCAAAGTGGATCAGACACGGTGTAAATAGCTTGAGAATTTTGGGTCGACTACTGCGTAAAGAGGGAACAAGCGTTTCCGAAAAACAAAAGTATTCATCTATAATCAGTCAGGTGAAAGGTTTAAGTGTACAATTCGGAAGTTTACTAAAAGAGGGTGGTAGGTTGAAAAGACGCGAGAAACGCAGTGATAGAGTTAAGTGGTGTGATTTAGAGACAGCTTTCAAAAGTCGCATTAGATCGGGAGTAATTGTTAACTTAAAACATGTAGATATAATAGCTTCCATGAAAGATGCGCAGGCTTCGTTTGAAACGCGTATTAAAAATGCATTAAAAAAGGAGAACGCTTTTAAAGTGAATACTGTATTAGCGGCCGAATACAGCATTTTGAAGAATGATGAAAAAATTGTGGAAGTCAAATATTTTAATACAAAAAATGAATCGATTCTACAGACGACTGATCTTAAACATTGGTTTGTAGAAAATGTACTCGGCCGTGTTCCTAGAGATCTGGAAGAGTTCCAAGAACGAGATTCAGGCTGGTCTTTGCATTCAATTGTCAACTTGATGATAAATATTAACAAATATAATCCTATGAGAGGCAGCTCATTTATTGAAATGCCCGCATCTATCCAGAGGAATGAAGCATACATAAACGTTCAGAACGATGACAATCAGTGTTTTGAATGGGCTCTGTTATCTGCTCTACATCCGATCAATCGACAGGGTCATTCAAATATCTTCTCAAAATACAAGCCCTTCGAAAACGAATTGAACTTCGATGGGATAGAATTTCCAGTTACACCGGAGCAAATTCCAAAATTTGAGAAACAGAATAATATTCCCGTTAACGTCTATGTTCTCGAGAAACGAAATGGAAAATTCAAAGTAGCTCCGATTCATATGACATCTTCGAAGAAAGATAAACATGTTAATCTACTTATGCTACCAAATTATTACGTCGATGAAGGATCGGAAGTAGAGCAAGATAGTAGCAGCGATGAGGAGGAAACACCAATCAGATACCATTATGTTTGGATCAAAGATCTTTCTCGATTAGTCTGCAAACAGCTTTCAAAAAAGAAAATTAGGAAACATATCTGTGATCGGTGCCTTCATTATTTCGGAAGTGCTGAAAAGCAGGCCACTCATGAAATGGATTGCGTGAAGATGAATAAATGCAAGGTCGTGCTTCCTTCGCCGATGAACAATTCATTGAAATTCAAGAATTTTAACAATAAGGAGAAAGTTCCGTTTATTGTTTATGCCGATTTCGAATGCCTGTTAAGACCAGTTCAAGAACAGAGTAATTATAACACGGAGGCATTTCAAGAGCACCAACCATTCAGCGTAGGATTCTACGTCAAGTGTAGCTACGATGATACGCTGTCCTATTACCGTGGCTATCAAGGCTCGAAGCCAGCGGAATGGTTCGTGCGAGAACTGTTACAGCTAGCCGAGGATATTGAAACGGTCTTCTGGTGCCCACTACCAATGGATGAATTAACAAAGGAACAAGAAATGGAATTTAGAATATCAAAGATATGCCAATTTGTGAGAAGCCACTCATTCTTGGGAAAAAAGTACGGGACCACTGCCATCTCACTGGGAAGTATCGGGGTCCGGCGCACGAAGACTGCAATTTGAATTATCAGGATTCCCGAACCGTACCGATCGTTTTCCACAATTTGAGTGGGTATGACGCTCACTTCCTTATCAAGGATATATCGACCTATTTTGACGGACGTATCGAGCTTTTACCCATCAACAAAGAACGTTATATATCGTTCACAAAACATATCAAGGACAGTGATATCAAATTCCGATTTATCGACTCTTTTCGATTTATGAATTCTTCGTTGGAGAAACTGGCATCGCATCTTCAAGAACTTAAAATAGTCAAGAGCTAGTTCACCGACATTAGAGATGACAAGTTTAAACTACTCACCAGGAAAGGCGTCTCTCACTATGAGTATCTTGACGCATGGGAAAAGCTCGACGAATCTGAATTACCAGCTAAGGAGAAGTTCTATAGCATCTTGAATGATAGGGGTATCTCCGACGAAGATTACGATCATGCGAAAAAAGTGTGGTTGGAATTTGGTATTAAAACATTGGGTGAATACTCTAACCTGTACCTGAAAACGGACGTCCTACTATTAGCCGACATCTTTGAGAATTTCCGGGACGGCTGTCTCAAAGCGTACGGTCTTGATCCTGCACACTACTATACGACTCCAGGACTAACGTGGGACGCGATGCTCAAATTTACCAAGATCGAATTACAACTACTAACCGATATAGATATGGTTATGTTTATTGAACGAGGTCTCAGGGGCGGAATAAGCCAATGCTGCAACCGCTTCGCGAAGGCAAATCAAGAGACTCGGTAGTGTCTCGCGCCATGTACATTAAAAAAAATTTTTTTTTTGTACGTAGCGACTCTCCGAGTCTCTTTACAGCTGCGGCGATTTTCCGCGGAGTGGGGGAATAATGTTTTCTCTGTCCCACCGTATTTGGTGAAATCATGCAGATCTACAATTAAATGTGAGAATGAGGATCGAAAGAGCTTTCATTTAAGCCCAACATCAATAGAATCTGTGCACGTATAGCTGAGATATGATTATTTTTAATTTTGAGGTGGCTCGTTTCACGTTCTCAGTTTTTCTTCCTTTTCAGCACAATCCATCGCTCCGGGCCATTGCGCATGCGCGTCGATCTGTCAAATTGACAGTTCAAGTCAGCCGGCATGTAAAAGACTTAATTGTGCAAAATTCACAAAGTAATGTTTGATTGAAAACTTTCCACAGAGTAGGAGGTAAACATGTTCGAATATGGACCCGATATTTTTTAAACAACAATAAATATTAACCTATGTGATTTATCGTTTACCTCACGAGCTCGAGTCTTTGAGGTTATGTGAATACCCGTAATAATATTCCCTCTCGGCTAGCATAAGAAAATGAGGAAGCAGGAGATAAAATTGCTATATTTTGTGCAGTGACATTACTTACAACTATATGAACTATATAAACTGTAGCAAATGTTATTAAAGTAATGATATCCCCTACGCAGAAGCACGTGAGGTAAAAATTTTCGTAAACAAAACATATTGCATCAGGAGCAACGGAATAGTCATTAGAGACTGTCATCTGAAAATTATGCATATTTAGTTCATTTTATATGCCATAAAGTATTATATCTCATTTCAGGCTTACGATCACATCTAAATCTCGTTTAAATAGATCTTTGAATAAAGTTCAATCTACTAATTAAAAAGTTCAATATACTTCGAAAAAAGTCTATTCAACTCTAGTGTCTTATGGCTCAGTTCTTTTACTGTTGATTATTGCTATTTTGATACATAGTTCATGATTTTGTGAAATTTTGTAGCCTTCGCTGAACATAGATTTAGTTCATCGAAGAAAAAGTGGTTGTCGTAGGGTACAGGTTGCTGCGTTGCATAAAATTTCTTCAAATTTCGATGGGATGTTCTATATGAATGGAATTTAGGGCCAAGCCAATATTATCTCATGAATTTAACTTTTAAATATGAGAATTTTCATATTATAGGACACTTTTTTTTAAAAACAATGGAAAAAAAAGTCTTATAGTCATATATTTTTATGTCCAAAAATCAAATTCATGAATTATTATTTGATTGGCCCTAAATTACATTATCGTGTGGAATATTTCCTCCAAATTTGAAGAAATTTCATGCAACACAGCAACTTGTACCTTACGACAACTAATTTTCCTTTAATGGACTAAATCTATGTCCAGCGAAGACCACAAAATCTTGAAATATCATGAACTATGTATCAAAATAATACTAATCAACCGTGAAAAAAACTGAGTCAAAAAAATGTTTTCTCAGACCGTAGCAGTAATTTAAAAAAAAATTATTCTCCAGGTGGGTATACTCCTTTAAATCAACGATGAATATCATTTTATCTCTAACATTTAATACAATAAATATGAAAGATAGAGACAATTTTTATTGTCACTAGTAGACCAAGATTCATGAGTAAACTTATAGATATCTTCATTCGGAGACTACAATTACTATTTGCTATATTATAATTTTTGTTTCTATAGAATTACCGCAGTATTTTTTTCATGTGGAAATTAATACTTTTGACTCAAATTTTGATTCAGTACAAGGAGCTATATTCAAAATGTTAAATTTTCTAAACTCATGCAAAATTCATTCCGGAATATCTTCTGCGTACAGTTAAAGGGTGATTGACTGTTGCTTTCAAGTTATTTTAATATCACCGTGCTAGGCAAACCGCTCATATCCAGTGACAAGAATCGTTCATAAGAATCGAAAAATGTGAATTATGACCGATAGTATAACAAGGTATAAGGTTTTAGGGGCCACCTGAGTGCTATTTATTTCCATTGTAGCCAGCGATCAACATTCAACTGTCTTTTGTCTCTAATGTTTTGACGTAATGAATATTAAAAATATAAATAAATTTTCATTGTTATCAGTAGACTAAGATTCATGAGTGAATTTATAAACACTCTGTACCACATTATAATATCTGATTTGATAGAATCGTCGCTGTAGTTTCTTCATGTCAAAACTAATCTTCGGTCAAATTTCGTTTCAATTCTACATTCATGTAAGGCTGATCTCCAGATATTCCCTGCGTCACAGTTACAGAGTAATTGACTCTACCTGGAATTCGAATCCACTGAGTTCAGAAGTATAGTGCATATTTGTTGTAAATAGAAGCTACTGTGTTAGCCAGTACCGCATTAATTATAGCTGTCAATATGGTGATTTTCTTGTTCATATTTACACATGGCTTATGAAAACGCATAGCAATGAAATTAACAAGCCCAGGTTTGTCAGCTGGCATAAGGTCCTAAGCGCCATCATACGACCATTTGCCATTTTTAAATTCAAAATGTTCAATTTTTTTCTACGTATAAATTATACAATTCTTCGTACAATTCATTATGAACAAGACTTAGTACGAATAGAGATAGTACAAAAAGTAATGAAATCCCCTCAAAAGCACCTCTGGTGCAAAAACCTTTCGCCAAGTACATTAATGTGATATTTCCCACAAAAATAGTTTTGTAGCCATTTAATCTACAAAAGTATTGAAATCAATGGACGTTGCCAAGTAAAAATAAATTTGCTCCCACTTAATTTCTGAATGTAATCTAGTCTTAGTTTTCAGTGGGAATTTACATTTCGATATGTATCATGTGCGTAACACGTAATAACATGGAACATACGAACTCATAAGATCAAATAAAATTAAAATTAGGAAGAAACAAAGACAAGAAAAAAAAATTTTGAGGTAGTGGTACTTGGCGGGCATTTTTGTAAAAATTAAAATTAAAAATTAAAAATGCCCGCCAAGTACCACTACCTCCAAATTTTTTTTCTTGTCTTTGTTTCTTCCTAATTTTAATTTTAATTGATAATAAGTTTACGGCTGACTACAAACCGGACCAAGAGTCAAAATACTTGATGTACTATGATGTGAATAATCTGTACGGGTGGGCAATGACACAGTGGCTGCTTTACGGAGGTTTCGAATGGGTCTCGAATATAGACGGCTTCAATTTCAACGTTCCCGATGACTCACCAGTTGGGTATATACTGGAAGTCGACTTGGAGTACCCGGAAGCAATCCACGACATTCATCGCGACCTACCTTTATGCCCGGAACACAAGACGCCTCCTGGGTCAAAACAAGTCAAGTTGTTGACCACTCTGTATCCCAAGAATCGATACGTTGTCCATTACCGCAGTTTGCAGCAGGCCTTACGAAATGGTCTTCAGCTCACCAGCATTCACAGAGTTTTGAAATTCAACCAATCCCCTTGGTTGAAAGAATATATAGACCTGAATAGCGGCATGAGAAAACAGGCTAAAAATGAATTTGAGAAAGACCTGTACAAGCTCATGAACAATGCCGTCTTTGGTAAAACTATGGACAATGTACGCAAACGAGTCAATGTGAAACTAGTAACAAAGTGGAAAGGACGGTACGGTACGGAGGCCCTAATCGCAAGGCCCAACTTCCACAGCCGCTCGATCTTTGACGAAAATCTGATGGCTATAGAACTGAAAAAGTTGGAGGTTGTTTTAAATAAGCCTATCTATTGTAACTTGTTCGGCTATTAGCCAATAGCTGAAGCCCGCTACGTCGTTCTCACACATCACGCAAATACCGACGTGACCGAAAATAGGTATGAATATGACCATGCTCGGCGGAATCGCCAGCATTCGTAGGCAGAGCGACCACGGTGTCTCACTTAGCGTTAAGGTATAGAGCATTCATAGGCAAAGCGTCCTCGATGTCTCACCTAGTTTTGATATACGGAACAGTGCCATAGCAGCCTGTTACCAGTAACGTGGATTCACTCTTTATTAATCAGATCAAAGCGATTGATTAAATAAAACATTCAATGAAACTCAAACAATAATTTCTTCAATCACACTTAATAATTAAAAGTCGTCTCAGCACGTCTATCGACGCAAAAGCAAACGGATATTATTACTAATAATCATTTACTCTATTAAAAACCTACAGATTGAATAACTAACTCGTTGCTTATTCATTTAAGATTAAAACAACTTTCTTTGTATCGAGCCTTTTTTAAATATTATCAATGTATTCATATTTATGGTAAATCTAACGGTTGCAACCACTCATATTATTTGTCAAAACATTTAAAGTATAATTTTATGTTGAAATTACAATATTACGAACTCTAACAGCTGTTGTTTCATTAACTATCATTCTTAGTCATTTCGTATCGCCAAGATCACAACAAGCAATTAGCTAGAGGCAGCTTTGGCTAAGGTATAGTTGACAACACAAAACAGCAGTGATATCGCTATCCCCGTCTGGCTGTGCGATAGACTATACCAAGTCCGAGTCTGTACAGACAGGCTTGACTGCAAAGTCCGGCTCTGGAGGGAGGCAGCTTTGTGTCACTGAGGAATAGACCGAGTCTGTGTAAGGCAGCTTTGTTATTATTCTTCACACACCGAGTCTGTGTTTTAGGGCGGTGATCTTGGTGATGATCCACATCCAAACTTTCAAGTAGAATACGTAACTTTTGATCAGAAATATTAATTAAAGAGGAGCTCCGATCATAAATTCGCAGCAAAGACACTCACGCGAACTTAAAAAGGATTTTTCACGATCTTCGGATCAATAAAAAATCCGTAAAATGTTACACTATATTGGGTTTTCTGTGTTGGATCTTTCGAAAATTTGTGTCTATGATTTCCATTATGATTACATGATACCAGTCTTTAGAGATAATTGTAAGTTATTATATACGGACACGGATAGTCTTATCTATGAGATACGATGTCCAGTTATTTATGAAATCATGAAGCGTGACATCCATAAGTTTGACACTTCAGACTACCACCCTCAGAATACATTTGGTATGCCGCAAGTCAACAACAAGATTGTGGGACTCATGAAGGATGAATGCAATGGGAAAATTATGACAGAGTTTGTTGGCTTGCGTAGCAAAATGTACAGCGTACATGTTGAAAACGAAGACCGTATGAAGAGAGCTAAAGGTGTGAAGGCAAATGTAGTTAAGAATACTATAGACTTTGATGACTATGTAGATTGTTTGCAAAATATGATAACGCAGCAGAGAAGTCAGTGTATCTTTAGGACAAAATTGCATGTAGTGCAAACTGCAAAGCAAGTAAAACTAGCGCTAAACCCTCACGATGATAAGAGGTTCTTACGACCTGGAAGCACTGACACATTGCCGTGGGGTCATTATAAAATTAAAGAATTAGAGAGTCGTACTGAATAAGGCTTTAGGTAACGTGTAAATACTTTGAACTAAATTATATAAACTGTATCATAAATAAACGTACGCCAATTGAATATTTCTTTGCTGAGTTTTCATTCTTACAACCGTAAATTTTTACAAGTCAGACTTATCTATCCAACTGATATGTGTATTATCGAAACCTAACCACTTTACAAACAGCTTGTTTCCACGTTTCTTGAGCACCTTCTCCACGAGGTAGATGTCGGGATTCTTGACTTTGAGAACCCAATGAACCATGCTTGTATATTCAACGTCTGAAATCCGTTTAGAGGAAACGTTTTATTTTGTCGAATAAACGTACAGCACCTACGTATTTTATAACGAAAAATGTCCGCCTTGATTTCGGTTTATTCAACGTATTTGGTGAACGTGTCATGGTAGTTATCAATATCCGAATGTTATACTGTTGAAAATCAACGTTCTCAATCTGTATTCGAAGACGTTAATAAAACGTCTTGAAAATACGGATTTTCAATATTTACTGTAATTCTATAATATTCAGATATTGATGACTAATATCAATCGTTTAACAATTACGTTAAATAAACATCAATCATGGCGGACATTTCTCACAGTAAAATGCGTTAACAATGTCCGTTACTTTGACGTTTTAAAACGTCTGCAATAAACGAAACTCGAATGGTATTATTGATAATCTATAATCATATATTATACGATATTACGCGACGTTTGAAATCTGACTTTGCTAATTGTGTATGCTACGTATTTTGAATACATAATTTAAACGTTCATTGAATACTTATAGTATACTGCTGGTGCGGATGACTACTTACAGTCACTAGGGATGAGTGGTTTAAATGTGAAGCGGAAGTTCAGTTTGTATATTTATTGATTTTATCATTTAGAAAAACAAATAATTTGCTTAAAATGCTACAGCATTGCGTTGTTATAGGTATGATCACACATACTTATATAAAAAAAGGTACATATATCTCTGGTTACAAATGAAAAATAAAACAATTCTTTTAAAATCTTGCAGTGTTGTGCATGTGGATCAATGCATAATCTATACTGATTTTGAAAGTTATTATTATATCTCTGGTTATTTATATCTGTCGAAATACCACAGCATTGCACTCTTATATAATCACATTTACTGGGTAATCCAAGATTCGTGACGAATATTTCACAGGGTCGATCATGGTCGAAATCAAAATTCAAAGTTCCTCATCCATTTTTTTTGGAAAACGATAATTTATATTTTTTATAATATTTTCTTTTTTTTCAATTTTCAAAAAAAAAACAAATTTTCCAATTTCTATTCTGATTTTTCAACAAAATTATGATCAAACTTCCTTCAAACATTTTTTTTTATACGATTTTTTTTTGTTTGTTTTTGATAATATAAAAGATAGTAGAAAAAAAAAAACAAATAGAAATAATCGTTGAAAAAAAAAAAATGGCTCGGGAACTTTCAATTCTAATTCCGACAAGTATTGACGCCTGTATTCGTCACGAATTCTGGCTCACCCTGTACTTCGATCATGAATATCTCTGGTTACAAATAGAACATAAAACAATTCTTTAAAAATGCTAGAATAGTGCACACTATATGTTTAAGGTAATAGATATATAAAGAAAAACGATACCTTTCGTAGTCTATATGTACGCACAGCAGGTTAACTTATATTCTGGCTGGCCAGTTGATGGTAGATCTGAGTGAAATTTCGGAAGAAATCTATTTTTTTACTCCGCTGAATGCCTCCAACAAATTGGAGAACAAATGGGAATGATGAAAACCAAGTGCTGACAAAAAATGTTAACCTCCTGCAATGAAACAGTCTGCGCAGAGAATCTTTGCAGTCATATTTGGAGATTTGGTTGCAAAAGGTTCCCCCTGCGCAGACTATTCGATAGCAGAAGGTTGAAATTTTTTTTCAGAACTTGATTTGTCATTATTTCAAAAACTGTCAAAGTGTTTTTTTTCTCATTTGATTTAGTCATTCAAACAAATGGAAATCAATTTTTGCAAAATTTCACCAAGGTCTCCCCTTTTATACAAACAACCTAGACGAAGATTAAAGAATCGCTCAGCATTAAAGAACTATATTAAAATCGATGACTAATTATAGGAAAAAGGTACGTCATGTAGTCTATATACACAGCTAGCTTTATATACTAGCGTCTCTTTGGCACATAGGTATGCCGTGATCGCGCCAGTTTCAACCAGTCCTTTACAGCGCTCGAAACACTAGTTTCTGTTACGTCATTGATTTCCCTCTTGCCAAGAAAAGTTTGTTTGGCAGCTTCTGGAATAACCATAAGGAGATGTAGGTATAGGATTACGATACAGATAATTGAGAATTAGGAATTGCAATGTAAACTACAACGAATTTAAAAGATCTTGGGAAAAAGTGAATACTCCCAAGTGAATGGTGTTGTTCTGAAACCATAAAGTTTAATAATGACTGTTTCCAAAAAAATTGAATTAATTATTTGTTAATTATTCATGAAATATTACCGTAGATGATTTCCATCGTAGAAGTCTTTTGAAATGGGATCTTGTCCCTCCCCGCCCAATTGAATTGCATTGCCAATTCATTCGTGAGCAGTGATTTCATTATCGCCAATACACATTGGCGACCGTTTGTACCTCCAATAGAAGCCAGCTTCTGGATCTGCAAGAAGACAAGCATCTCAGCGACAAAATGAAATAAAATTTTCATTATTCTTATTTCTGTTACCAAAGTTGATGACGATATACGATTTCTATACAAAGTTGAGGCTCGTAAACTAAACGGCAATCTTTGCCAACAAGGGTATGCTATATCGAGCGCTTGGCAATTTCAATTAATCTACATCGTCTTATATTTGTAAAACATATATGTGACGATCATAATCATTTGGAAGTAATAGAAACCATGTATTATTTCTTGTATTTTTTGCATTTTCTATCGTTATAGCTAAGCTTGTAAATTATTACAATACCGTGTATTTCTGTTCTGATCTTAATTATTCGTTTGCACTAAACCAATTTTGGTATCTATTCATTCGTTGTAATATCCTATCTATTCATCCGTTGTACACACACACACACACACACACACACACACACACACACACACACACACACACTTATTCACTTATTAAATATGGCTACAAGATTTACTCACTAGATAAGTCCGATGTTCCTCGGATCGCAGCAGATTCTCGAGATTAGTGAAGTTTTCCATGGTATTGAGTGGAAGTTTCGGAAACTCGTCTGGTTTCTTTGTGATTTCAACGCTAGCTTCTTTTTGTTTTGAGAAAATTTTACGTAGTAGCACATGGTTCCGGTCAGCGTAAGCTTTGATATGTTCTAAGTATTGCAGAGTTCTCTCTTCGAAGGTATTGGGCTTGCGGAATGTGGTCGGAGTCAAAGATTCACCATCGGATTGTAAGAAAGATTGTGATAAATCATATTGAGTTGTAGACCGTGGTATGAGCCTATTAGTGAAGTTTCTAGTCGGTGTTACATTTACAGGAGATCGGTTTCGTGAGTTATAGGTATTATTATTACTCTGACAGTTTACAATACTATTGACCGAATTAATTCTATTCATTGTTTTATTTTTAGAAGAGCTTTCTGCTAAGTTATTATAGGGATCATTCTCATTTTGGTCAGAAATAGATTCATCAACTTCGCTTTGTGTTAAATTCTCGTCGACTGAAGAGGTATCATAAAAACTGCTGGAGCTCTCACGGCAACGTTTCGTTTTTCTTTTCTTGTGACTTGTGTGTCGGGTTTTGGATTTCTTCTTGCCGCCCTTTTCATTTTTGTCGCTCTTGTCAGTCTTGTGTTTGCGTTTTTTTTTTTTTTGCCTGCACAGACTGGACATCTCTTTGCACAGTGTTTGCAGTTACATTTTCTTCTGCATCATGAATAACATTTTGTGGAGCTGGTACAGTAGATTTTTTCGTAATATTATGAATCATTCCAGAATCATCAGACGTACCAAGCTGCAGAAAGCGTGCCATTATTGCTTCGGCATCATCCAGGTCCTCTGTTAGTTATATAAGAAATATTGATCAATAACAAATGCGTATTGATAATAAATATTAGTCAGACATATGCATCATCATAAAAGTAAACCACCTTAGCTCATAATATACAAATTGTAATGAATAAAACATTTTGTGTAGTGTATGATTATGAAGAAAATTTTTACTCTTTTCACTAAATATTTCTGTTACAATAAAGGCTACTTTTGCCTGGTCATCACCAAATTGTTTAATTATGATATAACGTTACAATATGGTGCTTTTATTACCAGTCGATGTGACTGGCTGTTCAGCCTATAATATGCATCGAATCGAATAAAATTTGCAAATGATCACCTCCAGTATGCAGTACTTTGTGAACAGGAAACTTTGGCCACGTTCTGTCATACACAGACTTCGATTTTACAAGTTTTAGGAAATGATCCTCAGTTTTCGTCCGAGGCCAATAGCATTCTGTGTTGTTTTCTACCAGCCACAAAACTGGTACCAACGCACATTCTCTGTCTTCTCCATTCAAGAATTCGATCACCGCATACATGATTCCGTAGTACTACGCAAAACCGCATCAAACGTATTATATTCTTTAGGCTGCTGTATGTAATAATATGTAATTTGAATGCTAGCACGTCTACTACTAGACTATGAAAATACTGTCGATTTGAAAGTTATGAGCTGAGACATCAACCCAAAAAATATGCAAGCTACTAAATGAGTCAAGGAAGATGGATCGACAGTTCTGAAGTTTTTTTCAAAGGTGTCTACGATAAAGGCCTTGTACAAGACAGAACTCAAACAAATTGATTGATTGAAAGTGATATTATAAAATTTACTTGGACTAATCATTTTGGGCTGAAAATCGCGTGTTCATTATCTCAATTCGATGGCTGAGCAGAACAACATCGTATCTCAAAATTTGATTCAACAATATCGTATCTTAAAATTCGGTTTAACAACATCGTATCTCTGTGTATAAGACATAGGAGATACGATGTTGTTGGACCAAATTTTGAGATGCGATGTTCTTGAATCAAATTTTGAGATACGATGTTGTTCTGCTCAGCCGTCGAATTGTTGAACGAATGGTTCAATTAGAATTTTTTTTTTAATTATTTCATTTCGTGCGAAATCGGAGTCACTGCAAAGCCATCTTTAAATGGAAGACATACGAATTACGTAATATGTCATTAACGCTAAAAGAACGCGCTAAGTTAAAACTTCTCACGAAGAAAATGCCCAGTTTAGAAGATTTGATGGGTTTCTGATAAAGGTCGCGCTTGTACTTAAAAGGAGCACCTATTATTCTATATTCTCCACCAATATGAACAATTGATTTTACAACTAATATTTCTCGCCCACAAGCCACTACATTATCCGGTCTTTTTATAGATATTTTGAACCTTTTCGTTTCCAGAGACTGACATTCGTTAGAATCTCTAATAAATTTGGGTCTGGTAATGAATTTCTTTTGGTAGCATTTTTTATGGAAACATTTCATTTCTTCGATTCGATTACTCAGCTGCTCCAGCGGTGAGCGTTTTGATCGAATGAGTCGTTTCAAATGGCCTAAATAATTTTCGTATTCGAAGCAACTGTATTCCTCTAATGGGCCAAATCGTTCTACGTCGTCTACCACATGCAACAGCGAATGTACATTGTATACAATAAAGTGTGGTCCGTATAGCTTAGCCCCTCGAGTGACGAATTTTTTTATCATGTTTCGCGCGATATTCCGAAATCGCGAAACCAAAGTTGCATTCGAAAGTATATATACGGCGGCAGACAGTAACAAAAAATGATTATATTTTTTCCGTTCTAGCAGATCCCGCATTAGAACAGGACCGGAATATAAGACGAAAAGTCGAAATTCTGTCGCTTTCCATCGACGCAAATCTAGAAATCCGCGTGGTTTTCGAGGAAACTCGGCCGGAACATATCGAGCTAACAATTTTATCATGCGTTCAATTTCAAACAGAATTTCTTTAGACAATTTGGAATCACGTGAACCTTCGACCCAGTATTTTAGGAGTAATCTCTTTAAAATTCCCAGGTAGATCAAATGCATGGGATCTAAAGGGAATTGAGAAACGAGACCTATAGAAAGCTCTAAAAGAGGTGAGCGTCCTTTAATATGGCGATCCTTTTTATTCGGTTGAACGAAATCACTATCTTTCCTTTTCTGAAATTCGATGCTATCTGGATAACACAGTCTCCGGTCGATACGATTAGCGCGGACCTTACACCTCTCGCAAGCATCTTTTCCCGAATGTCCTAGACACATTTTTAACATGGATCTTGCTGGCGCGTCACACGCAAATAATCGAACTTCAACAAAGTATTTTATGTCATTGAACTCGAATCCATTGGTGCTCAAACGAGACGTTTCTTCAATAAAATCTCGTAAATATAAAGATAGTGGCATCGGTTTACTTTTACCATGAAAAATACCAATTACGAATGGGCTATTATCAATCACAGAAATACTACGTCCCAAAATTGGCCACAATGATGTTCCACTACTTTTAAAAATCGGAATCCCGTCAATATTGAAATCAACCTGCAAAATATGTACAGGTTCAATTTTCTCTTTCAGACCTGATTCAAGTTTTTGTTTCAAAGATTTCTCTAACCCGAAATAACACATTTCCCCATTGTCCAAATTAAATTTTTCAATGTATCGCGGTGTCTGAAGTAGAGTCCTAGCACTTAAGGGTAAAATAGAGTGTGCTGGTTTTAATAACACCAGCAATTGATCTATTGCATTATGTGTAATGTTATTCGAACATGCCCAGCTGCGCAAATTTTAAACAAAATTAATTTCGTGATCTGACTGCTCTTCATCACTGTCGCAGGTAGAATTATTTTCAGAACCAACGCTATAATCTATGTCACTTGCGACATCTTCCAAATCTATAATATTGTGATCCGTATCAGAGTTTTTTTCATTCTCATTACATTCATGCATACGATTAGCATATAAATTGTCGTCTAGAGCATTGGCATAATCTTCCGTACGAGACTCATATTCATGAGTATCGTCATCTGATTGTAATTGCACAAGGTGCTCGAGTGCATAATTGTTATCTATAATACTGTGTAAGGCTTTACGGGTATTGATAGCAGCTTTTCGACGCAAATGTCTTTTACTCAGAACCTTCAAATCAAGAGGCATGTTATCGAATGATAAGTTATACACCAGCCAAGAAATAATACGCTTCAACGTGCCTGCTTTGTCTATTGTTGACCTTCATGCACCACTGTCAAAAAAAAAAAAAAAAGAAAACCAGACAAAATTAACTTGAAGTAATATGGAGGTATCTTTACTGCGAATTAAACGCAATCGTCTATCAACGGGTGATTAATGTTTATGCAGCAGAAATAAAAAACTATATAATGATTGTTCAAACGATTCAACAACCTAGCTAAAACGTTTAAGTATAGCAGATTCTTAAGGTCGATGCCTGGCTGAAACTCTAAACCTTACTTCCCAATTAGTATTTCTTACTTCAACTGCTAACCGCTTATCGCACATATACCTATAGCTATTATGTCCGTGTCTTTCATTGTCGACGAAAAAAAAATATGAAAAAAATTTTGAATCAAAAGGAAAAAAAAAAAACAATATATATATAATATATATATATATATGAGCGGATCCACGTCACTTCACTCAAAAAAAAAACCGTCAAGTCACAGATTTTTGCGCCATTCAAGGTATCTTTATTACTATGGAAAAAAAAAATACAACTTCAAGGATTTTGAAAAATTTTCAAAAATGGCGGAGTTAGAGCTAGGTGAATTTTCGTAAACCTCTGTTGCACCGCTATGTTTAAAAATTCATATCTCCGAAAGTATACATCGGAGCGGACTGATCTTTAGATCATTTTGTACGCAAAAGAATGTGCTTTCATACAAAAAATTTTAATTCCAAAAAAAAAATTTCCTTCAATTTTTTTTCGTCGTTTTTTTTTTTAATTTTACTGCCATTTCCGCGGGACTCACAGAAATTAATGGAGATAATTTTTTTTGGATACCTGAATCCTTCCCCTTCAATCCTAAAAAAAAAAATTTATGGAGAAAATACCTGGGCCGAAGAAAACAAATAAAACGTCTCGTCGCGCGTGGCCGCGCTACTCCCGCCAGCTCGTTGTGTTGCATTATAGTGGAGTTATGACTGACGGATCTTTTGAAATATTTTAGTGGCTCTGAAAAGCGCCGATGTTTTTAGCGATGATTCGCTGAATGACACTTAGTAGGACACCTCCGTTTGAAATCAATCCATAATTTTCATCGACTCAAATTTTTCTGATGCTGAAAATAATTTTGTTTTGACGAGTTTATGGGATATTGGAATGACCGCATGTAATTTCAGAGTGCCACGAACTGTCAATGCTTTATCGAATCGATTTTGTAAATTAGATTTTTCCTCTTGATGTTCTGCAGACGTACGGTACGCAAAAGATATGCTGAGAAAATAAGAACATGCTCAATTATATAGATCCAGCGATGTTTGAATAGGATCGGAATTGCCAATCAATTGTAAACTCGCACGTGGAGCTAATCTTTTAACAGTTCCACCTACCCCGTCACACGGCCCTTTCCCATGTGATGTAGCAAAGAAATGCCATTCGGCTTGGCATTGAAAGTCTTCGAAGTGATGTGTCTTGTTTATGAAAATTGAGCAGCTTCCCAATATAAGAACAAAAAGAATCTCATTAAAAAGAAATGTTAAAAGATTAGCTTCACGTGCGAGTTTACAATTGATTGGCAATTCCGATCCTATTCAAACACCGCTGGATCTATATAATTGGGCATGTTCTTATTTTCTCAGCATATCTTTTGCGTACCGTACGTCTGCAGGACATCAAGCGGAAAAATCTATTTTACAAAATCGATTCGATAAAGCATTGACAGTTCGTGGCACTCTGAAATTACATGCGGTCATTCCAATATCCCATAAACTCGTCAAAACAAAATTATTTTCAGCATCAGAAAAATTTGAGTCGATGAAAATTATGGATTGATATCAAACGGAGGTGTCCTACTAAGTGTCATTCAGCGAATCATCGCTAAAAACATCGGCCCTTTTCAGAGCCACCAAAATATTTCAAAAGATCCATCAGTCATAACTCCACTATGCAACACAACGAGCTGGCGGGAGTAGCGCGGCCACGCGCGACGAGACGTTTTATTTGTTTTCTTCGACCCAGGTATTTTCTCCATAAATTTTTTTTTTTAGGATTGAAGGGGAAGGATTCAGGTATCCAAAAAAAATTATCTCCATTAATTTCTGTGAGTCCCGCGGAAATGGCAGTAAAATTAAAAAAAAAAACGACGAAAAAAAATTGAAGGAAATTTTTTTTTTGGAATTAAAATTTTTTGTATGAAAGCACATTCTTTTGCGTACAAAATGATCTAAAGATCAGTCCGCTCCGATGTATACTTTCGGAGATATGAATTTTTAAACATAGCGGTGCAACAGAGGTTTACGAAAATTCACCTAGCTCTAACTCCGCCATTTTTGAAAATTTTTCAAAATCCTTGAAGTTGTATTTTTTTTTCCATAGTAATAAAGATACCTTGAATGGCGCAAAAATCTGTGACTTGACGGTTTTTTTTTGAGTGAATTGACGTGGATCCGCTCATATATATATATATATATATATATATATATATACATATATATATATATATATATATATATATTGTAACGTGGCAAAACGTTTGACCTCCTCCTAACCAGCCTTACGCGCGTACCTAGTCCCGCACGAGTATCGAGTACCGATTCCGCTATTCGAATTCTTACCGCCCTCGTCCACAGGAGCCATGTTGGTCACCTGGCGAGGCACGCCGCTGACCGGCAACGAGCAGCGCTCACCGGACGGGTGGCACAGGTGAGAATTACTGATAGCGGAAAAGCCGGGCAGTCCATGTTCGTCCCGCGTGTTGCGAGCCTCGTGCCAAATAAACGTGTGACGACCGTGAGCTTCCCAAGAGAGAGAGAGAGAGTGAGAGAGAGTGAGAGTGCCCTGTATTCCCTCCGTGAGAGTTCCTGGATTTTACCCTGGTGTTTTCTGGACTGGTTGAACCTCGGAAGCGGTAAATACGACGACTCGGCGGATTTGACGAACACGTGTGGCTGACTGAGTGCAGTCAACGTAAGAGTACCGTGCCGAAACCGTCGCCGATCGAGGTAAGATCTGTCCGGTTACCCATAAAACCCTAGTCCCGGTCCCCAACACCCTATACAACCCCCGTGAGTTCCCTAAATCATCCCTAAAACCTCGAGAGCGAGTCCCTGACCGTTGCGAGAGTTTTCAAACAAGTCCCGTACCCCACGTGGTCCGCGCACTGCGTGTTAGTGTGCCGGTTTCGTCCCCGCTGCGCACCTAACGTCTCGCGAGTCCCGGCCGCCATCTTGTCGAGTCGTCTGCTGTCACGCGTCGCAGTAGTCTGCAGCGAGGCAGAGGCTCAGGCAATTCCCCAAGTGTCGTGCGAGAGTGTACCGACCCCCACTCCCTTCCCCGCCACAGCTGTTCGGCAGCGGAGTCTCTCGCCGCTAACGCGGTGTGTTCTCCGTTCAACGAGAGCGTGAGCGAGGGACGTATACCCGAGTTCCCGAGAGTGTGAGAGAGAGAGTGTGAGAGTGAACTACTCACTAATATAGTGTGATTATTTATTCTTTGCATTATTTATCTATTATTTATTGTAACGTAGAGTAGAGTCAGATTATATTTTGTATCCTAGACGCCAGGTAGCGGGCGGTAATTCGCGACCTTTTCTTTTTTTCTTTTTTTTAATAAACATTTTAGTTAAACATATTTTTTTCGTATCGGTGTCTTTATTCATCGCCCCCACCATATCCCTCTACCGATCCCTAGAGTTAGTTCCGAGCGAGAGAGCGAGAGAGAGGACTTCATCCCCGAAGTCTGGCGCCCAGCAACCACCCCTAATCTACGTTGGAGCCAGGTTTGTTTTCGGATTTATTTTCCTGGGTCACCCGAGCTCGGGAAATTGCCGTTACAATATATATATATATATATATATATATATATATATATATATATATATATATATATATATATATATATATATATATATATATATATATATATATATATATATATATATATATATATATATATATATATATATATATATATATATATATATATATATATATATACATATATGCGCCACGGCGCATCTAATTGAATAATTTGTAATATTCATCGAAATGCATTTCAAACATCCCAAAATACAGTCCCCTGTCGTGTCCTATTCCCAGAATAACAAGTTTCCCGATAACTATTTATTTCTAGGTTTAGAATTACGTAATTTAAATGGTAATAAGTTTAACTGGGGTAGAGAACGCGTGTTTATGAAATACAACCATGATTTCAAACAGATTCTTAATAGATCGACAGGATACCTTATATACGTTATCAAATTGAACGAGGATAAATGTGAATAACGTATAATATGCGTATTATTGTGAACCGACTACGTATATTTCACGTTGAAGAATAATAAGGAAAAATTTCAATTGAGGTTTTTCAACATTATGCTATTTGTTACGCGAAAATTGCAACTGTGTTCAAATATTTATCTATATCACATATTGAACAATGAAAAATAATCAATTTGATATTTCTATCGGATGTAGGTAATTAGATTTGCAGAAATAAATAGAAAGAGATTTTGGCTGTGCATACTGTCATTGAAAGAGTAAAAACAAAAAACAACCACAAAACTCGAAATATGAAAGAGAAATAATAATTATATTTAGTATGATTATTACATTAATAATGATATTTAGTCTTCAAGCACGAATCAACTGCCAACTCGAAGTAGCAGAAACACTTCGCATACCTAATTATGATGTATCTCTATGAATCGGATTTAAAAAATAATTTAACATTAAGAACAAAATAGACGATCACTTACCAGCGTTATTCGATACACTTAACTTCAAATCACGTGTCACACCGAACGCCGTACCTCCACTGTCCACGTTCAGTTGAAGAATGACGATCTAGCGCCTGAGGCCGGCAATGCTTATACACGTTTGGACAGGTTGGGACCGCTGACTGGCGGTTAGGCATCTAAATATGTACGCTCGTCGAAGTAAAATCTGTGAAACTAGCTGTAATTGCTGTCCTGCTCTGTAGTATTGCGTACCTACGCTCTAGAGCAGGGCGGCGATAGATCGGCAGTGACAGGATTTACTTTGTTGAGTGTATCCCACTACTGGTCGAACGCTATTGGAATAGCGCGTGCTACTCAAAACGTATAAATTACGTTAAAAATGGGTGAGAATATCATGAACGCCTGAGCACATATATTCTAAAGTTATATCGCGTTTCGCACCGAACAATGAGATTCATTAGATATTAATATAATACCAAGTATTATCAAATAATTATAGAAATGTAGGATAGTTACTCTGAAATTATTCAAACGAATTTTATGAAAGTTAATTAACTCGTAGAATATTTGCACATTGAAATATCACGGACTTAACACAAGACTTGACATATTGCATTATACATGCTCATAAAACTATCATTATATAGTTACACATTTGATGGTTGATTGAGAAGATTTTCATAACATTATATTAATGATTTTGATCAAATATTTCGGCAAGAAAATCGCATGTACATAGGCATCACAATGAAACGTATACAACAATTCTCGAATATACGTCTATGAAACTAACATTATATACCCTTCGGTTCAACGGCGAAACAAAGAGAAATAATATCGCCGGCAGGCAATGTCCTTCAATTATTACCTAAATTCTAAATTCCTTCTACTACATTACGATCAAGAAAACTTCACACATTCTCAATTATTACCGCAAAGCGCTTGGCGTCTATAACTTCACTTCTCGCCATACCGCACACAATACAATATTGTAACAATAATACAGCGGTAGACAACTTTCTCCTACATACCGGCATTATGAACAATAGGCGCGGTAATAGATACTTAGAGTCGGGGGGTGTCACGAATAAGTCGAGGCTGCTGACTCCTCACTCATGGTATAATAACTGTCTATTATATGTTTTCAATAGTAGGAAGAGACATTTTATGAATATATATCACGCGAAGATCGGAAATAGCAATAGACGGACATACATAAAAATCGTTCAATACAAACGTTCATAAAACAAACAATATACTTTTGTTCAATCGTAGATGAAATATATAATAAGCCTTCCGTTCACGTTGCTGGTACTTGTATACTCAATGTATATTATATGATTCGAATAATGAGATAATTAACAAACTTCATCGACGATTATCATGGGTAGATTGTAAATAGCAATAGAAGTACCTTACAATGGGTAAATACAATATATGTTCATAAAACAAACAATTCACTATTTTGGTCGATTAATTGTGAATGAAAATGTATATAAGCGGTTATAAGATAGATATAGACATTCATGAGAATCGCCAAAAATACATACGTTTTTCAAATAAACAGTATACTTTTATTCAAAAGTAGATGAAAAATGTAATGAGCATTTGTACCTGATGTTGCTAGTATGTACTTATACATATATTCAATGTATATTATACAATTTAAATGGTGAGGTACAATTGACAAATATCATGAACGTTCATCATGCGTTTATGGAACAGAGCAATAGACATAATAGGAATTATTGAATACATCCGTTGGTAAAACCATCAATATACCATTGTTCAACGGTAGAAATAAAGTGTAATACGCGTACACTTATTGTTGCTGGTGTTTATATGTATAATAAATGTATATTATATCATGTGAGTAGTCGGATATTATAATGAGCAAATTTTATTAACGTTTATCATGCGTAGATCGAAAATAGCACCAGATGTACGTAAAATCGTCGAATACACGTTTATAAAACAAACCATATACTTTTATTAAATGGTGGGTACAAAGTGTAAGTAGCGTTCACTAAACGTTGCTGGTACTTGTATAATCGATGTAGATTATATGTATTGACCTCTGAGATTATAAACCGATTTCGTCGACGTTTGTAGTACGTAAATTGTATATTAGAATCGAACGTTCGTGATCAATCGTTGAAAATTGGAGGAATGACATCGTTAAATATATCAGTTTTTCACGTTTGATACACGCCTAATAAACAGATGAAATCTACGTTGCTTTTGCGATCATAAAACCTATTTTCAACTTCAGTATAATATGATACGCATAATAAAGGTAGTAAACTTACAAATAAAATGCGTCCGAAATACAACGGTTTATAAAATACCGTTATATTTTACACTCATACGATTATTCAACGACTTCAACGTTTCATATACGGAATTTCAACTGATGCGTGTTCATTGGGAAGTTCCTGTTCGTAAAAGCCACCCGCTATAGGCTGATCCTGATAGTCTTTGAGCTTGTACGTGACTGGGTTGGTATTAGCCACTTGGAGTATCGTAAATATTTCAGTCGTCCAATTCGGTGTATATCCTTTCTCAAAAACATTCTTATATTTGCTGATTCGGACTTCATCTCCAACTTTGAACTTTGCCGGTTTAAAAGATCTGCCTCGAACTTTCTGGTATACAGTCTGCAATAATGTCCATTCATTTCTGGAGGAAACGTCCTTCGGTTTCATGCGAATAGTGCGATGTTTCGAGTTGTTGTAATCCGAAACCAAATCAGATGAAATGTCTGTCCACTTGTAATTTCCCTGCAGGCTGAACTACATCCACATCTTGTTTTTCAGCGTACGATTAAAGCGTTCACAGATTGATGCCTTCAAGTTACTAAAGGTTGAGTATAGCTTGACATTATACCGCCTCATGAGAGAATCGAAATATGAATTATAAAATTCTCTGCTTCTGTCGACGTGTAAATTCTTCGGAATACGTCCCTGTACGAGTACAGATTCCATAGCACTTGCGGTATCTTTACCCGTCTTACTCTTCATTGGCACTGCCCAGGCATACTTTGAGAATATATCGATAACGGCGGTGCCATGTCAACGAGATCCGCTTGCCAGGTTTCGACCAAACCACGAACATCTACACGACGACGCTGATAATTCTTTCTGGCTGGCTTATGCAGCTCCGTCACGAGCGTTAATTTTTTCTCGTTCATTTTCCAATGCTGTCAGTCTGGTGTCCAAATTGAAAATGTCCTTGGAGCTGCGAATCGACAAGTCTTGTATCGCTTCAATATCACCACTCGGGTGGTTCTGCAGAGTATCTGTCATACGAGATTCCAAGACGTTTATCATGGAACGGATTTCGTCCCTCGCAGCGTCGATTTCCTGTCGCATAAGTTTCACGGTAACAGCGTCATTTTGCTGCACAGGATCGGCCACGTTGCACAGTCTCTTGTTATCTATATCGTATTGCCCATTAGCGGTGAATTTGAATCCAACACCAGGAGGACCACGACCGCTTGCAGCTGTGGTCTTGTCCAACTGTCGTCCAAACACATCGACGCTCATTGTGGAAATGATGGTGGAAACGATGAGAGGTTGATTAATAAATGATGCCAGCTTCGCGCAATTCTTCGATGATCGATACGATTTCGTTGGAGTGTCTCGAGTTACCAGCTGCTTGGGAAGCCAAAAGCAAACGAAGACGGTCTACCAGCTCGTTGGGGTCGTCCCAGTGAACATAATCTGTTCCTCTACCTTCTTCAACGATCAGAAGCTTCGGTAGCACACCTTTACCCGTGCGTGGGAGGGGTACAGTCAATGCTTGGGCGATAAATTTTTTGAACTTGGGGTTGTTCAGCTCCCGAACGGGTTGACCAACTTTATAGTATTTTCGATATGCATTTGTAGCAAACACGATTTGCCTATAATTTTGGATATCATCAGAGCGCACGTAGACCTCATCGGGTATGTTTTTAAATAACAATTCCAATAAGCCTTTGGTCTTTGTATAAGTCATGTCACCTATATGAACAACGTCATTGCCAAAGCTTATCGGTGAGTCACCCATCATTAACTTCTGGTGAGCGAGTACGCGTACACCGTACACGTTATCTAGATCGCATCCCTTTATATTCTCATCTCGAAACAATTCAAGATAGTCGTTAGGGGCCTCGTGTCGTAACGACGGTTCAGGGTGCTCATCCGTCGGCTGCAAGGTCGTATCCATTTCATTTTCGTCACTTGTTGTTGAAAAGGAATCATCTACTCCAGGTTCTTCTTCTTTAATCGGGTTAATCTCTTCTTTGGTTGGTTCATCTTTGATCGGTTCTTCTTTAATGGATTTCGAAGCGGTTTGAGAAACCTTCACTAGTTCCTTCAACGGAGTGACTACCGGTTTAAAGACATCGCTCAAAGCCTGTTCAGCGGTCTCTTGGCCCGACTTTATCATTCTGTGTTTACGTCGAATCGCCGCGCTGGCTTCAGCGATATGACGCAACACTTCTTTTTGGTCGTGAATTTTTGTGTCCCGCATGTTGACCGAGCCGTATCCAAAACGCTACTGATTCTACTCCCCCGAATTTTCTCCATTTATGCTCACAAAACAGTCAAACCCTTTTCTATATCTACCGTCATTCATCTCGCTATCCTTGTCTATTACGACGAATCCGTACTTGTCGTTGTTCCAACACGTCGAACACAAGTCTTTGAACTGCGCGTAAGTCATGTCAGTGTTCACATGATCATCGTATACGTGTCTCAAATTCATCTCATCTTGCTTACAAGGAGACGGCAAGGTAGTCGGATTTTTTTAATATTTGATTTTTATGGTACGTGTAGTTGGGACCCTGAATAAGAGTTTCCCAAAGTAGTTTGACGAAACATTCATAAACTTCCGAGATAATTTTTTTTGTCCTCTTCAAAACGCACCTTATATTTTTCTACTCTTTTTCTCATTCCGCAAAATTATGAGCGAGCGAAACATAATGATAACTATATGTAGGAATATTCTTCGAGTATTTTGTCAAATTATGAGCTTGGTTGTGTATATTATTCTACCGGCAGTTTTCGGTGAATCCGCACGACCCCCTTCTAAGGCCAAACCCACACAGACAGGCACCGCGTGTATGAGGCTCGTTTAGGAGGAAATAGGCTACTAGAGCATTGCTTATCCCCTTCCGAACGAACCTCACGCATACGGTGAGTGTCTGTGTTGGTTTGGCCTTAGGAGGGGGTCGTGCGGATTCACCGAAAACTCTCGGTATACATTTGTACATGGAGTTCAGGACGGTTGGCCCAAAGATTTCCTAGTGAAGAATATGAGCGCTTTTTGTATCATTCCATCACTGGCTCTCGAAGCAGAAGGAAGTGTTTTTCGGTGTGGTGTGTAAGAATTTTTCAGAACGTTGAAAAAAAAAATTATAATGTCGGATTTGCCTGGCCCTTCGACGGCACAAGGAGATGTTGAAGATCTGGCGTGCAGTGCAGTCTCGAAATTGAGGTTAAGGGATGCCCTCGTATATTACGAGCAGATCCTCACGGAAAATGGTCTCGTAGAAGAAAAGCCTTCGACGACAATAACTGAAGAACCGATGCTACTCGCAGAGGACTTGTTCCAGTATACTTTACAAACGAAGATTTCGAAGATTTGTCCGCGGATTATGAGCCAGAAGAGAAAAAGTCAAAATCCTACACAGACTATATTTCGCTAGATTATATAAGGAAAGTAATTAATATCGCTCGAAAGCACCCGGAATGGAAGCTACACAGTTTGCAAAGAGCAGGATGCAGTCGCTTGAAACGGATGGAGGAATTACGAAAATGGGAACAGCATGTGAAAAGTGGCGGTACCGTGATGGACAAATATGCGGCTATCGATTCCTGGACATATGATCGCTTTGAGGAAGCTCGAAAAAGCTACGAACAAGTCACAACCCGGCACTTACAGCAGTGGGCTTTGTCTGCTGCTAGTCAATATGAGGATTTTCCCTTCAAAGCTTCCGACAAGTGGGTTAGCAATTTTAAACAGAAGCATCGAATTGTCCAGAGAAAAATCACAAAACTCGTAACAGAAAGAGAAACTGCATCAATGGACGGAATTCTGACTGCTGCCGAAGATTTTCGGATCCAAGCGCGTGATCTCATCCCAAACTTCGACCCCGACTTCGTAATTAATACGGATCAAACAGGTATGTCAAAATTTTATTGCTGTTCGTGATCAATCCAAATGAATATAGTTGTGTGTAATTGTTTCGTACATTGATTTTTCATTTTTCAGAATGCCAATACCAGTCAAGTTTCGACAGAACTCTGGCAACCAAAGGATCGAAGATGGTACTAGTAAGGCAGCGAAATATCAATAAAGTTACACACTCCTATACTGCACAATACTCTGTCACCATACCAGGAAAATTGTTGCCTCTGGTCTTTATATGTCTGCAAGAAACAACAGGATCGTTTAGACCCAGGGTTCAGAAATCGGTGGACAGTTACCTCTAAAAATATCAAAACGTTGTAGTGACGGCTTCAAAATCGGGAAAGTTGACAAGTCTGTACAAAGATTATTTGAACAAAACTTTGAAGCCATACGTACAGGACGAATAGTTTCTGTTGTTTATCGATTCCTGGGGAGGACAAACCAATCCTGTTATGTACAATGAAATTTTTCGAAATAATAAGCGTCTACCTACGTGCACCGTGCAAGTAATTCCTCCGAAATATACCCTATTAGTACAACCGTGCGACGTATATTTCTACCGCCAGGTAAAAAATATGATAAAGCGTCTACAAAACTGCGCATACCTGATCGAACAAGGCCGCGAAATCAATGACAGAGAAGATTGTATAAAAATTCATTCGATTGTTCATCACCAATTGTCATCTCCAATCTTCGGTGACATGATCAGGTATGCGTGGTTTGCATCGAGACTGTGTGATGAGAGAACAATCTTCCAAAATGTTAACGAAGTTTGCTTCGGCATCAAACTTCTGCAAACAAAATGCGCCCGTACAAATACGACATTTATACGGTGTGCTAGATGCCGAAAAAATTTCTGCTTCCCATATTTTTACGATAACTACCATTCTGGCTCGTGCCACACTACGTAAAATGTAAAATAATACATACGACAATAAAAGCGAAATTCATTTCCTACCCGACGTCGTTTGTTTTTTTTACAGAAGCCTTATTGTTAATTTATAATAAATATTGCTTATTAGCTAATTGTCTATTATGACCGAATACTTGAATAATATTCTTACATACAGTGCTTTTGCGTGGATGCGGGCCAGTCCGTCACGGAAATTTTACTCTACGCTCTTGGTTTTACTACTAACAGCATAGTAAGGCCAAGGGCGTAGAGTGAAATTACCCCGACGGACTGGCCCGCATCCACGCAAAAGCACTGTATATAATTTTCGGAATGAGAAAAAGAGGTAAAAAATATAAGGTGCGTTTTAACGGGGACAAAAAAGAAAAAAATTATCTCGGAAGTTTATGAATGTTTCGTCGAACTACTTTGGGAAATTCTTATTCAGGCTCCTAACTATACGTACCATAAAAATAAAATATTAAAAAAATCCGACTACCTTGCCGTCTCCTTGTTAAATAGCACTAATAGATTGGTATTGTCACGCACTAGATGCTTGGGGATGCGAGCATAGGTCTGACAAAGATAGAAGCAGTCCACATTTTTGTGTCTCCCCGTACAGAAGAAAGCTCTAATGCTATCCTGCTTCTCACAAGCCACGTCATCAAAGACGATGATCGAATTAGGTAGTGCGTCGTTCGGTACAACTACCTGTTCATGCTCGTCAAACGGAAAGTACTCGACGCCATCTACACCCTCGATTAACTGCTGCAGGAACTTGTACTTGGGTTGATTCAGAGACTTTGAGTAGATATAGATATTTCCAAATCGCAGTCCGTTAGGGTGTGTTATCAGGGTGAGCAGAGCATTAGTCTTGCCGCAGTTGGACGGTCCGCAAAATACTGCGCGAACGCTGTTTGGTAGTAAATCACCGTGCCGTTTTCTAGTTTCGACATCCCGTTGCACGACTTTGTCGAAATTCATTACAGGTAGCTTGATAGGTTGTTTCTCGAACCTCATCTCGACTCTGACTGAAGCCAAACACTATAAATATCGCGTTTATGAAGATGATTCTTCATTCGCGTATAGATCGTCGACATGATCGTGCACAAAGCCAAGACAGGCACTCGTAAGCGTCGTGGGAAAGGATTATCAACAGTCTCCCGGTAGAGCTGCATATACCCGGTTATCAGTACTGTGGACCCGGTACCAAACTAGCGAAAAGACTCGCACGAGGCGATCCAGGTATTAATCCCCTCGACGCGGCTTGTAAGGAACACGATATCGCCTACTCAAAGAATCGAGAGAATCTCGAAGCTAGAAGCATAAAATTTTAGCAGAAAGAGCCTGAAAACGGGTTCTTGCCCCGGACGCAAATATCGGTGAGAAAGCAGCCGCCTGGGCAGTGACAAAAGCGATGAAAGCGAAAACCAAGCTTGGTATGGGAATCCGAAAGCCGGTGGTATTGAGAAAAGTCATCGATGCCGCCAAACGGTCCATGGTTCCAGGCAAAACTGCGAAAGTAGCCATCAAGTCTGCATTAAAGGGTGCATGAGGCGCTGTTAAAAAGGCTGGTGGTAGATGCAATGTGCGGTCTCCACAGATTCTACCTGTTCCACCTAAAGTTGGCGGTTTCTTACCGTTTCTCATACCCCTTTTTGCCGGGCTTAGTGCTACCGGCGCGTTAGCTGGTGGTGCAGCAGGTATCGCAAATCGGTTAATGACGCAAGCTCCGCCAAGAGACAATTGGAAGAAAGTCAACGGCACAACAAAACTATGGAAGCTATCGCTCTAGGCAAGGGGCTCCACCTGAAACCGTACAGGAAAGGTTTAGGAATCCAACTGATAGAACAGCCAAAAAACTAAAAGTGACGCTACCACGACGGGCGCTTACTGACGTGGACCTGCTAAAGTACGCGACGGCCCTGAACATTCCACATTTCCGCGGCGTCTTTATGCGTAACGATTTACCTAAGGACGGGCCGCGTAGACGTGAATCAGCGATCGTCAATCTAGATGATAAAGATGGTCCTGGAACACATTGGGTCGCGTACCGAAAGAACGGTAACGAAGTCGTTTACTTCGACAGTTTCGGTAACCTTCGTCCACCGTCGGACCTCGTCAAATACCTTGGTGTTGGTAGCGTCAAATATAACCGTGAAAGATATCAAGACTACGACACGTTCAACTGTGGCCACTTGTGTCTCGAATTTCTATATAAGCATGCGACGTAATTCCTCGAAATCAGTGCGACTTTCGCAGTAGGCATGGACGATTCGTTTACACTAACCGTATCGGGGAACTCCTCGGTCCTTGAGACTCAATACTTTCCTTCCATTGATCTTGACCCTCTCAAGAATTACTCCCCAGGTCTCGTTGAGTTGCTGACTTTTAATTCGATTCCTAACGTAGACGTTGGTCACAACAAGATTTACGCGGGCGAAGAAATAGTAACTATACCTACCGGCAGCTATGAAATAGAGGATATCGAAAACTATGTACAGGGTGTATTATTGAATAAGGGTATCACCATCGATATCAAACCGAATAATAATACACTGTGCAGCGAAATTGAACGCAGTCACCCTGAAAATTTTCTGCCAGACGATTCTATAGGCAGCCTATTGGGTTTCACTCCACGTGTTCTGCAAGCCGATAAAGTTCACGAGTCTGACCTTCCCGTGACTATTCTTAAAGTAAACGCACTACGAGTCGAGTGTAGCATTACAACGGGTGCCTACGTCAATAAGCGCAAAGTACACACCATTCATGAGTTTTTTTCCGTCGTTCTACCTGGATATAAGATCATTGAAGTACCGTCTCACGTCATTTACCTGCCAGTCACCGTAAGGACCATAGATCATATCCAACTCCGTATTGTCGATCAAGACGGAGATTTGGTCAATTTCCGTGGAGAGGTTATAACCGTAAGGTTGCATATCAAGGCTCAATAATGGGAATAGTTTATAACAGAGGTAGTTATATTAGTAAGGTAAGATGTCGCAAACAAGTCAGTCGTCAACCGGTTCTCAAAGAGCTGACACCTCAGAACGTGCTGCTTCTGAAAAGCTTGGGTCTCAAGGTTGCACCTTTTGGAAGAGGAATTTCCGCAAAGTAAGACTACGATTCGCTTGCATCTGTGTCATCTGCTGTATACCATGGAGGAAGAAATCTTAGACATTCAAACACCCGTCACCTTTGACGAGTCTATCGCACATTATGAGGTTCACGCACACAAACCTTATGCCTCATCAAGTTTCAACAACAGTGACGAGATTCGTATCGCCGTTCAACACCAAGGCCTGTGCGTATTACCGTGCAAGAATTCGTTGCATGTGTATGTGAGGATGGTCAAGGCTGATGGAACTCCGTCGACTACTGCAACACTGGTCAACAACGGTGTTTGTCATCTGTTTGAAGAAATGCGGTACGAGATAAATGCTATTGAGATCGATAGGAGCAAGAACGTCGGTCTCACCAGTTTTATGAAAGGTTACCCTTCCCTACGACCCGGACAAAATTGGATGTTGGAGAATGCTGGTTGGCTTAATGTGAATGCAAGCCATACCGATGGTACCTCCGACGTATGCATACCGTTGAAGATGACGTTAGGGTTCGCCGAAGACTATCGCAAGATAATCGTCAACGCCAAACACGAATTGATCTTGACTCGTTCGAAGACCGATGCGAACGCGGTTTTACAAACTCAAGAAGAGGATCTCAAAATCCTGATTGATAAAGTCGAATGGTTGTTACCATATGTGAAGCTCTCGGATGAGCGAAAAATAGAGCTGTTGAATTTCATTGAGAGAGATGCGCCGATCTCAATGAGTTTTCGCAACTGGGAATTGTACGAGTATCCTGTACTGCCCACCACTTCAAAACACGTTTGGACCGTGAAGACGTCGACTCAGCTGGAGGCACCTCGCTACGTCATACTTGATTTCCAGACAAGTCGGAAGAACAAGCCGAATAAAAACGCTAGCCATTTCGACCACTGCAATATCACCGACGTTAAACTCTTCTTGAATTCCCAATGTTATCCCTACGGGAACCTGAATCTAGATATGAGTCACAATTAGTATGCTCTATTGTACGAGATGTTCGCAAATTTCCAAACCTCCTATTACGGCAAGGAACCTGAACCATTGCTGAAGAAGAGTGAATTTCTACAGTACGCTCCCCTATTCGTCATTGACTATTCAAAACAAAACGAATCGCTCAAGTTTGGACCAGTGGACGTTCGTCTCGAATTTCAAGCCAAAGATAACTTCCCTGCCGATACGTCTGCTTACTGTTTGATCTTACATGATCGTATAGTTGAATTCAACCCCATAAGTGGTGGGGCGAAGAAATTGGTATAAAAACCCATTCTACGGAGCCGTAAAGATCAGTTGAGTTCGAGATGGAGTTCGTCATCGATGTGCAGGGTTTTAGAAGACCCTTTGACAATTTTACATTGAAAGAGTTTGCCATAATTGCTATTGACCAAGAAGCACCACCTTCTACCCTACTATTTGAACCGCCGTACAAATGGAAGTGTTTACCAGCCCGATACCACAGTTAAAATTCATGGCTCGAGCGCAATCTTCATGGTTTATCTTGGAGCTCCGGGGATGTATGCTATGAAGACATCAATCTTATTCTACCAAATCTTGTACAGAAAGCTCGAAACATCTACGTAAAAGGATTAGAGAAAAAGAATTGGCTGCAGAATATCATGAAAGATGTTCAGATCATTGATATGTTGGATCTTGGTTGTCCCTCGCTACAGATATTGAAGAAGGTGTCCAACACTACCAATTGCACGCATCACAGTATACCAAATTAGAATTGTTCAGCTCAGAACGTCACGTTATTACGTGATTGGTTACTGAAGTATCGCGTTGCAAACCCAGCCATACCTGAACAAAAGTGTCTACAGCCGAATAAAGATATGGTTTGGTGTCACACGTGTCAAAAGCATCATCGATAAGCTAAATAATTTTCTTACTGTAATAAATATTACAACTTTGTATCAACGTATCTATAAAAATATACCGATTTTACCAATACTTCTTTGATAATCAGTTAAACGTTGTATGAATGTGTCTTTACAAATAAAGCTTGTTAAATGAATACACATGTGTTCTAATCCTTTACTGCATCTATAGCTGTATCATATATGGTCATAGGGAGCCGGGATCGAGCCAAAGTTCACAAACAAATCGCTGCTGTCCGGCGTTGTATTTGTCATATGACTCTGGAGTCGAGGTGTGACCTCATCATGCGGAGGACTGTATTTAAGCCAAGAAGGTTGATCCAGAACGTTCAAGTTAAACTTTTCAGAAGCTGTTTGAGTGATGAATTCTCGAATCTTATGTCTTTGATGAATTTTGAAAATTATTTCTTCCTTCACAAATATATTTTTAATTGAATATATCAACCTTCCTGACAGTTGGATTTTCTAGAATACTGAACTATATCTAAAAGGCTTATTTAATAATGAAGGTGTACGATTTGAATCAATCCGTTTATTATTTTTGAATATAGAAATTAGCTTTCACATTCGAGTATATTTCAGAATTTTAGCCGATTAAATTGACAACACAATCGTGAATATATTATAATTAACATCAGATTAGTTAGATATGGTTGAATTCGACTTGGTTGTATGGCCCTCCGAGGTAGCGCATCCGCAGTCGGTTTTCCTCACAGGCGGTCAGCATTGCTTGGAACATCTCGTTGTCATCGTTCAACAGTTTCGCTACCCTTGCTGGTAGAAACACGGTGACTTCTCCGTCCAAATTTCGTTTTGCATTGGCGAATATCAGTGATTCGGTAGTCTATCATTGTCTCCAATTCCGATAGCTTTTGAGTTGGCAGAAACTCCTCCAGTCGTCCAACCTTGTTAATCTTTGTGAGGTCCATAATGCGTGTGTTCGTTCAAATCAAATTTAGATCCTCCAATTGCTTCGTAAGTCGATTGAGGTCTGGGTGCTAATTCACTAACTTTGGCGTTACGTAACTGCATTCCTAACTTCAATGTGATAACGTCAAAACAGTTTACCGCAAAGACAGTTGAAGTGCAAACGATATAAATTGAATAATGAGTAGTTGCTAATGACAACGGCGTTATCAAATCACGTTAGAGGATGCGTTTAGCATTATCTTGACGCTATTTCACTCTATGAGAAGCAATAATCCGATTGGTTATTACCTGTCGAACTGCAGTTATTTTCGCAGTTATGCGTTAGTGAATTAGCACCCTGATCTGACTTTGATTAATTCTTCAACTTCTTCAAGATTCTTCAATAGCAGCTCGACTCGCACTTTTAATTCCCTTCGCTTTTTGATGATTCGCATTGCCAGGATACTTGCACAAGACTGATGGTCGAACCACGCTCTCCAATTTTTATAACCCCATCCAATTGTTTACTTTAATTTCAACTCCTTCATAGAGAGGGAGGTCTTGAAATCCTTTGTGTTATTGCAGAAGCTTCTCGAATCTTTCCCTGGAGAAATGCCGACGAAATGCTGTAGCGAAACATCTAGAATCTTCCAGGAATTTTTTTTGTACGAAAATGGTACAGCGAAACTTCTCAAATCTCACAGGGTGCCGAATAATTCCATGAAAGGGTTATCGTTGAGATTTCTAGACGAATTATATTCTCAGAATCGTTAGTAAAACCATGTTCAGACGTGAAATAACTTGATCTCTAAAAAATTCTCACAGGGTGCCGAATAATTCTAAGAACTGTTTATCTGCCGGAAATTCCGAGAATCGCGGAATAACCTTAAGGAAGCTTCTAGAAGTTAATGCCAGTGACGTCATCATCGAAGGTTCGAGAAAGAAGGTCTGAGGATCAAGAGTGTGGCGTCATATTAAGGGTGTGTGCCGTCATATTAACGGAGTGTGATGTCATATTAAGGGTGTGTGGCATCATATAAAGGGTGTCTGACGTTATTCTGAGGGTTGTTACTAATACCTGTACACATTAACCTTCAGGTGTCGCACCCCCACCGTGATTCTGCGCAACCCCATCTGCGCACATTTCAAATTTCCCGCCCTCGCGCATGCGCAGTAGGTCGATTGCGGGACTTAGAAAAATTTCGGTGGCGCCGGAGCGCCCTAGCCTATCTACTGTCGGCTTGAGCCCCAAACCGGGCCTCTTTCTACTGGGAAACCACTTTAAATTCATTATTTCACGATGAGAAATTTAACTTGTAGAAAATAAAAGCTTCGTAAAAAAGTATTGTATTTTTTTCTATAGATTACCAATCGACACTAAAAAATGGGACTTACCATTCAAAGACCAGAACTTCTGGCATGAAAACCCTTTATGACCCCATGAAAATTCAAAAACTAACTAGCATCATTGAATGTTTCCCTCAAAACCCTTCAACTTTTGTCTGAAAAATTTTCTTGGAAATCAATTCGTTTTAGAGATATTTGACCGACCAAATAAAAATCGGACACCCTGTATAATAACAATGATTTTTGGCGGGTTTTGTTGAGAGTCAATCTTCGCACGAACTGAGCTTTGCTCTCACGTGTGATCTGCCACTGTCCCAACGCAAGACGTATTAATATTGGATTCGTTATCTGAGTGACAATGTGTACTATTAATTCAGCTTCGAGACGATTCATTGCTGAGGGAGACGAATATATTGACGTATATAGTTGGATTGGAAAACGTACAGTCATACCATGTCGAACAACATCACCCAACCTGCCAGTGACACTTCTCTTCAACTGCGACGTAAGTTCATGAGTACAATATATCAGTTTCAGACTCAACTCCATTCCGCTTGTTCGGTGAATATGAAATCCGTGGAATTTACAACCGCTTGTTACCGACAGGCATTTTAAGCTGAACATATTCGTTGACAGTATGAATCATCGACAGGGTACCTGGCAGCTGGAAAAAGCATATTATGACCCGAGACTTGGATTCATTGCGAACGACGTTCGTAATAAACGGGGCTCTCATTATTATCAATGTGCGATCAATGGAACTGAAGAGATGAATGCGTACTTTTCGCCAAAATATCGTTTATCCTTCACAGAAAAAAGTAATAATTTTAGTAATGCCAAAGTCACGGTTGGTTTACGTGCATCTATTTCGGTACACTTCGAACCGTCAATTATTTATGACGCTGAAGCTAGCAGCCAGAGTTAGCAGCCACAAGCGAAAATCCAGGGAAGATGGGGGTCGTCGGGGCCCCGGGACATAAATTGTTAAACGCATGTCCGGAAAAATATGAAAAAATTCACCAATGTTGTCTTTCGACCGTGAAACACGATCCCGTTTCAACTTTTGCGTAGCAAAGCTCCGTTGTTTATTTATTTGTTAATTAACAATGGCTGCTGATATCAAAATCTACGCGCATGTCCGAAAAAATATGAAAAAATTCACCAATGTTGTCTTTCGATCGTAAAACACGATCCCGTTTCAACTTCTGCGTAGCAAAGCTCCGTTGTTTATTTATTTGTTAATTAACACTGGCTGCTGATATCAAAATCTACACGCATGTCCGAAAAAATATGAAAAAATTCACCAATGTTGTCTTTCGATCGTGAAACACGATCCCGTTTCAACTTTTGCGTAGCAAAGCTCCGTTGTTTATTTATTTGTTAATTAACAATGGCGCTGATATCAAAATCTACGCGCATGTCCGAAAAAATATGAAAAAATTCACCAATGTTGTCTTTCGATCGTAAAACACGATCCCGTTTCAACTTCTGCGTAGCAAAGCTCCGTTGTTTATTTATTTGTTAATTAACAATGGCTGCTGATATCAAAATCTACGCGCATGTCCGAAAAAATATGAAAAAATTCACCAATGTTGTCTTTCGACCGTGAAACACGATCCCGTTTCAACTTTTGCGTAGCAAAGCTCCGTTGTTTATTTATTTGTTAATTAACAATGGCGCTGATATCAAAATCTACACGCATGTCCGAAAAAATATGAAAAAATTCACCAATGTTGTCTTTCGATCGTAAAACACGATCCCGTTTCAACTTCTGCGTAGCAAAGCTCCGTTGTTTATTTATTTGTTAATTAACAATGGCTGCTGATATCAAAATCTACGCGCATGTCCGAAAAAATATGAAAAAATTCACCAATGTTGTCTTTCGACCGTGAAACACGATCCCGTTTCAACTTTTGCGTAGCAAAGCTCCGTTGTTTATTTATTTGTTAATTAACAATGGCGCTGATATCAAAATCTACGCGCATGTCCGAAAAAATATGAAAAAATTCACCAATGTTGTCTTTCGATCGTAAAACACGATCCCGTTTCAACTTCTGCGTAGCAAAGCTCCGTTGTTTATTTATTTGTTAATTAACAATGGCGCTGATATCAAAATCTACGCGCATGTCCGAAAAAATATGAAAAAATTCACCAATGTTGTCTTTCGATCGTAAAACACGATCCCGTTTCAACTTCTGCGTAGCAAAGCTCCGTTGTTTATTTATTTGTTAATTAACAATGGCTGCTGATATCAAAATCTACGCGCATGTCCGAAAAAATATGAAAAAATTCACCAATGTTGTCTTTCGATCGTGAAACACGATCCCGTTTCAACTTTTGCGTAGCAAAGCTCCGTTGTTTATTTATTTGTTAATTAACAATGGCGCTGATATCAAAATCTACACGCATGTCCGAAAAAATATGAAAAAATTCACCAATGTTGTCTTTCGATCGTGAAACACGATCCCGTTTCAACTTTTGCGTAGCAAAGCTCCGTTGTTTATTTATAAATCAATTAACAATAGGCGGCAGCTGAGAGCAGAACTTACAATAATTGGTGTACGTGAACTAATTAAACCCGATATTAGCTTTACCCAAGGTCAACGACGGGGACGTTCCGGGTACTGACCTCTTTTTTTTTTCTTTTTTTTTCTCTTTTTTTCTTTTTTTCTGTTTTTTTCTTTTTCCTCACTTATTTATCACTTATTTTCACTTTCGTTTTTCTATTTTCTTATTTCTTTTCCCCAAATCTTTAGTGTTATTGTGTCCATAATATATACCGTTTTTCATTCTCACTCTATACCTAGAAACACTCATATGTGTATTCAGCTGAAATAATCTGTATTTTTCTATGTATTATTATTAGCAATATTATCACTCTTATCTTTTATGATTATTTCTATAAAAATTCTTATTTTGACTTAGTACGATACTCTATATATGTTTCCTTTTTCACCTTTTTATTTTTTTCGTTCGCAATTATTATCGGCAACAGTCGGATCAACTTCAACATAAAATTATTTATATGATTAAAACGGAAAATTATTCATCTAGGTACCCGGCCATGGCAAATAAAACTAACACTTTCTCCTCGTTGAATATACTAGTCTTTGAGTTTGTAGTATAATGTGTAACGAAGCACACAATTCAAACGAGCTATTAAACCCAAACGGTATATCAGTCGACCTTTGAACTAGACGGCTTGGTCTCTTTTCTGGCACGGTATTGAGTGGACTGCTTTCGAGTAGCAAAATATTTGATTGTGTCTTTGCACTTTCAATTTTTGTCTGCGTTTTCGCATTTTTAATATGGGACGCAATAGCTTTCCGAGCGTTATTCATATCAGCTTCGCTAAATGGTTCCATTCTACCTGTCGCAATGATGTAAGCCCAACTGCAGATATGCACGCCGCAATTTCCGCCGATGTCTTCTATTCCATCGCTTCCGATCGTGACCTGTGATGGTACGTCGTATGGCATGTACAATGTCCACTCCTCCCAACAAACGTCTTTCTTCAGGTTCATAAAATTAAGAAAACCGTTGAATATGTCGGGTATACGTTCGATGGGATCTACATCATGTCCACGACGTCTGCGTAGTGAATCGAAGTAAAGAAGGATCTTCTCCTTCGGAAGAGCTACAAGCAACGTCCAATGTAGCGCATGGTTCACTGGTACTATCCAAATGTCAGCATTCCACGCTTTGAATTTCTGTGCCCATTTTTGCATGCCCGTGCTCACTGTGCCGTTGTTGCTGGAAATACTTTGGCAAAACATACTGTCGAAAACTAAGACTCTCATGTCATTTTTTTGTGATTCAGATTCCATTACATTAAAAAAGCTATTAACGACCTCGTCACACAAGTACTGATCCATGTTCTTATACCCTGCGAGAGTTTTAAACTCTCTTTCAGTAAGGTAGTAGCCATTGAAATTCTTTTTCAACGCCGGAAATTGAGCTGGGTAAGTATTATGTTGGGAAAATAAACTCTGTATCAGTTGTTTCCTTGGAAGTGAGTCATCGACAGTTACACTTACAGCGCTACATTCCTCTTGTGGGACTTCGTCTGGTAACTCGACAACCTCTTGCCCAGTCATAAGTTTTTGAATCGGAGGTGGACAGCTCGGCTCATCTGCGAGTGGCTCTGTTTCGAAATCAGAAGATTCCTGCGACTCGGGTATTTCGGCTGCATCAGCGAGGGCTAGAATTTCTGAAGTAAATTCGCCCTCCTGAGCATCACCTACGAATTTTCTATGCTTCAGGTAACTGTTATCACGTTTATTTGTCTTTTGAGGTTTCCAGGTTTCCCGCGGATTATCGTCTGTTTGTGACCGTTTTTTGGCTTGCCTAGTCGTTATAAGTGGATACTGCCGTTCCTTCAAGCCTCCCTTCACGAATTCATAATTTCGCATAATAAATCGTGGGGCAGATATTTTTTTGTCATTTTTCATTTTATAATGCTTGAGAAGTTTGAAATAATTTTCAATCGGAGCATTGCTGTCCCGATACAATCCGAATTGTTTTATGCAAATAGCGGACCACAACGGAAAGTACGGCATGAGAAAATCACTCACGTACTTCAGAAAATCTGGAGAATAGAATTTATTTTTTTCGTCGGTGCAATTGCTGGAATTCGTCACCTCCTTCTCCACTGCTTTGAATAATTCAAAGTATGGAGAGTCTCTTCTAGTTGAAGCCGATAATTCTGGTTGTGTCGGCAATACATCCAAGAGCGATTCAGACGAATGGTCTTGCACTGTTTTACTGGAGAAACTACTATCATCGTTGTCGGTGTCTAGGAGCTCATCAGTGCCATCGTAATTCACCAAATCTTCAATAACAGTATCGAAATCTTGTATTTTTTCCTGAAGGCCGAATACTTCAACGAACTGTCGATAAATTTTTGAAGCAGATGCAGAATTGTCGCAGTGTATCAACTTACCGATTAAAAGGCCAGCAGTTCGTCGCTCGAGTGCTTGCGTGTTTCGATTAGGAAAACACTTCTTACCTTTTCGCACCACGGTTTTTATCAGGTGCGACGAACACACATGAAGAACTGTCAATGACAATTTGGCATCTGCAGGTCCGTTTTCGTGGGTGTTGTACACGACTTGTATATATTGCGACAAGCTCATGTTATTAACTCCCCATGAGCTTGCCTGCAATAACGCAAGACTGAAATCAGTTTCAATCTTGTGGATCAGTTTATTTAGCGAGATTTTTTTTAACAATGCAAAAAAAGCCTTCAGTAACCCTCCAATTGTCACAGCATCGTGAAAACCTAACAATATGTCTAATATGACTAGAGGTCCAAAATCATCGCCCCCTCGTAGAATCAGCGCATAATTATATATCGTCTGCGAATGCAAATTAATGATATTGGGGCATTTTACTAAAGATCCAGTCGCGTCTAGATGTAGGAACCGATATTTCTGTGACAACATGTACCGGATTTGTTGTTCGGTACACATCATTACCGCAAACGGTTTGACTGAAAAAACCTGTATATATCCGTCAAATACTGAACCGCGAACGGTTTCAATAAAATGTTCGTCCAGCTTAGTCATAAAAGTTACAAAGGACTCATGAAGGTCGTATTTGCTTTTATTTTGACTCGAGATTTTGTCGAGAATCTGCCGAGATGGTGCTGTGTTGAGATTTCCGGCCGCTAAAACGTCATCCGCCGTATTATTCAACTGTTCGTTTTTTAATACAGCAGGAGACATTTTTTCCATTTTAGACGCCAACGATTCGCGGAACTCTCCACGCACGTGGCGACGATGACTTTCACCACCGCTGTGATCGTAAGATTTTTCCTGCCAAACTTTTACTGAGTGATATGTATGGGGGGACCTTATCGCTTCCTCAACTTTAAACCTATATTTCGTGCACGTCGTATGTTTGCATGGGGCCACAGCTTGAAAGCCACAGCCACCTCTTAGTGACAGCGAACATTTATGCCACGCGCATGCCAGCACACAATATGGATACTTATCATTGAAGATTGTGTTGAATGCATCGGACCATCCGTCTTTTAATGAGTTCCCCGAATTCCAATATTTATCCCAAAATGCTTTTGGGACAATTAATGGATCCTTTTCGACCCACGTCGCATAAATATCCTGCTTAGTTTTCTTAGCAATCAGTGTCTTTTTTTTGGGCTTTGCTGGCTTCTTGGCGATCTGCTTGCTGGCCGCCGGAATAAAATCTTTAACATTATCATCGAAATTTTCTGGAGAAATACTTTTATATTCCAAGCCAAATTCTGTCGGCCGAAAGCCTTCAGAATTAGGGCTCCAAGGAGCCGTGTCACTAGAAACTAGATCTGGAGGATCCACTTCCCAATCCATACAGTTTTCGGCAGACTCTGAGTTTGCTGGATTCGCATTGCAAGCAGCCGTCTCACACGAAATTGGAGCCGGAGGATTGACTTTGGATTCCATACCGATTTCGGCAGACCCTGAGTTTGCCGGATTCGCACTGCAAGCAGCCGTCTCACACGAAATTAGATCCGGAGGATCGACTGTGGATTCAATACCGATTCCGGTAGACTCTGAGTTTGTCGGATTCGCACTGCAAGCAGCCGTCTCAGAGGAAATCAAATCTGGGGAATTGTCAACCATGCCGATTCTATGTTTTTGGAGAGTGATTCTCCGAATGCTTTCGAAATGGCGTTTAAAAAAGTAGTAACATCGTGCATGATATTTCTCGAAACTTCGTCTATCGGTACAGTCGGATCGAATTTTTTTACAAATATCGATCCACCTGTTTTTGCAGAATGGTGCTTTCAAACCTGTGATTACCGCATCGAGATTAGATTCATTTACGTATGGATCTTGTAATATTGCTTCACAAATTTTTTCTATGGTTAGCCAAGCCATGGTGATGCAAAATGATGTCTACCGTCTCAACAGTGGCCGCGTCAGTGCATTCGGTCTTATATTCGGCTAGTGAAGTAAATTAAGCGGGAGCAAGACAAAGGAAGAGCGAAATCCGGCGCGCTCAGCTATGTCAGTAGAAACGCAAGAGTGGAGCGGAGGTGCGAAGCGAGTGGAGTAGAGAAGATAGTCTGGTCGAGAAGTGAGTTTGCTGCGAAAAATCGTTCTGAGTCTGCTAAAAATATAAGCGATAGCTCATTGGATTCAGAATGAAATTCTGAGGAAGACGTTTTTATTTATTATTCGCGCCGACGAAAATTGCAATTGTTATGAACAAAAAACGAAACGGACATAAGAGACCTCAGTTTTTTGGGAATAATTCAAAAACTATAAGCGATAGCGGAAATTTGAAAAAAGATTCTGAAATAGGAAGGAATTTCCAATAAAAAAGTCCCGTCTCCCGGAACTCTATCTCCATTATTTATAATTTTAATTCAACGCTGAAAATGGGGTTCCGGACTATTACAGCATGCGCGCGGAAAGGACCCAAATGAAATAATTTTTTTATAGTATTAAATATCAATTGAAAAATTCGAATAAATTAGGGTGTATTCTGAACACTTGAAAGAATAAAGTCCCGTTGTAAAAAAATTTCAAGTGAGTTTTTTTAAAAGTTACGCGTTTGTTAAGTAGGTAATTTTTTGCGAACCTCGGTTTTCATTGAAAACGACATAAATGTTTAAATAATAGCTCTAAATTTTTTTTGCTTCTTGGAAGCCCTTCTTAACAAGATCACGTTATAAAAAATTCTAAAAGTTGTATATTTTGCGAATTATGATTCTTCCAAGTTGACAAAAAAGGAAAAATTGTTGTAAACAATTCATAGATTAAACTCTTATTCATTGAAAACAAGAGACTTTTTTACATTGTATTTGCAACTTTTATTCGATGGATATGAATAGCGTTATTCTTCTATGAATAAGAAAATATTCGACCTTGGTGAAACCGGCCATAAGTAACTTTGGTTAAGAAATTTGAAAGCCATTCGTTCATAAATTTGTTTATAAATTGTTCATAAACACACAGACTAGTTTCATATTTAAAAAAAAATGTTTTTACCATTTGGTTGTCTAGAGAATATAATGATCTGAAAAAAAAAAATTTCTTATTGTTCAAAATCGTTTTTTTCTTTATATTTCCGTTATTTAAATAATTAATTGAGAAATTATTTTTTCTTTAACCCTTCGTAGTCACTCTGGGTGGATTTCACCCAGGCGTTCTGGCCCAAATATCTATTCTGTGACAAATTGACCTATTTACAATTTTTTTTTTTAAACATGTTGTCATTTGAATTTTGACATACCGACTCTTGATACATGTTCTAGGAAGTTTGAAGTATTTTCTAGTATTTTTTCGATCCCGATCGAACTGATAGTTTTCACACAGCAACCATTTAAAAATTGACTGGGTGAATTTCACCCAAGTGTGACTACCGTGTGATTCTACTTTATTAATTTATTAAATTTTTTTAATTTTTTACTATTTATCACTCCTTCACAATAAGGAAAAAACTAATTTGCCAATGAAACCTGATTTAAAATTACCAAAAAAAAATCGCACGCACTCTGTGATGACCTAGAAACATTCTTCATCAAAGATCAAACTGGAACTACGATCTACGGCCGAAACAAAAAATTAATTATTAAAATGAATGATTCGGATGATTTTGTGATTTTTCAATTTTTACCAATTAATTTTTTGTCTCGGTCGTTGATTGTAGTTCTACTTTGATTTTTGATGGACAATGTTTCTAGGTCATCACAGAGTGCGTATGATTTTTTTGGTAATTTTAAATCGGGTCTCACTGGCAAATTTGTTTTTTCCTTATTGTGAAGGAATGATAGATAATAAAAAATTGAAAAAATTATTTTGATCATTTTGAACCCTAACAAGCATCATATATGATAATTAAGTCAATCGAAAATAGTGGGGGTTTTGGGTTTTCTGGTCTGATGTGGAATTCCCCATATACAACGAGAAAAAGGTGTTAGTTTTATTTGCCATAGCCGGGTACCTGGATGAATAATTCTACGTTTTAATCATATAAATAATTTCATGTTGAAGTTGATCCGACTGTTGCCGAGAATAATTGCGAACGAAAAAAATAAAAAGGTGAAGAAGGAAACATATATAGAGTATCGTACTAAGTCAAAATAAGAATTTTTATAGAAATAATCATAAAAGATAAGAGTGATAATATTGCTAATAATAATATATATAAAAATACGGATTATTTTAGGTGAATACACATATGAGTGTTTCTAGGTATAGAGTGAGAATGAAAAACGGTGTATATTATGGACACAGTAACGATAAAGATCTGAGGATAAGAAATAAGAAAATAGAAAAACGTAAGTGAAAATAAGTGAGGAAAAGGAAAAAGAAAAAAAAAGAAAAAGAACAAAAAAGAGGTCAGAACCCGGAACGTCCCCGTCGTTGACCTTTGGCAAAGCTAATATGGGGTTTAATTAGTTCACGTACACCAATTATTGTAGGTGCTGCTCTCAGCTGCCGCCAATTGTCAATTGATTTATAAATGAACAACGGAACTCTGCTACGCAAAAGTTGAAACGGGATCGTGTTTCACGATCGAAAGACAACATTGGTGAATTTTTTCATATTTTTTCGGACATGCGCGTACATTTTGATATCAGCAGCCATTGTTAATTAACAAATAAATAAACAACGGAACTCTGCTACGCAAAAGTTGAAACGGGATCGTGTTTCACGATCGAAAGACAACATTGGTGAATTTTTTCATATTTTTTCGGACATGCGCGTAGATTTTGATATCAGCAGCCATTGTTAATTAACAAATAAATAAACAACGGAGCTTTGCTACGCAAAAGTTGAAACGGGATCGTGTTTCACGATCGAAAGACAACATTGGTGAATTTTTTCATATTTTTTCGGACATGCGCGTAGATTTTGATATCAGCAGCCATTGTTAATTAACAAATAAATAAACAACGGAGCTTTGCTACGCAGAAGTTGAAACGGGATCGTGTTTCACGATCGAAAGACAACATTGGTGAATTTTTTCATATTTTTTCGGACATGCGCGTAGATTTTGATATCAGCAGCCATTGTTAATTAACAAATAAATAAACAACGGAGCTTTGCTACGCAAAAGTTGAAACGGGATCGTGTTTCACGATCGAAAGACAACATTGGTGAATTTTTTCATATTTTTTCGGACATGCGCGTAGATTTTGATATCAGCAGCCATTGTTAATTAACAAATAAATAAACAACGGAGCTTTGCTACGCAGAAGTTGAAACGGGATCGTGTTTCACGATCGAAAGACAACATTGGTGAATTTTTTCATATTTTTTCGGACATGCGCGTAGATTTTGATATCAGCAGCCATTGTTAATTAACAAATAAATAAACAACGGAGCTTTGCTACGCAGAAGTTGAAACGGGATCGTGTTTCACGATCGAAAGACAACATTGGTGAATTTTTTCATATTTTTTCGGACATGCGCGTAGATTTTGATATCAGCAGCCATTGTTAATTAACAAATAAATAAACAACGGAGCTTTGCTACGCAAAAGTTGAAACGGGATCGTGTTTCACGATCGAAAGACAACATTGGTGAATTTTTTCATATTTTTTCGGACATGCGCGTAGATTTTGATATCAGCAGCCATTGTTAATTAACAAATAAATAAACAACGGAGCTTTGCTACGCAAAAGTTGAAACGGGATCGTGTTTCACGATCGAAAGACAACATTGGTGAATTTTTTCATATTTTTTCGGACATGCGCGTAGATTTTGATATCAGCAGCCATTGTTAATTAACAAATAAATAAACAACGGAGCTTTGCTACGCAAAAGTTGAAACGGGATCGTGTTTCACGATCGAAAGACAACATTGGTGAATTTTTTCATATTTTTTCGGACATGCGCGTAGATTTTGATATCAGCAGCCATTGTTAATTAACAAATAAATAAACAACGGAGCTTTGCTACGCAAAAGTTGAAACGGGATCGTGTTTCACGATCGAAAGACAACATTGGTGAATTTTTTCATATTTTTTCGGACATGCGCGTAGATTTTGATATCAGCAGCCATTGTTAATTAACAAATAAATAAACAACGGAGCTTTGCTACGCAGAAGTTGAAACGGGATCGTGTTTCACGATCGAAAGACAACATTGGTGAATTTTTTCATATTTTTTCGGACATGCGCGTAGATTTTGATATCAGCAGCCATTGTTAATTAACAAATAAATAAACAACGGAGCTTTGCTACGCAAAAGTTGAAACGGGATCGTGTTTCACGATCGAAAGACAACATTGGTGAATTTTTTCATATTTTTTCGGACATGCGCGTAGATTTTGATATCAGCAGCCATTGTTAATTAACAAATAAATAAACAACGGAGCTTTGCTACGCAGAAGTTGAAACGGGATCGTGTTTCACGATCGAAAGACAACATTGGTGAATTTTTTCATATTTTTTCGGACATGCGCGTAGATTTTGATATCAGCAGCCATTGTTAATTAACAAATAAATAAACAACGGAGCTTTGCTACGCAGAAGTTGAAACGGGATCGTGTTTCACGATCGAAAGACAACATTGGTGAATTTTTTCATATTTTTTCGGACATGCGCGTAGATTTTGATATCAGCAGCCATTGTTAATTAACAAATAAATAAACAACGGAGCTTTGCTACGCAAAAGTTGAAACGGGATCGTGTTTCACGATCGAAAGACAACATTGGTGAATTTTTTCATATTTTTTCGGACATGCGCGTAGATTTTGATATCAGCAGCCATTGTTAATTAACAAATAAATAAACAACGGAGCTTTGCTACGCAAAAGTTGAAACGGAATCGTGTTTCACGATCGAAAAACAGCCTCCGTGAATTTTTTCATATTTTTCCGGACATGCGTTTAACAATTTATGTCTCGGGGCCCCGACGACCCCCATCTTCCCTGGATTTTCGCTTGTGGCTGCTAACTCTGGCTGCTAGCTTCAGCGTCATCAATTATTTGTATCATGAAAGTTGAAGCTAAGTACCTTCGAATCCGAACCTCAGAAATGCGAGTTGCCTACTTGTGTTTCATTCTTTCTACTTTTGGTATCCATGATTATATCGTTCAAATTATATCGTCGATTGCGAGTACCCCAAAAGATCAGAGTTCATGTCATATGTTTTGTCCCAAACAGACCTGCAGAAACCTACCATCGAAAGATATCCAATGGGCCATGTGGTCTGGGGAGAGGATTTCACTTTGGATTGCAATGTCGACGAGGTACCTAGGGGAACAAAGTTTCTTCTGAATTTGACAGTACCGAATTCAGTCCCAGTAAGTTTCAGCCATACCAGTAGAGTGGAGCCTGCGTCATTTCTCGTGAAAATTAAGGGGCGAATAGAGGTTCTTAACTGTAAACGGGTTGACGCCCATTGGTTATTCAGCTGCTAATGGCTGCCTCCACTCGCAGGTCCGCCAGTAGGTACAGGGAACCACGCGAATGTCGCGAAATTCCCACAGACATATCGCAGGCCGAAATGACACAGGTTCTATATATGGGGTAGTCTCCCTCATCCGGGACACTTTTCTGCGCATAGGTCACCGGTTTGGTGCCACGCGAGATTTTGACTCTTAACCCATCCCTAACAAGAAATCTAGAGCCATTCGCCTTGGTATCAACTGGTTCAAAAGTTATTCGATGTTTAAAATATGAAAAAATCTGTTTTCGAACGCACCGGACGATCTTTAGGCGTACGTAACTTTGGTTTGAGCAGTCATACAGATGTTTTCCACTAGTGATTCGGAATCGCAAAACTTCCACCTTTCACGCTGTGAACTCAGAAATTTTTGAAAAAAATTTTTTGTCAGCGATTTCTTCAAAAAAATTTTGTTTTTCAGTTTTCGAACCGTAGGTGATAATTTTTTTTGATGAAAATTTTACTGAAGGTAGTCCTTTGAATACTAAAGAATCCTTGAAATTTGTGAAAGGGTGTTCGGCCTTGTTTTTTTTTAAATAATTCGACAGTGAATTTCATCTATTGGTATAGCACGCTGGAGTATTTGTTCAACCAATAGGGCATAATTTTTAGTATCAGGATATCACGAGACTTGACGTATCCTGAAAAATTGCTATCAGAGAATCACAAAATATCATTTTCAAATCAATCCCGATTAATTGTTAGCATTGTTGCAGACTACCGACTTTTGCAAAAAGTTGTAACTCTGAAAAGGGCTGCTTTTGTTTGGTCCTGATCCGGTATCCGCAAAAATGCGTCGTGGTTCTCATTGTTTTTTTTTTTTTTGTACGCTTTTTGTGTAGAAAGTCTTTGATGAAGAGTGCGTCTTGAAAATCATTTTGTTGACTTCACTGGCTGTCACCAGTCTGCAACAATGCTAACAATTAATCGGGGTTGATTTGAAAATGATATTTTGTGATTCTCTGATAGCAATTTTTCAGAATACGTCAAGTCTCGTGATATCCTGATACTAAAAATTATGCCCTATTGGTTGAACAAATACTCCAGCGTGCTATACCAATAGATGAAATTCACTGTCGAATTATTTAAAAAAAAAACAAGGCCGAACACCCTCCCACAAATTTCAGGGATTCTTTAGTATTCAAAGGACTACCTTCAGTAGAATTTTCATTAAAAAAAATTATCACCTACGGTTCGAAAACTGAAAAACAAAAATTTTTTGAACAAGTCGTTGACAAAAAATTTTTTTTCAAAAATTTCCGAGTTCACAGCGTGAAAGGTGGAAGTTTTGCGATTCCGAATCACTGGTGGAAAACATTTGTATGACTGCTCAAACCAAAGTTACGTACGCCTAAAGATCGTCCGGTGCGTTCGAAAACAGATTTTTTCATATTTTAAACATCGAATAACTTTTGAACCAGTTCATACCAAGGCGAATGGCTCTAGATTTCTTGTTAGGGATCGGATAAGAGTCAAAATCTCGCGTGGCACCAAAATCGGTGACCTATGCGCAGAAAAGTGTCCCGGATGAGGGAGACTACCCCATATGTATACTGTATTGCATCCCAAACAACACACTAGGCAAAATGACAGCTGAAAGTCGACTTCTTTTGGTCATCTTATAGTCGGATAGAAATGCCGACACATAGACAACTTTTCGATGGCAATTTTAAGCCAAGTTAAAAATGCCGCCGCATAGTCGACTTCCGATTGACGTATTTTAATCATCTGCTACAACTTCCAAGTCGGCTAAAAGTCGGCTCTGCGTCGGGTAGTGAAGTGCATGGTGGCGCCGTGGCGCGGTAGTCGCTAGGTGGTTATACGAAGTACTCACCCACGCCATCACGGTCGCGTCTCATAGTTGTTATAAGCAAGACAGTGTGAAATTAATCGACGAGTGTAAATAATCTGTGTTTTTCAATCAATCCAACATCTTGGGGACTCAAATTCTTATACAGGGTAAGAAGTGAAATCTTTTATACTTTAATATAAGAACCTAGAATAGAAATATAAGAAGATATGGACATGATTTTCTGATTTTCGTCAAAACATAACCTAAAGCTGAACAACTAGAGATTTTTGAACTTTGAAGCACATTTCACCTTTAAATCATCAAGTTTGGAGAAAAATTGCAAAAGACAAAAAGTGCGTAATTTTATGCAAAGAATCTTGAATATTCAGACAGAACTTTATTACCAATTTTTTATTTTTTATTTCACGCAATCAAATAAACTGCAAAAAAAAAAAATTATAGGAAAAAATTCTGCAATTATTTTGCAAAATTCTTTGGATAAAATTATGCACTTTTTGTCTCTTGCAATTTTTCTCCAAACTAGATAGTTTAAAGGTGAAATGTGCTTAAAAGTTCAAAAATCTCTAGTTGTTCAGCTGAATATCACAAAAAATTGGTGTCTCACGAAAAAAATTTTTCATACAAAAGTTGTTCAATTTTTGAGATACCACAAAATTACATAATAAAAAATATGGGTTTGTGTTCAAACAAAAAAGCAAAGTTGTCCTTCCTCACGTCTCCACGTATACTGAATATGATGCTGCACTGTGACACCCCTCACTGCAGAATATTATAATTGAGATGCCTAAGCCATTCCGGGACTTGTCTCGAAGACAGAAAAACAGACGCCTATTCGCTTACCGAAGGAGTCAAGGATCTTCGAGAAAACAACAACCTGAATTTGACATAACTGCAGATCAGGAGAGTTCCACTACAGAATATGAACCACATATTTCTGCTGCAGAATATGAATCACAGATTCCTGCTGCAGAATATGAACCACAGATTAATACTGCAGTACATGAACTAGAGATTCCTGCTGCAGAACCTGAACCACGAATTCCTGCGGCTCGATATACCAGGGGTACGGAAAATTCTATTCCACGAACTGTACTATCTCACACTAATACGTACGAATGTGCTGAATCGTCATCAGAAAAAACACTAACAGATGTAAATAACGATTGTGAATTAGACAGAGAAAATTCAGTTCACAACAATGCAATGGAAGAGAATATTCCATTAGCTCAGTGGTTATCCAGATGGGCAATGAAGTACAATATTCGCCAAAATGCCCTGACACCGCTGCTCCAAGACTTACACACGATAATTCTACGAATTTTAAGCCTATTCCGGTCGTGGTCATATGTTTTTTTCTATTTTTTCTATTATTTTAAAGCAAAATAAAGATTTGTTTTATCGTACCCTCTTCGATTTTTTCCAAAAGAAATATGTCGAAATAACTATTACTGATGTTTGAAAGATTCACAGTATTAAAACTAAAAAATTAAAGAATTATAAGGCATATTTTTATTCACAATATTATTTTTCAATATACATATAATAATATTTTTTAATAATAATATCTTGTATCACTTTTTGCATCTTCAAATCTATGAATTAATTTTTCATTGGCTGCCTTATAATCATCCGCGGGTGAAAAATTTCACAAGTATATTGAGCAAATTATTTGGTTTAGAAGCCCATTCATACAATTCTCGTAGAGGAAGTGATCCTCAATGTGAAAGAATACTCCCGATCGGAACACTACCATGCTTGTGACATTTTCAAACACAAGAGAGTATAAATAACCAATAGTTGTGATACAAAATATTATTACTAAAAAATATTATCATATGTCTTTCAAAAAATAATATTGTGAATAAAAATATGCCTTATAATTCTTTCATTTTTTAGTTTTCATACTCTGAATCTTTCAAACATCAGTAATAGTTATTTCGACATACTTCTTTTGGAAAAAATAGATGAGGGTACGATAAAACAAATCTTTATTTTGGTTTAAAATAATAGAAAAAATAGAAAAAAAAATATGACTACGACCGGAATAGGTTTAAAATTCGTAGAATTTCCAACAGTTTTTTTTGTGAATTTTTTCGAAAAAATCAAGAGGGACATACCGGTTGAAAAAAACGATTTTTCACTTTGAAATTGCAAAGAGACTCAAAATCGGTATCGAATAATTTTGCCTATATTTTTTACTGAGAGTACGTTTCAAGACGAAGAGATTGCTGTAGTTACTTTTTTCGATACCATACTTTGTTCCAAAGTTATATGCGTTTGAACTTTTGGAAGGTAAGATTTTATAAAATTTCGTAGGTCGAGAATGGATTAAGTTAAAAATCCGAAATAAATCACGAGTACTACTTCAAACGGGTACTAAAGACTGATAAAAAATCGGCGAAATTAAAAATGGTCGGGGTCAGAGGCTCGGTGGGTTCACATAGAAAGCCCCATATACACATTAGCGTGGTCCTTAGAATAGTGATTTTTGAAATTTTTTAGGTCCACCGTTCGACAATTGAAATTGATAATAATTGTACTATTTCCATGCAGATGTTCTACGTTCTTTTGTACGAGTCATACTGTATAGCAGTTCCGGATGTATGGGTACAAGTGTAATCTACAACATTTCAAATGCCTCCAAAAACTGTCGACTGTCGCAAGGCATGCAAGCAACGTCTAATCCCTTCTAACGACTGGAAAGTGAAATCTTTTCATAAGAAACTGGGTCCCTATCGTAAGAAATTTATTGGTCTACATGGGCAGATATTGTCTTTGGAAACTGATTATCCCTTTATTCTAAACTGCTATGTAATAACATTTTGAATTTCTAAAAACAATCGATCTTCAGCAACGTTTGACACCGCACTTTCTGTTGAATCCGCCTCTATAAATTTGTCCACGTCGGATGAAAACTTGGTTAACCTGGGATCAGGAAAGCCATTGCCTAAAAAACGCATGATCAAGAAACCAAGGTTTTTCGACCAATCTGCAAGTGAACAAGGTACTACAAAAAACTACAATTCTGCTTTTCACTATTGTTAGAATTCAACACCAAATACACGTACTAGGTATACATCTGATACTCTATTCACGTTGGAATTATCGCTGAGAAGCGCCGCAATAATAATTAAAGATTTTACCCAAGTAGCACACTATTACCTCGATTCTACAATCGAACATCCTAAATGATATAAATAGATCGTTAGACAGTCTTAACTTATTTGAACGCCACATTTCAGAATCTCAACTGCCTCCAAGTGGGATAATTTCTTTGCCACTGGGGAATGACATTTTACATGTAACAAAAACTGGAAGAAAAAATACTGTACCAATCTTATCAACAGCCACCTGGCCGGGTTAGTATACGGAAGATATATTGTTACGGAAAGCCAACAAGAACTTTCACCAATTTTTGTTACTTCCAGTGTCTCTACCTCTTCCACCGAGAAAAGTCTCATTACCACCAGCGGATTACATTCCACGTCAACTGCAAGCTAGGAAGAAAGATGTAGGGATACAACACTTATTGGCAACGACCTCGACTGGTAAGAATACAGAAGACATATGAATCATGGCTAGGTTAAAATGTCGTTGGTTATACGGAGAGACAAAAGGCAAAAATTCCACTAATTTCTGTTATTGCTAGCGTCCACACCTATTCGACAAATAAAAGTTTTATCACCACCAGTCGATTACATTTCACGTGCATCTATTATTGAGAAGAAGGTTACTGGTAAAACTTCAAAATGCTTATCATCGACTAACCTAACAGGTAAATGCTGAAATGAGAAATAACATGAAAAAAGTATTTCTTGATATGAGACCGTGCACATTTTCTTTTACTACACTAGAAGAAATTGAACGTGTTCAAACGAACGTCTTTGATGAAGTCTTCGCGGAGACACTGAAGGATCAGGAGGAGCTCGACACTTCTCTATCGGATGAACGGATAACCGACAACGTTGTTCAAAGTTTCTCGGAAACAGATATGTTTTCTGATGCATCCATAGCAAGCAATAAGACGGATGAAGCAAAAGAGAAGAAATCTCGAGCATTATCAAAAATCGATGCGGGCACAAAGAAGCGCCATATGAACCAACTAATCATAGGTAAACCATATTCATCGTGTATATGGGGCTGTCCACGTCAAAACGACACGGCTCCGGACCTCGAAGTTTTCGAGTTGATTTTTGATTTCATATGTTATCAGTCTATGTCTGGAGAAGCTGTCAATTTTTTTTTGAATTTTTTCAGTCAACCCTTTCGGAGCTATGAATTTTTTCATCCTTAAAAAAAGGACCTTTTTTAAAATTCTGAAAAAATTCACAAAAATTCTCTCGATAATATAGAACAACCTCCCACTTCCAGAAACGTGGGCAGAATTTTTCTTACATTTTTTTTTTTTCAATTTTTCTAAAACTTTATTCGAAAAAATGCTTTACCAATGACTTTTATCCTACCAAAAATCTTTCAAACCTACCCCACTCAGATTTTTTTGAGTTCTTCACCTTATATTGTGTTATGTTGGTAAGGAGGTGAGTAGGTGATTTTATGAAAGTCATTTATGAAGCATCTTCTGAAATAAAATTTTGGAAAAATAAAAAAAAAAAATATAACAAAAATTCTGCCCACGTTTCTGAAAGTGGGAGGTTGTTCTACATCAGCAACAGAATTTTTGTGAATTTTTTCAAAATTTTAAAAAAGGTCCTTTTTTTAAGGATGAAAAAATTCATAGCTCCGAAAGGGTTGACTGAAAAAATTCAAAAAAAAAATTGACAGCTCCTCCAGACATAGAATGATAACATATAAAATCAAGAATCAAATCGAAAACTTTGAGGTCCGGAGCCGTGTCGTTTTGACGTGGACAGCCCCATATGTATACGGTAGCTCAACTTTAGGAATTCTGTAAAGTTATTTCTGGTTCTTTGTCTATAATTGCGTCATTTTACTTTATATTTACACTGTTCAGACATAAAATTAAAGAAAGAATATCGAGATCGATATTCGCAGCAATTCATAGTGAGTATACTGTGGATTATATACAGTTCAGGGTCTGTACTGATTGACTATTCCCATAACGTGACAGTACTTTATCTTGAAATAACAATGTTATAGAATCTTCTGTAGCGAAAGTTCATTTAAAACAAGGCCAGAAGAGACCCTTAGTTGCCCTGGTCGACATTGATGATGAAAATATTGAGAATAGGTCACCGAATTTGAACGTCTCCGGTAAACCAGGAAAAAATCGTTGTGTTGATCAGATTCCAACTCGAAACGAATCATGCTGTGGTAATTATGTTTGAATGTTGAATTATTTTTGGAAAATTGAGAACGAATAATTTCAATATTTTCAATAACTGTAAATTAAGTACCTACTTCCCTGTCATTGAATCTTAATTTACATTTTTTGACAAACTATGTTCTGAATTTACTTTCACTTTCACTTTGCAGCTGATTTTCAAGAAAAAATGTTACGCAAATTTGCGGAGCAAGAAAAAAAAGTTAGATTATATAATTCACGTCCTATCTGATCACTGTGGAGACGTAGCAACGACTGAGAAGAGTGTGAAATCTAAAGTAGATTTCTCGCTGCTTCCCGAATTTCCGATGAGCTCCGTGAAAAGCGTATATCAGTTTGAGAAACTTTTGAAAACAGACGAGAAGGTTCAACAACAGTTCGTAAGTTTAGGTTCATGGACTTTATTTCTACAGATTTTTATTTTCCTTGTGGCCTCCGTCGTAATCTAATTGGTAACTACTGATATGCAGAAGAATAAGATAATAACGATCGGTGGCAAATCCGGGTCGAAGTTTGCACGAAATGTACTGTCCTTCTGCTTGCTGAACGAAATTGCTAAGCACTTCACGTGGACCGGACAACAAAAAACATTAGCCATGAGAAAGATGACTTTGGCGGATGTAATAGTTGGTATGCGTTGCGAAAATAATTAATTACGAATTTTGTTCATTTGTTCTATTGTAACTGCGGTTATATTCTATCATCAGTTCTGTACTTTGTGTTGAGTGAAAGAGTTGTGCAAATCAAAGTTACATTTCTTAGAACCCAATTTAGAGTAGACCACGATCTATTTTGCTACTATCGATACGGTTACTAACGAGCATGATATTACAGATACTATTGTCATATCAGGGAATGGCACAATCTCAAGTTCTGAGATCCAAGACGCAATACAAGAATGGTTGCGCCGTGCCGGAGATCGTTGTAGGAATGAGGCAGTTAAGGCGAATAAAAAATGAAAAAAATACGCAATGATATAAATAATATATTTTTATATAAACAAATAAAAATACAAATAAAGTTGGAAAAATATTATACTGTGTAATCACTTTTTCGTAGTAAATCTTTTACTTCCATTATATTTTCGGATGAAGAGGCTGGGGCAATTTTAGAGCACCGACCTGTAGTCGACTTACAGCTGTCTACACATAGACTGTGAGACAATCGGAAGTAGACTCGAACTCTGTTTTTCAAGTCGACTTGAAGTCGACGTTTCATAAGTTGACCATATGTTGACTTAAACTGGGTCGTAAGTTGCCTATGTGTCGACTTTCTGTAGACAAGTAGCCAATGCTTTGAGTCGACTTACAATATTTTTAGCCAGCTTCTAGTTAACTTATAGTAGACGGAGTGTTGTTTGGGATGGTACACTCAACGAATTTGAAACTGTCGCACCTGAAATAGGCAACCGATGTTACACGACGTTTTAAGTTGGCAATGCCATGTTAACTTACTCGCCACCTTTCTTCACGGCAGCCCCCAAGATGGGCATTGCCAGCTAAAAACGTGGTGTAACCCCGGTAGCCGATTTTAGGTGCGACAGTTTCTTTCCATTGAGTGTACATCATAATTGTATCCCAGCTTGCGCCTCTACCTTGACGTCTCTATGCATGCGGAATATTGATATGATTTTATATACTTTTTGCAAGAGCGAAACTTAGTGTACCTGCATTTTCTGCTCACATAACACAGTGGCATATCGTGTCTGGCGTGCTACAAATATTACAAGCCTTGATTGAACACATCAATAAACATGTAACACGGTCCTCAAATCCATTTGAATACTCGGATTGCAAATATTCGTTAGAATATGTGGTATTAATAAGATGGGTTTCGACATTTTCAGAACTCATTACAGTCTGTTGAACAAGCATTATATATTTCTACGGCTTGTTGAAAACTCGAATCAATGGAAATTGAGGCTTCGTCTGATATGTTCTGCAAATTTCTGCTCACATTATACAGTAACACACGATAGCCCAGCATAGCACAAACATTACGAATCTTATTCTGTCCAAGCCTTGATTATTCGCAACATATAAAATTATATATGATTCTCCATTTCAATACCGTTATTGAATAAATGTGATTAATGAACTAATTTTAGCGAGAGAGACTGCACTATCTTGAGACTCCGAAGCAGTTATTTCCAATAAATTTCGAGAGACGCCTGCTTGATACTTGGAAGGCAGAGTTAACTATAAAGAATGTTTCGAAGACCGATGGCGGTGAATAAATTTGCGATGTGATGGATGATAATGGTAATAGAACTGAATCATCTGTAGAAATTGAATTTTGGGGTAAGCACAAGAAATATCACCCTTGTTTCAACAAGTGCAAGTCATTTGGCGTTTCAAGCTTATTTTCTGTTTACCAAGCCAGATGCGAGCATCGTATACTTCAAGTTCGAATTCATGGTTTAGGATACTTGTGATTGACATCTAGAGGCTTTTGATATTTTTCCAGATTCGAGTTACACGTTCATCAATCCGGGCTTGACAGCTTGGAGTGACACCCCGATATATAAAGACACATTTGCCTATTGGGAGATTAGAATCAGCACCTATCCTCACATAGACGAATTGAATTGGTAAGCCAAACCCTATTCCACATATCCTCGTCGCGTGACAACGTCAACTGGATAGATACATCGGAAATAGTCCGTGGCCTATTTCTATGAACATCGCCGTATTTTTAATATCATCGTCTGTCTTCTTAGAATTGCGATTTTGAATACATATATGAATTTTTCCGAAACATTCGTAATAAATCAGCCCAGGATACCCTGGAAAATCCTGTTTCATCAAGATTATTTCATGCGAATGGGACGACGGGTATCGTCAAAGTGCAATCGATTAAATTATCAGTGCCTGAAGCCTAGGGTAGCGATTCCGGATCCCGTTAGCACAGATGGCACGGATAGCACCAGGTAACACCGCCTTTCTCGCTCGTGCTATCGCTGGCTTACGTCCGTTCACCCCCGCTAGTACCCACATGACTTGCATTAGCAGTGCTATCCGTGCTATCCGTGCTACCGAAGTCCAGAATCTTTATACAGGTGTTTACAGTGTCCAAGCTTTCAAAAATTCATTTTTCACGAATTGGTGTTTTCATCAGAGTGCCCCATTGAAACCTTCGACGTAAATCAAAAATTACTCGTCATGTTACATTTCTCAGTTGGTCCGTGATACAAAGTCTAGATAGTGCTCCTGTTCGCATACTAGTTAACCATTTGATTATAGTTTCATTAATAAGACTACACTTAGTCACACCGAATTTTTATAGGTGCAAGCCGGATGGAGTTCGAATAAACAAAATGAAAGACAATTTGAAATACGAATATCGGCAATATGGAGAGTATCATCACTTTCAGATATCAAACTTAGTTATTGGGGATAGTGGTAATTACACCATACACGTTTCTACTTCACACAATGAGACAAGCATCATACTCCCACTGACAGTTCTAAGTGAGATATTTTTATCGCTTGTACTTGGATAATTTGATGCTTAGTGTACTTGTACGATTAATCTTGCCTAATATATTTCCAATTACTTTACAGAAAGTAAACCTGACGTCATTATAGAAGATACTGCCTCTTACTTCGCTCCGAGCCAATCTGCCGAAGTTGTATGTGTGACAAACAGTAAATACTTACCAAATGTGACCTGGAGTTATAAGGAATACCCTGACTTCCCATCCAAGGAAAATATTTAGGCCAGTAAAAATAGCACTTTAACCTCGCACTAAATTGCCGATCCAATTTTTTTTTTTTATAATGTTTGGGGTCACTTACTGAGTATAAAAACACAAAATGCTGACAGATTCAGGTGGAGCTTCAGGCGCAATGTCGAAAAAACGTTTTTGGTCGATATCTCGGAAACTATGCACTTTAGGGCAAAAGTTGTAGAGACCATTATTGAAGAGAATAACATTTCGCATCTTTTGTTGCTTGAGGATTTTTTTGTAAAACTCACCGTTTACGATTTATGGCTCGCTGAATGAACGAGTTTTTCTATCTCGGCCGATAACTCTTATAATATTGGATTAATAAATAAAATGGTTCGATACATTTTTGAAGATCAATGTATTCCCCACAACTTTTGTTTCAAACTTTTTTTTTTAATGTCCATACTTTTTGAGCTATAGGGCGTTTAATGTTGAACTACCGGGTGCAAGGTCAAAAATTCAGGGCTCATAGTTTGTCACTTTTATCACTTTTAGTCATTTTTTTTTCAAAAATCATTTTCTGGTCACCTAATTAACAAAGGTCACTCTTTCAAACTATTTTGGGTTGAAAAAGCGTTCTTAAATTTTTTTTAATCCATTCCACGATCAACTTGAATTTGTGGAAAGGTGAAAACGATTGTAGTTTGGGAAAATAAAAAAGCTTACCTATTGTCTCAATGCGGAGAACCAAAGTCAAACTTAAACTAGTGTACAAGAGTACTGAATTCTGTCATTTATTGTAAGAGAAACCGTACTTTCAGTACCTTCAATCATGATATTAACTACTAATATATTTTCTTAATTTTATGTAATAAATATCATACATATTTATATCATTATTGGTACCGAATGTAATATAGTAAGTATTCATTGTTATACGTATGTTCGTTCCTCTATATTTATATCACCTATGCAAATATGTATTAGTGATGTTTTTCGTTAATTTCTGTGAAAATTATATGACATTCTATGATATTCTCTGAAGTCTACTTTTATGAATCAAAACTTCGTAAAAACATTATTCGTGGTGGATTTACCGTCACTTTTGAGTCACTATTCAGTAACTATTTGAAAAATTTCTGTCATTTTTTGTCACTTTTTTTGACTACCTTGATGACTATGAGCCCCGAAAATTTTAAGGTATGGTAGAGTGTAATGGTAAAAATGCAACAAATAAATTTGAAAAAATATCCCGAGTGTTGATGTACTTAACAATCAAAAGTTTCTCTCCTTACCTGAAATATTAACGATTTTGTTTCTTTTATTTTGTTATGTTTCGTACAATAAAATTTTTTTTTTTTTTTGATCCTGGATTGTTGAGTAATTATTATTATAATTATTATTATTAAATTATAATTATTATTAATTACTCAACAATCCAGGATCAAAAAAAATATATTTTTCAATTGTACGAAACATAATAAAATAAAAGAAACAAAATCGTTAATACTTCAGGTAAGGAGAAAAACTCTTGATTGTTAAGTACATCAACACTCGGGATATTTTTTCAAAATTATTTCTTGCATTTTTACCATTACACTCTATCATATATTAAAATTTTTGACCTTGCACCCGGTAGTTCAACATTAAACGCCCTATAGCTCAAAAAGTATGAACATTAAAAAAAAAAGTTTGAAACAAAAGTTGTGGGGAATACATTGATCTTCAAAAATGTATCGAACCATTTTATTTATTAATCCAATATTATAAGAGTTATCGGCCGTGATAGAAAAACTCGTCCATTCAGCGAGCCATAAATCGTAAACGGTGAGTTTTACAAAAAAATCCTCAAGCAACAAAAGATGCGAAATGTTATTCTCTTCAATAATGGTCTCTACAACTTTTGCCCTAAAGTGCATAGTTTCCGAGATATCGACCAAAAACGTTTTTTCGAGATTGCGCCTGAAGCTCCACCTGAATCTGTCAGCATTTTGTGTTTTTATACTCAGTAAGTGACCCCAAACATTATAAAAAAAAAAATTGGATCGGCAATTTAGTGCGAAGTTGAGCCCAAAAAACGTCTATTTTTACTGGCCTAATTGTGTACAGATCTCCTTCGGCAAGTACTGATAGATATGACTGATCAATTTGACAGTTAAATGTTATTATTTCACCCACACGTCCGATACGATAAACAATTATTTCCTTGGAGCTGATTGCAGGTGTCCTAATTTGACAATTTCCGTATTCAGAATATTCCAATAGAACAAATGAACAAGCGTAGATATCTACCTGGATATCGATTTATCTTAACCAGCCGTTTAAACATAACAATCAATATGACGGATGATCTGGTATGCAGCTCCTGTAGTGAAAATGGTTGTATCGAAGCTACCAAACAAATCTTAATCTCTGGTGAGTGCCTACAATGCTGTTAATGAGCAGCAAAGTTAGTAGTCGTTTTTTTTTTCTATACATCAATGTTGGTAATTGTATCGAAATTTAGATGTAGCTGGACGTTTTGGTGTGATTGGACCAGACACAGTCACGGAAGGTGATGATGTGAATATGACGTGTGGTGCCACTGTTTATTACTTCACCGATACAATGTTTTGGAAACGACCGGGCATAACGTGAGTGAATGAGATTTTTCACGTATTTTCAGGCTCTCGTGAATCTTTCTCAGTGAACGGCGATGCCTGTAGTCTCACAATAGAACGTAGTTCTAAGGGGTGCATTAAACAATTTTTGTATATAATTTTTGAAAATATTTCTTAAAATTGTATTGAAAGTTTTATGCAGACACGGAATAGTATATTCACCACTATACATTCGTTCAGTAAAATCAGAAGTCAGACTATGCTCATTTACCGCAATGTTATAGTAATATTACTAATCGTTAGTGCAGTGAATTTGATAAACCTGACTGTTACTAATAAAATCATGACTTGCAAATTCAATGTAGAATCACATTCACCATATGTCTGGAATTGCATTCCGTGTGGAAATTCTTTCCAGTCGTAAGTCGGGGCCAAGTTATTTTGCCTTAGTTTCATAGAGGCCCAAGTCAGGACACCAAATTGGGCCCCGTCCAGTATTGTCCCACATTTTAATCTAGGGCCCATAATGTTGGATATCCAACTTCGGCCAGTACTGGTATTGTGAGTCATGCTTATACGGGTACAAAAGACCAAAGAACGAATGGTTTGTTATCTATATTATTATTTTGATGCAAGTGGAACAAATGAATGAATATGAACCTCTCAACAAATTATAGTTGACCGCATCTATATTTACATATATCGATTGAATCGCATTGTAAGCTAGCTAAGAAAACTGCAGCAACATTTGTCCCAACCGAGATTTGAACCCAAGTCCGCTGACATTACAAGTCGCAAACGATATACCAAATCAACGTTTGTCTACTTGTTCAGGGCCTATTGAAGTATCAAATTATTACAAGAAATGTTTCAATGTCATCAAAATATTGTTGATTTTTTATACATGATTGTTGATAAAAAAATTTATTATTGATACTATATTAGTTTTGTTTTGATATTTTCGGAATTTTCGTCCTCAATTTTGATGATCAAATATCATTCCATCCTAAATTATACTATTGTCATGATAATTAAATACGATTTTAATTATTAAATTCATCATATATATTCGTTGCATTTCAGTGCTTTTCTTTTACAACGTAGTCAGAATTATAATGCACTGAAAAGAGAGTATTAAATAGTGTACAGTAAATTTCGGAATACAATAAGTTTAACACACCGTTTAGTGAATCTGAGAATAATTTCAGTGATTTCATGATCTGACATGATGGAATTAACAATTTGATTACGGAATTGAAAGAAATGCATTACAACTTCGTTTGCTCCGCCAAAATTGTGATTTTGAAAACCGTTTACTAAATTTACTCTCGCACATAATTATTAAATTGAGCAAAATGTTCAGTAAGATTCTAAATAATGTATGGCAAGTTTACTATCATAACACATGTACTAGACAAGTTTAGTAGATTTAAAAAACAAGTTACATGTTTTTCTTATCAAGTTTGATGAAATTAAATATTTTCTTGTGACTATGTAAATAATGCATAGTAATTAACATCTGCACCGAATTTGCAGATGTGCTGCAAGTCTTCTGTGCAGCAAATGTGTTTTAAATTCAAAAACATTTTCAACAGTATACTCGTGGATCAGCAGCCGGTACAAATGAGGAAAAAACAGACGAAATTTACTTTTCAATTGGTATTCCGAATACGCAATGTAAGAATGTCCGACGATGGAACTTACGAATGTCATGCCACAGATGTGAGTAGCACCCGCAATACGGTAAAACATACATTGATAGTAAAGGGTAGGTTTATGAAAATTTCTGCCCAAAAGTTTGATATTTCACACGCTTCGAATAATCGTTCGGGTTTACTGGCTGTTGCAGAAGCATTACCACCACAGTTTACTGGTCCTAGTAAAAATAACTCAGAGATGCTTGTGAAGCTAAGTACAGAACAAACTGTGCTACTAGAATGCTTTGCTCACGGAAGGCCAATACCTAAAGTCACCTGGCAGAAGGTAAACCGGTATCCGATGCATAAGAAATTATCCAGATTCTGATATTTAAAATAACGCTTTCTCATACACCTGCTGAAAAAAAATTCATCTAATAAATCAAGAAATGGTAAAACATGATGCCGCATGAAAGGGTCTAGCCGGATATAAGTACGGTCAATCTGCCCCCACCGAATCCAGTGACGCCAATTTTTCCAAAGATTCGTAACTTGTAAAAACAATTTTGGGCCAAGTTGCAGTTTTCCATATCGATTCCCGGCCGTTTTATGATAGAAAAACGTATTTTTTCTATTTTATAGTTTTAACATATTGAAAAGTCCTTCAAAAATCTGGAAAAATTCTAAAAAATTAAGAACATTTCGAATTGCATAAAAAGTTTTTTCTTCTAGTTTTTTCATGATAAATCCTATTTTTTAAAAGCCAATCTTCTTTAAAAAAAATTATCTCAACATGTATCGATGTTTTCACTATTATGGCGAAATTTGGTATGATTCTACTCTTAATTCTCTACAAATTGAAATAGAGAAAACCTTGAAATTCAACCTGCAACATATTAAAAAAAAATAAATAAATAAAAAAGTCAAAATTTCACATTTTCGTTCAAAATTCGTATGTAAAACATTTTTCGGGTTAAGGGGATGGTCTAGTCGATTTTTACCGGCATAATTATTCTTTCGAATATCTCGCAAACGGAGGTCTCAATCGGATTGTTCTTTTGGCAGCGGATGATCGACGAGCAATGAGTTCGAGTTGGCATGAAAATTCAAGAAAATAGAATGATTTTTTTTTATTTTATCGTTAAGTGTGAGCGTGTCATTTATGTCGACTTATATCATAGTCTACGCATCCTTTCCGCAAAAACGAGCTTCGAAGCACCATTCTATAGGGAATTACGAACACACCCATCAAAAAACATCTCTGTTTTATGCAGAAATGAGGTCTGATTCTGATAACTCGCAGTTCGTTGTGATTAGCGGTTGTAAATTGTTGGGAAGCCATGATAATTCTCGGTTCCCGCCAAGGTTCCGGAATTGCCCGAGGGAGAGCGCTCAGCTCGCGAATCGTTGCATAATCTTCTCCTTCGCATAGCTACTGAGTGAGAAGAAAATGCAACGATTCGCGCGCTGAGCTCTCCCGCTCGGGCAATGCAGGAGCTAAGAATAGTCATGGGATCCCAATAATTTACAATCGCCAATTACAACGAACTGCGAGTTTTCAGAATCAGACCTCATTTCTGCATAAAACAGAGATGTTTTTTGATGGGTGTGTTCGTTATTCCATATAGAATGGTGCTTCGAAGCTAGTTTTTCCGAAAAGGATGCGTAGACTCTGATATAAGTTGACATAAGTGACACGCTCACACTTGACGATATAAAAAAAAAAAAAAAATCATTCTATTTTCTTGAATTTTCATGCTCACTCGAACTCATTGCTTGTCGATCATCCGCTGCCAAAAGGACAATCCGATTGAGACCTTCGTTTCCGAGATATTCGAAAGAATAATTATGCCGGTAAAAATCGACTAGACCATCCCCTTAAGTTAATGAGTGACTACGATTGTAGTAGTCGTGGGACATATCAAACCAGTGTAAACAATAGGAATTTCATGCTGATTTTGGTTAAGTTTGAATATTTGACGTCATTACTTACTGAAGATGGATTTAATGGGATTTTCCTGATTTTTCCAATTAAATATCGATGATAGAATCATTATCAACATTACTGTCGGTAAAATGCACAGTTCAAGTGGCGCCCCTAGTGGGCATGCCTCGAACTGAATTGGACTATGAAATCGATCTGGATACTTCAGACTCGATAAAACTAAATTGATACACGCCGCAATCAAATCTGTGAATTTCTAATCGTTCTATATGATGCTCGAGACGAAGAATAAAACAAAAATAGCAGTGCTGGCGGTAAGAAATTTATATTAATGTTACTATTATCATACAGCTGGGTTTCACGGTATACTGGTTCTTCATACTAAAAACCATAAAGATATGCACTCTCACAATATACCCTCGCAATATCCCAAGTTTTTTGTTTTAGAATAACTCATAGTCCATTGATCAACGTCAAAAATATACAGGGTGAGTTTTCTCCGGGGTCCTGAGAGGGTGTGGCTTAAATCGGCTGAGACTCCGCCTCTTCCTATACGTACTCGTCATTATCAGAAGAACACTGATTGTGATTACTATTTATTTGGCTCTTGCCGTGTATCTACAATATACGGAAATGTGTGTAGCCTTGTCAAAACAATGAGATAATATTATTTACCTCAATTTCTGAATAGATTGTCTACCATGAGCTAGATGGCTCAGAATAATGAATCGATTTAGAGACAAAGGTACCTGTATCTAAATGAAGACTATCATCCTGACAATTGACAATAATAAGTAACGTAACGTAACGTAACGAAACGCAACGCAACGTAACGCAACGCAACGCAACGCAACGTAACGTAAAGTAACAAGTAAGAATAAAAGCAGGCGGCGTCTCAGCCTATTCAAGCTACACCCTCTCAGGACCCCGGAGAAAACTCACCCTGTATATACCATGTCAACGATGCATGCGTGCTCGGATTCTGCAACAGATCCGGCGAGATGTGCATGCTGTGCTCGTGTGCTTAGAGCATTAAAGGGACAGCGAAAAAGTATGATACCGAATGTACAAAATACTCTGCAAGAATAGGCAAAAACCTAAAACTTGGTGATGTTCTCTGCAATCATTGTAGCCCGATTAAATATGGCAGCAGTGTACGAGTGGAAGAAAAATGCACCGACTTGTTAGCTACATCTGGTTCAAGAGAATCAACATCACAACCATCAACAGAGGCTGCTGAATCTCCCCAAAATTCTGTGGTGCAAGTTGATGATGATTCAGACCTTTATGAGTTGCCGACGCAGACATCTTCACTTTCTTCACACTCATCTTAAGGGGATTGTTCACAACAATCGTCTTCAGTGACAATCTCACAAAGCTCTACATTCACTTCTTCGTAATCGTCTAGTCAGGACCCATCATTTCTTACGCAGGAGCCAGTCCGTGTCAAATTGGTAGAAACGCCCCTTCCACGAGTGGTGTCAACTCATAAATATTGCTCTCTCTGTTGTTCATCATCACCAATCATTACTGTCCCATCTCCGGCTCGATTGCAAGCATTCCAGACAAAAAAGATCTTAATTCCTAAGCGGGATCGTTGTTGCCCAACTCATCTGATAAAAGAAAGATTCTATTCAGATGATCTAGCAGCGCTGAAAATCCATGTTGGTAACAGTATGATTGAAATATCAGACTTGATGTTTTTTCTGAATGATTTGTCGAATGGTCATCAAGCTATCTCAAACAGTCTCTTACCTTGCTGAACTGATGGATGAGAAGGGAAATATTGCACTCAATTAGTTAAAGAGATTAGATGATGCGAATCACGCGACCATTCAAATTCTCGTGAGGTCGAGACACGTTAATAGCAAAACTTATAAATGCTACATTGATTATATTCGTGATTCGCGAAGCTCTCCGGGGATTCGCCGTCATGCGAATGTGATTGTCCAAATGGTAAGCGAACCGTTGGATGCGTTCATACATTACTACAGTCATTTATTATCTATCGAATGCTCGATATCGATCAAGAATCACAAGAACAGCTGAAATCCTTACAGGACTCTTTGATATAGCAGAGGTAAATGCCGTGATCAACAGCGATAGTGATGAAGACTAATATCTAATACTACAGTTGATAGTGGGAGTAAATTATCGGTCAATAATATTCATGATGAAAAATTGGGGAGGGTGGACTTGGATACAAAACGATTCAAGAATCGATTCATTTTATTGTGACGTCCGTACGTGGTCACAACGAGAATGTTCTTGATGTAATGATAGATATTTAGGGATTCGCTCCCGCTTTACGTGCGGGCGCACAACTAAGGGGAGTGGTATGGCAGGTGATTGAATGATTTGTAGTGAGTAAATGATACTTTAGGTTTATTGGTGAATGGTTAGTGAAGAGTAATGAGCGGGTGATTGGAAAGGAAGGGTTTTGAGTTAGGAAATAGAGTGTCGTTGTTCGTAGAGGAATAAGGAAGATTGATTTGAAGAGAAGAGTGAAGTGAATAGGATGATGCTTGACGTAGAAGTGTCGTGGTGAGGAATTAGAGGAATAAGGTACACTAGGGATTTAGGTAGGGTGGGAGGCCACGTGTAGCTGAGGATGCATACGCAGCAGAGTATCCATGTATTTGGAGGCTAAAGGATATTATAGGTGAAATGACAGGATGTAGGTGAAACATGAGGAAGGTGAAGTCTGGGACGTAATATGATGAATAGTCTTGTGTTTCGAAATTTCAATGAGTTTTCACTTGAGGAATTAAATTATTCCTTCTCTCCAAGCCAATGTTTCTATGCTAGCGCATTATTTATGAACTTATTGTCACCAAAGTAGTCATGTAAAAATGTGATGAATCACAATCGGCAATCAATTGCTATTATTTACATCTGTTCATTGTGTCTCACAACTACTCCAATCATAATCACTAATATTTACCAACCCGAAAAATGTTTTACATACGAAGTTTGAACAAAAATGTGAAACTTGCTCTTTTTTATTATTTCCTTTTTTTTTTCTTTTTAATATGTCGCAGGTTGTATCTCAAGGTTTTTTCTCTCTCAATTCGCAGGGAATCGAGAGTAGAATCATACCAAATTTTGCCACAATAGTAGAAGCCTCGATATATGTTAAGATAATTTTTTTTAAAGAAAATTGGCTCATAAAAAATAGAATTAAACATGAAAAAATAGAACATTTTTTTTATGAAATTTCAGGTGTTTTTGATTTTTTGGAATTTTTTCAGAATGTTGGATGACTTTTGAGTACCTATGTAAAAACTATAAAATCGCAAAAAAAAAACACGTTTTTTTTATCATAAAACGGCCGGGAATCAATATGGAAAGCTGTAACTTGGCACAAAATTGTCTCTATTGTAACGTATCAAGCCTGCTCCGAAGACACTGCGTGCGCAACCTCGAAGAGTCTTCATTTAGATACAGGTACCTTTGTCTCTACGCGCTGCTCAGCAGCATTTTCTACCTGTCGGAGAAATGACTCGATAAACTCTCTAAACTTTTTAGCTATTCCGCCTGTCGGGGAATAAGCACATTGCTTTTAATTCTCAAACAATTGCTGATCGTAATATAGAATTGTTTTGAATCATAAAATTCATAAGATCAATTTAAAAGATAAAATCAAGTCTTCTGTCGAGTCTTGAAATAAATTTATAGCAAGCCAACGCGGCATTTGAAAACAGAGTCAGTATCTTACCTGTCGGATCTACTAGATTAGCCAAACACAACACAGTAGTCGTTATAATTACGAAAACAAAGGAAAACAAAACACGTAGAATTAAGTTTAATTTTTGTATTTAATTTTTGTATTCTTATTTCTGTAAAACTAAATTTTTGCATCTTATTAAATTTTATGTTAGATAGAATCGTCTAGTTTCTGGATTTTTATCTAACGGCAAATTTAACCATTTACATCACATCCTTTTAAGTCAGGGAAATTGCCAGCCTTAAAGCATTACAGTTTAGCACTGGTAAATTATTATCCGTGTCTGAATTTGTAAGCGTTTCAGGTCTGGAGAACAGGTTCGACTTTTGGAGTCCAACTCTGTCTAGTAAGATTTATATCAGATCGATAGGCTTGATATTGTATCTAGCTCTATCAAATCAGGGTGCAGGCTTGATTATTTATTAATCCAGCTCTGCGATTGCAGCTCTAGTCGGCAACGATTCGAGTCTGTCAGTTAGTAACTAGGTCAGGTCTTGTAAGCTTTGTGCGAGGCTCAGAACAAATTGAATTTTTAATGCAACAACCACGGCCTCTGTCTTTTATCAAATTAATTGCATAATCAATTTAATCCCAAACGTTGCATTATAGGTAACGAATTTTTGAAAAAATTAGCGTCACAGAATTCGGTGGGGGCAGATCGATCGTACTTATCCGGCTAGCCCCTTTATTGACGAATTGAACTTGTGATATAGAGTTAATATAACAAATCACATAGTGAATCATAACACGACAGGTCAGATGTGACACCAATCAACCAATTGAATGCTTCTTCATTACGCAATCGAGATTCGATGTACATTTCCATTTTCCATACAACTGTGCATGAAAGAACGGTTCGATATGTTGATCTGATATCACATCTGATCAATCATGCTGTGATTTATCATGCGACTTGTCATATTAACATTATAGCACATGTTAAAATCAATAAATTACATACAGAATTCATTCTTGGCGTTTTGCCATTTATCAGATGGCCTTTTTCAGTAGAAGCAAATATTATGGTAAGCTTGATAAACGAGCAGCTACGAGGAAGAAAAACATGTCTCTTAATCTGTTGAAATCTAGAACGACGAACTGCTCATTGGAGGGGACCGGTACAAACTATCGCAAAACAATTCTGTGCTTGAGATAAGAAACTTTTCCGAATCAGACAGTGGACGGTACACCTGTTATGCAAAAAACCGTCTCGGCGAGATCCAGAGATACACCGATATCAAAATCGCAGGTAACAGCTATCTTCGATCACCTCATATACTAGAGCGCGTCGGTTATTGCGCACCTTTAGCGCAATTTGTCACTGTGTTTAGGAGCTGATCAACGTTATCTTTTTTGCAGAAGCGAAAACGCATGTTGCAATATGGCCGATTGTAAGCGTTGCTGTTGTTTCATTCTTCATTGTGGTTGCCTGGATGAGTTACCGAAAACGGCGCGAAATGGTATGCAAGAATTAGTGGTCCTGACAACGACGTTAGATTACCAATTCGGAGATATAAAGGAGACTATTTTTCAGGCTGCACGGCGAAGGTTCATGGAAGCAACTCTCCAGCGTTTCAACGCTGGGGGTCTGGATTGTCTGGATCCAGAACTGAACATGGCCGAACAGGCCGAGTTTCTGCCATACAACAACAAGTGGGAATTTCCACGGGAGCTACTGAAATTTGGTATCAACATTAATGTCACCTTTGTATATGCTTACGCGGTGAAATTCCTTCGATGGCATGGCATCGCGTGGTAGACATTTTCGACATGTTTTCCGCCCATGTATGCGGTGCCAAGGCTACCATTGTGCCAGAGCTGACCCAGGGCTGGCGGATCGAGTCCTGGTTAGGACTATCGTGCCAATCTGATACCAAGGCCTGGGCCAGTCGTGGTCCGAGCCTGGTACAATGGTTTTAGACAAAGCTTCCAAATTTTTTTTTTTTTCTACAATTCAAGTTCATTGTACAAGTATAAGTATAATTATTGTATACAAGTTTCTGACCAATTTTACTAATCCCGCGAGTGAAGTAATGTTACTGAATAATTGGTGTCATTAATAGGTAAATTCAAACACTTCCGTGTTATTTCGGTGAGTGGGATCGTTACATCTTCATTCGAACGTTTTTATTTCGCAGTTTTTTCGTACCATATATTTTCTTATCTATGCAAACATCTACACAGGGTTCCTTTTACACACACACACCAGTCGAGCCACCAGAATAAAGTCTAGTCAGGGCATCGCGAGGCAATGTATTAATTATTTTTAATAAAAATAAAGTACAAAATGCATATTTATATTTTCCTCACGTGGTTTATTTTATTTCTAATAACGAATACCCGAAGCGAATAATTTGACACTTGGCATGACCATTGGGCCAGCGATGGGGACAGCCTGGTCACCGGGGCTCGGGCATGACCATCGGCCCGAGCCGTAGACATTGTTATCATTCCAGCACTGTGCCAGTGCTGGCCGCCAATTTCTGGCCAAGGGTTGGGAGTATCGGCACCAGGCCTGGGCCGGCCGTGGGCCAATGGGATTCGCATACTTGGGATTTCCCACAAAAATAGTTTTGCAGCCATTTAATCTTCAAAAGTATTAAAATTAATGGACGTTACCAAGTAGAAATAAACTTGCTCCTAATTAATTTCTTAACGTGATCCAGTTTTAGATTTTAGTCTCAATTTACATTTCGATGTATACCTATAATGTGGGTAACATGTAATAACATGCAACATACGAACTCATAAGGAAAGATCAATTAAAATTAAAATTAGGAAAAAACAAAGAAAATAAAAAAAAAATTTGGAGGTAGTGGTACTTGGCGGGCATTTATATGTTCTTGTGATTTTTACAAAAATGCCCGCCAAGTACCACTACCTCCAATTTTTTTTTCTTTTCTTTGTTTTTTCCTCATTTGAATTTTAACTGATCTTCTCTTATGAGTTCGTATGTCGCATGTTATTACGTGTTACGCACATTATAGGTATACATCGAAATGTAAACTGCTACCAAAATCTAAAACTGGATCACATTAAGCAATTAATTGGGAGTAAATTTATTTGTACTTGGTAACGTCCATTATTTTCAATACTTTTGTAGATTGAATGGCTGCAAATCTATTTTTGTGGAGAATATCGCATTAATGTACCTACTTGGCGAAAGGTTTTTGCACCAGAGGTGCTTTTTGGGGGGGGATTGCATTACTTTTTATTCATGATACAAGTAATTTGAAGTATTGTGTAAGAGAAACACCGCGTAGAAAATTAAACAACAAGATATTCGGCAGCCCGAACAATATACAAATGGCATTCTACAGAAAATACAAGCTCGCGAGTACATAGCATAAAAACAGTGAGAATACGGTTGTGCAGGAATTCAGAAAATAAAATAGTCAATTACTCGGAAAGCAAGAAAAAATACCAGTCGCCATTCATAGGGTAAGTAGTCAATATTACCCCGAAAAACATATCAAATTTTGAGAAAAAAACAATGGGGTTTTTGAGAAAAGTGAATTCTTATGTTTTCCAAAAAAACATCGATATTGTTGGCAATTTTCGAAATTTTTGGGATTTTTTTGTTTTTCGCGATGGAGTACGAAATTCCGGATCACATAAAACAAGAATCGTCGGAAAAGCTCTGGAATTACGGATTTGGCGGCTATTTTTCGAATATTTAGTTCCTCAAATTGGCGAAGAAAGTTTTTCGCCTTTAAATCTTAAAAAATCGATATCGGGCTTGGATAATTTTTTTGGGGTAAACAACAAAATACGTGTCGGCTCATTTTGTATGAGAAATAACATATTTGAACGCCGATCGATTCTGGAACATCACGTCCGCTAGCCTGCATGATTTCATTTGGATTAAGTCACATATAGTCATTAGTGTTAATCAGTTCAAGTCACTTTGAACACGTCGGCACAGGAAAATTTTACCGTTCAAAAATTTCACTCACGACGTCGAAGGTCATCAGTGCTAATTAGTTCAAGCATTAACTTTGAACACGTCAAGACAGGAAAGTTTTTCCAGACTGGCGACAATATTATAACCTAAATATAATTATATGCATTCACCGCTGCAAAGATAGAAAAATTCACAGTTCAATAGGCCTCGTGAAAAATTTACAGTTCAAAAATTTCACCAACGACGACTGGGAATGGGTACCCGACTGGATCGGCCGCAGCTCAGGCGAATCGGTATACCACTCGACAACCAACGATGATTGTGCGCACATCAGGCGCAGCAAATTAATACTGCGACCACTACCCCTCAGGATACGGAATTTGAAAATGAATAATAAATCAATGAATAGATCATCGAAATCTTATTATTCGCCCAACCTTCCCTTTCTCTCTCTCTCTCTCTCTCTCTCTCTCTCTCTCTCTCTCTCTCTCTCCCTCTCTCCCTCTCTCCCTCTCTCCCTCTCTCCCTCTCTCCCTCTCTCCCTCTCTCCCTCTCTCCCTCTCTCCCTCTCTCCCTCTCTCCCTCTCTCCCTCTCTCCCTCTCTCCCTCTCTCCCTCTCTCCCTCTCTCCCTCTCTCCCTCTCTCCCTCTCTCCCTCTCTCCCTCTCTCCCTCTCTCCCTCTCTCCCTCTCTCCCTCTCTCCCTCTCTCCCTCTCTCCCTCTCTCTCTCTCCCTCTCCCTCTCCCCCTCTCTCCCTCTCTCCCTCTCTCCCTCTCTCTCTCCCTCTCTACCGACCGTAGTAGCGTAGTGCTAGCACTCGAGACTGCGGAGCGGGAGGACGTGTGTTCAAATCCCCGGCCTGTCGAGGAAGACCTGAGCGGCAGCTCGCAAAAATGTAAGACGGGTCACGCCGTTCAGGCGCTGAATTGTCGGGCTGAGGTTTGGAGCACTTAGTCCGGCTACACTTGGACAAGGTTTTTTCGGCAGTTTTCCCTTGTCCCTCGTGCGAATGTGAGTGTTTCTATGTCTAACTGCCCCCACCCTGCTTACTCTACTCTACTTACTTTTAATTTGCAAATATAATTGTAATAATCAATAAACTATTTCTATTTTCTATTTCTCTCCCTCTCTCCCTCTCTCCCTCTCTCCCTCTCTCCCTCTCTCCCTCTCTCCCTCTCTCCCTCTCTCCCTCTCTCCCTCTCTCCCTCTCTCCCTCTCTCCCTCTCTCCCTCTCTCCCTTTCTCCCTCTCTCCCTCTCTCTCTCTCTCTCTCTCTGCAGCAGCATTCATAGAATCGAGCCTGATTCGGTTGAGTTAGGTTAGGGGGAAAAAAAAAATAAAATTGAAAAAAAAATAAAATAGAAAAAAATTGAAAAAAAATATTCTTGGCCCAGCGGTCCAGTGGTCCAGGGATGCTGCGGGTCCAGGGATGCTGTCATCTGCAGATCAGATCTTGGGATGCTGTGGGTCAGAACCCTCTTATCTTATCTACTTAGAGCCATTCTGCTAACGAAGCTAACTCGTACTGTTACACGAGCGCTCAGATTACATATCAATCAAATGTATTTTTGGAGTGACTCAACGATCACACTGGCTTGGATCAAGGGCGAACCGTGCCAATGGAAGACGTTTGTCGCCAACCGCGTGTCGGAGATCCAAGAACTAACGGATCCTGATACCTGGCGCCACGTCAAATCCGAGGACAACGCTGCTGACGTCATATCACGGGGCATCGACCCTCAATGCCTGGAAGGGACTACAGCCTGGTGGCAGGGGCCTACCTGGCTCTCTGAAGGGCCGGAACTCTGGCCCCAATCATAGGCGTCTCAACCCACGGACATCCCCGAGACCAAACAACAAAGTGTGGTATTGTTAAATATAAGTAAAGACTGTGATGAGCTATTCAATAGATTTTCTAGTTTAAATAGGTTAAAACGCGTGGTTGCTTATTGTTGAAGATTTAAGCATAACACTTCGTATCGCGATAATCTAGTATCTGGACCTCTAACGGTCAATGAATTCGAAGTTGCCCTTAGCCTACTAATCAAGCTCATGCAAGAGCAAGAATTTCCCAACGAGCTCAAGTCCCTCAGACTTCAACAAAAACTGCATACCAATAGCAAATTGTTATCATCGAATCCGTTCCTAGACAAAAACGGAATAATCCGAGTAGAAGGTCGATTAGGAAATTCTAGCTTACCTGAAGCTCAAAAACATTCAATTGTATTGCCAGCCAAACATCGCCTAACGACACTTATCGTTCGCGATGAGCATTATCGCCTTTTACATGCTGGGGCACAAACGTTACTTGCCTCGCTACGCATGCGATACTGGCCACTGTCAGGTAAAAATACAATCAGAAGTGTCCTGCGTCATTGCATCGTGTGCTTCAAATCGACCTAATTCTTTAAACCCGTTAATGGGCGACTTACCTGTCGCACGAGTAACTGCGGCACGGGCATTCTTAAAATGCGGGGTGGACTACGCGGGTCCGTTCTCAATAAAAATATCGCGTAACAAGACAGGAAAGGCCTACCTGTGTCTTTTTGTATGCTTGACAACAAAAGCCATTCATTTGGAGGTAGCAGTCGACCTTTCAACCACGGGGTTCCTCAACGCTTTTAAACGATTCATAGCCCGTATCGGTAAACCATCCGATATGTATTCGGACAATGGCACAAACTTCGTTGGTGCTAATAACGAATTAAAGGAAGTATATAACCTCTTAAGGGGATATTAAAGTCGCGCTGTACACCTCGAAAACGCGGCGAGCCAAAACTCCTACGCCACTCAAACAATCAGAATAAAAATTGGGCAACTGATGCCTTACTTTGGCAAAAAGTGGAGCGACTTTTTACTTTTCGAAAATTTTGAAAAAATTTTTGCAGATTGATAATCAACCACATAAACGATGGAAATTTGAACACTTGCACTGAATGAATCGCACTGTCCGGTATGATGCCACTCGGCACTGAGAAAACACAAATTTTGAGCCCACTCCCGTAAGATTTGATGCTGAAATGACAAAACGGCAGCTAATCTGATTTTCGATTACGAAGAACACCGACATCTCACTTTGGCGACATTTTGTACCGACATTATACGCAAGCATCAAGGATACATCGTGGCAGCGCTGGTGATACTTTCTCAACTATTTATGATGGCACGTGCTGCCACGAACTAATTGTGTGGGGATCATGTGAACTACAACCACGATTTCAGAATTTCGTAGACGTAATTGCTTTCTGTCATCTATATTTGAAATCGCCTGATTTTTTGTCAGAAATAGGTAGAAAACCCAACCCAATTCGGAATCGTAATTGAAATAATAACGTTGCTTTTATTTATTATACGAGAAGGCAAACCATAGTCGACATAACCGCATTCGACTGACAGCAGAAAATCAATAACAGATCGCAGACGGCGTAACCTTACCCGGCCGCTACATAACCTAGCATTTGAAGATAGGATAAATGAATTCGAATTCGGAGTTGAAAACTACGCTCAGCGTATTATTTCTACTCGTTTTATTCATAGCTGACAATTTTTCAAGAGAGTAAAAAAGAATTCTAATCATCGACGCGGGTCCCAAACATAACCTACTCGACTGACAGTTAGCAGAAAATCAATAACAGATCGCAGACGGCGTAACCTCACCCGGCCGCTACATAACCTAGCATTTGAAGATAGGATAAATGAATTCGGATTCGGAGTTGAAAACTACGCTCAGCGTATTATTTCTGCTCGTTTTATTCACAGCTGACAATTTTTCAAGAGAGTAAAAATGAATTCGAATAATCTACGCGGGTCCCAAACATAACCTACTCGACTGACAGTTAGCAGAAAATCAATAACAGATCGCAGACGGCGTAACCTCACCCGGCCGCTACATAACCTAGCATTTGAAGATAGGATAAATGAATTCGAATTCGGAGTTGAAAACTACGCTCAGCGTATTATTTCTACTCGTTTTATTCACAGCTGACAATTTTTCAAGAGAGTAAAAATGAATTCGAATAATCTACGCGGGTCCCAAACATAACCTACTCGACTGACAGTTAGCAGAAAATCAATAACAGATCGCAGACGGCGTAACCTCACCCGGCCGCTACATAACCTAGCATTTGAAGATAGGATAAATGAATTCGAATTCGGAGTTGAAAACTACGCTCAGCGTATTATTTCTACTCGTTTTATTCACAGCTGACAATTTTTCAAGAGAGTAAAAATGAATTCGAATAATCTACGCGGGTCCCAAACATAACCTACTCGACTGACAGTTAGCAGAAAATCAATAACAGATCGCAGACGGCGTAACCTCACCCGGCCGCTACATAACCTAGCATTTGAAGATAGGATAAATGAATTCGGATTCGGAGTTGAAAACTACGCTCAGCGTATTATTTCTGCTCGTTTTATTCACAGCTGACAATTTTTCAAGAGAGTAAAAATGAATTCGAATAATCTACGCGGGTCCCAAACATAACCTACTCGACTGACAGTTAGCAGAAAATCAATAACAGATCGCAGACGGCGTAACCTCACCCGGCCGCTACATAACCTAGCATTTGAAGATAGGATAAATGAATTCGAATTCGGAGTTGAAAACTACGCTCAGCGTATTATTTCTACTCGTTTTATTCACAGCTCATAATTTTTCAAGAGAGTAAAAATGAATTCGAATAATCTACGCGGGTCCCAAACATAACCTACTCGACTGACAGTTAGCAGAAAATCAATAACAGATCGCAGACGGCGTAACCTCACCCGGCCGCTACATAACCTAGCATTTGAAGATAGGATAAATGAATTCGAATTCGGAGTTGAAAACTACGCTCAGCGTATTATTTCTACTCGTTTTATTCACAGCTGACAATTTTTCAAGAGAGTAAAAATGAATTCGAATAATCTACGCGGGTCCCAAACATAACCTACTCGACTGACAGTTAGCAGAAAATCAATAACAGATCGCAGACGGCGTAACCTCACCCGGCCGCTACATAACCTAGCATTTGAAGATAGGATAAATGAATTCGAATTCGGAGTTGAAAACTACGCTCAGCGTATTATTTCTACTCGTTTTATTCACAGCTGACAATTTTTCAAGAGAGTAAAAATGAATTCGAATAATCTACGCGGGTCCCAAACATAACCTACTCGACTGACAGTTAGCAGAAAATCAATAACAGATCGCAGACGGCGTAACCTCACCCGGCCGCTACATAACCTAGCATTTGAAGATAGGATAAATGAATTCGAATTCGGAGTTGAAAACTACGCTCAGCGTATTATTTCTACTCGTTTTATTCACAGCTCATAATTTTTCAAGAGAGTAAAAATGAATTCGAATAATCTACGCGGGTCCCAAACATAACCTACTCGACTGACAGTTAGCAGAAAATCAATAACAGATCGCAGACGGCGTAACCTCACCCGGCCGCTACATAACCTAGCATTTGAAGATAGGATAAATGAATTCGGATTCGGAGTTGAAAACTACGCTCAGCGTATTATTTCTGCTCGTTTTATTCACAGCTGACAATTTTTCAAGAGAGTAAAAATGAATTCGAATAATCTACGCGGGTCCCAAACATAACCTACTCGACTGACAGTTAGCAGAAAATCAATAACAGATCGCAGACGGCGTAACCTCACCCGCCGCGGCCGCTACATAACCTAGCATTTGAAGATAGGATAAATGAATTCGAATTCGGAGTTGAAAACTACGCTCAGCGTATTATTTCTGCTCGTTTTATTCACAGCTGACAATTTTTCAAGAGAGTAAAAATGAATTCGAATAATCTACGCGGGTCCCAAACATAACCTACTCGACTGACAGTTAGCAGAAAATCAATAACAGATCGCAGACGGCGTAACCTCACCCGGCCGCTACATAACCTAGCATTTGAAGATAGGATAAATGAATTCGAATTCGGAGTTGAAAACTACGCTCAGCGTATTATTTCTACTCGTTTTATTCACAGCTGACAATTTTTCAAGAGAGTAAAAATGAATTCGAATAATCTACGCGGGTCCCAAACATAACCTACTCGACTGACAGTTAGCAGAAAATCAATAACAGATCGCAGACGGCGTAACCTCACCCGGCCGCTACATAACCTAGCATTTGAAGATAGGATAAATGAATTCGAATTCGGAGTTGAAAACTACGCTCAGCGTATTATTTCTACTCGTTTTATTCACAGCTCATAATTTTTCAAGAGAGTAAAAATGAATTCGAATAATCTACGCGGGTCCCAAACATAACCTACTCGACTGACAGTTAGCAGAAAATCAATAACAGATCGCAGACGGCGTAACCTCACCCGGCCGCTACATAACCTAGCATTTGAAGATAGGATAAATGAATTCGAATTCGGAGTTGAAAACTACGCTCAGCGTATTATTTCTACTCGTTTTATTCACAGCTGACAATTTTTCAAGAGAGTAAAAATGAATTCGAATAATCTACGCGGGTCCCAAACATAACCTACTCGACTGACAGTTAGCAGAAAATCAATAACAGATCGCAGACGGCGTAACCTCACCCGGCCGCTACATAACCTAGCATTTGAAGATAGGATAAATGAATTCGAATTCGGAGTTGAAAACTACGCTCAGCGTATTATTTCTACTCGTTTTATTCACAGCTGACAATTTTTCAAGAGAGTAAAAATGAATTCGAATAATCTACGCGGGTCCCAAACATAACCTACTCGACTGACAGTTAGCAGAAAATCAATAACAGATCGCAGACGGCGTAACCTCACCCGGCCGCTACATAACCTAGCATTTGAAGATAGGATAAATGAATTCGGATTCGGAGTTGAAAACTACGCTCAGCGTATTATTTCTACTCGTTTTATTCACAGCTGACAATTTTTCAAGAGAGTAAAAATGAATTCGAATAATCTACGCGGGTCCCAAACATAACCTACTCGACTGACAGTTAGCAGAAAATCAATAACAGATCGCAGACGGCGTAACCTCACCCGCCGCGGCCGCTACATAACCTAGCATTTGAAGATAGGATAAATGAATTCGAATTCGGAGTTGAAAACTACGCTCAGCGTATTATTTCTACTCGTTTTATTCACAGCTGACAATTTTTCAAGAGAGTAAAAAAGAATTCTAATCATCGACCCGGGTCCCAAACATAACCTACTCGACTGACAGTTAGCAGAAAATCAATAACAGATCGCAGACGGCGTAACCTCACCCGGCCGCTACATAACCTAGCATTTGAAGATAGGATAAATGAATTCGGATTCGGAGTTGAAAACTACGCTCAGCGTATTATTTCTACTCGTTTTATTCACAGCTGACAATTTTTCAAGAGAGTAAAAATGAATTCGAATAATCTACGCGGGTCCCAAACATAACCTACTCGACTGACAGTTAGCAGAAAATCAATAACAGATCGCAGACGGCGTAACCTCACCCGGCCGCTACATAACCTAGCATTTGAAGATAGGATAAATGAATTCGAATTCGGAGTTGAAAACTACGCTCAGCGTATTATTTCTACTCGTTTTATTCACAGCTGACAATTTTTCAAGAGAGTAAAAATGAATTCGAATAATCTACGCGGGTCCCAAACATAACCTACTCGACTGACAGTTAGCAGAAAATCAATAACAGATCGCAGACGGCGTAACCTCACCCGGCCGCTACATAACCTAGCATTTGAAGATAGGATAAATGAATTCGAATTCGGAGTTGAAAACTACGCTCAGCGTATTATTTCTACTCGTTTTATTCACAGCTCATAATTTTTCAAGAGAGTAAAAATGAATTCGAATAATCTACGCGGGTCCCAAACATAACCTACTCGACTGACAGTTAGCAGAAAATCAATAACAGATCGCAGACGGCGTAACCTCACCCGGCCGCTACATAACCTAGCATTTGAAGATAGGATAAATGAATTCGAATTCGGAGTTGAAAACTACGCTCAGCGTATTATTTCTACTCGTTTTATTCACAGCTGACAATTTTTCAAGAGAGTAAAAATGAATTCGAATAATCTACGCGGGTCCCAAACATAACCTACTCGACTGACAGTTAGCAGAAAATCAATAACAGATGAGATTACAATCGGGGTTGGCATTACAGTGAGGTTATTTATTTTGCACTGCTTTCATTCTTGCTTAAATTTTCCATCTACCTAGATTTCTCGACCAGAAAAAATCCATGTAAATAATTGATATAGTACGTTGTTTCCTCATCCGTACAGACCCCGTTCGAGGGAATAAATAGGGTTTATCGTTAGAGTTTTCGATGCTGCGAAGTTCCTCGACAAATAAGAGGGGCGCCGCGAGGCGCGAACCTAGCCAGTTCAAATCTGCGCCAATGACGGGCCTCCACTGATCTCTTATCGACATTAGTGTTGGCTTCGGCACACCCAAAACATAACAACTGGAGTTCGTGGGCCAATGAATCGCCCGGGAGTAGAAGCGATGTCGGAATAGATCAAGAGCGGGGAACTCACAATCAGTGAGTCCCAGTTGTTCTTGTTTAACATGGGATATTAAACAAGGATAACACCAACTCACTAGTTCTCTCCTCCTTTTCTATTTAAATATCGCAATTTCGGCTGACTTCCGTACATACTATATTCACATCTTTATCGGGTGTACCACCCACGGTATGTGAACTCGTTCCAATTGGACAAATACATTTTTTACTACTTCGAAGACTGAATCTGACTTTCGAATTTTTCACAGAAGAACCAATGTCATTTTCAGATTTCAATGAAGATTCCATCCCTGTAATCTTCTATCAATGAATTATTTCAAAAGTAATATAGATGTGATATGAATTCAGAAATTTTGATGAAATGTTACCGATGCTATACGTGACGATTAACACACACGATGTATGTCATAACTATTGTCACTCTTCACTCCTTTTCGTCAAAGAAAAACTTTCATACCCATCCTATTCGACGCCTCAGTATAACAGTATGATATCTCAAATTGTGGTAGAAAACCATGCTATCTCAAAAATATAATGTGGTAAGGTCTCAAGTCCTTTGTGAAAGGTATGGACATACGATGTTTTGTACAAGGAAAATTGAGATAGCATGTTTTTCCACCACACTCTGTGATATTATGGTTTTCTACCTCAATATGAGATATCGTACTTTTATACCGGGGCGTCGAATTATCTCGACTGCTACACTTCATCTATGATGGTTGACGAATAATGAAATGTTGCCCAATTATATCTATGTTACTACGGCCCTCTAATTTTACGTCGATTAATTTTAGAATATTTCATACCGAATGGAATACATTTTCCACTCATCGTGAGAAGCCAATTGGCTCGTCTGTTGTCATGTTTAGTTCCATAACTGACAACACCGCGCAGATCAAAAGTTCCAGCGGTATCAGTTCGCGGCGCACATGTGCTGTGACTGTTCAGTGTTGACTTGAGTGTTTCGCGAGTGTACGTGTCTCCGTGTGTTTCGCGAGTTTGAGTGTGTGTGTTTATTCGTGTTCTAATTTTTATTATTTTATTTTTTTAGCATATCTAGCTATAAGTGCATGCCTAGGTTAAGTGTATATATATAATCTGTGATTATACCTACATAATCGTTATGGCCAATGGCCATTACAAAAGAAAACGCGTTCCGCGAAAGGAACGTTATCGTAGTAGGTAAGTACGATTCTTTATACAAATACAAGGATTCGATATCTCATTTCCCACATCGTATATGAATTAATTAGATGTCTCCTGCGGAACTCTATGCTGCAACAAAGGTCGAACGTTTCACACAATGTATACGCCTGAATCATAATTACTCAGTTGTCGTATAGCATTACCTTTTTCGATTGTCAAATAACCAATGAGGTGATGTCATAATCACAATAATACATAGGACCTTAAATAAATAGGCTCATTGCCGACCAGGGATCCGCAGGATAAAAATACTCAATTCTTATATTGTCTGAACTCGCTTTAATATACGGTATATCCATTAGAGCCTGGAACTAACTTTCTGTTTGAACTCGACTTTACAATCACGAATTTATTAATCCCTGGAAAAATAGTCGTTTTTAAAGCAATTGTTCATTATTTGATGAATTCGTTTCTCTTTGTGAAAAAAATCACGCATAATTCGAGCAATGATCAACTCTCCGATAATGAATAACTGACAATTCGTAAAAGTACTGCAATTTATTTATTCTTCAGTCAAGTATTATTCTATAGATCTGTCTGCCAATTGCCTTCCGGTATGACGGTATTACCATTAACCGCGCCAAGTATAATTTGTCGATAAGTTTCACAAAATAGTATTTGATGAGAATTTCCATTCTGACAGTAGAAATCCCTGTGAAGCCGTGTGCATTCTACATAATTCTACTGATGGAAATACTAATTAACCCGCGGTTTGTTTTAGGGCGAAGAAGGGCAACGTTCCACTTCGCGCAGAAGATGGCCGTGCTACCGCCGCAGTCGTGGATGATCGTTCCACAATGGTAAGTGACGACAATGTACTTGTCGCCGGAAACGGTCCAATGGACCAGGGTGTCAGTGACACGACTATCGAAGGTCCAACGGACCAGGGTGTCAGTGACACGACTATCGAAGGTCCAACGGACCAAGGTGTCAGTGACACCAGTATCGAAGGTCGACGTATCGTCGACATTATGTACTTTCTGCAGCAATTGCATGAAAAATTCGACAATCACAACATTAAGTTGGGTTGCCCTTTCAGTGAACTGAAATTGGTTAAGTCGTTCAATCGAGGTTTGCGAACGCAACTGCATTTCGTGTGTCGAATGTGCGATTACACGTTCAACATTTGGACGGATCCTGATCACCAAAATATACTTGGGATCAATGAAAGTGCCGTTTGCGGTACAATCACATCGGGTACTGGGCACAGTACACTGCAAGAACTGCTTGCCGCGATGTCAATCCCTTGTATGACAGCTCCAACGTACCTGAGATATCGGGACAAAATTTTTGATAACTTCCACGAAGTTGCCGAAGCCGAAAGATTAAAAGCTGCGGCAATGGAAAGAGAAATTGCCATCGAGAAGGGGCATGTTATCGACGGTGTACCGTACATACAGGTCATTGCGGATGGCTGTTGGTCGAAACGCTCATACGGGGGTGGTAAACACGATGCGCTATCGGGTGCAGCCATGATCTTCGGTCACGAGACCAAGTTAGCTTTATATGTTGGCGTACGCAACAAGTATTGCGCGACCCACGCGAGAGCAGAGTTGCTAAACAAGGAACCGACCCCTCATGTGTGCCACAAAAATTGGGGTCGTGACCGTAGCTCCAACGCAATGGAAACCGACATTATTCTAGAAGGTTTCCGTACAAGCGTTGCGAGCAACGGTTTAATATACCGAACGCTTGTGGCGGACGGTGATAGCAGCGTATATCAGGCTATACGCGATGATAATCCGTACGCTGATTACGGAACTATTGTTGAAAAAGTAGAGTGTAACAACCACTTGTTTCGCAACTTGTGCCGTAAGCTTAAAATCGCTTCTGACGTGAAGCTTAGAACTGCTCCTTTGAAAGGAACCCTTAGTATAACCCAACTTCGGGGCTATGTGTCAGCGAGCGGATTAAAAATCCGTAAAAGTGTTGAGAGAGCCAGGGATCTCCGTAACGCCGAGAATACTTCAGAGGCTGAAAAAGCAACTAGACTCTGTAAAGATATTCTCATTATATTGGATCACGAGTTCGGTGATCACACGAATTGCCAAACACTACCGTTCGAGTGTACACCTGAGCCGAATGGTAAGAATGTGCTGGCGGAACTCCACAGGACGGGGCTTTATCCTCACGTTCAGGAGGCAGTGCGCTATCTGAGCTGTCACGCCAAAAGCTTATTGAGAAAAGTCAATAACAATATAGCAGAGGGTTGCAATTCCGTAGTGAATAAGTTGAATTCCGGTAAGAGAATCAACCATTGTATGAGAAACTCGTACGAAATGAGATGCTATGGGGCTGTTGTGCAGCACTCCACTCAGGCACTGTTATCTAAGTTGCACCTCCATAAAAACTACAAGGTTCCCGCTACTGTGATGAAAATGGAAAGGCACAGGCGTTACCAAAATCACCTAAACCGCGTGTATAAGTTGAAAAAGCGCAATCAGAGGCGTCCAAGGTTTCACGGCGTCGACAAAGACTATGGACCGTCGGCTAGAAAGCCGGATATTGATAAGGACACGTTCGGTGTTCTCGTTGAAAAACACATGGACAAATTAAAGTCCTACCAGAACGACCGTAGCCAGATTGAGCGTGATACGATATCACAAAGCAATTCTGAGCTATGGCATCAGTTGCGTACTGAGATAATTACGGCATCGAAATTCGGGCCGATATGTCGTATGCTGCCGAGTACTTCGTGCGCAAATATGGTTACGGGTATTCGATTTCCGAAGGTCATTGACACCGCCGCTACCCAGTTCGGGCTTGCAAACGAAAGTAACGCTTTACGAGACGTAGAGTTACAACTGGGGAAAAAAATCGTTCCCTGCGGTCTTTTTATCGATCGAGAGATCCCTTACTTAGGAGCGTCTCCAGACGGCCTAATAGACGACGACGGCATAGTCGAAATAAAGTGTCCGTTTTCAGCTCAAAACGCTAATTTGGATCATGCTTTGCAAGAGAAACCGAACTTGCGAAATATTTTTGACAAGAAAGACAAGAATCTCTTGAACAAGAACCACATGTACCATTATCAGGTGCAAGGTCAGCTGCATGTAACCATGCGTGAGTATTGCATATTTGCACTGTGGACTTCAACGGATTTGAAACTCGTTAAGGTTCTTAGGGACGATGCGTTCTGGAATTTAAAAATGCAACCCTTTCTGTGTAGATTCTACATGGAATGCTTGCTTCCAGAAATCGTAGATAGTCGTCGTCAGAGAAATATGCAGGTCCGTGATCCTGAATATATTCTCGAAGCCAGGGCAGAAGCTTTGCGGAAAAAAAATGCGCGGCGCATTGCGCGTTCCGATAGTGGCGAAGACTGTATAGAGTCGGCACAGATCGTCTTGCAAACAGACGAGGAGAGAAAAGTTTTGTCGGTAAGTTCCAAGGACATGGGCAATTCCAGTTCAAAGAACGACAATAACGGTAACGCCGGTTGGGTAACAATCGAAATTGACGACGAAATCGAAGACTCTCATGAAACTGCCGATTTGTTAGAGATTTTGCGTCGAAATATTTCGATCAAAGAAGTCGAGGCAAATGTATTGTCGCTGAACAGTTTGTTAACGGATTCAAGCGTTGACTTGTTTCAAAACGTATTGCAAGAAAACAGCCGTTTCAATTGTAACCCCGCTAGCTATACAGCTTATTATACCTGCATTAAGCCATGTAGTCCTTTTCAAAGGGATGTCCAGATAATTGGTGGTAATGCATGCAGACATTGGTGCTGCCTTTATTACGATGGTTCCACACTGTACGTCTACGATAGTCTCTTACGTGGTGAATACGAGCGTTTGAGCAGAGAGGAAAGGCGTTATATTTCCAAACGATATCCTCATATCGATGTTGCGGATGTAGTTCTTCAACCCGTTACAAGACAGCCCGACTCGTTTAGTTGCGGTGTATACGCTGCGGCTTACGCAACGACAATTGCACTCGGTGACGACCCTGTTAGGAAAGCCTATTTGCGAGATGCGAAAGCCATGAGAGAACACTTAATGATAATATTGAGATCTCGTAGGTTAACATCATTTCCCTGTAAATGACTCTGAATGCTGCGACGATATGCGCAGCTCCATATAGTTATATCGTCTATCGATATACACATACTTGCTCAGGTTGAGCGTCATAATCTAAGGAAACGAACTTACACAATGGTGTGAGTGGGTAAGAGTGGGTGGGTGTTTCCCTGGCACTTATAAAGTGCCGCCTGCAGCCCGCGGTTGCGAGCTTAGGATGAAATAAAATGAAATAATATGAAAAATCAACTAACGAAATTATGATTTTAACAAATATTAATTTTATTTATTATATATTATCAATATTATTATAAATACAGACTAATTTGACTAGTAAATTTTAAATTATAAAAAGTGTGTGTGTGTGTGTGTGTGTGTGTGTGTGTGTGTGCGTGCGTGTGTGTGTGTGCGTGTGTGTGTACGTTGTTATGATTATTATGATTATTATTATTATTATTGTTATTACTACTATTGTTATTATTATTGTGATTATCACTATTGTTATTATTACTATTGTTATTATTATTGTTATTATTATTATTGTTGCTGCTGCTGCTGCTGCTGTTGTTGTTGTTGTTGTTGCTGCGGCTGCTGCTGCTGCCCCTGCTGCTGTTGCTGGTGCGGCTCCAGCCGCTGCAGCTGCCGTTCGATCCGCTGCTTTCGAGAGGTCAAATCCCTCTTAGCAGCAGTCTGCTTCACCCTCTTAGCACGGTCCTTCTCGAACTTAAGCTTGTTGCTAAGCTTAAGAACGAGAAGGCTGCTATTATAGAAGCAGATCTGCTGCTGGAGGATTTTGACCTCCTCGGATGTCATCCGGAGCGGCGGATCGGGCACTGGTAGTGGCTGGTAGTCGTCGGGCAGCGGTTGCGGTGCCGGTTTCAACGTAGGCAGCAGCAGCGGTCGCGGCTGCCAAATGGGTTGCTCCTGCTGCTGCTGCTCCTGCTGCAGCGGTTGCAGTTGCTGCTGTTGTTGTTGCTGCTGCTGCCGCAGTAGCTGCTGCAGTTGCTGCAGTTGCTGCTGCTGTTGCTGCAGCTGCTGCTTCTGTTGCTGCAGTTGCTGCTGCAGTTGCTGTTGCTGCTGCTCCTGCTGCAGCGGTGGCAGTTGCTGCTGCTGTTGCTCCTGCTGCAGCGGTGGCAGTTGCTGCTGCTGTTGCTCCTGCTGCAGCGGTGGCAGTTGCTGCTGCTGTTGTTGTTGCAGCGGTGGCACTTGCTGCTGCTGTTGTTGCTGCTGTTGTTGTTGCTGTTGTTGCTGCTGCTGTTTTGATGTCGGCCGTGGCGACCGACGCGGCAGCGGCAGATCCGGCCACTGCTGTTTGCTCTGTAATATAAATCATCGTTATCATCCAGCGAACGTGATCTATAGTTCTTACGTATTAGGAATTGCAATAATTTATAAAATGGTATCCACAATTATTGCTTCAGATTGTGGCTTTGTTACACATGCAGAAAAATGCATGTCAAGTCGGCAAAGAAATGACTTTGTATTCGGTGAAATATGTGTAAAAAATGTCAATATGCCATTTTTATTCTCGAAATATTTTTTTTTTTAATATTTCATAGACATTGAATTTCGTTGCGAAATGAGTGCGTAGTCAACATTAAATATTATCTCTGGTTCTACTGGTAGTCGGAAAGACGCGTCAAGCACATTGTAAAGCTTCTAGCATCAGCCTTTATACGAAAATTTCTCAATTTGCAAAATAATATAAGATTCCGATTGTCATCAGTAATATGAAAGTTTAACAGACTTTTCGTGTTAATATCGCTGAATATCTTATTGGATGTAGTATAATTAGCTGGCTTTTTTTTTTTTTTTTTTTTTTTTTTTCGTGGATTCCGATTGAGTCTGTGAGGAAAAAAAGATTCATGTATCGCGCTGCGTTCGCGAATTGAGCCGCGCCGAGGTGAGTTGAATCCGGTGCCACCAGGCATAACACACACGTCAAACATGAATCAACACATTATACAAAATGGAAATGATTTTCAATAAACTCGGTCGAAACTCGCCAATACTATAAACTGTCTGTTATACAGAAATTAATAAGTAATCGAGTAATTTTTACCAGAATTCAAAAAACCAACGATTAGAAGGGCAAGATCATTAGCCATTCCAATTGATAATAACAATCAATCGGACTTTCAAATTATACAACAATCAAAAAATCTTTGTCTATAAATTCTGCTTATTTTAGCCTCGAAATGTGCTCTGAATCGTTTCGCTACGATAAACAGTACCGTGAATAGTAGTTCGTAAAGTTGACTGCGCGCCCATTTTTGAACGAATTTCATACCGAATTATAGAAAACAACAAACTCGAACGCTAACGTACGTATCGAGTCGTTTTAAAATCGAGGCACTCTATGTAAACTTTACATTGTCAAACACTCGCACTTTTTAAACTGTTTTACACTAAAAATCATTTCGAACGCACATGAACTATTCAGTATAGCGATTTTTTCAATTTTTTTTTTTCAATTTTTGTAGCTGGTTCAAAATTTGCTATTTTTACGTCATAATTTTTTTCACCCGAATATATCTGAGAATTGGCTCATCGTATACATAGATAGAATCAAAGTAGCTAAAGTTGTTCAATTTTGTGTATGTATTTGTATGCGAAATTTTTTTCGGAATGGATGCAATGCTCTGACGATGAGTAAGTTTTTTATCTTTAAACACTACAAGTCCACTTCTGGCTAATGGACTTGTTTTGTGTGACTTGAATTATTTTTTTTGAACTATAGAAAAACGGGAAAATTACTTTACTTGCGTACTTTCAAAGATGGCTGGATTTTTCGTAATAGTTGAATACAGAGGCTTGAATTCGGCAAAGTTTCACACACATATTCATTAGAGTGCCGCAGAAATAACAATATCGATGAGCATGTATAACACTGATCAACGAAATTTTGTAACAAGAAAAGTAAGCAGTAATTTCGAAATATCTACCTAACCTCTCCACGAAATCATATGTATATTAATTTGATTAGGACTAGTTTCCGTGTTCCGGCACTTATCACTGATCAACAAAAAAAAATTTTTCTGTGTAACAAGAAAATTTTTCTGTGTAACAAGAAAAATTTTGGCTGATTCTGTTAGGAATAAGGTCAAGTAGAGTAGAATTAGTAGTCTAAAATTTTAGATACGAATAGTTTTATTGTAATATGATTTTTTTTATTTTTCTTGAATTACAAATTATTTTAGCAAAAATTAAATTATTATCAATGTTATAATATTAATATAAGTACTTTTTTATGATTTTCTCCTGTATTTTTTTTTTCTCTCCTTTGTCTCCAGAGGGACGTTCCTGACGCAAAATAGAGGAGAAAATCATAAAAAAGTACTTATATTAATATTATAACATTGATAATAATTTAATTTTTGTTAAAATAATTTGTAATTTAAGAAAAATAAAAAAAATCATATTACAATAAAACTATTCGTATCTAAAATTTTAGACTACTAATTCTACTCTACTTGACCTTATTCCTAACAGAATCAGCCAAAATTTTTCTTGTTACACACAAAAAATTTTTTTTTGTTGATCAGTGTAATTGGTGAACACAAGGCAGAATGGATCAAGCGATAAAAAAAAAAAGTGTAATGGCAAATTTCCGATGAATCCATGTTGAAAATAACTGCTAATCAGGTTCGTTTATTGCTACACTACTGCGAAAGTTTAAGAAATTAAATAAATGTTGAATACAATCTTATAAAGTTTTGCATTGATTTTCGACTCAAAGAACGAATTGATCATAAAAATCATCAGATCCAAATGAACATAAATATTAGTCTGAATTCGAAATGGTACATCAGTATTACTTTGGGAGAGGTTATAAAGCTACAAATTTTTGATAATATTTAAACTGTACAATTTCGATACATTGTGCTATTCCTGCGAAATATTGCTGCCGGGACACCGAAAGAAAGATAGAGACGGAGAGAAAAGCTAGTGCTGTCTCGATCGTACTTTACGGCACCGCTCAACGTGCATCGACAAGCTGTATATGTATATGTGTAGCTGAATGGAAGATTTTTATTCCGCACCTTTCTTGTGTTGCCCAAAATCGCCTAGTCGCGTAATTGCGTAACTCATTAAATACAAATATTTTGCGAAGTTAATCATTTAATACGAATATTTCAACGCGTTCAATATTTCTGCTTTTTCAAGTTATCGTAGGAACCATACACATTTTAGAACTATTTTTTAACACTACGATTTGGGATTCATTTGACGGATACATAGCGAAATTGACGATAAAAGTGGAAAATAAATACGTACCTCTGCTCTTTGGGCTGTGCCCCCGTCCTCCTCACTGCTGCAGGAGGCACCTAGGCGTCTTATTGCTATAAAACCCATAAATAATCAAAAGATGTATCAATTTTCAGCGAGCAATTTACTTGTTGGACGGCTCGTTGAAATGAAGTAATGTGATTATTTTTTAGAAAACTATATTTTATGCGCTTCACAATATTCAATAAAATTATATGGTTTCATTTCAAGAATATACAGTTTAGAAGACACTTACCTCCACGTCCACGGCCTCGTCCCTCGCCACGTCCAGGCATGTCGGTTTTTTTTTTTTGTTCTTTTGTTCTTGCGTCCGCTCTTGACGCCTCTAAGTCTTGCTGGTAAATGACGAGAACTTTGACAAACACTGAACGCTGGCCTGCTTTACATGTGTATGTGCATAGGCCGGTCGAGTTAGACCGATTTTAGGCATCATATGCAAGTAATTCCGGGACGAAAAAAAATATATATTGACGTGTAAGGGATGATCCACTGATCATAAATCCAAGTTAAGCGCAAAAAATTAGTCTGCAAAAGAGTGCAAAAAAAATTAAAAAAAAAACCGTACAAAATAATGAATAATTTGCGCGCCGTTAGCTGTAACCGTGAACGCTGCGAGAACCGTGCCAGATAGACAAAAATTGTATAGGAACAATCTTGTAGTGCATAAAATTTCCCACAAAAAAGTCAGCGAGAGCATATGTCTAAAGTCAATAGCATAGGTGTGGGAGGCACCTGAAAATCTGCCCGAGAATCGTTGCAGTATACTGAACTCAAATCAGTCAGAGGTGCGTTCCGGAACAAGAGCGTAGCTATAGGATTTTCTCCAGGGGAGGGCAAAAACGAGAAAACGTGATATAAAGTACTTATTGGAAAATTGTTTGATTGAAATCAATCTAAATCTAATTTCAGGACTAGTGTACGGAGGTTTTGGCTATGCCTTGACAAGACTTCTTTTCCAAAATTATTTGTCGCTTGACTAAATAAAAAGGGGGCCCGCACTATCGTGGCTACGCCCTTGTTCCGTACCTATGACAAATGAAATTGCGAAGTTCAAAGATTGTCCAAACTTAAAAAAACCCTGACCCAGGATTCTCGAAATATCGCATGTAAATCGAAATCTCGCATGTATTTTATTCGTTTGCCGATTGGCGGTTTGAATTTTTTACTTTCAGATATGTGATCGTGTCTTCTGTTTTGAATTAATCTGTCATTCTCAGTTTAGGGAATATCGATGACTTTTCGGTCGTGTATTTGTGACTGAGGGTTATACAGCATCACGTTTACGATTATTCTGTAGGTAATTAAATATTCTATTCTTGTATGTACATTGATAGCAGAGCTTAGCGTAGGGTTGTACACAAAAATGACGACCATGATTCTTACTTGTCGGTATCGGAGTTAATAGCGAGAGTATCTATCCTGTCTGTGGAATATTGTTTTACGTTCGGTGCGGTAATTTTTGGGTACCTATTCGATGACAATAACGATATTGGTATACCAAATTCGAAGGATGGATTACTAAAAACGTGTAATAATTAAGGATCAAAAAAGGATTATTTTTATTAATTAATAAATATTATTATTATTTACCAGTTATGATTCAATAAATAATAGCATCAACAACGTTATTTGTGTACTTGCTCCTTTTTACTAATAAAAACACATTTTTCACAGTTTAATACCAATAGAAAAAATAGAAAAATGATTTTCCCATGATGAGATAGCGATCAAAAGTTGCGGTTCTTAATGTACTTTTTAGTGAATTTATTTGAAAAAAATCGGAGAATACACTAGGCGAAAAAAAAATTCTACTTTGGAGGTTGTTGAAACGGAAGAGGATGAAAAATAATTTTTTTTGAGAAATACGTATGTTTTTTTTTGTCGAAAAGTAACTGAAAAAAATCGGCGTCACGAAAAAAAAAATGAAGAGGTAATCGCCGCTCGGTTGTGGCTGGAATGCCCCATATATAAGTAAACAATATCCTTACAAATTTCGTCCCATTTAGTGGCGCCATTATAAGAAAAACTGTATCGACCTGGGGTGCGATTCCATAACTTTTATCACTGCTATCACTGTCGATAAATATCATAAGATCAATACGTGCGATGACTTCACGTCGTGCATACGAGTGATACAGCGGAATGTGTGTGTGTGTGGGTATGACAGTGATAGCAGTGATAAAAGTTATGGAATCGCACCCCTGTGTGTGCATATCTTTCATTTAGAGAAAAACTTTATCTGCCTATATCACCGTTATCGTGCACTTTAGGCAAAAGATTGTAACAACCTTTCTAGTAGGTAATTAAATTTTCTATCTTTTTGTTCAACAATTTTTTCTGTGTCACTTACCGTTCATGACTTGTGATTTATTTATTCATTTGAGACAGATCAATCGTCAATTATAATACAGCTATAAAAGGATTACGAGGATAGAAGAATATACAAGACAAAGACTCTGAATCCCGGTTTTACCGCGCGCGGAGCGCGCGAATGATGTGACGCTAGTTTAAAAAATTCGACAAAATTTGTTTTTGCATCGTAGTGAAGATTGTCAAATTATAAATCCAAATTTCGCCAAAAAAAAAATTAGAATTTCGTCAGTGTTTCACTTGTGGTTTTGTTTTTTCGGTCCGTATTGCTTATGGTTTTTTCGTTCGTTGGTGAAATACAAAGAAATTAACGATTCTAGCAATTGTAGGTACGGGTGAAATCCACTGTGAGTTGACTAGATCTTCAGTCAATGAGTCTATGATAGTTGTAATAAATGCGAATACGCCACGTGGTACGGTATTTCCCGCGCTTTAGACGAGAGCGTTCGTGAGTCGTGACAGGCGATGCCGGCTCTGGAAACACGTGCCGCGTTGTGGCGATTAGCTGTTTGTTTGTTCTAAGTGCAACGCAGGTAACATGATTACTAAAGAATTATGCGATCTTAAGTTTTTACAAAGTACAGATGTATAAGTTGACCTCGCTATTGCTATTCGTTTCGTTGAAATTATTTACGATCGTGATTGCAGCCGACTCCCGCCTAACCTCAAACAGCACAACGTGCTAGAACATGCAACGAAGCAGAGGATATAATCAATGCTTCTGATAAATCGCGGATTGTTACTTGGCATTGGACGGAATTTTGGGATATTTCGGATAGTAACTTATCTCTATTCAAACAATAATTGCTCAACTTTGGGCAAAACTGTGGTTGCTTGACACGTCAATCAGTTAAGACAGGGATATCCACGGTGGGTTCGTATTATTGATTTATGAATCTACATACTTTTATAAAACTAGAATAATTTCCACAAACGTGGACTACCGCTCTGCTTCAGGGCTAGGACTTGTCGGTTTGTTTGATCCGTGATCCATAGATTTTATTCAATTTCAGATAGATTTTGTTAAAATAATTTTTCACAAACATAGACTATCCTGCTTCAGGGCAAGGATGATTGATTTTCGACAGAAGTCTTTATTGTGGATTAATTTTACTGATCTATTGATTTTATTCATTTATAGGAATCGAATGAGAAATTGAATCTTCTGGAATATGTTCTGCTTCGGGGCCAGATGTTGTAGCTCTGCTTGTTTGTAACTCGACTAATTGTCGACAGGGTTCAGTGATCCATAGATTTTATTACATTTTTCATATAATGTAACGGAATATTTTGCCACAAACGTGGACCGCAGCCCTGCTTTGAGGTGAGAACTTGCAACTTCGGCTTGCTTGCCAACTTGATCTTGTGGAAATGCGAACCTTTATTTTGGATTCGCTTCATTACATTATTAATTACTCTTCAATCTCTGTATCGATTTACGAATTCTGTAGCCTTGTCCTAGATGTAATAGCGGTGAGATGAGTTTCTCACTAGTAAGCACCGCTCTGACAAAGAGCGACAGACGAAAGTTACTCGTCATTTCTATGTTTATTAATTCTGTATTTTATTAATTCTCTAGCCTTGTCTTAGATGTATTTAGCGGTGAGATAAGTTTCTCACTAGTAAGCACCGCTCTGACAAAGAGCGAGAGACGAAAGTTACTCGTCATTTCTATGTTTATTAATTCTGTATTTCATTAATTCTCTAGCCTTGTCTTAGATGTATTTAGCGGTGAGATAAGTTTCTCACTAGTAAGCACCGCTCTGCCAAAGAGCGAGAGACGAAAGTTACTCGTCATTTCTATGGGAAATCCATAGTTTTCAATCTCTGTATTGATTTATTAATTCTATGGCCTTGTCCTAGATGTATTAGCGGTGAGATAAGTTTCTCGCTAGTAAGCACCGCTCTGCCAAAGAGCGAGAGACGAAAGATACTCGTCATTTCTATGGGAAATCCATAGTTTGCAATCTCTGTATTGATTTAATAATTCTATGGCCTTGTCCTAGATGTAGTAGCGGTGAGATAAGTTTCTCACTAGTAAGCACCGCTCTGACAAAGAGCGAGAGACGAAAGTTACTCGTCATTTCAATGTTTATTAATTCTGTATTTTATTAATTCTCTAGCCTTGTCTTAGATGTATTTAGCGGTGAGATAAGTTTCTCACTAGTAAGCACCGCTCTGACAAAGAGCGAGAGACGAAAGTTACTCGTCATTTCTATGGGAAATCCATAGTTTGCAATCTCTGTATTGATTTAATAATTCTATGGCCTTGTCCTAGATGTAGTAGCGGTGGGATAATTTTCTCACTAGTAAGCACCGCTCTGACAAAGAGCGAGGGACGAAAGTTACTCGTCATTTCTATGTTTATTAATTCTGTATTTTATTAATTCTCTAGCCTTGTCTTAGATGTAATTAGCGGTGAGATAAGTTTCTCACTAGTAAGCACCGCTCTGCCAAAGAGCGAGAGACGAAAGTTACTCGTCATTTCTATGGGAAATCCATAGTTTTCAATCTCTGTATTGATTTATTAATTCTATGGCCTTGTCCTAGATGTATTAGCGGTGAGATAAGTTTCTCGCTAGTAAGCACCGCTCTGCCAAAGAGCGAGAGACGTAAGATACTCGTCATTTCTATGGGAAATCCATAGTTTTCAATCTCTGTATTGATTTATTAATTCTATGGCCGTGTCCTAGATGTAATAGCGGTGAGATAAGTTTCTCACTAGTAAGCACCGCTCTGACAAAGAGCGGGAGATGAAAGTTACTCGTCATTTCTATGTTTATTAATTCTGTATTTTATTAATTCTCTAGCCTTGTCTTAGATGTATTTAGCGGTGAGATAAGTTTCTCACTAGTAAGCACCGCTCTGCCAAAAAGCGAGAGACGAAAGTTACTCGTCATTTCTATGGGAAATCCATAGTTTTCAATCTCTGTATTGATTTATTAATTCTATGGCCTTGTCCTAGATGTAATAGCGGTGAGATAAGTTTCTCACTAGTAAGCACCGCTCTGACAAAGAGCGAGAGACGAAAGTTATTCGTCATTTCTATGTTTATTAATTTTGTATTTTATTAATTCTCTAGCCTTGTCTTAGATGTATTTAGCGGTGAGATAAGTTTCTCACTAGTAAGCACCGCTCTGTAAAAGAGCGAGAGACGAAAGTTACTCGTCATTTCTGTGTTTATTAATTCTGTATTTTATTAATTTTCTAGCCTAATTGTCTTACAAGTAACACTACCCAAGTTTCACTCTCCGAATTCACTCAAGTCATGACGAACTTTTGGAACAGTGAAAAATAATCGACATGTATTTTTTTAGATCGGCAAAGGCGCCATTTCAAGAGTGGAAATCATCCTTTGAACTTTCGACCCTGTTAGAAAAGGGCGGGATAACTTTGACACGAGGCGTTTTGGAAGAAAATGTCTTCCACAAAAGTTATAGGGTTTCCAACGATGCATCGAATAGTGGAGTTTAATCGACCTTTATCGATATTGCCAAGGTCAAGTGAGGGTAATCTTGTGTTAAAGTTCATATTATTATCACGTATTCGGAATTCTTTTGCGATTTGCCAAATGAAACACCTTTTTTTTTTGTCCAATGAACTCTTTGTGAGGTAAATTAAAAATACGGAAATGACCAAAATAGATAAAATATCGATTTTTAACGTATCACTGAACCAAAACGTGCTTTCGCTGGAAAAATCGAAAATTGTCACTACATGGCTCTGTCGAGTACCTACCTCACATCTCGCTCTTTGCCGAACCCAGGAATAACCAACGAGGAGGTGGCGAGATTTTTTTCCTTTTTTATTATTTTTTATTTTTATTTTGTATAGCTAAATAATTTTTTTGCTTTCAATTTTTCTCATGTATTTCAAAATCTTATTTTCACTTCTTTTTTTATTGATTTGTTCAAAATGAAATTCGTAAAATATTATTATTTTCGAATTACTTTAAAAATCCCACGTAGTTCAACATTTTATTATGACTTTTTTTTTCAACTTGTCGAATGTTGACATTTTTGGATTACCTCAAATTATCGATTGAATATTTTACTTCAAAGGGTGATTTCCACCCTTGAAATGGCTCCTTTGCCGATCCAGAAAAATACGTGTCGATTATTTTTCACTGTTCTAAAAGTTCGTCATGGTTTGAGTGAAATCGGAGAGTGACACTTGGGTAGTGTTACTTGTTGGACGTATTAGCGGTGAGATAAGTTTCTCACTAGTAAGCACCGCTCTGTCAAAGAGCGAGAGACGAAAGTTACTCGTCATTTCTATGGGAAATCCATAGTTTTCAATCTCTGTATTGATTTATTAATTCTATGGCCCTGTCCTAGATGTATTGGCGGTGAGATAAGTTTCTCACTAGTAAGCACCGCTCTGTCAAAGAGCGAGAGACGAAAGTTACTCGTCATTTCTATGGGAAATCCATAGTTTTCAATCTCTGTATTGATTTATTAATTCTATGGCCCTGTCCTAGATGTATTAGCGGTGAGATAAGTTTCTCACTAGTGAGCACCGCTCTGTCAAAGAGCGAGAGACGAAAGTTACTCGTCCGTTGTATGGGAAATCTATATTTTTCAATCTCTGTATTGATTTATGAATTCTACGGCCCTGTCCTAGATGTATTAGCGGTGAGATAAGTTTTTCACTAGTAAGCACTGCTCTGTCAAAGAGCGACAATCGAAAGTTACTCGTCAGTTGTATGGGAAATCCGTAGTTTTCAATCTCTGTATTGATTTATTAATTCTATCGACTTGTCGTAGATAAAATAACAGTGAAAGAATTTTTCAGATGAAATCAAAGTTTGGTTTATTATCTATTTGACATTCGTTGAATACTGAATTAACACACATTTATGTATGTACGTAAATACTTTCCGAGGTAATCGGATCATGATTTTGTGCAATTGATTGCATACATTGCGATGCTGATGGGCATTGTCGTGAAAGACTCACGAATTTTCATAATGCGGCAAGCATCGGCTAATCAGATTTCTACTCCTGAAGTCGGTTAGCAGATGCGTGCTGCGCCACCTAGCGGTGTGCAGAGGTACCGCGGTACCGAACTCCGCGCTACCTAGCAGTGTGCGGAGGTACCTGGGTACGAAGCTCTGCATTACCGCGGAGATAGGGGCCCGCGCCGCCATTTTCTAGCGACTTTAAAAGCGCCTTAAAGGACGAGCAACATCGCTCAACGACCGTGAATTACCTAACGCAAGAATCTATCAATTGGCACTTTAATCCAGCAAATTCACCCCACTTTGGAGGCATATGGGAGGCCGGTGTAAAATCGGTAAAAACCCACTTGAAAAAAATCGTCGGGAACGCGTTACTCACATTCGAAGAGCTATACACGACATTTAGCCTGATCGAAGCATGTTTAAATTCAAGACCGTTATCGCCGATCTCAAACGATCCTAATGATCCAACGCCATTAACTCCGGGATACTTTTTGATTAGGGAGCCTCTGACCGTGCTACCTCAACCGGACTTACTTGACGTGCCCCAAAACCGTCTGACTAGGTATACCAACGTATCTCACAGTTGAAACAACATTTTTGGTCACGATGGAGTCGGGAGTATTTATCTAATTTACAACAGCGCCCCAAATAGACGCAAGCGCAAAAATCTACCAACCTACCGGGTGCAATGGTCACTCTGAAAGACGATAACGTGCCACCTATGCAATGGCGCATGGGCAGAATAGTAGAAACCCATCCAGGTAGAGATGGACACATCAGGGTAGTCAGTGTCAAAACACGGACGGGCATTATCAAACGAGCTCTAGCCAAAGTGTGCGTACTTCCCTTGGAGGAGTACGAATAGTCATAAGGAACTATAATGATAAGACTCTGTACCTTATAGTTATAATATTACTCAGTTTTTTACTAACATCTAAATCTAGCTAGTTGAAAGCACATTCTTTCAAGGCGGGCGGGATGTTCAGTCCCAGGTATGCCTCATGCTCGTATAATGTATATAGAATAAATAGTAAATAATTGTAAATAAGCGTCGGATTGACTCAGGGAATTTTCCATCCCATAAGGGGAGGCAATCCCAGGCCAGGTCTGACCCTTCGGTATTTCCAGTGCCATAAAGAGCGCACATACACTCTTCGTGACAATAACCATGCCTGGAAAAAACAGCGAAGAAGACAAAGGCCAGGATGCGTTCTGCGCCTATAACTTTCTACGGATTTGGGACTTTCCAGAGTTCCAAGTTTATGACTTTCAAGTGGTCGCCAGACGCGGCGGTCCCTCGGCGGCCCGCTAAGGGTCCCACGCTGAGGACCTCGCGAATGTCACGTAGGCGTCTTGGGGTTTTTCCACCCCTTACGAAACCACGCATGGAAGTACCTGGCATTGCCTCCCACCCTCTCGGGTTCAGGCCTAAACGCATAGGCTAATGTAGTTTAATATGGAAGAGCGAAGTCAGTCTTCGTCGAGTATTCAACTAATATACATTTCTCCGCTTGCGGTGCACTTACACCCCCGGAGTAACGACGCGACTCACTGAGTGCACTTATACTCTTTTATTATATCTTGATCAAGTCACTTTGCTTGGTCAGGCCGTTAATTAACTAAGTTACCTTGCTTGGTTAAAATACACGAAATACATTATAAGAATATTAAATCTACTTGAGGCTAATATTCATGGGGCATTCCATGCCAAATCACCGAGGTTTCGGCCCGACCCCCTTCGATTTCGCTGAAAATTTTTTATCATTTTCTTCCCTACCAAAGACATTTTTCTGAATTTTTTCAGATTTTTTTACCCAACCCAAAAAAAGTTACGAATTTTTGGAAAAAACCGCTCTTTTTTTTTTAAATGCTAGAACTTTTTCAAAAATTGACAGATGTCAGGATCTATGAAATATTTCAATATTTTCAAAAATAACGTTTTTTTTTCGAAGTCCGAAACCTTCGATTCTCAATTTTTTTGTCTCAAAAAAAAATTCAACTAAGATAGTATTTAACCCCCCTATTTAGATTTTGTGCCGACTTTTCTTTCTATTTTTTTTTTTCGATTGAAAAAAAAAATAATTCTAAAATTAGCTTATTTTACATAACTTTGCGTTAAAATTTTTTTGGATTGTTTTTAAAATCTTAGAAATTGAAAAAAATTGTACAAAAACAATCGTTAAGTGTATTTACAGCCAGGATTGAGTTATTTTATTAAAGTATCGTTGTTACAATGTTAAAAATTTAAATATTATAATTATTTTCCTCGATTTAACGATGGTTTTCTTGGTTTCTTAACTGTACTGTGTTGTGTGGATTGTTCCGACGAAGAAAAAAAATTAACTATTAACATTGTAACATTAACTTAACATTTAACATTGTAACAACGATACTTTAATAAAATAACTCAATCCTGGCTGTGAATACACTTAACGATTGTTTTTGTACAATTTTTTTCAATTTCTAAGATTCTAAAAACAATCCAAAAAAATTTTAACGCAAAGTTATGTAAAATAAGCTAATTTTAGAATTATTTTTTTTTTCAATCGAAAAAAAAAATAGAAAGAAAAGTCGGCACAAAATCTAAATAGGGGGGTTAAATACTATCTTAGTTGAAGTTTTTTTTTGAGACAAAAAAATTGAGAATCGAAGGTTTCGGACTTCGAAAAAAAACGTTTTTTTTGAAAATATTGAAATATTTCATAAATCCTGACATCTGTCAATTTTTGAAAAAGTTCTAGCATTTGAAAAAAAAAAGAGCAGTTTTTTCCAAAAATTCGTAACTTTTTTTGGGTTGGGTAAAAAAATCTGGAAAAATTCAGAATAATGTCTTTGGTAGGGTAGGAAATGATAAAAAAATTTCAGCGAAATCGAAGGGGGTCGGGCCGAAACCTCGGTGATTTGGCATGGAATGCCCCTCATACACTCGTTTCTTCTTTGTAATGTTATCATAATTTAAATAAATTACTTTGTTAGTTTGACAATCTTGATTCATTACCTTAACACACACTGAGAAAATAATAGCGATGCAGGATCACCTAATCCTGATAACACATTGCAAACATCCTTTGAGGATCACTTCAAATTTCGGCCAACTCTCAGGAGAATCTGCTGATGCTTTGACTAATGAGTGAAGTAGTTGACATGATTCTTTATTATAAGGCGGGTTCAGAAACTTTGCAACCAGTGTTTCGGTTTCAGTATCAAATGTTATCCAGTGCTTTGGTACACAATCGTATTTACCATTTTTTGCTTCGGTGACAAATTCAATCAGTTGAAAAGGATATTGTTTTTGCTTTTTATTTTCGGTTCTATTTTCTTCTTCCCTCATTTTGTCCATCAGTTACCAAAAATTCCTAAAAGAAATATGCTACATGCAATGAAGCATGTTTTCAGAACAAATAGCTAGTGACAGTCAGCGCTCCAGCCGCCTATCGATAGATAAGATCTAACTATTTTCAATTGCTAATAAGCATGTCTCTTTACCGACTTACTCAAGAAATCAGATCAGTCCTAAAATCAGGACATTAGTCAAATATGATGAGCGACGTTTCCGCAAGAGAGCTGCCTCGTTCACTCTGCGAGAAGACGCCTGCCTAGCAAGTTGTACATAGTTTTGTCTCCTCGTAGTTTCGCACATATAAGTAACTTTGCAATCAAATTTCAAGTAAATACAGTTTAACCTGTTTGATACATTAATTTCACTGATTATCTACAATAACGTTGGAATTAACGTATAATCAAATCTCATCACTTTGGCCAACGGCATGTCCAAGTCATCGACGATCGGCTACGAGTAATCATCACATGTCTCCGATGAGACCTGAGATTGAATCCATAAACATCTTCATGATCTGATGCGGTGAGACACGAAATTACGGATCAACGAGAATTTACCACCATTCCACACGAGACACGCAAAGACGTTTGCAAATCTCGTGCCATCAAATATCAACTTGACCACGTTTTCACCGAATGGAATTTCGCCGATATCCATGATAAGTAACCTCGCATAAATCGTATATCTCTACCTGAGCATCAGAGAATCGTATATTTGTCGAAAAAAGAGCCGAAAAATTAATTTCTTCAAGTATCACAACTAGACATTTTTCAATAATATTGTTATATTAAAATGCAGAGTAGTTACTCACAAGGTATTTTGTAATATTGCTAATAGTCAGGCGTATTTTAATCTAAAGTATGAATGGTGATGGATGAATGAACATATGTTGAATATTCAGAGTCTCATTTTCTTGCTTTACAATAACCTAAAATTTCAATGGTAGTTCTTTTGCCATAATAAATGAAAAAAAATATCCTTTCTTTTTCAAATAAATAAAAAATCGAGACTATAATTAAAATTCGAGTTGCATTTCTCTCTCCCTGTAAAACTCATTTACTCCTCATTATTTCCTTATCCTATAAAAACTAGATCTAATTATAAGATGTGTAGCGGGGATAGACACTAAATTCGTTACATCTTGGCGCCCGAACAGGGACTCTGAATGAAAGTTGTGTGAATGAAATTTATGTTATTTTAAATGTAATTAGTAATTTTTTCCAGGAAACGAAAGATAAATATTTAAATATACATCCAGTCAGTGTCAATTAAAAAAAAAAATTTTTTTTACAGTAGGAGAAAAATAGATAAGAATTAATATTGTTAATTAAATTTTATGGATCATAAGTATTCTCCCATAAAAACTAGGTCGAAGCTGATTCATAGTCCAATAGTAGCACGTCAGAGAAAATCAATCGACAATATGGATGGTGAGCTGAAGCGACTCAAGGAAGAGATGGCTAAGTTGAGCGGTTTGAGCACGGCGGTGGGTCAGTTGCAACAGCAACAAGCACAAAATCAGCTGTTAGCGGAGCAAGTAGAACGTCTAACTCAACAGAACGAGGAACAACGGTGTTTGCTCGAGAGAATGAGAAACCCTGATCAACCACCTCGAAGTAGCAACGAAACAGTCTCGGTGAGTGGGTTGTTAGATAGCTTACGCCAGACTCATATTGATGTTAGAGCCCCAGAGTTCACCGATGAAGAGGGTATGAATCCAGTAGAATATTTAGAAAATTTAGAGAGTTATTTCAGTTTAAAAAACATTAGCGATCAGTGCAAATTACCTTTTATTGGTACAAAATTACAAGGAAAATCCAAAGTATGGTGGGATGCTAATAAGGATTTGATTCGCGATTATGTTCAGTTCAAGGCAATGTTTCTCGAAAAGTTTTATTCAATCCCTGTACAAATTAAAATAAAAGCTAAATGGAGTAGTAGGCGTTATAACAGATCTCAAGATGGCTTACTCCAGACATTTTTCTTTAGACAGCTCAAAGAAGCCAAATATTTCATTCCAAAATTGGAACAGTATGAAATAAATTATACAATGATTCAAGCATTACCATGGCAAATTAGAGACGCAATGACAACAATTAATATAGCTGATACCAAGGCAGTAGAGAGTGCCATAGCATATTAAGAATCATCGCACGATGAGCGAGACAAGGAAAGAAGGACGTATCAAAACAACTCGAATAGCAATAGCCCGTCTCATACCATTCGTAGTTTACGTACTGCCACTCAGTCGACGACACGTCAAAATCATGTTGATCAAAACGTCCCCTCGTTAAATCAGGCCCATGCCGGTAACGTAGGAAACTCTTTTGTACCATCTAATCAGCCGGTACCGCCTGTTTGGCAAAATAATCAGTCTACACAAGCCTCACCTAGTCTTCTAGCCTCGAGCACTTATTATCGATTGCCCAATGTTCATCAACCGCCTCTACAGATTTTTCCATCGAGTCACCAAAATAACAATCACAGAAATTTAAACTAATAAGCAACGCGATGTTCCAAGGTCCGCCATCGGGTTGCAATTACGTAGATTTAGTAGAGGATCTTGATTGCGATATCTCCACGCCTCAAGAAATGCCTAGCGGTTTAGCACAAAATATGTCTGAAGGGCTACACATTCAGTTTAGTATTTTAGGTAATAGTGTGTCTGCTCTAGTTGATTCAGGGAGTCAGATCACCTGCATTTCGGAAAAACTGTATAAATTTCTTAGTAGTAAGTATCGTCTAAATGAATTACCTGTTAGTAATGTGTTGGTGTTATCCGCGATTGGCCGAAAAACCACTCCGGTCAGACGTCAAATACTCATTGATATATATTTAGGGAATGTAGGAATTAGAACGGTCTTTTTGATAGTCCCGCAGTTAACGAATGACATGATACTTGGTAATGATTGGTTATTCTTAAATAAAGTACTTTTAGATTATGGTCTACGAACTGTGAGTATTAACGGTCTATATGTCGATCCCTCATTATTCTCGTTCGGTCGAGGTTCCTCAGAACAATTAAAGTCCATTGAATGGAAGCGAAAAACATATATTCAAATTATCAAAGTGCAAGATGAGCCTATTGCTGAGTGTGTAGACAAAGCACAAGGCGATCAGTTAGGAGATCCACATGATGAAACGACCAGTGCTGGTAACAGTGCATTGAAAATAGTCGAACAATCTGATCAATCTCAACTTCAAGAAAATGTAAAAAACTTAAGTAATCCAAATTGCTATCAGCAGAATTCAGTAATCGAAACTCGTCGCTCTGATGTTGAAAATCTCGGCGCACAAATCGAAGATATTAGTGATAGTTTAGAAATAATGTATGTCAATGAAGAAAATCATGGTAGTGATATTAAAATTGCTAAATTAGGCGTAGAATGTAAAGACTATAATGTTAGTGATGAAAAGGCTTGTATAATTGAAAATAATCCCCCTGCAAATTGTGATTTATCGTCTATGATTATAAATAATCCTATTGATAAAACTGTTGTGAATATAAGTCAAGAAAGTAGATCGGAGCTGTCAAATAATTCAATATCAGTCGATGGTCATCTTTCGAAAGACCACAATTTTTATAAAGACATTGAAAGTCAATCTGTATACCACGAGGATCACAATTTTTATGAGGATTTAACTCAGTATAGGCAAGTGTGTAAATTAGACATGGAAAGTGAAGACCATAATTTTTTTGAGGAGGTCCGAACGATCGCGATTAATCTAACGGGAATTACTGAGGATCAACGAACCGACCTGCGACAATTGCTATACCGATATAAATCACTTTTTTCAGATAAAGCTGGGTGTACTAGTATTTATGAACATTCGATAAAACTTATAAAAGACAGACCGTATGTTAGGAAATCCTATCCCGTGCCGCTTAAATTAAGAGAATCCGTGAATCAGGAGATCGAAATAATGATAAAAGAAGGAATCATTGAGAGGTCGAATAGTTCTTATTGCAATCCTCTTCGTATAGTCATGAAAAAAGACGGTGGAGTTCGATTGTGTTTGGATGCCCGTCATCTGAATGACGTGATAGAATCTGATAATGAATCGCCACCGCCTATCGAAGAACTACTGTGTAAATACAATGGTGTCCAATACATGAGTACTACCGACTTGACTCATGGGTATTGGCAAATCCCATTAGAAGCTAAATCTCGTCAATATACTGCATTTTTGCACGGCGGTACACTTTATCAGTTCCGTAGAATTCCGTTCGGATTGAAGACCGCAGGAAGCGGATTCATACGAGCTTTAAATTTAGCCTTAGGCAATGAGTTTTCTTCTTTTCTCACGTGTTATGTAGACGACCTTTTAATAGCATCAACTGATTTTGATTCACACATTCGTCATCTTGAATTAGTGTTCGCGCGATTATTGCAGCATAATTTCACCATTCGACTAAATAAATCAAAATTTTGCAGACAATCCATTCCATTTCTTGGATTTGTTCTTACACCTCAAGGTGTTAGACCAAACCCTGACAAATTAGCGGTAATTCGTGATTTTCCCGTACCAGTGAATAAACGCCAACTCCAACAATTTTTGGGAGTATGTAATTATTATAGGCAATTCAGTATTCAGTATTCTAATCAAATTACACCGTTACGGTCACTACTACAAGAGAAAACCCCATGGTTATGGACCAAGGAGCATCGTGCTGCCTTTGACGAACTCAAAGCTAAATTCATGCAATGCGTAACTTTGAATCATTATCCACCTAATACCATGTTTAGAGTTCAAACTGACGCCAGTGATCTTGGTATCAGCGGCATTCTTTATCAAATCGCTCCTGAAGGGGATCATCGTATTATATCGCTCGTCAGCCGTTGTTTAAAACAAGCGGAGGTAAATTACAATACCACTGAAAAGGAATTGCTCGCTATTGTTTTTGCAGTTACGAAGTTTAGAATTTACCTAATTGGTAACAAATTTGAGTTAATCACCGATCACAACGCTTTGACATTTCTTAACAGTACACAATTCCAAAGTGCACGCTTAATGCGTTGGAGTTTATTATTACAACAGTATGATTTTGAAGTGCGGCATTGTAAAGGCAAAGATAATGTTGTAGCTGATTTCTTTAGCAGGAATATTGGTGATAAACAGGCAAAATCAGAGCATGACAAAGTCGTTGTTCCCACTGTGAGTAAAACCTTGGTAAATGAACTCGTTGTTCATAACAATAAGCTCGAAAAAATCACCATCAATTTAGACCCTATCTTAGTTAAGGATTTGAAAAATTTAAAACAATTACAGATTGATGACGTTGAGGTGAACGCTTTACGAATGAGCTGTATTCGGGATGCGGGTACTTTGTTTTATAAACTTCACAACGAGGTGTTATTTCACAAGAGTGCGCGTGATGAACATTGGCGCATCGTAGTGCCACAAAAATTAATTTACAATCTGGTCAAACGAATTCACGAAAAATTAGGGCATATGGGTACTTATAAAACTTTCGAGTATATTATTAACAATTACTTTTATTGGAAAAAGATGAGGGATACTATAAAAAATTATTTACGATCTTGTGATCTTTGCCAACGTGTAAAAACTGTAACGTACAGTATGCAGGGAGAATTTCAGCGTGTATCCGCTGATCATCCAAATGATTTAGTTACAATTGACTTTTATGGGCCGTTACCGACCTCTACCGGTGGTGTAAGGTATTTACTAGTTGCTGTAGATGCTTTTTCGAAACTTGTTAAATTATATCCTATAAAACGTGCAACCACAGTGGTCGCTCTCAACAAAATGATTAAAGATTATTTTATTCAGGTCGAAAAGCCTAACCGTTTGCTATCTGATAACGGCACTCAATTCACGGCTGCCCGCTGAAAGATTGAATTAGAAAAATTGAACATACAAGTGTCTTATTCGTCAATACGTCACCCTCAATCAAATCCGACGAAGAAATTGAAAAACTGAAAAATTGAAAAAATTCCTTGGAAGAAATTGAAAAACTCTTTAATCTTACCACACATCATAGTACAGGATTTATTCTTTATGAGTTGCATTATAATAAAGAAGCATTTACTGAAATCAAAAAAATAATCCGATTTCCAGAAACATTGCCTATGAATTACGAAGCAAAAATCCTCCTTGCTCGCCGCATGTTGGATAAAGCATTTAACCATCGTGGTAAAAACCAGAAGTCGAAATCCCATGTCACCTTGAATGTTAATGACTTAGTATTAGTACGGGTTCCTTATATATCATCTGCACTAGACCGAGTAACGCATAAATTTTTTCACTTGTACAAAGGTCCTTATAAAATTTCTAAGGTTATCGGGGTAAATGCATTTAAGTTAGTTGATCCCACTGATGCAACGAAAATAATTGGTACATATAATCGTATGAGTCTGCGTAGGTACTGGCAATCTACTCAATCTAGTCAATAACAGATAAATCAACAAACTCAACTTAGCCATGTCAACTTGAGTGGCTCCAGTCTCGTTATTTTTCGTTTTCAAGTATAAATATGTACATAGTATCATAGGAGGAATAGTATTCATATACTTAAAACAAAAAAAAACAAAAAAAGAGATATAAACTGTGAATGCAGGGCCGTAATTTTAAGTAAACTGATGTTCAAAAAAAAAAAGTATGTATGCGATGAAGGATGAATGGTAATATAGCAGTTGTATAGTTTTACGTAGCCGTTAAGAAAAGAAAAATAATACCTATTTAACAGATAGTTAACCAAATTTAAGTTCTTTATGAGATTTTTGATGTTTGCAAGCTGTACCTCAAAAATGAGTGTGCATGTCAGCGCTCCAGCCGCCTATCGATAGATAAGATCTAACTATTCTCAATTGCTAATAAGCATGTCTCTTTACCGACTTACTCAAGAAATCAGATCAGTCCTAAAATCAGGACATTAGTCAAATATGATGAGCGACGTTTCCGCAAGAGAGCTGCCTCGTTCACTCTGCGAGAAGACTCCTGCCTAGCAAGTTGTACATAGTTTTGTCTCCTCGTAGTTTCGCACATATAAGTAACTAAAGTTCTTTTGCCATAATAAATGAAAAAAAATATCCTTTCTTTTTCAAATAAATAAAAAATCGAGACTATAATTAAAATTCGAGTTGCATTTCTCTCTCTCTGTAAAACTCATTTACTCCTCATTATTTCCTTATCCTATAAAAACTAGACTTAATTATAAGAAGTGTAGCGGGGATAGACACTAAATTCGTTACAAGCTCTTCGTCTAGATTTTGTTCTTTGGTTCCAACTTCCGAAATAAGTGCATGTATGTATGTGCACACAATAAAAAAACTGCATACTTGCAGAATTTAATGGTTTTCCTCCTTTGCAAACGATGAAAATATATACAAAAATTGAAACCAACAAATCTAAGATCTAAAAGCAAATATTCATTTCAGTTTGATTGGTCGAAATTATATTTATCAAGCATGAAAATTTCGTGTTCCAAAGTTCATATGGCATCAGACGCAGGTTCTCTACTCGCGTGGCCACTTTGAGGTTATATAATTCAGAATTTGTATTTGCATACACTTGCGCGATATTACTACTAATATGACTCTAGTCTTTACACCTGCAAACAAAATGTTAAATTGAATTACTAGAACAGAAGTGAATCTCTTACTTGGAAATTCCGGAATAATCGAAAAGCGTTGTTTCACTGTTCCTACCAGGTGTTACAGCTTATCCTTTTGGTTTGGGCGTGTTGTGCGCTGCCGTCTGTCGCGAATAAATTGAGAACTAAAAACATCAGTGTGTTCAAAATGGTGACTGAATATCGCGGATGTCGAAATAGGTCGGCATGATGTTTTTTGAACGGGATTTAAAACCGTTTATTAGATAGTTCCAACTTTTGTCGAGTGCCTAATACTCGATAGTTTTCGATTGAACTGGCTACTCGTCAACTTTTGTCTTAAAATGCTTGTAATCAGACTTGTTGAAAATTGAGTTCTCTACAACTTTGGTCATTAGCATTTTTCGTCTACGATCAATATTTTTTTACTTGAGTCTGAAAAATAGTGGCAAAATATACATAAAATGCTTGTCTGTATGATTTTATCTATTTTACTTCTGTTGTAATATTAGATAAATTTATCAATCTTGATTCTAATGCAAAGTGATATACATCGCGCCATCTGTTAATGATTGCGCGACACGCTAAAGAGAGCGACACTTCACAACGAGTTTCGCCGTATGACTATAGTTCTAGTTCCGCTCTGACCGCATCAAGAGAATGTACTCATTATAAGTAACTCATTACAATATACAATATAATTTTCTTATTTGTTCATCAACATGTTTTCCATTTATTTATCCACCACTCCAACATGGTAGCAGAGCGTGGTTAAAGGAAAACAAAAAAATCATCCAATCTTCACATCAACCTTCGGGGAGATGTGAAAATTACTGAGAAAACAGGTTAGAAAGCCACGTGGTGTTGGTGAAAAAAAAATACTGTTGAATTAATGATCATTAGTTAATGAGTAAAATAAAAAGCGAAAGTTCCAAGAAAAATTCGTGAAAATCAAGGCGATGAAAACGGATATAAGTTAGTGCGCGCAGTAAGGTGTCGGCAGCCCACGTGTAAATTTCAAGGTTAAGCACATGTTCTGGTGGAGACAAGTGAAACAAGAAAAAGAACTTGTTACGGAAGCAAAGGATATTCAATTAAATATTGAGTTACGAAATCACATTCGAAAAACATTATTAAAGGAAACCAAGAAAGTTATTTCACTTAGAAACTATATATATACGATTATCGAGGGAACTGAAATGGCTAAACAAGCGAAAATTGAGGATATAATGATACCCATTTTCGACGGTGAAAATTATTCAAGCTGGAAAATAAGGTTATGGACCTTATTGGAATATAAAGAGTGCCATGAACCAGCAAAGAGTGGAATAACCGCCAAGTACAGAGATAAAGAAGCAGAGTGGAAGAAAATGGATTTAAAAGCCAAAACAATAATAATGAGTACAATAACAGATAAACAACTGGAATATGTTGGTGAATGCTCAACAGCAGTTGAGATGATGAATAAATTCGACAGAATTTATTCGACACAGTCTACAGCTCTACAAATAATTTGCAGAGGAAAAATAGAAGATATAAAATTAAATAATTACAAATCAGTGGAAGAATTTTTCGTCGAGTTCGAGAAATCAACAAATGAATTCAAAACAGCTGGTGGAAAAATGACAGAAGCAGAAAAAATGAGATATCTGCTCAAAGCACTACCTCCAAGCTACAGTTATATTGGAGATTTCATAGATGTCATTCCAGAAGAACAAAGGACAGTAGACTATGTAAAGTCAAAAATCAAAGAGAAAAACATGAGAAGAAAGGAGTCAGATAATAAAAGCAACGTGAGTACGTTTGCTACGAAGACAAAACTAAAATGTTTTATATGTGGAAAAACAAATCATCAAAAAAAGGATTGTTGGTATGGACAACAGAACAGTCAAGGACAACAGCAGCAGCAAGGAAGCAACCGAGGCAGAGGTGCTCATTTCAATCAAAATCAACGAGGTCAACAACGAGGAGGATTCCAGAGAGGACGAGGACGAGGACGAGGACGAGGATCCAGTCAACCACATCAATCTTCCAGCGACCAGCAGAACGTCTCATCTGAATCCTGGGCAGCGCAAGTGTGTAGTATTCAACAACAAGTGACAAGTGCTAGTGACATAATAAGCGAAAATAGTGAGAAGTGCAACTCGATTAATTGGTTATTAGATAGCGGGTGTACAGATCATATTGTTACTAGTGTATGTATGTATGTAATTGTTTATTGATTCCCCAAAGGGGTTACAAGTTCGGACTTCCGTCCCCTCCGTTCCATTCTCTACATCTTTTACATTTTTTCTTAGCCTATCTTACTACTATCCTTAATTGTATCTTACTGCTATCATCTTACTTCAATATTTTTGTCCATTTACTATTTACTATTCACATCTCTCTTTCCTATTTTATTCCCTTCTCTCTCTCTACCCTCTGTACCTTTGCCGTTTTTTATCTTTATTTCCTGTTTTACTTTGTCTCATATTTCTCCTCTTATATCTTACGCTCTTTATTTCATCTTATCTTACATCTTATGCTCTGTTCTCTCTCTATGTTATACATCTCCCTCTTCCTCTCTCATTCATCCTCTCTTATACCGACCTCCGTTTCCCATTCTTTCCCTTTTTCCTCTTTCGTCCGTTCATTCTCTATTTCCTTCATCCATTCTTCTCCCTTTCCTTCCTCTCCCAGCATTTCTCTCACATTCTCCTGCCAGTTACCTTTCTCATTCTCTCTTCTCATGCATCCTTCCCACACATGTTCCCACGTCTCCTCTTCCATTCTACATATTCTACACTTTCTTTCCTCGTCTCCCATCCAGTATTTTGCCGCTCTGACCATGTTTCCCATTCTAAATCTAGCTACTCTTTTCCACCTTTCCTCTCCCCAGTTTTTCTGTAGGTACTTTGGCGTTCCCTCTACTACTATCTCTTTGTACCATCTGTTGTATCTCGCGTCTCTTATTTCTCTCCACCTTTCTTCTCTCTGTTTTTCTTTGTCTTTTCTTTCTATTTCTTCATACTCTGCGTCTTCCCCTTCTTCTCTTATTTTCGTCTCTCTGTCACTTTCCCATTTCGACCTATTCTTTTTATCTCTTCCTCTTTCAATCATCTCCTGTCTGCACATCCTCGCCAGCATGCTTCCCCTTCCTTCTTCTAGCCTTTTCTCGAATTTCCACGCTCTTTTCATTGCCCTTGTTCTTACTTTGTCTCTCTTGAGCTCTTCCCTAACCATGTCATATTGTTACTAGTGATAAATACTTTATTGATTATATAATTTTGAAAAATCCGGTAGATGTGAAACTACCAGATGGTAAAATGTTAAAAGCAACAAAATTAGGTTCAATTAGAGTTTGTTTTCAAAATTATTACAATGAAACTTATATTGATCTGGAAAATGTTTATTATGTAGAAGGTATAAAGAAAAATCTATTAAGTTTTTCAAAAATAACCAAGACTTGTACTGTTGTAGCAAAAAATGATAATGCCAAAATTTACAGTCAATCTAGAGAATTATTAGCTGTAGCGAATAAGATTGAAAATTTGTATCTCATAAAAAGTTATGTAGTAACCAGAGAAAATAAACAAATGTATGTTAATGCACTGAAATTGAGTGAAAAAGAAAAATGGCATAGGGCACTTGGTCAGTGTTGGGCATCACTAATTACAAATTGTAATTAATTACATTGAAATTACTAATTACATTTGTAATCTGTAATTAGGAAAAGTTGAATTACTAATTACATTTGTAATTTGTAATTAGGAAAAATTCAATTGCTAATTACAATTGTAATTTGTAATTAGGAAAAATTCAATTGCTAATTACATTTTTAATTTGTAATTAGAAAAAATTTAGTTCCTAATTACATTTGTAATTTGTAATTAGGAAAAATTCAGTTACTAATTACATTTGTAATTTGTAATTAGGAAAAATTCAATTGCTAATTACATTTGTAATTTGTAATTAGGAGAAATTTAATTGCTAATTACATTTTTAATTTGTAATTAAGAAAAATTCAGTTACTAATTACATTTGTAATTTGTAATTAGGAAAAATTCAGTTACTAATTACATTTGTAATTTGTAATTAGGAAAAATTCAGTTACTAATTACATTTGTAATTTGTAATTAGAACAAATCTAATTACTAATTACATTTGTAATTAGTATTTATTTTCATCCTAATTACATTCGCAGAAAGTAATTACCTAGTAGTTATTTTCCTTCTAATTACAATTTTTCAAAGTAATTAGAAGAATTATTCAATCTAATTACAATTGTCAAATGTAATTGGAGTGATCATACACGAGTAAATTATCGATACATACGGGAATATGTATGTACACGTTATCTTTGGGTAAATAAAGGTTATAATACATACCGTGAGATTTCGAGGTATATATAGGCCTATAATGTATATATAAGAGCGAATCAAGGTATATAGGATATATATCGGATATGTATCCTATATACATTTATTCGCTCTTATATATACCCATTATAGACAACTGGAAAGATTGCGGCAGAGTAAACACGTGGAGAGGTGCAACAAGTGAGGAGACGATACAGACGAGACAAATGGAGAAAATGGAGACGGAGATGAGAAAAAGCGAATGGGAGGAGATGAAAAAGGGGGTAAATGAGCTGAAGGTGAGAGTGAGGAGGCTGGAGATGAATGAGGAGGAAAGAGAGAAGGCAAAGGGTAAGGGGAACGTGGTGGCCGAGGGGACGACCCCCACCACGGACCCAAGCGGGACCCAGAGGGAAAAGAGGATGGAGAAAGAAGAGAAGGAGAGGCAGGAGGAAAGAGAGAGGGAGAAGAGGAAGAGGAACCTGGTAGTGAAGGGAGCGAGGGTAGGAGAGCAAGGCTGGGCAAAAGAATGTAGAAGGATCCTGAACGAAGCAGCGGAGAGAGAGATAGAGGTGAGGAGTGAATGGGAGAGAAAGGATGGCAGGGGGGGAAAGATATGGATCGTTGAACTGGGGAGAGCGGAAGACAGAGAGGCGATTCTGGGGAAGAAAAAAGAGATAGAGAAGAGAGAGAGGGTGAGCGTAGACAGGGATCTGACTTCCCAAGAAAGGGAAGTCAGATGGTGGGTAAGAGAGAAGGAGAGAGAGATAAGGAAGGCCGGAAAGGAAGTAGAGACGGGGGAAGGCAGAATAAAAATAGATGGAGTATGGTGGAAGCTGAACATGGACCTGAAGGTCTGGCTGAAAGATGAGGAGAAGGAGAGAGAGATGAGAAGGGCGAAGGAGGAGAGAGAAAGGAAAGAGAAGGAAGAAAGGAGAGACAAAATAGAGAAGGAAAGGGCAGAGCTGGCTGCGAGGGTGGAGGAACTACAGGCGAGCCTAAGAGAGAGAGAACACGAGCTGGAGGCACTGGAGTAGGAAGAAGGAGGGGAAGAGATAGAGAAAGAGAGACGAACCGGGCGGAAACAACCGGATGAACAACAACCAGAGAAAATTTTGTTACCTGATTATTATATGATATTATATTTTATTTTGTTTGTTATATTTTTTTAGACTAAGGTGAAAAAGAGAAAGATATTTAATTTAATTTGAGCTATGTAGAGTCAGGAGATGACAGGAGAGGAATGAGAATGTGAAACGGGAGAGATGTGATTAAAGAAATTGTATACCGAAACGGAGAACAATAAAGAACTGAATATATACCCATTATAGGCCTATATACCTCGAAATCTCACGGTATGTATTATAACCTTTATTTACCCAAAGATAACTTGTACATATTTCCGTATGTACCGATAATTTACTCGTGTATGATCACTCTAATTACATTTGACAATTGTAATTAGATTGAATAATTCTTCTAATTACTTTGAAAATTTGTAATTAGAAGGAAAATAACTACTAATTACTTTCTGCGAATGTAATTAGGATGAAAATAAATACTAATTACAAATGTAATTAGTAATTAGATTTGTTCTAATTACAAATTACAAATGTAATTAGTAACTGAATTTTTCCTAATTACAAATTAAAAATGTAATTAGCAATTGAATTTCTCCTAATTACAAATCACAAATGTAATTAGCAATTGAATTTTTTCTAATTACAAATGAAAAATGTAATTAGTAACTAAATTTTTCCTAATTACAAATTACAAATGTAATTAGGAATCAAATTTTTTCTAATTACAAATTAAAAATGTAATTAGCAATTGAATTTTTCCTAATTACAAATTACAATTGTAATTAGCAATTGAATTTTTCCTAATTACAAATTACAATTGTAATTAGCAATTTAATTTTTCATAATTACAAATTACAAATGTAATTAGTAATTGAATTTTTCCTAATCACAGATTACAAATGTAATTGGTAATTTGTAATTAGCTAATTACAAATATGCCCAACACTGCACTTGGTCATATAAACTTTCAATATTTGAATAGATTAGTAAAAGATAAATTGGTAGAAGGGTTACCAGATAAAATTGAAAATATTGAAATGAAATGTGCAAACTGCATTGAAAGTAAAATGTCGAATATACCTTTTGATAATAATTGAACAAAAACTACGGAAATACTAGAATTGATTCACACAGACTTGAATGGTCCACATAACACAACTGGCTGCGGTGGTGAAAAATATTTTGTATCTTTTGTTGATGATTATAGTAAATGTACTAGAATCTTTTGTATTAAAAAAAAGTCAGAGACAGCAAGCTGTCTGAAAGAGTTTATAAATTTAGTCGAAAATAAGTTCAATAAAAAAGTAAAGAAATTAAGATGCGATAATGGGAAAGAATATATGAATCAAGAAATTTATGATTTTGTAAAATCCAAAAGGTATAGAATTATTACCATGCCCACCCTACGTCCATGAATTGAATGGAGTAGCGGAGAGGTATAATAGGTCTGCGATGGATATGGGAAGATGTTTAATGAAAGAAGCTAAAATACATAGAACGTATTGGCCAGAAGTAATGAAAACAGTAGCTTACTTAAAGAATCGTAGAATTGCTAATACATCAGAAAATAAAACACCTTATGAAATATTTTTTGGTAAGAAACCGAATGTAAATAACTTGAAAATTTATGGTAGTCGAGTTTTTGTAAGAACCCCAGAAGCGTTAAGAAAAAGTAAATGGGATGATAAAGCACAACTAGGAGTATTAGTAGGTTATCTTGAAAATGGTTATAGAGGTTTTAGTTAACGGGAGAGTTATTAATGCAAGACATGTGCAAGTAGTTGAGGAAAATATTCAATTAATTTGTTTAGAAAAATCTGATGATGGAAAAGATAGATATTCAGAAAATAGTGAATCTGAAGGTAGAGAAAATGAAATACTGGACAATGAATCTGAATTAAATGAGAATTTTGATAAATCTGATTCTTTATCTTCTACTCAGATCTTCGGAGAAAGTAGAAATAATAATCAGAATGAAATAGATAATGTAATGTCACGTCCTCTGGACCTAGCGCCCCATACCCACGTAACTCCAACGATCTATAGGCAGTTAGAAATCTGTATTACCTACAACCGCATTAGTATCCCGACCAACCTTTCTTTCCTTTATCATACGTAGGGCCCGATATTATAAATTAGTACATAATAGTAAGGGTAATGCATACAACCACTGACTACCAAGGTAACCAATATCAAGCATCGATAACCATAGTTTTTAAGATCATACTAGATAAGTGAATTTTAAATAATTAATAAGTTTAAAGGTGTTGGGGAACCAGGAGGACGTTATTAGACCACGCATAAACGCACACAAACACACCTTTATATATATATATATATATATATATATATATATATATATATATATATATATATATATAAACATAAGTCCCCTTGATAAACCAACGACCATTAATATTATAATTTACATTACAACCAATACTATATTCAGTACTATAATCAATATCATAATGTCAGTATCATAACCAAAACAATATTATTAATTGATATTTTAGTTAATTGAATTCGTATAACCAATGCTAAAGGGTCATAGACGTATTAGCATAGATGAGTTAACTAGTTAATAATATCTAAGATATTGGGGAACCTAGAGACACTACCAGTCCTCCTAGTGAACCAATGATCACCAACATTAATTTTACAAGTAAAAATTATAATCTAATTAGAAGGGGGGAAAAGTGCTCCTATTAGCTGAACTAGTTTTCTCCTTACTAAAAATACAGTATTTGACCAATGCAATTTAGAGATGAAAACCCCACCCTTGGGAAAAGTTCCTATAAAAAAGGGTGCCGGAGGAATAATCACTCTCACTCATTCGTTTTTTTAGCACTCTCGACTCAAATACATTAATCATATTACCACTCTACGACCTTTTTTTTCTGAATATTAGTCGTGCGCCGTATATTAGACGTGATAACTTAAAATCATTACCCAGAAAAATCTTAAATTTCTTTGGTCGAATACACGAATATTTTAAAATCTTGAAAAGTGTAGATCAACAATTTTCAATAAATCGTTCATATTATAATAAACAAGCATAGACTCATTATTCTCACCCGTAAGTAAAACTTTAACTCATCCACTTACTGACGATTTTCTTACTGAGCAAATCCTATTAATTCATTAATATTTCAAACCTTCAAGCCTTCAGCCTTGACACCTAGAGACAATATCTCTGGTCACGGGGTAAAAATCCAGGAGAATACCCTAGATTTGACCTCAAGTTGTCACCTGAAGTGTACTAACATATTCCTTTCCTTTTCCTGACGATTTTCTTACTGAGCAAATCCTATCAATTTATTAATATTCCAAACCTTCAAGCCTTCAGCCTTGACACCTAGAGACAATATCTCTGGTCACGGGGTAAAAATCCAGGAGAATATCCTAGATTTGACCTCAAGTTGTCACCTGAAGTGTACTAACATATTCCTTTCCTTTTCCTGACAATACCCTTCGCTAATGCCTAGAAAATCATCGGTAACTGGAGGTAGAGTAAATAAACCCAAGAAAATTGGTTTACCCATAGAGATCAGAACAACCCTAAATCAACTCCTCACCGGGTTGGAAAAAGCGTCTCAAGTATTAACCCGATTAATTCAATTCACTAAAGAATCTTTCCCCACTCTATCAACCGATACTAAAACAGACGGGGATCCTATTATATTCGTTCCGGGATCCTTATCATTATCCCAGTCCGGAGTTTCACGAATAAGTACTGAACTACCACCATTTACAAGTCCACATACCTTAACCTTGACACTAACCCCTCAGATCCTTCCTTCAGACCCAAATTCACCTCCTCAAATCATCCAAGCTCCCCTCGAAACGATCAACCTTCCTATTCAATCTACCATCACAAACAAAAATCATCTCCCAGCACAGCCCGCTACGCCCTTAACACCGTTCAACCACCCGCTTGACTCTGCTCCCGAAGAACAAGATCCTCTCTTTCTCCATCCTTATCTACCCTTTTCTAGACAAGAGAATCCAGATACAAATCCTATATCTCTTATAAATTACCAAGAACCATCCGACGCGAAGTTTTCTCCAATTATTCCTGAACAGTCACCCCTTGAAGACATAGATTATTATTTGGAGATTGCCAAATCAATTCTAGACCCTAATTACGCACTGCCCATACTTACTGACGATATCCTGACGGACCCGGATCATTGGGAGCAGCAGCAGCAACAGCAACAGCAACAACAACAACAATCAACACCCTCGACGGAATAAATCCGGATACACAAGGTAAACAAAAGTAATTCTATTTAACTAAATTTTCCTACTATACCAACTGTTTTTCCCGATTAAGAATTTTCTCTAATACTCCCCGTATCCCGATACAAGTGTATTCGAAAGGGAGTCTACTTTACCGGTAACGTGCGAAGTAAAGTCTTTTCACACTGGGTGGCAGGTATAACGAGAGTCCCGATTTCCCTAGCTCGCGTTATATATGTATATATTTTATTTCCCCGGTTTAATAAAAGATTGACTCGTTGGGACGTTACATATTTCTGGTGACAGCGGTGGGATTCGATTAAAAGGAGAAATTCTAAAAGGGAAAAATACGAAATCTCAATCAAAAGTATAATATCCAAAAATGGAGATCGAAATACCACAGAAAGAAACATATACTAAGGAAGACCTTTTAGACATAGCGGCTAAATATAAGGAGCAATTTGATATAGAACAAACGCGAATGGCTGAAAAAGATCAGGAATTGAAAGCTAGAACTCGAGCCTATAGACAGAAAGAATTAGAATTTGACAGCATAAATACTAAACTCAAAGAAAATATTAAAACATTAAAATCAGAGTTAGCAATAGTTCAAAACCCAGAGATAATGTCAGATATAACTACGGACGGAACAATCCAAGGTTTCCGAACTAAATTAGATGAAACAATAAAATATATCACAGCCCATGAAGACTCCATAACCGAAGAAGTAGGGAAATTACGCAATGAACTAAATGCACTCAAGCAAACACCGGGATCTAGTAAAAATTCAGAAATAACACAAGATAAAATGTTAGAATCTCGAAACGAACCGGATCTCACAGACACAACCCCAAAAACCTCCCGAACACCAGACAGTGTTAAAACTACCCCTCCCAACCTTGAAAATTCTACACCTATTTCCTTCAAACCATCCGGCGATGCCCGCGTAACACATTCAACCCCTTTAGACCGGATAGAAGAACGTATTCGACACATAGACGAACAACTAACTACGCCACAGGCGCGAGTGATACCATACCATGATACCCCAATTCCCCTTAAACACGCTATCAGTACAATACCCACATATCACGGCGATAATATGCCTATAATGCAATTTATTAGAGCATGTAGAAAAGCAAAAGAAATGACCAGTCCAGGGTCTAGATCATATTTCACTAAATCAGTCAAAAATAAATTGCACGGACGTGCATATACCGTCGTGGAAGATAAAGACTACGACGACGTCGAATCACTAATAAATCGTCTATCAGAAATTTTTGGGCCTTCTAAATCTGTAAATTATTATCGTGGAGAGTTAGGAAGGCTGTACAAAAAACCTAACGAACATATAATCGATTATATAAACCGCGTAAAAGATCTTAAAACGGCCATATTAGAGGCAGAACGCCGCGGTGGGCTTGAAATCACAAATGAAACATTAAAAGCAGACGACAAAGACGTGCTGGAGGGATTTTTAGAGGGGTTGCCGTCAGAGTACAGAAATGGCATAGATATCTTAGGGTATAAAACATTAGACCAAGCATTCGATAGGGCAATGGAATTAGGGAAACGTTTTAACCGGGAAAAAGAAAGGGAAAAGACAGACCGACCTACCCTATCGCGTCACTCTGACTCATATGAAGCACAAAAGGAAAATATTTACTGTGGAATTTGTAAACGCAGTAATCATCGCGAAGAAAAATGCTATTTTAACCAGGATAATAGATTCAAAAATAATGATTCTGACAGAAAACCAGTTATTCCTCAAAATCGCGGAAATGATCGCACAGCAAATACAAGTATTTACCACACTCGAGAAGGTGAAAATCGAAATTTAAATAGTCAAAACGGAAATTTTAGTATTAATCAAGAAAATAACTATCATATTCGGAATAATGAAAATCGAAATCAACAAAGAACCGGGAATTTTAATAGTAACCAAGGAAGTTATGAACGCGGAAACAATAGTCCACGACGGGGAGAATTCCATTCGACATTAATTTGTGCCTATTGTAAGAAATCAGGGCATGTTATAAATGATTGCCGAAGAAGAGAATATAATAATGCGTTAAGAAACAAAGATCAGGATAACTCAGGGAATCATCAATCGGGAAACGGAGGCGGACCTTCGGGGACATGGGGTGGACCCCGAGAGGCCAGCCAGACCTTTTCCGCTCTACCTATACAAACAGAACCAGCCGTATCGCAACAGTTAAACTGACCGCCCATGAGCAGGTACCTTCAGTAAACATCATGTCAAAAGATTTATATAACAATGTCGACATGATGATAGACACAGGGTCCGAGCCTAATCTTTTAAAAATAAATGCTTTGAAAAACTTAACTAATATAAACCGCTGTGAGATCTTGAAACTCACAGGAATAACAGAAAATTTCGTAAATACATTAGGGAAGATAACAATAAAAATATTCAATATACCGATCTCTTTCCATTTAGTTGACGATGACTTCCCTATATCACAAACAGGTATATTAGGATCGGATTTCTTTCGCACACACAAAGCGATGATTAATTACGCACAGGAATGCGTCGAACTAAATAACAATCAACTTTATTTCAATTCAAGGGAAACGGTAGTAATCCCAGCCCGCACAAATAGTAGTCTTTGTATTAAAATCAAAAATAATGAATTAAAAGAAGGATATGTACCCCGGCTCATAGCAGGAGAAGGGATTTTTCTAGGCGAAGCATTAGTAAAGAATAATGGTGGTAGGGCCTATATTAGAGTAACCAATACGAGAGACGAAGACGTTAGGCTAATAGTGCCTACTATTGACCTACTACCCTGCCGTGGGGCGATACCATTATTAGATTCTTCCCTAGGGCAAGAATTACGGACAAATCACATTAAAAATTCAACAGAACCTTTGAATAATGAGGAAGTTCTTAAAATAAATCATATCTTAGGGGATAAGGTAGACGAAGAAACAGAATCCACGCACTTGGAGTTGAATGAGGAAATTCTCACTGCACTAGAAGGAAGCGTAAACGAAAATGCGAACGCAAATCAAAGTAATAATGATAATGAAAGCGTTAATGAAGGTGATATTAGAAGTGATAATCAAGATGTTACTGAAAGTGATAATGGAAATGATAATAGAAATGATGATGAAAACTTAAATCTACAAAATCAAAATCGAAATCGATATCGAAATCGAAGTCGAGGTCGAGGTCGGGGTCGGGGTCGGGGTCGGGGTCGAGGTCGAGGTCGAGGTCGAGGTCGAGGTCGAGGTCGAGGTCGAGATCGAGATCGAGATCGAAATCGAAATCAAAATCTAAACCAAAGAAATCCTCTAGATCAAGAACAAAATCAAGAAATAATATTAAACCCTCAACAAACTTCCAATATCAAGCCGCATCATTCAGACGAAAGAGATAATAGGATTAGAACTAGGATCCGCACCATATATGGCGAAGAAAGATATAATGAATTAATAGGACTTTTAAGGTTAGAACACCTGAACAGGGAAGAGAGAGAGAACATTAATAAACTCGTCAAACAAAATCAAGATAGATTTCACATACCCGGGGAAATGCTTGGAACCACTACGGCTATAGAACACGGTATAAACACAACTGATATGGTACCGGTAAACACGCGACAATATAGGTTTCCCCCTATCCACAAGGAGGAAATAACTAAGCAGGTAAAGGAACTCCTCGAAAATAAAGTCATTAGACCATCCCTCTCACCCTATAATTCACCCCTATGGATAGTCCCTAAGAAGCCCGACTCTAAAGGAAATAAACGTTGGAGAATGGTCATCGATTATCGCTCATTAAACGAAAAAACGATTGGTGACGCTTATCCGTTACCAAACATAATAGAAATATTGGATCAATTGGGCAGTGCAAAATATTTTTCAGTCTTCGATCTTGCATCCGGTTTCCATCAAATAAAAATGAAAGAAGTCGACGCACACAAAACGGCTTTCACTACGCCATACGGTCACTATGAATTCGGCTGTATACCATTCGGTCTAAAAAATGCACCAGCAACCTTCCAGAGACTCATGGATCAGGTCCTCTCGGGGTTACAAGGAATAGAATTATTCGTATACCTCGATGATATAGTAATATATTCTAGTTCACTACAAGAACATGAGCAAAAATTTTGCACTTTAATGAAACGTTTAAGAGAAGCTAACTTAAAATTGCAACCAGATAAATGCGAATTTTTAAAAAAGGAAGTAATGTACCTGGGACATATCAGCAACGAGGAAGGATTAAAACCTGACCCTAAGAAAATAGAAGCTGTCAAGAAATTTCCAAAACCTAAAAGTGCCAAGAATATAAAACAGTTCCTAGGACTAGCCGGATATTATAGAAGATTTATACCTGACTTCTCAAAAATCGCTAAACCTCTCACTAATTCATTAAAAAAGGGTAGGTATACGTTTTACTTGGACCGATGATCAGGAGCTAGCATTTACAGAATTACAAAATAAATTATGTAGCGAACCTATTTTACAATATCCTAGATTTACCGAACCTTTCGTAATAACTACAGACGCATCTGGCTATGCTATAGGAGGTATAATCAGTCAGGGACCTATCGGAAGGGATTTACCAATTGCATACACATCTAGGCTTTTAAACGCAGCAGAACAAAATTATTCAACTACCGAAAAGGAATTGCTTGCAATAGTATATTCAGTAAACCATTTTCGCGCCTATATCTATGGAAAAAGATTTACACTCGTTACAGACCACAGACCCTTGGTATGGCTACACTCGGTAAAAGATCCAACCTCACGCCTGGTTCGCTGGAGACTAAAATTAGCGGAATACGAGTATGAAGTAATTTACAAAGCTGGAAAAGTTAATTCTAACGCAGATGCATTATCCAGGAATCCGGTAGAATCAAATCAGCAGGTTTTAACTATAAAACCTAATAACCAGAAAGAAATTGCCTTTTCCATCGAAATACTCCCAGGAAATTTATTTAACTCAGATGAAGATTATTCATTAGCCCACTGTGTAGCTAAAGATTTTAAGATGGGAGCAGGCATAGCATTGGAATTCAAAAATCGTTTCGGTGAAGTAGAATCGTTATTAAAACAACAACAGGAGGTCGGTGGAGTAGCTTATCTACGGATCAAGGAAAGATATATATTTTACCTTGTAACAAAGGAATATAGTGACGACAAACCCATACCGGACGCGTTAGAAAATAGTCTAAAAACGTTAAAATCACTTTGTATCAAATTAGGGTGTTACAAAATAGCTATGCCGAAGATAGGGAGCGGATTAGACCACCTCCCATGGGAAGAAACTGAAAAGAAACTCCAACAAATATTCGAACACCCGTTCTCCATTAAGGTCTATACAAATCAAGAGGCCTCAGCAAACTCAAGAACTAACGAAATAGACCATACTCTAAAAGTTGATTGGCAAATAATTAGCTAATTAAACCTTTCCCCTACTCAACTGATATATTATTTTAATTTAAAAAAAAAACAGGAGAATGTCCTACCTATAGCCATTGTGAAAAATAGAGACGCCCATAAATCTCGTCTCCTCTTCCCTAGCTCCTGTTCTCCTTCACAAGGATGAAGATACTACCACTAGACGGGGACCCAGAGATAAACTTCTATAAAAACCCTAACATGGACGGATTTATCGAAATAGGGAATGTAATACGCTCGTACTTCATAAGAATGGATGAATCAGTGACGGGAATGGAATCTGCAGTGATCGGTGAATTAGTCATTGACGGAATTTTAACTACGGGCACATATACAGGGTGATTCAGTTTGCCCGGGCCATTTTAGCTGGGTGTACTCCTCTCCAAATTCTTAGACTAAATTTCCTTTACCAAAAATTCGAGGGACTAATAATTTCCGAGCTACGGAAGATCTTAAATGACCAATCACAGAGCCTACAGCTGCTCGAGTTAGTGCCGGGTCAAAAGTATAAAATAAGCAGTGCCCGTAGCGAATCGATTTTCATTAAAATGCAAATAAATTATCAAAACCACTTATAAAATTTTTCCACCATATGACATTGGAGTTACAGTTCTTGATGAGTATTAACGGTGCTGCCGCCAGGAGTTGTCTTCGTACAACGTACGGTTTTGTTCTCGGTGTCCAGGTCCACTGCTACGTGGTTTTCGTCCTCCAGGTCTTCCGCTTCGTAATTTTCTTCGTCCAGCTTCTCGGCTTTGCTGTTTTCGTCCCCCACGTCTACTGCTGCGCAGTTCTCGTCCTCCAGGTCCACCACCTTGTAGTTTTCGTCCTCCAGGTCTATCGCTACGTAGTTTTCGTACTCCAAGTCCTCCTCTTCGTGGTTTTTGTCCTCCAGGTCCACCGCTTCGTAGTTTTCGTCCCCCAGGTCCACTGGTGCGCAGTTCTCGTCCTCCAGGTCCACCGCTTCGTAGTTTTCGTCCCCCAGGTCCACTGGTGCGCAGTTCTCGTCTTCCAGGTCCACCGCTTCGTAGTTTTCGTCCCCCAGGTGCACTGCTGCGCAGTTCTCGTCTTCCAGGTTCACCGCTTCATAGTTTTCGTCTCCCGGGTCGACTGCTGCGCAGTTCTCGTCTTCCAGGTCCTCCTCTTCGTGGTTTTCGTTCTCCAGATCCACTGCTACGTTGTCTTCGTCCTCCAGGTCCTTCTCTTCGTGGTTTTTGTATTCCAGGTTCATCGCTACGTAGTTTTTGTCCTCTAGGTCAACCGCTGTGCATTTCTCGTCTTCCAGGTCCACCGCTTCGTAGTTTTCGTCCTCCAGGTCCTCCTTTTCGTAGTTTTCGTTCTCCAGATCCACTGCTACGTTGTTTTCGTCCTCTAGGTCCTTCTCTTCGTGATTTTTGTACTCCAGGTTCATCGCTACGTAGTTTTTGTCCTCCAGGTCAACCGCTGTGCATTTTTCGTCTTCCAGGTCCACCGCTCCGTGGTTTTCGCCCTCTAGGTCTACCGCTACGTAGTTTTCATCGTCCAGGTCTATCGCTTCACAGTTTCCGTCGTCCAAGTCCACCGGTTCATAGTTTTTGTCGTTGATGTTCATCACTTTAGCAGTGAATATTGATGATTAATCGACATTCAAGAAATAAACTTCACTCACTCAATTTTCGTCTGCAACTTTTTATTATACCTAATCGATGATGATTATCTACAGTTAGTAATAAAAATCTGGCATGTATGAAAAATAACATTATTTCTCATTTGAGTACCCGTAAGCTTTTGAAACTTCTCGCTTCTAGCTGAAGGGAAGTTATTAATGAGAAGTTGAGTTTTCGCTGGATCTTCACGTCTTAAGGTTGAGAGAATCACGGATGTATGTATGCATGAGTGTATGTATGCCTGTGTGCGGTCCGTTTTGTCGTCATACGATATCTTGCAAACGAATTATCGGATTTTTATGAATTTGGTATAAATCAACGTGGCTTTTTCAAGCTTGGAACTTACTAGACTTTGGATTTGATCGGTCCTGTATTTTGAGTGATATTCGAAGAACAAAAAAATTATAAATAAAAATAATAAATAAATCAATTGACGCTAGCTCGAGAAAGGATTGGCGAATTCGAATGAGAATTTGAATCTCAAGGTTTTTCGGATCGTTGATCACGAATACAAGGATAGATTCTTCCTACTCCTATCATCTGAGAATTGCCCAAAATTAATTCGAGAAAATCTCTACACATGTCTTTTTGTTTGTAATTGAATGATTCGGGACGGAAGTTTTAGGTCTGGCCCATCGTAAACGGCCGATTCACCTGCTTACTTTTTTCGTCTGCGTTCTATAATTTTATCAAATGTACGTACATACCTGAATTGCTATCCGGCAAATGAGCTGCATGGATGATTATCTAAAATCATGATTGAGTCAAAAACACTTTCGTTAATTTTTTTTTTATAAGGAAGCCAAAATTATTCAAAATAGCGTAATGATCATTTCATTAAATACATCGTACACAAATGGTACTATCAACAATCGCAATGGTCATGTCGTTAGAACTTTATTGCCAGTAATTATGATTTTTCTCTTTGGAGGTCAGGGTATAAGTGAATTGACCGCAAGTGTAATTTTGTAACTGTCCTCACGTTCATCGTAGTAATAATTACGAAATTTTAATGAAAACGCTTCGAATTTAGGATATAACAAATGAATCAGTTTTTATTAATGATAAAGATATGTATAATGGTAAAAATGATAATGATAGTGATATTGATAGTGACATTGATAAAAACAAAAGCAACAACAACAACAACGATAATAATAATGATGATGATGATGACGAGGACGACGACGCCGACGATGATGATGATAATGATAATGATAGTGATAATGATAATGATAATAATAATTTTTTTTTTTTTTTTTTTTTTTTTTTAGGGAGGGGAAAAATGCGTTATGCACCGTCAGAGGGCTTTCGTATCCTCTGGTGTGTGGGACTCTCACCCACTAAAAAACCACCTCTATAATAATAATAATAATAATAATAATAATAATAATAATAATAATAATAATAATAATAATAATAATAATAATAATAATAATTCCGATAGCAATTATTGTTATCATTATTATTATTATTATTCTTATTATTATTATTATTATTATTATTATTATCATGATCATAATTACAATCACCATTATTACTATTACTATACCAATAATTTGGATAAAAATCATAGGACTATCGCATTTTAATAAAATTCCATACTCGGATCACCGATGAAATAAGGCTATGCCTAAAGAAGATGCTCAAAGTGCCCCCCCCGCATTTGAATGCATCGGTTTGCACGTGTGAGAAGATTTTCTTGCGAACTTCGGAGCATCGCAGGAGTTACGGTTGCGATTGCTGCGTCAATTGCAGCTCGTAGCTGCTCGATCGTATGGATCGGGACTCTGTATACGAGTTCTTTTATGTGACCCCACAGAAAATAATCGAGAGGGTTAAGATCGGGGGATCTAGGTGGCCATGCGACGGGGCCACCACGGCCAATCCAGGCGTTGGTGAACTCTCTATCGAGAATAGTCCTCGCAGCTCTGGCAAAATTCGCCGGTGCACCATCGTGCCGGAACCACATGTTGCGGCCATAATGACGCCAGCATTTCCCAGGTGCAGTGGTGAATCTTCATCGAGAAAATTTGCGTAATTATCTCCATTGAGTCGATGTGGTAGTTCTGTAGGACCAACCTAAAGATGAACGGCCCGTTATTTTTTAGTAGCAGTGCATGATGTATTCCAATTTATTAATTCAGTGGTACCGCATTGTAATAAATCTGTCATTATCTTTTGTGTAAGTATTCTCGTTGAAAAATCTGAGTTGTAATGTTGAGCTTACCAAAGAATCGCCAATTATTCCAGCCCACAAATTAATTGAGAAGCGGTTTTGAAATCCGCGTACCATAGTGGCATGTGGATTTTCGTTGGCCCAAACGTGGAAATTATGGTAATTAAAACAATCCTCACGTCCAAACGTCGAATCATCGGTAAACAAAATATGATGAGTGAAATTTTGATGCTCGGCGTTTCTTGCAACCAGCCATTCGCAAAACTCAAGTCGCCTCGGATAATCCTCGACTTGCAGACTTTGTACGCGTGTATAATGGTATCCGTGCTTTCCTTCGTCTGTCAGAGTACGCTGTACCGTTGCGTAACTAGTATCACACATTCTAGCAACTCCTCTGATGCTCATCGTCGGTTCATTTTCGAACACATCGATAACCATCTCCTCTAATGCTGGGACACGTGCATTTCGTGGCTGTCCAATGGCATTTCCGTCATTTCTATCGTGTGCGAGGTGCCCAGTTTCCCTCGTTCGATGCACTAATTGCAAGATCACAGCTTTGTCTGGATGTCGCCGATTCGGGAACCTAATCGCATATTCGTTTGCTGTATCCCGCGCACTTTTACCACACACTCCGTACAAAACAATCATATCAAAATATTCCGCTGAAGAATAATCCATTTTTCGGAAATACGATGTCGATAATGAAGGCGGTAACCAAGGATTGTTAGTAAAACAAAAGAAATGCAAAACACGATGCATCGTAAGTCAGCGCGATCGACAATTGGACGATTGTTTTTTCTTATGTCACGCCGCGTAAAATTCATGTTTTAAATCTAATTATTCAACGAGACTAAGATCGATAACACAGGCCGACACGATTTTTGTTGTCTAAGATGTTGTTGACTTTTTTTACTAATTCGGTGACCCTGATTACGAATTCACTACTCGTTTTATCGAGTCTGGTTCACAAGATCCATTTTAGTAAAGACCTGAAGTGTCTTTGTCCTATCTCGAATAGTTTATGAGTTATGAAGATTTAAAAGCCATAAAAAAAAGATTTAGGGGTTAGTTTTGTAAACAATTGTCAAAAAATTTGATGAATAGTAGGGTTAAAGGTTTTGTTTGAGATTCAACTTGTTTATTATAAAATGGAGAACAAAAAAGACTTGAAGTGTCTTTGTCCTATCTACATTAGTTTATGAGTTATTTTAATAACAATGATTGAGAACTATGAGGAATCGCCATACGCAAAAATAGAAAAATAGAAAAAAATTTGTAAACAATATAAAAAAAACTTTTTCACACAAAAAGTGACACATGGCTGTTTTTGTTTTTGTTTGTAGTATTTAAAAAAAAATATATCGTAAAAATTAATTTGTTTAAAAGAAATTGTTTATTAAATAAATAAAGAAAATATAAATTAAAAAAAAGTTTTTTTTCAGAATGTCGAAGAGCAATATAAATTATGATTTTTAAAAAAAATATTGTTCCTTAATATTCATATTTAGTAGCAAAAAAAAATTGTTAATCAACAAATGCGTTTTTAAGCAATAAAAATTTTTTTTCAATGAACGATTTTGTTCTTAAAAATCATAATATTCATCACTGATCAAAACCCCCCGAAAAAAAATTTTAATTATCTTAAAAATAAAACATTTGTTTAAAACAATTTCTTAAACAAATGGAGCTAAAAATTATAAAAAATCATTTTTTATGTAACTTCAAATAATAAGAATACGAATAAACTTGAATATTAAAAAAAAAAAATTTTCTTCATTGCTTTAATTGAATTTTTCATTTGTTAACGTCTTCGATTATTAATAACAAAGTGAAAAATCAACATTTTTTAATTTTTACAACGGGAATCTTTTCTAAAGCCTTTCAAGAAAAGCTCCAAGGAGTGAAAAAAAATTGAGGTTCTTAGTTTAACAATTATCAGGGTTTTTATGCAAAATTCAAACCTGTAAAATTTTGTCAATTAACTAAGGTATATCTAATGAAATAATTACGGGAAAATTTTTTTTTCCATGGATTTTTGTTTATTCAAGTGTCTAGAAGGTATGTGAATTTTTTTTTTTATTAATAATGATATTTAATGGGTTAAAATTATTTTTATTGTTCAAAGGTCCGTATCGGTCAGCGCGCGCGGGACGCGCATTACCCGCTTTTAGCGCTATTTTCGCCTCTAAATTAAAATGATCAATATTGGTGATAGAGTTCCGGGAGGTGGGACTTTCTTTCAGGAAATTTCCTCCTCTTCAAGGATTGCTTTTCAAATTTCGGATATCTTCGATAGTTTCCGAGATATTTGCAAAAAACCATACCCCCCTTTTTTTTTTTAATAAATTGTTTGTAACTTTTGCAATTTTTTCGAGCCCCTCTTGAAATTTTTGAAAAAGATTCTAAAGTTTCATTCCGAATCGAATGAGCCCTGGATCATAGTTTCCGGTGCCCTTGGACAGAAATTCACTAAAATGGATCTTGTGAACCAGACTCGATAAAACGAGTAGTGAATTCGTAATCAGGGTCACCGAATTAGTAAAAAAAGTCAACAACATCTTAGACAACAAAAATCGTGTCGGCCTGTGTTATCGATCTTAGTCTCGTTGAATAATTAGATTTAAAACATGAATTTTACGCGGCGTGACATAACAAAAAACAATCGTCCAATTGTCGATCGCGCTGACTTACGATGCATCGTGTTTTGCATTTCTTTTGTTTTACTAACAATCCTTGGTTACCGCCTTCATTATCGACATCGTATTTCCGAAAAATGGATTATTCTTCAGCGGAATATTTTGATATGATTGTTTTGTACGGAGTGTGCGGTGAAAGTGCGCGGGATACAGCAAACGAATATGCGATTAGGTTCCCGAATCGGCGACATCCAGACAAAGATGTGATCTTGCGATTAGTGCATCGAACGAGGGAAACTGGGCACCTCGCACACGATAGAAATGACGGAAATGCCATTGGACAGCCACGAAATGCACGTGTCCCAGCATTAGAGGAGATGGTTATCGATGTGTTCGAAAATGAACCGACGATGAGCATCAGAGGAGTTGCTAGAATGTGTGATACTAGTTACGCAACGGTACAGCGTACTCTGACAGACGAAGGAAAGCACGGATACCATTATACACGCGTACAAAGTCTGCAAGTCGAGGATTATCCAAGGCGACTTGAGTTTTGCGAATGGCTGGTTGCAAGAAACGCCGAGCACCAAAATTTCACTCATCATATTTTATTTACCGATGAATCGACGTTTGGACGTGAGGATTGTTTTAATTACCATAATTTCCACGTTTGGGCCAACGAAAATCCACATGCCACTATGGTACGCGGATTTCAAAACCGCTTCTCAATTAATTTGTGGGCTGGAATAATTGGCGATTCTTTGGTAAACTCAACATTACAACTCAGATTTTTCAACGAGAATACTTACACAAAAGATAATGACAGATTTATTACAATGCGGTACCACTGAATTAATAAATTAGAATACATCATGCACTGCTACTAAAAAATAACGGGCCGTTCATCTTTAGGTTGGTCCTACAGAACTACCACATCGACTCAATGGAGATAATTACGCAAATTTTCTCGATGAAGATTTACCACTGCACCTGGGAAATGCTGGCGTCATTATGGACCGCAACATGTGGTTCCAGCACGATGGTGCACCGGCGCATTTTGCCAGAGCTGCGAGGGCTATTCTCGATAGAGAGTTCACCAACGCCTGGATTGGCCGTGGTGGCCCCGTCGCATGGCCACCTAGATCCCCCGATCTTAACCCTCTCGATTATTTTCTGTGGGGTCACATGAAAGAACTCGTATACAGAGTCCCGATCCATACGATCGAGCAGCTACGAGCTGCAATTGACGCAGCAATCGCAACCGTAACTCCTGCGATGCTCCGAAGTTCGCAAGAAAATCTTCTCACACGTGCAAACCGATGCATTCAAATGCGGGGGGGGCACTTTGAGCATCTTCTTTAGGCATAGCCTTATTTCATCGGTGATCCGAGTATGGAATTTTATTAAAATGCGATAGTCCTATGATTTTTATCCAAATTATTGGTATAGTAATAGTAATAATGGTGATTGTAATTATGATCATAATAATAATAATAATAATAATAATAATAATAATAATAATAATAATAAGAATAATAATAATAATAATAATAATGATAACAATAATTGCTATCGGAATTATTATTATTATTATTATTATTATTATTATTATTATTATTATTATTATTATTATTATTATTATTATAGAGGTGGTTTTTTAGTGGGTGAGAGTCCCACACACCAGAGGATACGAAAGCCCTCTGACGGTGCATAACGCATTTTTCCCCTCCCTAAAAAAAAAAAAAAAAAAAAAAAAAAATTATTATTATCATTATCATGATCACTATCATTATCATTATCATCATCATCGTCGGCGTCGTCGTCCTCGTCATCATCATCATCATTATTATTATCGTTGTTGTTGTTGTTGCTTTTGTTTTTATCAATGTCACTATCAATATCACTATCATTATCATTTTTACCATTATACATATCTTTATCATTAATAAAAACTGATTCATTTGTTATATCCTAAATTCGAAGCGTTTTCATTAAAATTTTGTAATTATTACTACGATGAACGTGAGGACAGTTACAAAATTACACTTGCGGTCAATTCACTTATACCCTGACCTCCAAAGAGAAAAATCATAATTACTGGCAATAAAGTTCTAACGACATGACCATTGCGATTGTTGATAGTACCATTTGTGTACGATGTATTTAATGAAATGATCATTACGCTATTTTGAATAATTTTGGCTTCCTTATAAAAAAAAAATTAACGAAAGTGTTTTTGACTCAATCATGATTTTAGATAATCATCCATGCAGCTCATTTGCCGGATAGCAATTCAGGTATGTACGTACATTTGATAAAATTATAGAACGCAGACGAAAAAAGTAAGCAGGTGAATCGGCCGTTTACGATGGGCCAGACCTAAAACTTCCGTCCCGAATCATTCAATTACAAACAAAAAGACATGTGTAGAGATTTTCTCGAATTAATTTTGGGCAATTCTCAGATGATAGGAGTAGGAAGAATCTATCCTTGTATTCGTGATCAACGATCCGAAAAACCTTGAGATTCAAATTCTCATTCGAATTCGCCGATCCTTTCTCGAGCTAGCGTCAATTGATTTATTTATTATTTTTATTTATTATTTTTTTGTTCTTCGAATATCACTCAAAATACAGGACCGATCAAATCCAAAGTCTAGTAAGTTCCAAGCTTGAAAAAGCCACGTTGATTTATACCAAATTCATAAAAATCCGATAATTCGTTTGCAAGATATCGTATGACGACAAAACGGACCGCACACAGGCATACATACACTCATGCATACATACATCCGTGATTCTCTCAACCTTAAGACGTGAAGATCCAGCGAAAACTCAACTTCTCATTAATAACTTCCCTTCATCTAGAAGCGAGAAGTTTCAAAAGCTTACGGGTACTCAAATGAGAAATAATGTTATTTTTCATACATGCCAGATTTTTATTACTAACTGTAGATAATCATCATCGATTAGGTATAATAAAAAGTTGCAGATGAAAATTGAGTGAGTGAAGTTTATTTCTTGAATGTCGATTAATCATCAATATTCACTGCTAAAGTGATGAACATCAACGACAAAAACTATGAACCGGTGGACTTGGACGACGGAAACTGTGAAGCGATAGACCTGGACGATGAAAACTACGTAGCGGTAGACCTAGAGGGCGAAAACCACGGAGCGGTGGACCTGGAAGACGAAAAATGCACAGCGGTTGACCTGGAGGACAAAAACCACGTAGCGATGAACCTGGAGTACAAAAATCACGAAGAGAAGGACCTAGAGGACGAAAACAACGTAGCAGTGGATCTGGAGAACGAAAACTACGAAAAGGAGGACCTGGAGGACGAAAACTACGAAGCGGTGGACCTGGAAGACGAGAAATGCACAGCGGTTGACCTAGAGGACAAAAACTACGTAGCGATGAACCTGGAATACAAAAACCACGAAGAGAAGGACCTGGAGGACGAAGACAACGTAGCAGTGGATCTGGAGAACGAAAACCACGAAGAGGAGGACCTGGAAGACGAGAACTGCGCAGCAGTCGACCCGGGAGACGAAAACTATGAAGCGGTGAACCTGGAAGACGAGAACTGCGCAGCAGTGCACCTGGGGGACGAAAACTACGAAGCGGTGGACCTGGAAGACGAGAACTGCGCACCAGTGGACCTGGGGGACGAAAACTACGAAGCGGTGGACCTGGAAGACGAGAACTGCGCACCAGTGGACCTGGGGGACGAAAACTACGAAGCGGTGGACCTGGAAGACGAGAACTGCGCACCAGTGGACCTGGGGGACGAAAACTACGAAGCGGTGGACCTGGAGGACGAGAACTGCGCACCAGTGGACCTGGGGGACGAAAACTACGAAGCGGTGGACCTGGAGGACAAAAACCACGAAGAGGAGGACTTGGAGTACGAAAACTACGTAGCGATAGACCTGGAGGACGAAAACTACAAGGTGGTGGACCTGGAGGACGAGAACTGCGCAGCAGTAGACGTGGGGGACGAAAACAGCAAAGCCGAGAAGCTGGACGAAGAAAATTACGAAGCGGAAGACCTGGAGGACGAAAACCACGTAGCAGTGGACCTGGACACCGAGAACAAAACCGTACGTTGTACGAAGACAACTCCTGGCGGCAGCACCGTTAATACTCATCAAGAACTGTAACTCCAATGTCATATGGTGGAAAAATTTTATAAGTGGTTTTGATAATTTATTTGCATTTTAATGAAAATCGATTCGCTACGGGCACTGCTTATTTTATACTTTTGACCCGGCACTAACTCGAGCAGCTGTAGGCTCTGTGATTGGTCATTTAAGATCTTCCGTAGCTCGGAAATTATTAGTCCCTCGAATTTTTGGTAAAGGAAATTTAGTCTAAGAATTTGGAGAGGAGTACACCCAGCTAAAATGGCCCGGGCAAACTGAATCACCCTGTAGATACTTTGGAATTGTGGCAAGACTTAACGACATACCAACCCTATTAAGGAAATACGGAAATATAAATAATTGCGTATTATTCGTGCTAGCCACGGATGCCGGAGCAGCATACGCTAAAATTATCAAAAACTATAAATACCATTTCACCCAATATTGTATTAAAGGACAAATGCTAGCACGAGTTTTTAATTTAGAGAGCTATTCTGTTCAAGTAGGAAGTGAAATAATATCAGGAAACTAAGTACATTCTCACTTAAGTTTAATAATTAAAAATTATGAAATCAGGGTTAGGAAAAATCTAAGGAAACCAAATAAATAAAAACCATATAAATGATTTATTCAAACAATCAATGCATATATATATTCATTATAAAACCACAATACTCATATTGAGATAATTTTTTTTAAAGAGAATGGTAAACGGACATAAATCCATCCGGTAGTTTTCTGGCTGGGTGTCTCCAATTTTCAATGGGGTGATCCTCGCCCCATCGGCCTTCATGAAGCCATCGGATTCCAAAAAAATCAAAACTCTCAAGATCCGACACGCACCCCTCCTCCCAGTCATGAAAGTACGTTGCCTCCATACGAATCTCCCACCTTTCCTGCCTTCTCTTCACCATCTTCATAATCACCTCTCCTTCCGCTTTTCTTTTTGCACCTCTCTATAGCAAATTAATCAATCATGTTAATCTAATCCGTTGGAATAAAAATGGCTTTGATATAAAATATAGTAACAGTTTTTTTTTTTTTTTTTATTAAAGAAAAGGGGAAGAAAAGTCATAATCATGGAAAAGGAGATAATAATAAAATAACATATTAAGTAAATAGGGAATGATTTAACAAAAGAGGGGGTAATATAAATAGGAAATAATAAACTTAGACAAGAAATTTTTTTTTTCCTCTTCCATACTTACTTTAATCTCTTCCACCAGTGCTCCCAAAAACCCCAAAATTCTTTCAATGTCCATTTTTCTTTTACTATTCTCTCCTCGCAACGAAAGATATACGAATGAATGTCTCAGCTTCAGAACAGACACTCGAATGTCAAATCACACCCTAACCATAGTATGACCAATGACAAATCGGGAAAACCCCTCACTTCAATCCCAACCAACCCAGTAACCTAGGGAACACCCATACTTATTACCCACCCACTTCGAAATTCGGATAACCCCATAATTTTAAAAGTATTGTCTATAATTATATATCTACCTTAATATCACTATAAAAGCCTCCTTTACATTAGAATTTCCTTTTTGACACTATACTTTAGACACGACTATACTAAAAATTTTGGTATAGTCTTAACATCTAAATGAATAGGACACATCAGTCAGAATGAATACACTGTTAGAAAAGTTGCGGTGTAAAAGGGCCCGGTGTTCGTGGTCAAAAGATTCGGTGTTGATTATGACACCACTTCAGGGGTAAAAAGAACCCTGACCGTGTGGTCGATCGAAAAACTGGTGTTACTTCTGACCTCGTGACTCAATTTATGAAACCTAACACCACTTGGAATCAAAGTTACATCGCAGACCATATTTTTCAAGATATACATACACCGTTGTCTCAGATTCAAAATTCCCATCGAATGCGGTGTTACCTTAGCCCCGGACGATTCAATTATGTACACCGTTTTTAGTGCATACGAAATTGTCACCGACTTTGGCGTTAACTCGGTGATGAACAATTTGATATGCACAACGCTGCGGAGTACAGATTTGAAATCGCCGCCAAGATCGGTGTGAACTTAGCACCAAACGGTGTTCGTAAAACCACAAACCCTTAGCCGGGTGAAACAGCGCTCACTGCTCAGTTAGCAGTTTCCGTTCGGCCAGCATGGAAGAGGTTCCGTTTGAGCAGGCGTCCACAGTCGTGGTGATGTCGCAATCGCAAAATAGTGAAAAATCGCAATCTAATTTGCCATTACCGTTTGAATTGCGAAGAGTAAAATACATGTGCGAGACAAAGTGGATAAAAGTGCCTAAAAGAGACAACGCAATTCAATACAAAGACTTATTGGATGCTGGTGAGTATAAGATAATTTTTCTTCATAATTTTATCAGGCAAAAAAGCATTTCCGTTAGAGTCGCGTATCAAATACTTTGGCAAGCATCGTCAACTTCATTCATAAAGGTAAAAGAAATGAATTATCTGTGTAAATTTCGGATAAACCCAAATAGAACAAGAACAAGAGAACAAGTGAATAAGTTCACATGGGGTGGGTTTTCCGTAATCGTCTTTGCTGAACATTCCAACGTGCACCAACCGGTGCCTGCATGTTGCCAGTAACACCAAACGGTGTCCGCACGTTGCCAGTGACACCACCCGGTGTCCGAATGTTCTGGAAGTCTAAGTGACAACACGCCGGTGTTACACTAAAGTTTATCTATTCGATTTTGATTCGAAAAAGTTGAACTCCATCAAAATCTAAACGAATCGTGATTGAAAATTCCAACCGCTTCACTCGAATTATTCGTTCGGGACGTGTCCATAAAAATGTTTGGATATGCAGGGTGTCTACAGGTCCTGGAAAGCCTAAAATTGTCCTGACATTTTTTCAGAGCCTTGAACCTCTGGAAACATCCTGGAAATTTTTTCCAACCTTGAATTTTTCAAAATTTGAAATTTTTTTGCTGTACGAAATTAAGTTTTTAATTAATTTTGGCATCATGTAATATTACTACTAATAGTGAGATTCAAGTTGATTTTCATAAAAAAAAAATTCTAAGTTTCAACAAAGACTATGCTTTCTATGTAATTCATCCCGTAGTTACTTTGTGAGATACTTTTAAGTCGCCTTGAATATTTATCAAAGTTAGCCTAGAAATCCCAAAAAAGGCATGGAATTTGAAAATCAAGACTCTGTAGACACCCCCGTTATGTTATCCAACTGTCATGAATCGGTGTGATTACTTTAAGCTTAATCTATTTTCAGCTAGAACATGTTTCAATATCAAAAACGACGTGGATATACACATCCGAGATGAAGACGGTGTTATCATCGAAGAAGAACTTTTCACCTTGTTTGATAACATCATCTTCGTCATCACGTTAAACTCTGTAGTGAGCCCGTCTCTTCCAAGTATAATATCAAACTCATCTCATTCTACAGGTAGGTTTGTCCATGTCTGTCTGTGCGCCTGACTTTTCATCGCTTTTCCTCCTTACTATTTTATTTGCATTTAATTTTTGAAATCGTAATTCATGATAGTTTTTTCATTGGACATTGATATATTTCACAAATCATCTATACACACATTTCTCTTAAGCTCCTGCGTGCCCGAGGACCAACTCTTTCTATTTAACAGTCTCTTATTGAATCTTTCTTTACCATGGTTGTTTGTTTGTTTGTTTCATATCTGATAGTAACTGTTGATGACACATTCAGTTTTCCACAACCATCTTCGTTTCTCGACATATCAGACAATTGTATGTCACAGCATTTCATGAGATACGATGGCATAGAAGGTCAAATACTTCAAGAAAATAGGAAACGCGGATCATCACCTATCGACTTTGTCGATATTGAGGAAAATCACTCTTTGCCCAAAAAACGGGTACTCGTTGCGTCGGTAAATATTGATTGCCTTCCTCGTGTCGTACTGTAATTAAGCTTCTACAAAAAATAACATACTGTATTATTGTATCGATCAATCATTATAGATATTTATTATTGTCAGACAGTGCTGTTATTCCGTGTAGAAGATTAATTTTCTGTAGGGTTGTTTGGATGAACTGCTTCATAATTAACACCTTCCCTCACACAGCATGAAATTAATATACCATCACTGCCCGCTAACCCATCAGAAACAAAGCTGGAGCCATCGATGATCACTTCTTCAAAACTTGTAAGGAAAATTCCACATAACAATTTCTAGAGCTAAACACTGAGTCAAATGCAATGTATCTGTCTTTCCTGTCATATCAATCTTCACTATGCATATTTCAGAATATTTTGAAGAAGTTAGAGGAGTCATCCATTGGTAAAATTATCTTAAAAGAATATAAGGAATCAAGAACCCTAACGGCAAAAAGCCGTAAAAAATTTGTAAACTTTGCTGTCAACTTACTTGTTGAACAATTTGGGCATCACCCAAATACACAACAGAAGATTGAGTGTGCCAAAGAAATCATAACTACACTTCCTAATTTGAAGGATCCCTGGTCTGCTAACGGATATGTTAGTATTAAAGTACATATTTGGATTATGTGAATATTCCACGTATTTCTTTCCAACTTTGAAATCCATTACTGGAAAGCTGTTATGATAACAAAGTTCATGCAATCGAAATCCGAGTTTTCTACGCCATAGATTTACGAGGCTGAAAGTATATTTTGCGTATTAAAATCGAAATCATTTTTCATCAGGTTATAATGTCGACGTTAAACTTGCATTGACTATTGGTTGCCATGAAATCGAAAAAATTAACAATCGAATGTATGTATTAATGTTTCTGAATGTTTGCACGATTTTAGGAAGCATATTATGATCCATCGTCTAGAAGTGGGTTTATTGCTTGGAGACTGCGAAGTCTTTGGCGTCGCAGGACTGACAAAGAAAACACTTCATTGAAAAAGCCAGTGAGCCCAAAGGGTAGGACAAAGCCAACAGATATTGAGAAGACTGACGAACCAACCACCCAAGAACAATTGGAATTCCTGAAACATGCGTGTCCAAAAATGCAAAAAGACTCCATAGAATTGGCGATGAAAATTACGTATCATCTACGAAGAGCTGAACCTAAAAAAATCTTCGAAAATTTCCCAAGATTTCTAGACATACCTTATCTGGTTGGTTTTATTATTATACTGAGAGTAAAAAGGTATACTATAATTTCGTAATTGACATGCATTTCTCCAATCATATTTATTTTTCAGATCAGCCTTGATTTTACTTTAATGTTTCCAAACATCCACATAAGCAATTTCTCCGAAGATACTATTCTGGAAGTAGCTAAAAAAAATTGTTTGTACAGCGAAGAATCCACAGGTCTGTTTTATATGATGTTGCAACTGTGTATTCTTATGAAAACGCAAGAAATGAAAATCTGTCACTGATTTTCTCTCGTTTGTTCTAGAATGGGATAAATCCACCACTGCCTATTTGTGTCTGCTGAAGCTGCTACCACCAACAGCTAAAGGCAAAAAGAAGGCTGAGCGAGAAGGCATGCACACTGCAGCAGACCGGCTAATTTTATTTCACAAGATTGGAAATCCATTGGAAAATGTGAAAACTAAAACGAACCAGCCATGTCTAGTGGCAGTGGGACCAAATATGAAGGCCATATCTTCATACTTCGTAGCTGTTGAGGGAAAAATTATTCCAATTGACGCTCATACCTCAATCGCAGCCTTCGATTTGCTCTTCAAATCACACTTTGTTTTCGATACGGAGTACGATTCGAACTTGAAAACATTCTTCAGCTTCATTCAGGAATTTTACTACAAAATGCCATCGTCAGATAAATTCACCGCAAGAATGCGTGAAGTACGAACGTGGCTATCACAGCCCAGCGCAGCAGCAGTGTAACTTCTATCTCCCCGTAACGCAAGTACTCTTATATCTAAAGATGAATGCATCTTGTGCATTACTTTCTATGCTATTATTCTAAGTTCTTTTCATTGTGGAGTAGGTAAACGGTTTATCACTCTGTTAATCGCCGTTTGACTTACAGTATACTATCACTTTCTTAGATAATCGGTACAATTGTTTGTACACACTATATTTGCTTCAAGATTCGAAATCTTGAGTTTCAAGAATCACTTTTTATTTTTTTATTTTGTACTTCGTATTTTGCCTCCAGGGCAGTGCTGCTGGTCTTGCATTTTTATAATAAGTATTACATTACTTTTGTGTTCAAGAACTGAATGCCTCTTATGCATCACTTTGTATGAGGTCATTTTAAATTCTTTTTTATTTTGGAGTTCGTAAGCGGTCGATCATTCTTTCAATTGTCGTTTGATATATACTATACTATATTTTATCGGAGAACAAGGACAATGGATTTTACATGTTATATTTGTTTTAAGAAACTAGCATCAGTTGTCGATGTTACTAGACATTTATGCACCGACCATGGGTTATTTCAGCATACTCACTTAACATTGAGGTGTTGTTACGATCAATGTTCTTGTTCATTTAAAACTTACAGTGGTCTTAGGCGGCACATGCTCAATCATGTTCGCTCTAACTCTTCTTCCAATCTAAGTCGCAGTACTGAATATGAGCAAGCAGGTCACAGTTGTAACTCGAATGAAAGTGAATCTATTGACAACAGTCTCACGTTACACGAAACGTTGCAAGCATCCGATGAATCAGACATAGAATCAGACTTAGAACTTGGATCAGACCTAGAAGCAAACGTTGATCTTGAATCAGATTTGGAATCAGATCAAATACAAGTAAATCCTGTGTCGCACCCTGTACAGGAAAGTGTTGAAGTATTGCAGATTCTATCGCCCGAGGTCATGTATGCATTGAAATTAGATTCGCTTACAATACCAAAAACAACGATGCAATTTGTTCTTGAAGGTACAGAGAGTTTATTTACACAGATTTTTGACGAATTGTCAAATTTCATTGAAAGGGAAAATATACTTGCAACCACAGAACTAAAAAAGTATTTAAACGAAAGGAAGAATTTTTTCAAACCTGTGAACACTGTACACAAAGTTCAAAAGATATATTCTAACCTACCTGGTTACGTGCGTCCTAAAGAAATTCAAATAGGTATTCGTTATGACCAAGTGTTCGATAAATCTACAAATACTCACAAATCCATGCCAGTGCCATGTAAGTTTATGTATGTGCCGATCTTGGAAACTCTTAAGATGATTATAAGTAATGGTTCTGTAAGGCAGATACTGAAGTCTCCACGGAGAGTCAAAAAATCAACCCTCATGGACATTTCAGACGGCTTGTACTATTTATCGAATCCTTTGTTCCAACAATCCAAAAATGCTTTACAAATCCAAATCTACTACGACGATTTTGAAACCACAAATCCTCTTGGTACCAAAACGAAAGTCCATAAGTTAGGTGCCATATATTTTATAATACGTAACCTCCCACCGCATTTGAATTCGCAATTAGAAAATATTCACTTAGCTGCCTTATTTTATGTCGCCGATTTACAACGTTTTGGATTTGAGGAAATTTTGAAACCCCTGGTTAATGATTTAAAAATTCTTGAAACAGATGGCATACAGGACCCTACTTTGGGTATCTTGAGAGGTTCCATCATTGCTTTAAGCTTTGATAATTTAGGCGGTAATACCTTACTAGGCTTAGCTGAATCTTTTTCTGCCACAAATTACTGCAGACTATGCGTTGCTAATAAAGATGAAGCCAAAGTTATGACCAGTGAAAATAAACTATTAAACCGAAGTAGTTCAGGCGTCATCGGTGAATTTGGTATCAAAAGTTACTGTTTATTAAATGAACTTCAATACTTCAACACTTTCAATAGTAAGACTGTCGACATTATGCATGACATCTTAGAAGGAATAGCACAACTCGAAATTAAACTATTCCTCAAATTTATTATAACCGAATTGAAGTTGATAACACTTACAGAATTAAATCAAAGAATAGCAAGTTTTTGTTATGGTAAGATAGAAATGTCCAACAAGCCTAGTCCTATTTCGCTAGATAAAATAGGTTCATTAATAGGTGAAAGAGCTGCACAAACTTGGTGCTTGATCCGCTATCTTCCATTAATCTTGGGAGATATTGTAACTGAGAGTAACAGTCAGTTCGGTCTGGTCAAAAATAAATGGAGAGTTATAACTTTGCTTCTTCATATCATTGAAATAGTTTTTTCACCCGAAATAACTACTGGAATGATAGGGCAATTGAAACTATTGATCGACGAACATCATACTCTATTTCAATTACAATTTAAGAGAGGTTTGTTACCCAAACATCATTTGATGATCCACTATCCTACAGTCATTGAATTTATGGGACCTTTAATTTCTTTGTGGTCCATGAGATTCGAGGGAAAACACAATTTTTTCAAAAATTTGGCTCACAAGTATCGAAATTTCATTCATATAACGAAAAGCTTAGCTAATCAGCATCAAAGATACATGTATTATACTTGGAAAGTATGTCACAAGAATTTAGATACAATAGCTATTCCAGGGCCTGGTTCTTTCACAGAATTGGGTTGCCTCATGGACAAGTACCATTTAAAGATTACTGGAATTGAGAAATGCAGTAAAGTTCTAGTCGTTCGCAGTCTGGAATTGAATTTTCTCTACGAAGTTGGATTTTTTATCACAACGAAAATCAAAGCGAGCACTGATTTGTCAATTTTCAAAAGAATTGAAAATATTTTTATCGATGATGGCTGTTCATATGCTATATGCTCAGAATGGAATACGAAATATTTCCATGAAGAGTATCGTGCTTTTTTAGTCTGCCCACGTTCAGACTCTGAAATAATGTATTCAATTGTGAATCTGAAGACATTGAAACACAAGCCCGCTTACGAACTCCACCAATCCTGTAATAGCATGGATTGGTTTATCGTTCCTAAATATCAGATTATTTAATACATTAATCGTCTTCACATTTTTATATGAACATTGTAAAAATAGGTATATCATTACTGCGAGTTTAGTATATGGTGTTTGTATTTATATCTATCTATCCGTATTGTTAAGATCATACAATCTCATTATACTGTTTTACATGGTTTCTACGTACTGCGTGAATCGCCAAAGATATGCACTATTTCTAGTCTATCATATTCATGTTATGATTATCAAGTTTATTATTATTATATATTTAAGCATTGAATAAAATTTTTATTGTATAAATATCTGGACTTATTTTTTTTAAATATGACGATCACAACTTTTTTTTGTACACATACACATACATACCTAATGCACTGCACACACACATGGAATACATGCACGCACGCGCGTACATACAAACAAACCCAGTGACGCATAGTACTACTAATGGTGTATTATTTCAACACCGTTTGGTGCACAGTAGAAATCATGCATCCTCATGGCACCGTTTGGTGCACAGCACGGTGTATTATTCTAACACCGTTTGGTGCACAGTAAGGATGATGCATTATTATGACACCGTTTGGTGCACATCACGGTGTATTATTGAAACACCATTTGGTGTAGAGTAGGAATGATGCAATTTTATGACACTGTTTAGTGTACAGCGTGGTGTATTATCCTAACACTTTTTGGTGTAGAATAGGGATGATGCATTTTCATAACACCGTTTGGTGCATAGCACGGTCTATTATTTTGACACCGCTTGGTGCACATTAACCTCGCAGTTTTAACACCGCTATTCTTGTATTATATTGAATGTTATTGGTGTTGGTTGTAATCGACACTATTCCGTGTGAAACACACCAACCTTCTCCGTGTTGGGCCACGGTGTCATCTATTAACACTGAGTCTTTGACAACACGTATTTACACCGAATTTGGTGTGGACTTATATAGAATACGGAGCGGTGCTAAATCGGTGTCAATTTTGACACCACTTTTCTAACAGTGTAAGGTTCATAATATTTTATATTTAACAAAGATATTTTTATTTATTTTTTTTTATATATATATATATATATACACATATATTTCACAATTTTTCTTTCCTTTTTTCTTTATAAATTATAAATGGACATAATCCCATCTGGGTGGCGCCACGCCGAATGAAACCAGTTTTCAACGGGGTGATCCTCGCCCCATCAGCCCTCAGTAAGCCATCGGATCCCAAAATAGTCAAATGCGTCAAGTTGAGCGGCGTATCCACCCATCCGTTCATAGAACAAGGCCGCATCTGCGCGCCTCTGCAGCCTGCTTCTCCTTCTAAGTAAAATCTCGTTTCTCACTTCCCTTCTCGCTCCAAACTGTAACAAATAAATTCATTCATATCAACCAAGTTATTGGAAATAGAAAGAGAACGAACTTATGATACATGTGTAAATTTCTCCGTTTCCTTATACATCGAATAAATTCAAAGAAGGTTATGTATAGAATAAACATAACACCTTTTTCCTCCTTTTCTCAAAAGATGATAAATAATTCGAAATAACAAAACTAACAGATAATGAACTAATTTAATCTCAGAACTAAGAATACAAAATAAGTTATTATATGAATTCAAGAATTATACTCACATAAATCTCGTCAACCAACTCGTAGAAAAGACCAAGGATTCTTTCGAGGTTCATTTTTGTTCTTTCTTTCCCTTTATTTTTTTTTCACAGTAGTTACTCTCGGTAAAAATAGTAAGAATGAGCACTTCAAACTAAAACCAGCACTTATATAACACCCCGAGCTCAAGGGTAATCAACGGTAAATCTTTTCCACCAATCCTGCTCAGTTTAGTAATAAGAAACACCCACACGTACTATCCGCCCGTATTTAAAACAGGGAAATTGCATAGTTTCCCCACATTATCTCGAAACACCGTAAATATGAACTTGTTAAATAAAACGTAATATACCATACCTATTATAATGATCAATTAATTATTATATATCTATTTATCGTTCTAAATATACACAAAATTTTAAACGCCTCGTTTTTGTAAAATTACAAAATAAATACATTTAGATATTCAATCATTTCCTTCGTTCTGATATTTGCCTCATAATTTCCCCGACATTTTCCTTTTTGACACATATAAAGGCATGAGGCCAGATCAACACAACAGATTCTAAATTTTTGTTTTAGACTAATCACACAATGCCTGACATACGAGAAGTACGATTCTACCTAAATTTTCAACGAAATATGCGAATGATAAAATTAAAAATAACTGCAGGTAACAAAGCTACAATAATCACAGGACTACCCGTACCGATCTCAATAAAGGGTATAATAATAGATTTACTCTATGATGGTATTCTAACCCCCGGGGAATATTATTGCACAATATGCAATAGAATTGAGACAGATGATGTAATAAGGAGCTTGCATTTTGTACAAGAAACACACAAGAACTCAATAATAATAGTCAGACAAACATCAACAGATAAAATACACATCAGGATTAACAAAGCTGGGGAAAATTATTACATCCAATACGACGCAAACGAGAATGGTCTAATTAGTGGTCCCAAAAATGATTATAAGATAACAATAGATGGAATAGAATTATCTGGGTTAAGAGACTATGACTCTGACGAATCAGTATAACCTCGAGTATAACCATACGTAATATACTTGGTGAATCATCTGTAAAGATAAATTTAAATCAACCCTCTCAATCTCAAGAAACAAGGGATTATTTTTCTTTTTTTTTTTTTTTGAAAATTTTGTTATAGAACCAATCCCGCAATGTCCAACATACAAGAGATACGTTTTTGCGTGAGTCCACGACGAAACCTACGCATGTTCAACCTAAAAATTACGGGAGGTATAGCAGTAATCATTTCAAAAACTCCCTTGCCAAGCCTCATACAAACCACCGTAATAGATTTACTTTATGACGGGACCCTAACCCCAGGAGACTATTATTGTACTTTGACCAGGAAAAACAAAACCGAAGACGTGATACAAGCCTTACACTACCCTCAAGAATTATACGCGAATTCAGTAATAATGCTTGAACAGATAGTGGAACATAAAATATACGTCAAGATAACCAAATTCAGAAGGAATTACTACGCCCAATATAAATTAACGGAACAAGGTCTACTCTGTACCTCTAAAAAGGATTATACAATATCAATAGATGGAATCAAACTGACTAGATAAAAACCATAATTGAATATAAAAACAACATACCCGTATCCATATGAAATTTGAAGACAAAAGTAGATAAAAACCGGGTTCCATCCCAAACACAATACACATGTATCCATAAAGAACCCTTATTATATGTACATGAAGGGGAAAAACTCTGAATGATTTTAAAGACTAACAAAACACTTACAGGGTAATAAAACATGCCACAAGAAATGGAATTCAACTTCGGAGGCTTCAATTTCGGCGGACCAAGGTTCATAGAAATCAGTCGTGATAACAAAACTGTTTTTGTAGAATCTAATAGAGTATTAGACATATGGGAAGAAGAGATCCTGATGTATATGATAAAACACAACTTGATATTAGATGGACGTTATCTTTACGGACGATTCTTTTCACTCACTTCAGTAAATACCGTCTTAATAGATGAAACCGAGTCACAAACAATAGGAGAAGTTGTGATAATAAAGCTTCCCTATCATGCCATGATCGCCAAAATTACCACAAAATATTGTAGCATATATAAGGAATTCACAACAATTAATGGATATATAAAACCTATTCACTAGAATAAGACATAAATCATGATTATCTATATAAAAGGATAATACAATATTTTTGGACATAAGATAAGTAGGTTTACGCCCTTGTATCGACACCAAGTACCACATCCAGAACCTTTACGATTGTTACAGACAAAAACGCAACGATGTTACCAGGATCACAAACATGGTTCAGTGAAAAATGCAATTGCAACACATTGAGACGATTATTCATAAGAAACAAAAACTATGACACAGAAATAGAAGTAACTAGATCCCTTTTTTATTTTGAAAAGGTAACCCTAAGATACATAGCGTCAAGTATATACGTACCCAACGGTCTATACAGATATGTATTATCAAATAACATTGAAGACAGAATTAGACCTGACAACATAAAAAACGAAATTATGATTATCAGAACCATGGATAACAGGATCTTTGTTGTAGTTACGCTGGAAGACCTATACGTTTATAAAGAATTCCGTTGGCACAACGAATGTTTAGTCTCAGAATTTTACTCTCAAAACCTACTCAAATACGGTTAAGAAAACAAAACATATTAAATAATTAGATCTTACAAATATATATACATCTACTATTAGTATAACCACATACCCATTTAATTTAAAGCGTGAAGGTCTCATTACTTGGGAAATACCCGAACAAAAAAAAAAACCTTTTTGAATCAACCGGAAATATTCCGATTGGTCGGATACTCTTGATAAATTACGAGAAAACATACTAAATTATCAAAATGGCCCAAGTGGTAAGATTTTCGCCCTTAAAAAAAAAAAGAAGAAAAAAAAATTTTTTTTTCACTAATATAGTAATAGTTTATAACCTTGTAGATTTAATTTCTAAAAATTTCTTTTTCTCACTCTAAATTTAAGGGATTTAACGGTCCAAGAATGATGTTTAAATATTTGATCCTAACACTGCTACTACCCAAATTATCATGGGGTCTGGTCGGTTACGATTGCGGAGGCGGAGCCCTTAATATCACTACAATGAATCTACTCGACACCCTGGAGTGCGACTTACCTGAAACTCAACCGAAGACCGAACCCACATATATACAATTACTACAACTCTCAGAGTTCCGGCATACCGAGGTAAAACAATGCAGGGTCGAGATAGACCGCACCGTTTATTATGGTGGGATGCACTCACATGTGTCCCTAGTAAATCAAGGAAGAAGATCCTATATAGCTCCAATCAGCAGAGAGGCATGTCTCGAATTACATGAAACTGGAAGTATAGTTTTGGGAAACAACAAACCATTAACAGAAATTCATCGGAATACCACCACAAGGAAAGCAGTAACCCTTGCTGGAGTACTCCACCCTGATGGAGCCTGCGAAGGCGAATTCTTTGATGACGGAGCAGGACAATGGACACGTGTTGTAGTACAAGCTTTAGTAAAAATGACACTAAACCAACAACACGCAACGGTAAAATTAAACACTGGGAAAATAATCCTCAAAAACGGAGTAACGTTCGAGCTAAATAAAGGCCACCGTTTTGACGAAGAAGGAGGTTATTCCTTTTGGCGTGATACACCTGCAGATGACTGTAAATTCGACTCCTATGATGTATTATATGAAGGACACGCGACTATAATAAAAGAGCAGGAGAACACTTATGCAGCCCCAGATATTTTTACCCTCTCTACGGATGACGTAACTTTCGCCCTGAGCAGGAAGGAAATAACGAGAACCTGTGGACATACCCTCATAAAAACCGAACACCCCAAACTCTTTATCTTCCAAACAACAAAAGGGAATACCGTGAAGAGCAAATCCTCAATTTTAGTGGAAAACGTTGATATATTCTCATATATTAATTCAAAATTCATCTATGTCGAAAAACACATCAAGGGACAACTAACTAACCTCTATCGGGACATAGTCGACAAAGATGTGAATTAGAAAAACAAGTACTGAAACATGCATTGACTCTCGCTACACTAACTCCAGATGAGTTCCCATATAACTTGATGAAAGGACCCGGTTACATGGCAATCACCGCAGGAGAGGTAATCCACGTAATAAAGTGCATACCTGTTGAATGCACCCTGCGTCCAGTAAAGGAATGTTATTCAGAATTACCTATATCTTTACGGAATGAATCATTGTTTATTACACCGAAATCCAAAATAATCGTCAGAACCGCAAACCAACATGAATGCAACCCATTTCTACCAACGATGTATAGAGTGGAGAATGTATGGTACAGATTTTCGCCAGCTCCGGTAGAGGCTTTACCACCTCAGTCTATTAAACCCACTACTACGCTAACATGGAAGTACATAAACCCGGGACCATTAGGAACCAGCGGAATCTACAGCCAAAGAGACTTAGAAAAGCTTAAAGAACACTTGATGTTTCCAGCGGAGAAGCCAGCTGTATTAAACGAAGTAGCAAGAGGATTGACAGGCCGCTCGAATCAACAAAACACAATATCATTACTCAATCTATTGGATGAAAATGCATTAAACCGTATTGCCGAATCAACGGGTAAACGACTTTGGAAAGGATTCTTATCATTCGGTACAGCCAGTGCCGCTATTCTTGGTATGGTTACCATCATACAAATTATCAAATACATTATCGACACGGTGATACACGGCTATGCTCTGCACTCCATCTATGGTTGGGGAATTCAGATACTCGCAGCCGTTTGGGACTCGATCGCTAACTTGCTCCTTCACTTAAACAACCAACAAGGATCTCAACAAGCTGAAACCCCAAACAAAGAACAGGACCTCGAAGCAGGCATTGACCCTCCCGCAATCGCATCAACCCTTGAATCTCCCATGACCTACAGAAAATTACAAGAGAAGCTTCACTCTCCTCAAAAGCCAAACGTTGATTTGACTTTTGAAAATAAGGGGGGAGGTGTCACGTCCTCTGGACCTAGCGCCCCATACCCACGTAACTCCAACGATCTATAGGCAGTTAGAAATCTGTATTACCTACAACTGCATTAGTATCCCGACCAACCTTTCTTTCCTTTATCATACGTAGGGCCCGATATTATAAATTGGTACATAATAGTAAGGGTAATGCATACAACCACTGACTACCAAGGTAACCAATATCAAGCATCGATAACCATAGTTTTTAAGATCATACTAGATAAGTGAATTTTAAATAATTAATAAGTTTAAAGGTGTTGGGGAACCAGGAGGACGTTATTAGACCACGCATAAACGCACACAAACACACCTTTATATATATATATATATATATATATATATATATATATATACATATATATATATATATATATATATATATATATATATATATATATATATATATATATATATATATATATATATATATATATATATATTGTAACGTGGCAAAACGTTTGACCTCCTCCTAACCAGCCTTACGCGCGTACCTAGTCCCGCACGAGTCTCGAGTACCGATTCCGCTATTCGAATTCTTACCGCCCTCGTCCACAGGAGCCATGTTGGTCACCTGGCGAGGCACGCCGCTGACCAGAACGAGCAGCGCTCACCGGACGGGTGGCACAGGTGAGAATTACTGATAGCGGAAAAGAAGCAAAAAATAACTTTCCTGCCGATACGTCAGTCTACTGTTTTATTTTACACGATCGTGTGATTGAATACAATCCTATAAGTGGTGGGGTGAAGAAATTAGTATAAAACTCCATCCAGCCGAACCGTAGGGATCAGTTGTGTCCGAGATGGAGTTTGTCATCGATGTGCAGGGTTTCAAAAGACCTTTTGACAACTTAAACGACTTTACGTTGAAAGAGTTTGCAAAAATTGCCGTTGACGAAGAAGCATCATCTTCTACCCTGCTATTTGAACCGCCGTACGAATGGAACTGTTTACCAGCCCGATACAAGAGTGAAAATTTATGGCTCGAGCGCAATCTTCATGGTTTATCTTGGACCTCTGGGGATATATGCTATAAAGATATTAAAATTATTCTACCAAATCTTGTGAAAAATGCCCGAAACATTTACGTGAGAGGATTACATAAAAAGAATTGGTTGCAGGGTATTATAAAAGACGTTCAGATCGTTGATATGTTGGATCTTGGTTGCCCCTCGCTAGAGACATTGAAAAAGACATCTAAAACTACCAATTGTACGCACCACAGTATATCAAATTCAAACTGCTCAGCTCAAAACGTTGCGTTATTGCGTGATTGGTTATTAAAGTATCGCGCTGCAAACCCGGCTATCAAAATCACACCCGATGCAAACCCGGCTTTTGAAATCACACCCGAACGAAAACGTCCACAGATGGATGAAGATATGGTTTGGTGTCATACGTGTCAAACGCATCATCCAAAAGATAAATAATTTTACTATAATTATAAAATAAACTGTGTATCGACGTATTTCTGCAAATAAAGCCTTTCTTAATAGATATATGTGTACCATTTTATCCATCACCCCATAGCTATAGGAGTAGTATAAGGAACACCATTGTGCAGCTTATCGGTAGAATTTACCGCTTCAAACACCTATGTGTGAATATTGTATGCTATGATTACTATAATTAGGCTGTCACTGTTTAAACTATTGGTGGCCGGCTCCTATCTAAAATATAAACTGTAAACTATCGCAGTACGCTATCTTGTTTAGGTTCTATTTTATATTGAATATTATTGTAAGCTGATACATCCTTTCCACGCCGAATGTTTAGGCTGATAAAGACTTCCTGGGTAAGTACATGTTGATTTCTTTGCATAAATATAATTCTTTGGAGGGAGGTGAGGATCTAAACACACTAATTGGGGATGGTCATCCTAGCTTCACTCGAGGTTCAGATCTCTGCAGTGAAACACAACCCTAAATCTAATTGAAAATTTTTTGGAACAACTCTTAGAAATGGGTGGGTCTTGTGAATCTTCTTGTGATTTAGTGAAAGTTATAGTTCTGTGGATTATTGTGATTTTAATTTATTCAATTCGGGTATTTTTTTTTATTTTAGCGCTCTCCAATATTTTTCTAACGCCATGTATGAAGATGGTCGTACCTTTAATAGAGCGATGGGCCCTACCATATGAGGCAGCGTGGCCTCAACGAGAAGCTTCCCTTTGGGAAGCTTTCAACAATCAGGCGCGCTGCTATTCGTCCGTGAGATTCCAAAACAACCCCAAGGTAGGAATCTACTGCGACGAGTGTGTAGTGAAATATCCAGGTCCCTGGGATATGGAAAATGATCACTGGCTCTATCCAGCCGACGTTTGTCCATTTGTATGGTTTTGCGACAATTGTGGAGTCGCACTCCTTAAAGTTCGGTGGACGAAATGCGGCAGATGTTCCGCAGCCTTCCGAGCTTATCTGGCTGGGGATCGCCTTCACAGATACGACGCGATCACCAATCAATTGATAGCTCCTCAACCGACAGAACAACCTACAGTTCTGATCGTTCCTAAGGTACAGGCTATACTTAATCATTCCACCCAAAACCGCAGAATAATTGCAAGATAATATATATAATCAACTATGCATGTTTTTTTTTTTTTTTTGCATTCAAGGTACCGATTGCTGGATCAAGTAAAAAAACTTTTACTACCCTATAAGACGTTGAGCTCGTTCCCGGATTTCATACATATACCTATACCTACATCTAATTTTCATTTTCATCTATTATATATTTTATATTCGTAAGTTTTTGATTTTATATATTGTTTTTAAACGTAGATAATATTCCTTGTTTTTGATATTTTTATATTTCTCATTTTTATCTATTGCATACATTTTCATAAATAAATTTCTTGCTTTATATTTTATACACATCAACAGATTTTCATACATCTTATTTTTATCAAAATATACAAAGAAGAGTTGCTCTATTTTAATTTGCTCCGTTTTATTTTTTCTCTCTCCCATCCTACCAGAGCCTTAGTCAACCACTATAATCTAATCTAAAATATAAACTATAAACTATCGCAGCGCACTAGCTTGTTTAGGTTCTACTTATTATATTCGAGGGATTAGCTACAATATCACGTACACTAGGTTTACGAGGACAAAGAATGAATATTACATAGTTTCGTTTATAATACCTTTATTTCTCAGAACAAAAATCCGTTTCCAATTTTACATAAAGTTATGTGTGTACTTTTGCTCGTTTACAAAAATTTTAGATAGAGTAATAGACAATGTCGAATTATAATAGAACAAATTTTTAGGGTAATTGACAATATATAAGTATACATATACCAATAAAATCAACAACAAAGTGTAGCACATCACTCTATATAGTTGAATTCGATCTGATTATATTGTCCACCAACGTAGTGCAATTGTAGACGATTTTCATCACTAGCCAGCACCATCTTCTCGAACAGATCGTCATCATCGTTCAACGGTTTCGCCATCCGTGCCGGTAGAAACACTGTACAGGTGTTCTCCAAATCCGTCGTTATCCTCAATCCATACTTTGTTTGAACTTTACGAATACTTGTGATCTGATAATTTTTTAAGGCTTTCAGCTCTGACAATTTGATCGTTGGCAGAAACGCATCCAACCGACCAACTTTGTTAATTTTAGATAAATCCATCGTGTTGTTTTAATTGAAATTTAGATTTCTCAAAGTATATTCAATTCGCTTCAGGTTTGATCTGATTTCAATCAGTTTCTTCACTTCTTTAATACTGATCACCAGCAGATTCAATCGTATTTTCAATTCTCTTTGCTGCTTTCGGATATTCTGCATTACTCGAGGATCGGTTGAATACTGATTTTCGGATCTGAATTTTCTCTCTTTTATTCGAACACACGTCGCAAAACAGGAAACTCCAGAGATAAGAAATAGGGAGAGAGATATCGAACTTCTGAACGATCATCACGGTGTTTCAACGTTTGATTGTAATTGCAACTGGACATACGCTACTATCAAATCCATACAGTCCTGAACCCGCTACCATATGCGGACATACTTACCTTATCGAAACGGTGCTACTTTTATACGCACGAAAGAACACGCTTTACCCCGGAAACTCCGGGCACAGGCTTGCCGATATCAGACCTCCCATTATTCGATTCTCGTGACCTACATACACAAGCGCCGATTTATCAGAAGCCGCCATTTTGAAATTCGCAAATACCCAACAGGTAAGTGCTAGAATCGTCATTTCCAAAATTGTAGGGGGGCTAATTATAACGTCACCGGATATATAGGTATACAATGGTGAGGGGGGTTGGAGGGGGCTTATGATAACGGTCAACTAATCAGACGGCGGACACCTGATAGTGTGACATCATCTTCCTCCCTCCAACCCCTCACACGGACACGGGAGGACACGCATGTGTATGAACGTGTACGTGTGCACTAACACGCGATAGTGTGACATCGGCTTCCCCCTCCAGACCCTCACACGGACACGGGAGGGCTTGCATGTGTGTGTACGTGTACGTGTGCACTAACACGCGTTTCTCCAGAACCCGCCTAGACCATCTACTTTCCCGTCGTCTTGGTTTCCCTGGTCCTTGTTCTTTTGTTGGCCACTACGTCCTTTGTCGACCTTCGCTCGTTTTGCAGAATTTTCTCGATTCGGCCCTCCAAACTTACGCTTGCCGCGGAAGCTGCTGCTGTTCATTGGTCGATGAACGTTTTTGCTGTGTTGTCTTGATGATGACACATATTTCGATGATGTAGTCGATTCACTCTGCTTATTCTTTCGTATCGAGCACTCTCTCGCAATATGTCAAATTTTGCCACACTCGTAGCATTGAGGTTTGCCTTCATTTGGACATTCGTCAGCATGATGACCCTGACCGCCGCATCCATAGCATCGGTTCTTTGAATCATGTTTTCTTACACTCAGTGCCGCAGGTTTCGTGTCGTTTGTTTGTGTTTTGTTTGCTTCGTGCTGGATTATGAATGCCTTCAACTGATCGTACGTAAGGCCCTTTCCAGTTGAATTCGTAGTCATAAACTCAATCGACTGAACCTGTGGTATAGCAGTTGTGATCGCGTTGAAGAATGCATCCCTCTTTTCGTCGTGTGAAAGTGGATTCACGTTTGGGAGACTGTCATAGTTTCGCACCAATTCTTCAAACCGATCCCAGAATTCCGCAGCTTTCTCTTTGCTTGGAACATATTCCATGTTGTACAGTCGTTTTCGGATTGTCATTGAAGTCAAATTCGTCTCATATCGTTTCATTTCCTTGATCTTGTTTATAATCTCGATTGGATCCTTGATTTTATCGATTTTTGAATAATAATTCTGATCCAGTCTGTTGATCAGGATGTCTCTAACTTTGAACGTATGTTTCTCTCTCGTTGCATCGTCCACCGTAAAGTTGGGTTTTTCGTTCGGATTGATAATATAGAGCAAATCCAGAATTCTCAGTTCAGACGTGAGAAAATCCATGAAATGTTCATATTTTGTTTGATGTGTCAATTTATATACTCTCGCTTGCTCGTATCTTTGCCCACAAGTTCGACTCGTATTTTCTCGCTTATTTCCTTGACAACATCCGTTCCCGAAGTACTTGGACGACCTACGTTTGTATTTGAATTATGATCCTTTTGTCTCATTTCATTCCGTGTCAACTCAATTATTTCGTCGCGGCGAATACCAGGTTCAGTATTTCTCGCTTCTGAGTTTACTGCCGTAGATCCTGATATTGCCTCATCCCTCTCGTTTTGTCGTTCGATACTTCCGGAATCTTGATTGCCCGATTTACGAGGATGATTCCCATCAATTTTGTCAATTAGGGCAGTCATCCCCTTCAAGAAAATTTTTGTCATATCCTTTTGCGTGGTTGTCAGAGCGTCTATTTCCTTCACGACTTTGTTCAAAACAGTTTTATTGTCATCTTGATCCCTCATCTCACCCGTCTCTAATGATTTGTTGCTGTCAGAATCTTCGTGACGTCTGTCGATCTCGTTCTCTTTATCAACCGAAGAATTCGGATTGCTGTCGTTGCCGGACATGATCAGCTTGAGGCCTTCTCGCTCTTTGTCCTCAACTGCTCTCATGACAACTTTCCGCTCGTTTTCACCGAGAGTATCCAGCCCTGGATTTAACACTCGTTACAGCAATCGTAAATTTCTGGAGGATTTTCGCTTACTATTCTTTCGACCGAACACAAGTCAAATGGAAAAAAGCAAGTAAGCATTGCGGCATCCGAACACAGGAATACCTCAACGCATGCTAAGACTCCCACTGTGTCAGAGCGCACAGCGGATAACACTGTAAGAGATATTTATTTATTATTATTTTCCTTATTTCCTCCGGGAAAATTTGATACGTGCGTGACAACACGCTCTTTCATTAAGCGTGCGTGATCCTCTCCGAATTTACGCACCCACTCAGCTTCAGAGCGCACAGCGGATATAACCTCATGAGTAGCGCAACAGAGAAAACTCGCAGTTTATTATCCATTCGGATTTTATTTTTCCTTTCGAGCGCCTCGTTATTCTATTAAATTAGCTCTCGTTATTAATAGAAAGATCAGTTCTTACCAATATAATATTCCGTGCCAGATTCAGTAGAGAAAATAATCCGTTCTCCGATGCAGGTTACTGAGATCTGGGTGGAGTTTGCCGAATTCGAAAATCTCTCGGTGCGTGCGGTAAAATGCCAACAACGTCAGACTATCTGTGTAGACATCCACATATTTATTCTGTTAAATATATATAATTCTTTTCCTTCGGTTTAATAGAGACAGATCTTTGTGAAAATATTTTATTCATGCACTCGTTTTCTATTTTCAAAGGAAAGATTACACTCTTACCCAATCATACCGGCGCCAGTATGAACGTGTTCATACTCGAGCGTCAAGCAAACATGGACACAATACGTGTAAATCTTTGTATCGAATACTCAATCTTTTTCTACACACATATCCAAACGCTTGTCTATCATTACTTAGCAATATTACCACACATTTTGAGAACTTTGGATACATCTATATGTATTGTTCACACAGGCTTGAACTACGCGTATATGTGTATTCATCGGTGTGCGTTTGCTCGTTCGATCCCTCGATCGTTCCTCTTCCTTTCGTAAACAGTGGTGCCATCTCTCTCGTTTTTTTCTTTTCCTTCCTGCTCGACACTCATCTCTCTCATCGACGCTCGTTCCTCTCGCTAACGCTCGTTGTTCTCTCGTCGGAGCTCCCTCTCTCTCACTCTTTCGTCCGTATGCTCGTCTCGGTATAACGCGGTCTCCCGGTTTGTTTACATTTTGCTGTTGCCGAGCGCCCTCTATACCGGCGTATAATATAACGCGCGCAATATACCCGATAACGGACAAGTCGCGACTTGTTTCGACCCCTTTGCCTAATTCTCTATGTGCCAGCCATTTTGACAGACTTTTTCGTTATTGTTTCTCTGTCTATTCAGCTTTCGAGAATTTTTCCACGGCCTCTTTTCTGATTTTACGAATTTTCGCACTTCGACACTCGCGATGAATACACATTTAATTTTTGCCTGATTTCGCACCAAGATTTTCGTTTTATTTTACTTACCCCTCAAATCAGAGGCAGTCTCTGTCGTTTCCCTGTTATCTGCCATTCTGCCAGGGGTTTTCGGCTTCTTCCTTCTTTTCGTTAAGGCCCATCCCTAGTCGCCCACCTCCTTTTTGCCGAAAAAGGGGCGGGGGAGGCACATCTCGATTATTATCCGGGCCCAGGCGTCGAAGACGCAAAAATAAAATGCAGAGCGGCGATTCTATTTCAATTCCAAACACATACGTCCGAAAATATGTTTGTTTTATGTGAAAATAGAGCTGCAGCACCGCTTTTAGATTTGTCAAATGTCAATTTCCTCGGCGGCCATTATTATGTAGCTGTACGCCGAGTTTCGCTTGTCCGGGAGGTAAGTGGCGCCACGAATATATTGCTCCGACGCAAGAATAGTACACTAAGAGAGTGATATCCTTGGGTCCGACGGTAAGTGTAGGAGTCTGTGGGCAGGACGCGCTTGGTATTCTGTGGGTAAGACCGCTCTGGCAGGCCGCCATGTTACACGGTGCGTGATCTCTCCGACTCACCGATCGATGTAGTCAGCTGTCAGTGATAAAGACACGCGGAGAGATCACGTACCGTGTAACATGGCGGCCTGCCAGAGCGGTCTTACCCACAGAATACCAAGCGCGTCCTGCCTACAGACTCCTACACTTACCGTCGGACCCAAGGATATCACTCTCTTAGTGTACTATTCTTGCGTCGGAGCAATATATTCGTGGCGCCACTTACCTCCCGGACAAGCGAAACTCGGCGTACAGCTACATAATAATGGCCGCCGAGGAAATTGACATTTGACAAATCTAAAAGCGGTGCTGCATCTCTATTTCCACATAAAACAAACATATTTTCGGACGTATGTGTTTGGAATTGAAATAGAATCGCCGCTCTGCATTTTATTTTTGCGTCTTCGACGCCTGGGCCCGGATAATAATCGAGATGTGCCTCCCCCGTCCCTTTTTCGGCAAAAAGGAGGTGGGCGACTAGGGATGGGCCTTAAGACTTCCTTTTTGTTCTGGAATTTTCCTTATCCGCACGCTATTCCAATTATTTCACAGAAACTTTTCACTGGCGCAGTGGAAGCGTGCTGGGCCCATAACCTTTTGGAAACTTGTTGTACGGCCAAAGGAAAACAACACCCGTATTTATAAAGTATTTATTCGTTATAATTGGCACACGTTATATGGTAATAATATGAATATGTAATATCGCTCGTAGCAACACGCGGTCCGTATTCTCTCGTTGTCCGCTAAGCAGGAAGTCAGCACCGTAGCCGGCGTCTCGAGCGTGAGAAGTGGGGGAAAAAGTATAGAGGGCCGTACGATAAGGGCGCCTACTTCTAACAAAAACGTTACGGACTTCAATGCAAAATACTTTTTTGTTAAATGGATAAAAAAATATGGAACGCTGTATAAACCAGGTATGGCAGTATGTATAGGGGACGATGATGGAACGCCAGAGTTTGCTATCATACAATATACATATAATAATGCAAAAAGAAGAGATCGTTTTTGTTTGCCAAGGAATAGAAACTGTATTTATTCAACACATTTCTGCATACGAAATGTGCTCTAAAGATTTTTATCCTAAATTATTCAATCTGACGAACTTGCTACACCATATGCCTACTCATGTAACGAAAATGAATGGTTGTGAATTTCTTGTCATAAGAAGTATGTTATAGTTTATAAGTTATTGTTGCTATTGATATTTACGCTAACTATATTCATAAAAATCCAATACAGGATGAAATACCTTTTTCTACCAAAGTTAGAGCGAATAATAATGTTGATACCTATATTATAATAAAAATTGTCGTTTTGCTATCTACAGTTTAATTATTTACACTCTCCAATAACAATGCATAAGTGTGCCTAGAAAAATATGCAACTCAGGTTTGCCCATGTATGTAGCCTATATAGGGTGGCCCTTATTTTGGTCGTGTTCGATATCTATTACTTCCATGGGCTAGAATTTCTTCCAATAAATGAGCAAACATGTCACCAAGACCTCAAACTCGTAGCTCAATTTGGGAAAATTCTAGCTCATGGAAGTAATAGAATTCGAACATGATCAAAATAAGGACCACCCAAATGTAGCCAGACGAATGCTGAATACTAGTCTACAGCCGTACAAAATAGCAAGATAGTATAGCTCCGTGAGCTATACTGATCCTTGTCGGTCTACTACGACGTATGGTTGCATTTCCGTTATGATTTTTCTACTTTGCAAATAATAATATGGCTCCACCAATTATACGGTCTTATTCTCCCAAACATGACTGTTGACTTGGATTTGCTACGATATAACCTTGGATACACCTTCCCGGATTGTCTGCCGTATAAATAACTGTATGGCTGTATCAAACATAGTGTCTTTTTCTGCTAAACATGACTGTTGGCTTGGATTTAGTATATTTCGCATGCTTGAATACAGCAATAACAATGCTCATAACGAGAATAACGCTCCAAACATATTCGTATGATCACAGAGACAATATAGTATGCTAGTTGCTATATTAAGCATACAATATGGCTGGATTAAACAGAATTATGCCTACCATTCCTAATTTTTTTTCTCCGTGTGAAACTCACGAAAACATGTGTCATGCAGGAGTACAAACGGTCATGTGTCAACTAAGGGAAAGGTTTTGGATCATTGGCGTGAGAAAAGCAGTACGATCCGTTATTTATAAGTGCATTGTATGCAAAAAACACAGCGTCAAACATGTACAAGTAAATCCAGCTCCGTTGCCAGTACACCGTGTAAAGAATGCAGCCGTATTTGAGGTAACTGAAGTGGATTTTGCAGGATCCGTATTCTTACGTGGACAGCAAAAGGGCTGGATTTGCTTATTTACCTGCGCCGTATATCCCGCGGTACATTTGGAACTGGTCACATCGTTATCCACCAAAACATTTTTAGATTGTCTCCGCCGTTTTATAGGCCGTCGAGGTAGGCCAAATATCATATATAGTGACAACGGAACAAATTTCACTGGGACGGATAACGCCCTTGGCAAATTGAATTGGAGTGTAATCTCAAATTTTAGTTCAGCGAAACGAATTGAGTGGCATTTTAACCCAGCCTCCGCGCCGTGGTGGGGAGGATGGTGGGAGCGTTTGATAGGTTTACTCAAAAGTATTCTGCGTAAAGTTCTTGGAAAATCGTGTTTAAATTTTGAAGAAATGTGTACCGTTCTTGCGATTGCGAAATAATCCCGAATTCTCGTCCGTTAACATACATGTCAGGGGAGCCCAATGATCTGAAAACGCTCACCACAGCGATGTTTTTACACGGTATCAAAGAAACAGAAACTCCGGATCTGGATATACTAAACAAAGTGGATTTAAATTCGGAATTTAAACATAAGCAGGAAATTATAGAACATTTAAGAAAACGAGTCAGCTGGTTTCCAAAAACGGGGTTGAAGAATCCCGACGAATTAAGGAGGGAGATCTCGTGTTAATCGGCGATGATAATCATAAGCGTGTAAACTGGCCAGTAGCTCGCATTGAAAGATTGATTGTTGGCCGAGATGGGGCAGTCAGAGTCGTCGAGTTAAAAACTAAGGAAGGTCGGTGTAAACGACCAATCCAACGTATATATCCGTTAGAAATAAGTAGTGAAGAAAATGTAGAAGCTGAAATTTTGCGAAAGAAAACAAGTGAAAAAGAGATGCGCAAAGAATCAGTCGAACAAAAGCCTGACGAACCAAAAACCTCAGTTTCTCCAGAGATAGTAACGAGAAGTCGGCGTATTGTTAAGGCGCTTTTAAAGTCGCTAGAAAATGGCGGCGCGGGCCCCTATCTCCGCGGTAATGCAGAGCTTCGTACCGAGGTACCTCCGCACACTGCTAGGTAGCGCGGAGTTCGGTACCGCGGTACCTCTGCACACCGCTAGGTGGCGCAGCACGCATCTGCTAACCGACTTCAGGAGTAGAAATCTGATTAGCCGATGCTTGCCGCATTATGAAAATTCGTGAGTCTTTCACGACAATGCCCATCAGCATCGCAATGTATGCAATCAATTACACAAAATCATGATCCGATTACCTCGGAAAGTATTTACGTACATACATAAATGTGTGTTAATTCAGTATTCAACGAATGTCAAATAGATAATAAACCAAACTTTGATTTCATCTGAAAAATTCTTTCACTGTTATTTTATCTACGACAAGTCGATAGAATTAATAAATCAATACAGAGATTGAAAACTACGGATTTCCCATACAACTGACGAGTAACTTTCGTTTGTCGCTCTTTGACAGAGCAGTGCTTACTAGTGAAAAACTTATCTCACCGCTAATACATCTAGGACAGGGCCGTAGAATTCATAAATCAATACAGAGATTGAAAAATATAGATTTCCCATACAACGGACGAGTAACTTTCGTCTCTCGCTCTTTGACAGAGCGGTGCTTACTAGTGAGAAACTTATCTCACCGCTAATACATCTAGGACAGGGCCATAGAATTAATAAATCAATACAGAGATTGAAAACTATGGATTTCCCATAGAAATGACGAGTAACTTTCGTCTCTCGCTCTTTGACAGAGCGGTGCTTACTAGTGAGAAACTTATCTCACCGCTAATACATCTAGGACAGGGCCATAGAATTCATAAATCAATACAGAGATTGAAAGTATGGATTTCCCATACAACTGACGAGTAACTTTCGTCTCTCGCTCTTTGACCGAGCGGTGCTTACTAGTGAGAAACTTATCTCACCGCTAATACATCTAACAAGTAACACTACCCAAGTGTCACTCTCCGATTTCACTCAAACCATGACGAACTTTTAGAACAGTGAAAAATAATCGACACGTATTTTTTTGGATCGGCAAAGGAGCCATTTCAAGGGTGGAAATCACCCTTTGAAGTAAAATATTCAATCGATAATTTGAGGTAATCCAAAAATGTCAACATTCGACAAGTTGAAAAAAAAAGTCATAATAAAATGTTGAACTACGTTGGATTTTTAAAGTAATTCGAAAATAATAATATTTTACGAATTCCATTTTGAACAAATCAATAAAAAAAGAAGTGAAAATAAGATTTTGAAATACATGAGAAAAATTGTAAGCAAAAAATTATTTAGCTATACAAAATAAAAATAAAAAATAATAAAAAAGGAGAAAAATCTCGCCACCTCCTCGTTGGTTATTCCTGGGTTCGGCAAAGAGCGAGATGTGAGGTAGGTACTCGACAGAGCCATGTAGTGACAATTTTCGATTTTTCCAGCGAAAGCACGTTTTGGTTCAGTGATACGTTAAAAATCGATATTTTATCTATTTTGGTCATTTCCGTATTTTTAATTTACCTCACAAAGAGTTCATTGAACAAAAAAAAAAGGTGTTTCATTTGGCAAATCGCAAAAGAATTCCGAATACGTGATAATAATATGAACTTTAACACAAGATTACCCTCACTTGACCTTGGCAATATCGATAAAGGTCGATTAAACTCCACTATTCGATGCATCGTTGGAAACCCTATAACTTTTGTGGAAGACATTTTCTTCCAAAACGCCTCGTGTCAAAGTTATCCCGCCCTTTTCTAACAGGGTCGAAAGTTCAAAGGATGATTTCCACTCTTGAAATGGCGCCTTTGCCGATCTAAAAAAATACATGTCGATTATTTTTCACTGTTCCAAAAGTTCGTCATGACTTGAGTGAATTCGGAGAGTGAAACTTGGGTAGTGTTACTTGTAAGACAATTAGGCTAGAAAATTAATAAAATACAGAATTAATAAACACAGAAATGACGAGTAACTTTCGTCTCTCGCTCTTTTACAGAGCGGTGCTTACTAGTGAGAAACTTATCTCACCGCTAAATACATCTAAGACAAGGCTAGAGAATTAATAAAATACAAAATTAATAAACATAGAAATGACGAATAACTTTCGTCTCTCGCTCTTTGTCAGAGCAGTGCTTACTAGTGAGAAACTTATCTCACCGCTATTACATCTAGGACAAGGCCATAGAATTAATAAATCAATACAGAGATTGAAGACTATGGATTTCCCATAGAAATGACGAGTAACTTTCGTCTCTCGCTCTTTGACAGAGCGAAGCTGACTAGTGAGAAACTTATCTCACCGCTAAATACATCTAAGACAAGGCTGGAGAATTAATAAAATACAGAATTAATAAACATAGAAATGACGAATAACTTTCGTCTCTCGCTCTTTGTCAGAGCGGTGCTTACTAGTGAGAAACTTATCTCACCGCTATTACATCTAGGACACGGCCATAGAATTAATAAATCAATACAGAGATTGAAAACTATGGATTTCCCATAGAAATGACGAGTATCTTACGTCTCTCGCTCTTTGGCAGAGCGGTGCTTACTAGCGAGAAACTTATCTCACCGCTAATACATCTAGGACAAGGCCATAGAATTAATAAATCAATACAGAGATTGAAAACTATGGATTTCCCATAGAAATGACGAGTAACTTTCGTCTCTCGCTCTTTGGCAGAGCGGTGCTTACTAGTGAGAAACTTATCTCACCGCTAAATACATCTAAGACAAGGCTAGAGAATTATTAAAATACAGAATTAATAAACATAGAAATGACGAATAACTTTCGTCTCTCGCTCTTTGTCAGAGCGGTGCTTACTAGTGAGAAACTTATCTCACCGCTATTACATCTAGGACACGGCCATAGAATTAATAAATCAATACAGAGATTGAAAACTATGGATTTCCCATAGAAATGACGAGTATCTTACGTCTCTCGCTCTTTGGCAGAGCGGTGCTTACTAGCGAGAAACTTATCTCACCGCTAATACATCTAGGACAAGGCCATAGAATTAATAAATCAATACAGAGATTGAAAACTATGGATTTCCCATAGAAATGACGAGTATCTTACGTCTCTCGCTCTTTGGCAGAGCGGTGCTTACTAGCGAGAAACTTATCTCACCGCTAATACATCTAGGACAAGGCCATAGAATTAATAAATCAATACAGAGATTGAAAACTATGGATTTCCCATAGAAATGACGAGTAACTTTCGTCTCTCGCTCTTTGGCAGAGCGGTGCTTACTAGTGAGAAACTTATCTCACCGCTAATTACATCTAAGACAAGGCTAGAGAATTAATAAAATACAGAATTAATAAACATAGAAATGACGAGTAACTTTCGTCTCTCGCTCTTTGTCAGAGCGGTGCTTACTAGTGAGAAACTTATCTCACCGCTACTACATCTAGGACAAGGCCATAGAATTATTAAATCAATACAGAGATTGAAAACTATGGATTTCCCATAGAAATGACGAGTAACTTTCGTCTCTCGCTCTTTGGCAGAGCGGTGCTTACTAGTGAGAAACTTATCTCACCGCTAATTACATCTAAGACAAGGCTAGAGAATTAATAAAATACAGAATTAATAAACATAGAAATGACGAGTAACTTTCGTCTCTCGCTCTTTGTCAGAGCGGTGCTTACTAGTGAGAAACTTATCTCACCGCTACTACATCTAGGACAAGGCCATAGAATTATTAAATCAATACAGAGATTGAAAACTATGGATTTCCCATAGAAATGACGAGTAACTTTCGTCTCTCGCTCTTTGTCAGAGCGGTGCTTACTAGTGAGAAACTTATCTCACCGCTAAATACATCTAAGACAAGGCTAGAGAATTAATAAAATACAGAATTAATAAACATAGAAATGACGAATAACTTTCGTCTGTCGCTCTTTGTCAGAGCGGTGCTTACTAGTGAGAAACTTATCTCACCGCTATTACATCTAGGACAACGCTACAGAATTCGTAAATTGATACAGAGATTGAAGAGTAATTAATAATGTAATGAAGCGAATCCAAAATAAAGGTTCGCATTTCCACAAGGTCAAGCTGGCAAGCAAGCCGAAGTTGCAAGTTCTCACCCCAAAGCAGGGCTGCGGTCCACGTTTGTGGCAAAATATTCCGTTACATTATATGAAAAATGTAATAAAATCTATGGATCACTGATCCCTGTCGACAATTAGTCGAGTTACAAACAAGCAGAGCTACAACATCTGGCCCCGAAGCAGAACATATTCCAGAAGATTCAATTTCTCATTCGATTCCTATAAATGAATAAAATCAATAGATCAGTAAAATTAATCCACAATAAAGACTTCTGTCGAAAATCAATCATCCTTGCCCTGAAGCAGGATAGTCTATGTTTGTGAAAAATTATTTTAACAAAATCTATCTGAAATTGAATAAAATCTATGGATCACGGATCAAACAAAGCGACAAGTCCTAGCCCTGAAGCAGAGCGGTAGTCCACGTTTGTGGAAATTATTCTAGTTTTATAAAAGTATGTAGATTCATAAATCAATAATACGAACCCACCGTGGATATCCCTGTCTTAACTGATTGACGTGTCAAGCAACCACAGTTTTGCCCAAAGTTGAGCAATTATTGTTTGAATAGAGATAAGTTATTATCCGAAATATCCCAAAATTCCGTCCAATGCCAAGTAACAATCCGCGATTTATCAGAAGCATTGATTATATCCTCTGCTTCGTTGCATGTTCTAGCACGTTGTGCTGTTTGAGGTTAGGCGGGAGTCGGCTGCAATCACGATCGTAAATAATTTCAACGAAACGAATAGCAATAGCGAGGTCAACTTATACATCTGTACTTTGTAAAAACTTAAGATCGCATAATTCTTTAGTAATCATGTTACCTGCGTTGCACTAAGAACAAACAAACAGCTAATCGCCACAACGCGGCACGTGTTTCCAGAGCCGGCATCGCCTGTCACGACTCACGAACGCTCTCGTCTAAAGCGCGGGAAATACCGTACCACGTGGCGTATTCGCATTTATTATAACTATTATAGACTCATTGACTGAAGATCTAGTCAACTCACAGTGGATTTCACCCGTACCTACAATTGCTAGAATCGTTAATTTCTTTGTATTTCACCAACGAACGAAAAAACCATAAGCAATACGGACCGAAAAAACAAAACCACAAGTGAAACACTGACGAAATTCTAATTTTTTTTTTGGCGAAATTTGGATTTCTAAATCGACAATCTTCACTACGATGCAAAGACAAACTATGTGAATTTTGTCGAATTTTTTAAACTAGCGTCACATCATTCGCGCGCTCCGTGCGCGGTAAAACCGGGATTCAGAGTCTTTGTCTTGTATATTCTTCTATCCTCGTAATCCTTTTATAGCTGTATTATAATTGACGATTGATCTGTCTCAAATGAATAAATAAATCACAAGTCATGAACGGTAAGTGACACAAAAAAAATTGTTGAACAAAAAGATAGAAAATTTAATTACCTACTAGAAAGGTTGTTACAATCTTTTGCCTAAAGTGCACGATAACGGTGATATAGGCAGATAAAGTTTTTCTCTAAATGAAAGATATGCACACACAGGGGTGCGATTCCATAACTTTTATCACTGCTATCACTGTCATACCCACACACACATTCCGCTGTATCACTCGTATGTACGACGTGAAGTCATCGCACGTATTGATCCTATGATATTTATCGACAGTGATAGCAGTGATAAAAGTTATGGAATCGCACCCCAGGGGTGCGATTCTGTAACTTTTGCGCTAACTTAGCACATGTGCTAAATTTTTTCCCCGATTCTACGCCAATGCACGTCCCCGCTAGCACCCGTTCACCCCCGGTAGCGCCAATAAGCTCCATTTTCGGGTGTCAACAAGCGGGGGTCGCCATGCAACTGCACGAGGATGAACAATCGAACCAAAGGAAAGACTGGTTCTGTGATAAAACTCGGGCGATCGAGTGCTATCTAAATGAATTTTTATCACCTGCCGTAACGCAACTCTCAGAGGCTTCGCTAACTATAGCGATCGGGTGCTATCGAAAAGAATTTTCAGCGCCTGTCGTTAACGAGACTCTATAATATATTCCTTATTTTTTTATCGAATATGCATCGTATAAAAATGTTATCATTTTTTATTAAATTGATATTTCAATTACTTTTCAAGAAAATTAAAATTAAAATTCTATGAGATAAATGTTTATCGAATTTACGTGTATTCTGTAACTCCCCGTATAAATAACGTACTTTTTAAATGTTCGCGTATGTTATGGGCATACGTATAGGGCATTATACGCAAGATCTTCTATGGTGGTAGGTACTACCTCTGAAACAATCTCATAATTTTTATGGAATGGTTTTTCGAATAATTTTTGCGTTACAAAAATATTCTTTATTGGAATACCCTTTCGGTACGTGCGTCGCGCAACTCGACACGAATTGTCATTTTCTATGATGAATATTTTGCTCTTTATAGACAAGTAACAACCAAACCTTTTGAGGTAAGTGTCGATTTTTTATCACGTACAAATGTTTCAATAGTTTTTCATTTTTTAAATCATTTTACAGCAAATACATACTCCAAAAGTTATGATGGTCCGTAACTTTGAACATTTTTGCCGCTTTGTAAAATCTTATAAAATTCTAAAGAATTCAGTGTGAAATTTAGAATTTTTTAATGCAAGTTCCATGGTGGGTCGAGTTCTCCTTATAGGCTTTTCGTACACTCGCAATTTTTATAATTCAATCAAACTGTGTGGACGTCTTTGATTTGCTTTTTGATGAGCGTTTCTCGTTCAAAGATTGTTGTATTCGATGAACAAAAAATGTTCGTGATGCAAATCGTCAGTGTATGTATGCTGCTGGGGTGAAAATGCTCAAAAAATGCTCAAAAAATTCTCAAAAAATTCCGAAAAAATTCTCATTTTAAGGTGCTCACATACCGGTAAAAATGCTCGAGAAATACTACAAAAATTCTGGAAAAATTCTGATTCTCAGGTGTTTTCGTTGTAAACATTTCTCTAGAGTTTCAGATTTTTAAACGAATAATTGCGGACGTGAGGGACAGAAAATCGTAACTTCGGAAAACCCCACGTTATTTGAACGTCAATTTCAAGGGCCCGGTGGCACCATCAAATATTATAATAAAAATTTCGAACTTCGGGAAAATTTTTTTTTATTGATTTGAAAAAGTTTTATCCACTCTGAACGAAAAATTTCAAAAAAAGTCAAAATAACTGTCACCCTAACATACATACCTATACATATACTATATGTATGTTTATATACTATATACTGTGAGTTTTTCTATCTGCGGAACGACCCGTGCGTTAAGCTCATGTTCAGGTTGAGAACCGTAGCCCCCACGGCTATCCCCACCCTCAAGATTATTCGTCAAAATACCCTAAATATTAGGGATTGTTGAAAATGATGAAAAATTAAATTTGGACAATCATCTAAGGTAATAATGAAGCAATTGAACATGAGCTGAACGCACGGGTTGTTCCGCAGATAGAAAAACTCAGGGTATGTAAGTTGGGGTGACAGTTATTTTGACTTTTTTGGGAATTTTTCGCTCAGAGTTGATAAAACGTTTTCAAACCAATAAAAAAAAAATTTCCCGAAGTTCGAAATTTTTATTATAATATTTGATGGTGCCACCGGGCCCTTGAAATTGACGTTCAAATAACGTGGGGTTTTCCGAAGTTACGATTTTCTGTCCCTCACGTCCGCAATTATTCGTTTAAAAATCTGAAACTCTAGAGAAATGTTTACAACGAAAACACCTGAGAATCAGAATTTTTCCAGAATTTTTGTAGTATTTCTCGAGCATTTTTACCGGTATGTGAGCACCTTAAAATGAGAATTTTTTCGGAATTTTTTGAGAATTTTTTGAGCATTTTTTGAGCATTTTCACCCCAGCAGCATACATACACTGACGATTTGCATCACGAACATTTTTTGTTCATCGAATACAACAATCTTTGAACGAGAAACGCTCATCAAAAAGCAAATCAAAGACGTCCACACAGTTTGATTGAATTATAAAAATTGCGAGTGTACGAAAAGCCTATAAGGAGAACTCGACCCACCATGGAAATGCATTAAAAAATTCTAAATTTCACACTGAATTCTTTAGAATTTTATAAGATTTTACAAAGCGGCAAAAATGTTCAAAGTTACGGACCATCATAACTTTTGGAGTATGTATTTGCTGTAAAATGATTTAAAAAATGAAAAACTATTGAAACATTTGTACGTGATAAAAAATCGACACTTACCTCAAAAGGTTTGGTTGTTACTTGTCTATAAAGAGCAAAATATTCATCATAGAAAATGACAATTCGTGTCGAGTTGCGCGACGCACGTACCGAAAGGGTATTCCAATAAAGAATATTTTTGTAACGCAAAAATTATTCGAAAAACCATTCCATAAAAATTATGAGATTGTTTCAGAGGTAGTACCTACCACCATAGAAGATCTTGCGTATAATGCCCTATACGTATGCCCATAACATACGCGAACATTTAAAAAGTACGTTATTTATACGGGGAGTTACAGAATACACGTAAATTCGATAAACATTTATCTCATAGAATTTTAATTTTAATTTTCTTGAAAAGTAATTGAAATATCAATTTAATAAAAAATGATAACATTTTTATACGATGCATATTCGATAAAAAAATAAGGAATATATTATAGAGTCTCGTTAACGACAGGCGCTGAAAATTCTTTTCGATAGCACCCGATCGCTATAGTTAGCGAAGCCTCTGAGAGTTGCGTTACGGCAGGTGATAAAAATTCATTTAGATAGCACTCGATCGCCCGAGTTTTATCACAGAACCAGTCTTTCCTTTGGTTCGATTGTTGATCCTCGTGCAGTTGCATGGCGACCTCCGCTTGTTGACACCCGAAAACGGAGCTTATGGGCGCTACCGGGGGTGAACGGGTGCTAGCGGGGACGTGCATTGGCGTAGAATCGGGGAAAAAAGTTAGCACATGTGCTAAGTTAGCGCAAAAGTTACAGAATCGCACCCCAGGTCAATACAGTTTTTCTTATAATGGCGCCACTAAATGGGACGAAATTTGTAAGGATATTGTTTACTTATATATGGGGCATTCCAGCCACAACCGAGCGGCGATTACCTCTTCATTTTTTTTTTTTCGTGACGCCGATTTTTTTCAGTTACTTTTCGACAAAAAAAAACATACGTATTTCTCAAAAAAAATTATTTTTCATCCTCTTCCGTTTCAACAACCTCCAAAGTAGAATTTTTTTTCGCCTAGTGTATTCTCCGATTTTTTTCAAATAAATTCACTAAAAAGTACATTAAAAACCGCAACTTTTGATCGCTATCTCATCATGGGAAAATCATTTTTCTATTTTTTCTATTGGTATTAAACTGTGAAAAATATGTTTTTAATAGTAAAAAGGAGCAAGTACACAAATAACGTTGTTGATGCTATTATTTATTGAATCATAACTGGTAAATAATAATAATATTTATTAATTAATAAAAATAATCCTTTTTTGATCCTTAATTATTACACGTTTTTAGTAATCCATCCTTCGAATTTGGCATACCAATATCGTTATTGTCATCGAATAGGTACCCAAAAATTACCGCACCGAACGTAAAACAATATTCCACAGACAGGATAGATACTCTCGCTATTAACTCCGATACCGACGAGTAAGAATCATGGTCGTCATTTTTGTGTACAACCCTACGCTAAGCTCAGCTATCAATGTACATACAAGAATAGAATATTTAATTACCTACAGAATAATCGTAAACGTGATGCTGTATAACCCTCAGTCACAAATACACGACCGAAAAGTCATCGATATTCCCTAAACTGAGAATGACAGATTAATTCAAAACAGAAGACACGATCACATATCTGAAAGTAAAAAATTCAAACCGCCAATCGGCAAACGAATAAAATACATGCGAGATTTCGATTTACATGCGATATTTCGAGAATCCTGGGTCAGGGTTTTTTTAAGTTTGGACAATCTTTGAACTTCGCAATTTCATTTGTCATAGGTACGGAACAAGGGCGTAGCCACGATAGTGCGGGCCCCCTTTTTATTTAGTCAAGCGACAAATAATTTTGGAAAAGAAGTCTTGTCAAGGCATAGCCAAAACCTCCGTACACTAGTCCTGAAATAAGATTTAGATTGATTTCAATCAAACAATTTTCCAATAAGTACTTTATATCACGTTTTCTCGTTTTTGCCCTCCCATGGAGAAAATCCTATAGCTACGCTCTTGTTCCGGAACGCAACTCTGACTGATTTGAGTTCAGTATACTGCAACGATTCTCGGGCAGATTTTCAGGTGCCTCCCACACCTATGCTATTGACTTTAGACATATGCTCTCGCTGACTTTTTTGTGGGAAATTTTATGCACTACAAGATTGTTCCTATACAATTTTTGTCTATCTGGCACGGTTCTCGCAGCGTTCACGGTTACAGCTAACGGCGCGCAAATTATTCATTATTTTGTACGGTTTTTTTTTTTAATTTTTTCTGCACTCTTTTGCAGACTAATTTTTTGCGCTTAACTTGGATTTATGATCAGTGGATCATCCCTTACACGTCAATATATATTTTTTTTCGTCCCGGAATTACTTGCATATGATGCCTAAAATCGGTGTAACTCGACCGGCCTATGCACATACACATGTAAAGCAGGCCAGCGTTCAGTGTTTGTCAAAGTTCTCGTCATTTACCAGCAAGACTTAGAGGCGTCAAGAGCGGACGCAAAAACAAAAGAACAAAAAAAAACCGACATGCCTGGACGTGGCGAGGGACGAGGCCGTGGACGTGGAGGTAAGTGTCTTCTAAACTGTATATTCTTGAAATGAAACCATATAATTTTATTGAATATTGTGAAGCGCATAAAATATAGTTTTCTAAAAAATAATCACATTACTTCATTTCAACGAGCCGTCCAACAAGAAAATCGCTCGCTAAAAATTGATACATCTTTTGATTATTTATGGGTTTTATAGCAATAAGACGCCTAGGTGCCTCCTGCAGCAGTGAGGAGGATGGGGGCACAGCCCAAAGAGCACAGGTACGTATTTATTTTCCACTTTTATCGTCAATTTCGCTATGTATCCGTCAAATGAATCCCAAATCGTAGTGTTAAAAAATAGTTCTAAAATGTGTATGGTTCCTACGATAACTTGAAAAAGCAGAAATATTGAACGCGTTGAAATATTCGTATTAAATGATTAACTTCGCGAAATATTTGTATTTAATGAGTAACGCAATTACGCGACTAGGCGATTTTGGGCAACACAAAAAAGGTGCGGAATAAAAATCTTTTGACAGCTCATCTGCAACGTTGACAGCCTGTTTCGATTTCAAAGGTCGAAGATGAAGAAATTTCGTTGCATGGTCTTGATAATTCATCAGCCAAAGATACTCGCCGTCAGGAGTCGATTGAAAGTCTACCAGATCGACTTGGCCTCTGCTGTTGAAACCTTTCGATAAAATGGGTTTGATCACAACACCCTTTTGCACTGTTGACCTTTTTCTATTACAAGTCTCGCAGCAACTAATAAAAATCTCGCAGGCGAATCTTGGTATGCGCAATTTTTTCTTCATGTAGTACAACATCCTATCACGACCTCCATGCCCTGTTTGTACATGTGCCTCCCAGAGTTTTGGAAAATATTCCTCAGAAGCAACAATATACACCAAATCATCACTATCACTTTTTCGTTTTACTATAACATGACTTTCATTTCCAATTGTGATCAATTCATACGTTTTAATATAATGATAGATAGCAGAGCTTTTTTTCTCAGTAGTTGTTGCAGTTGCTAAAATATTTCTCACAATGTCTACTTGTTTTTTGTCCCATACACGCCGATTAGATTCGTTTGCACTTCTGTTTTCTTTCAATTTCAGTTCAAACTTCGAACGATCCACAGTGACTGATTCCATTTTCCACAATTTTCCGGATGCGGCGTGATACGTGCGGCGTGTAGTGAGAAACTGATTCGCGATTTATTAGACAGACCTATACTAGTTATTTGATTTCAAACAGAATATAAGTAATCCCAAGAAAGTTATCGAAACAGATGTATTCTGTTCGTACACTATTATCTTACCAATCTCATAGATGTTATGAAAGTTTGTAAACACGGTTTGAAAATGAGAGTCAAAATCAACGAATGAGAAATTCTTCTATTTGCCGGGACCAAGTTGGGCATTTTGCTTAATGCCCAGGCATTAAGCAAAATGACTGATCGAACCAGGCAAATGGACGAATATTTGACTCTTACGCGCGCGTTACGCTATTTGCCGGCATTTTGCTTAATGACTAGGAATTAAGCAAAATGCCTGAAAATGCTTATTGCCTACGACATATACATATACAGCTTGTCGATGCACGTTGAGCGGTGCCGTAAAGTACGATCGAGACAGCACTAGCTTTTCTCTCCGTCTCTATCTTTCTTTCGGTGTCCCGGCAGCAATTTTTCGCAGGAATAGCACAATGTATCGAAATTGTACAGTTTAAATATTATCAAAAATTTGTAGCTTTATAACCTCTCCAAAAGTAATACTGATGTACCATTTCGAATTCAGACTAATATTTATGTTCATTTTGTTCTGATGATTTTTATGATCAATTCGTTCTTTGAGTCGAAAATCAATGCAAAACTTTATAAGATTGTATTCAACATTTATTTAATTTCTTAAACTTTCGCAGTAGTGTAGCAATAAACGAACCTGATTAGCCGTTATTTTCAACATGGATTCATCGGAAATTTGCCATTACACTTTTTTTTTTTTTATCGCTTGATCCATTCTGCCTTGTGTTCACCAATTACACTGATCAACAAAAAAAAAAATTTTCTGTGTAACAAGAAAAATTTTGGCTGATTCTGTTAGGAATAAGGTCAAGTAGAGTAGAATTAGTAGTCTAAAATTTTAGATACGAATAGTTTTATTGTAATATGATTTTTTTTATTTTTCTTAAATTACAAATTATTTTAACAAAAATTAAATTATTATCAATGTTATAATATTAATATAAGTACTTTTTTATGATTTTCTCCTCTATTTTGCGTCAGGAACGTCCCTCTGGAGACAAAGGAGAGAAAAAAAAAATACAGGAGAAAATCATAAAAAAGTACTTATATTAATATTATAACATTGATAATAATTTAATTTTTGTTAAAATAATTTGTAATTCAAGAAAAATAAAAAAATCATATTACAATAAAACTATTCGTATCTAAAATTTTAGACTACTAATTCTACTCTACTTGACCTTATTCCTAACAGAATCAGCCAAAATTTTTCTTGTTACACAGAAAAAATTTTTTTTTGTTGATCAGTGATAAGTGCCGGAACACGGAAACTAGTCCTAATCAAATTAATAGACATATGATTTTGTGGAGAGGTTAGGTAGATATTTCGAAATTACTGCTTACTTTTCTTGTTACAAAATTTCGTTGATCAGTGTTATACATGCTCATCGATATTGTTATTTTTGCGGCACTCTAATGAATATGTGTGTGAAACTTTGCCGAATTCAAGCCTCTGTATTCAACTATTACGAAAAATCCAGCCATCTTTGAAAGTACGCAAGTAAAGTAATTTTCGCGTTTTTCTATAGTTCAAAAAAAATAATTCAAGTCACACAAAACAAGTCCATTGGCCAGAAGTGGACTTGTAGTGTTTAAAGATAAAAAACTTACTCATCGTCAGAGCATTGCATCCATTCCGAAAAAAATTTCGCATACAAATACATACACAAAATTGAACAACTTTAGCTACTTTGTTTCTATCTATGTATACGATTAGCCAATTCTCAGATATATTCGGGTGAAAAAAATTATGACGTAAAAATAGCAAATTTTGAACCAGCTACAAAAATTGAAAAAAAAAAATTGAGAAAATCGCTATACTGATTAGTTTATGTGCGTTCGAAATCATTTTTAGTGTAAAACAGTTTAAAAAGTGCGAGTGTTTGACAATGTAAAGTTTACATGGAGTGCCTCGATTTTAAAACGACTCGATACGTACGTTAGCGTTCGAGTTTGTTGTTTTCTATAATTCGGTATGAAATTCGTTCAAAAATGGGCGCGCAGTCAACTTTACGAACTACTATTCACGGTACTGTTTATCGTAGCGAAACGATTCAGAGCACATTTCGAGGCTAAAATAAGCAGAATTTATAGACAAAGATTTTTTGATTGTTGTATAATTTGAAAGTCCGATTGATTGTTATTATCAATTGGAATGGCTAATGATCTTGCCCTTCTAATCGTTGGTTTTTTGAATTCTGGTAAAAATTACTCGATTACTTATTAATTTCTGTATAACAGATAGTTTATAGTATTGGGCGAGTTTCGACCGAGTTTATTGAAAATCATTTTCATTTTGTATAATGTGTTGATTCATGTTTGACGTGTGTGTTATGCCTGGTGGCACCGGATTCAACTCACCTCGGCGCGGCTCAATTCGCGAACGCAGCGCGATACATGAATCTTTTTTTCCTCACAGACTCAATCGGAATCCACGAAAAAAAAAAAAAAAAAACAAAGCCAGCTAATTATACTACATCCAATAAGATATTCAGCGATATTAACACGAAAAGTCTGTTAAACTTTCATATTACTGATGACAATCGGAATTTTATATTATTTTGCAAATTGAGAAATTTTTGTATAAAGGCTGATGCTAGAAGCTTTACAATGTGCTTGACGCATCTTTCCGACTACCAGTAGAACCAGAGATAATATTTAATGTTGACTACGCACTCATTTCGCAACGAAATTCAATGTCTGTGAAATATTAAAAAAAAAAAATATTTCGAGAATAAAAATGGCATATTGACATTTTTTACACATATTTCACCGAATACAAAGTCATTTCTTTGCCGACTTGACATGCATTTTTCTGCATGTGTAACAAAGCCACAATCTGAAGCAATAATTGTGGATACCATTTTATAAATTATTGCAATTCCTAATACGTAAGAACTATAGATCACGTTCGCTGGATGATAACTATTGGATTATGGGGTATTTTAAATAATCATATTGGCAAATAAGTGAAAAGATTTTCTTTATTATATACGCTCGAAAGACACATCCGCTCTGTATCAATTCCTTAGAGGAACTAACTAACTAATAAAGAAATAGTGCACTCTAGGCCCTTAGTGACTCACACTCAATAGGTCCTGCCTATGCAACTTTGTTTAGTCTAAGCAAAAGAGAGCATAAACATTATACCAGAAACCTCTCAGAATCTTCGTTCAGTTTGAAGTGTTCTGTATACAAAGAAGGAAAATACAAAATAGAAATATTTATAAGTTTAATTTTTGTTACGTATTAATTTTTATAAACTAAAAAATCTAACACGCCCCCTCAAAAATTAATCGGGTCTTTCTCAGTCATACACTTCTCGATACATGGCTTCTTTTCATGCTTCATCACACAATTGTACATTTTGTCTATGTATTTAAATCATTCACTCAACTAATTATTGATGTGCCTTCCTCGCGTTTTCTTATCTTGGGAAAACTTACTGTGGTCCAACATTCGTTGCGCAGAGTTAGGGAAAACCCAGAAAAACCTAACCAGACCACTACTAACTTCTTATAATCTATTACATTTTTAATAATACCACAAACACTTTCTCTTATAGTTCATCGAATGCAAAACAAGGTATCCTTTATGCTTGTTGATTATTCCAAACCAATTTGTCCTCTCAGTTCGACAAATTTTACTGTTGGAAGTGACTTTGTCAGAGTGTCTGCCAATTGTTTACCTGTCGGAACAAATTTTAATTCAATTAGACCTTCTGCAATTCGTTCTCTACATAAATGATATTTAATATCAATATGTTTCGTTCTCTTGTGGTTCGTTGGATTATTTGCGATACTAATACAACCCGCGTTGTCTTCACAAATTATTATTGGCCCATTAATATTAATTTTAATACTATTTGCCAACGACCTCAACCACAATGCTTCTTTTACTGCTTCATAGAGAGCCATATACTCTGCTTCAGTCGATGAAGCTGCTACTGATAATTGCTTTTTGGTATTCCAGCAAATTGTACTATTTTCATACATCTTGAACAAAAAACCTGTTGTACTTTTTCTATCAGTCTCGTCACTGCCCCAATCTGAATCTACATAGCCACATAAAATGTTTTTCGAGTTACTCCTAGTATACGTCAATTTTAGATCAATCGTGCCCTTTAAATATCTCAGTACCCTTTTGAGGCATCTCCACAATTCCTCATTATTTTTATTTGTGAATCTACTCAAAATACTTATTGCAGCACTTAAATCTGGTCTAGTGCAAACCATAATGTACATTAAACAACCGATTAAGTTTCGACAAGGTGCTTCATACTTATTATCGGAATTTAGTGCTACAAAGTTAATTTTGCTCTCAAGAGGTGTACTCACTGCATTACACTCATTCATTCTAAATTTAGCAAGTACTGTTCTGATGTAAGCACTTTGATCTAATGTTATTTTATCTTTATCTCGATTAACTCTTATTCCCAAGAAAAGCTTAATTTCTTTCAAATCTACCATTGAGAATTTATTCATCAGATATTCTTTGAATTTATTCATTGTCTCAATATTAGCAGTAACTATTACGAGATCATCAACGTACAAAACTACATAAATATTTTTCAAAATATTCCCTCTGTCTAAAATATAAATACATCTGTCGACTGAGGAATTTTGGAAGTCTCTCTCTTTAAGAGTTCTCTCAAAAACTTCGAACCAGCACCGAGCTGCTTGCTTTAACCCGTAAAGGGCTTTATTCAGTCGACACACCTGATTTTCATCAGAGTCTATTCCCTCTGGTACCCTCATATAAATTTCTTCTTTTAATTCACCATTTAAAAAGGCTGTCTTAACATCCATATGATGTATTAACAAGTTATGCTCATTTGCAAAGGCAATTATAAACCGAAAGCTTGTGATCCTAGCTACAGGAGCAAATGTTTCATTATAATCAACCAACCATTCCTGGCTAAACCCTTTTGCTACTAACCGAGCTTTATGTTTGAATGGTTTTCCAAATTCATCATTCTTTGTTGTAAATACCCATTTACAATCTACAATATTTACACCATCCGGCCTTGTAACTAATGTCCAAGTTTTATTTACGAGAAGAGAATTTATTTCTTCTTGGATAGCTCGTTCCCAATGAACCCTATCTTCTCTCCCTTTTATCTCCGCAAACGACTGCGGGACTTTACATACTACGGACTGAGCGCATAAGATATAATCATTAATATCATCCTTTTCTTTATAGGATACAGGGGCTAAATCTTTTATCCGATCACTTCTCCTTGGCTTATCTATTTCATTATCAATAACAGATGAAGAGTCCTTTGTACTTTTACTAACGCCTGTTGTCGTTTCACGCTCATTGTTTATTTTTGGAATTTTGCTTGGTCCACCCTGATCATTACAATCATTGGACTTATTTATTCCCTTTCTTTCATCTGATTTTATATTATCAGATGCACGAGACGTTACTGATTTCGACTTATCGTCAAAGAACTCAGTTTCAATCCGGGCACCCCGACCATGGGCCCCTTCATCCCCCTCTAGCCTGAGCACAGGCCTCGAGTGTGGGGCATTCGTCTCGTCTACAATGACGTCCCTCACGACAACATATTTTTCGGTTTCCACATCCCAAACTCTGTAGCCATTCGGTTCGTACCCAACCAGGATTCCTTTCCAGGACTTTACTTCGAATTTTGATTTTCTGGTTTTGTTATGAACGTATACTGTCGAACCGAATACTTTCAAATATTTAATTTGAGGTTTCTTATCGTGCCACATTTCATATGGAGTCTTATCCTCCTCTAGAGCTTTTGTTGGGGATATGTTTATCAAATAAGTGGCAGTCAGAACTGCATCACCCCAGAAAACTTGCGACAACTTCGCATCTGCTATCATTGACCTAGCCTTATTTGTTATGGTTTGAACCATACGCTCTGAAACACCATTCAATTGGGGAGTTCGTGGAACCGTTAAATGGTAACTAATACCTCTTTCCGTACAATACTCTTTCATCTCATTTGATAGATATTCACGTCCATTATCGCTATATAAATTCACGACTCTCAAATTAAAATGACTCTCACTTTTAGCTACAAAGTCTTTAAAAGCTGAAAATACCTCGGATTTATATGTCAAAAGATATGTAACGCAATAATGGGTTCTCTGATCAACAAACAATACAAAATAATTTTTGCCATTTACCGAAGGAGGAGTGATCGGCCCTGCTACATCCGAATGTACAATGAACAATGGCCGTTTTACATGATCTCTATCTTTTTCTTTCCCGAACGGTAAACACGCCTGCTTGCCGAATATACATGATTCGCAAAGACTATCATTAGGTATAACCTTTTCTATTAACTCAGAATCTTTAACCATTTCTTTCGTTTTCATTTGAAGGAATTTAGATTTCCCTATATGGCCTAATCGTCGGTGCCATAGTTCATAATTATCTTTTACACTAACATGGGCAGCACTGTTTACTTTTCTCGAACCGACTTTGAAGTCAACGGTAAATAAATTATTTTTCTGCTTACCTTCTATCAAGGTTCTACCATTTTTACTTATCTGTACTCCCTTCTCATCAAATATAATCGACAAGCCAGCCTCTCGCATCCTCGTGACCGACAGCAGGTTGTGCGGAATCTCGGGGCTGTAAAGAACGTCCTCCAGGGTCCCTGCTATTCCCTTATCGGTGGTCAGATTCAGTACGCCCTTTTTCGTTGCACTTATGTACTGGCCATTTTTGGCAACAGAAATCTTAATAGGTGTTTCCAAATTTATAAAGTTATCCGTCAAATCACACCGATTAATCAAGTGATCAGATGCACCTGAGTCCAAAATGAATGTGATTCTATTTTTGTCTTCTGCTTGATACAGGTAGCTCCCAACCATGAAACAGAAACCATCTGCATCACTGCCGGACCGCACGTGTTGAGCAGTCTGCACAGTCTTCGGTGCTCTCTGTCTCTCTTGTCCTGATCCTTCTCCATTTTGCTGTCCTGCTCTTTTCTTTTCTTCCATTAGAGCCCTCAGGAAGTGTCTGCACTCACTCTTTATGTGTCCTGGTTTGCCACAATGAAAACACTTTCCCTTGAAACCTCTGTTTTTGGGATTGAACCTTTTGAATCCACGATGAAAATTCCGTCGCTTCAGATTTCCATTTCCAAAGTGCGATGTCTTATGGTCTTTGTCCTTTTTCTTGTTACTCACGACATGCAACACTTTGGCACTTGTCTCACTACTTTTAGCTTTTAATTTTATTTCATAATCCAAAAGACGTTTCTTGACATATTCAAGTGTCAACTGGTCTTCATTAATTGTCTCAAGGGCAGTAATAACAGTTTCGTAAGAGTCGGGCATCGTTAAGAATAAAAGTGACACTTTGTCCGCTTCATCCATTTTTCCACCTGCACCAATAAATTCTGTAACCAGATCATCAAATTCTGTGAGATGACTGATCATTGGTGTATCTCCTTGGAGTTTTAATGAATGTATTTTCTTTCGCACGGAATGTTGACTGGGGAGACTTTTGCGTTCGTAGATTGTGTCCAGACTTTCGAGGATTTGTTTTGCTGTGAGACCAGGTTTGGCAAAACCCAGATATGCATCTGCAAGATGCTGAACAACCGCCTTTCTTGCAATACGTTCAGCTTTTCGCCATTTTCTAGCCTCAGGAATTTCAGGCTCTGAGTCGATGACTCTGATTACGTCAAGTCCAATCAGTAATTCACGGATTCTGAACTTCCAGACACTGTATTTTTCGCCATTGAATGGCTTGAACTCTTTACTGATTTTTATTTCCTCCATCACTTCACTTCTTCACGGTTACTTAAATTTATACTAAATTCTATTTCACTTATTTACACTAAATACACAAAACTAAAAATAATTAATTCGCGTACTGCGGTAACTGGGCCCATAACCTATTGGATTATGGGGTATTTTAAATAATCATATTGGCAAATAAGTGAAAAGATTTTCTTTATTATATACGCTCGAAAGACACATCCGCTCTGTATCAATTCCTTAGAGGAACTAACTAACTAATAAAGAAATAGTGCACTCTAGGCCCTTAGTGACTCACACTCAATAGGTCCTGCCTATGCAACTTTGTTTAGTCTAAGCAAAAGAGAACATAAACATTATACCAGAAACCTCTCAGAATCTTCGTTCAGTTTGAAGTGTTCTGTATACAAAGAAGGAAAATACAAAATAGAAATATTTATAAGTTTAATTTTTGTTACGTATTAATTTTTATAAACTAAAAAATCTAACAATAACGATGATTTATATTACAGAGCAAACAGCAGTGGCCGGATCTGCCGCTGCCGCGTCGGTCGCCACGGCCGACATCAAAACAGCAGCAGCAACAACAGCAACAACAACAGCAGCAACAACAGCAGCAGCAAGTGCCACCGCTGCAACAACAACAGCAGCAGCAACTGCCACCGCTGCAGCAGGAGCAACAGCAGCAGCAGGAGCAACAGCAGCAGCAACTGCCACCGCTGCAGCAGGAGCAACAGCAGCAGCAACTGCCACCGCTGAAGCAGGAGCAGCAGCAACAGCAACTGCAGCAGCAACTGCAGCAACAGAAGCAGCAGCTGCAGCAACAGCAGCAGCAACTGCAGCAACTGCAGCAGCTACTGCGGCAGCAGCAGCAACAACAACAGCAGCAACTGCAACCGCTGCAGCAGGAGCAGCAGCAGCAGCCACTACCAGTGCCCGATCCGCCGCTCCGGATGACATCCGAGGAGGTCAAAATCCTCCAGCAGCAGATCTGCTTCTATAATAGCAGCCTTCTCGTTCTTAAGCTTAGCAACAAGCTTAAGTTCGAGAAGGACCGTGCTAAGAGGGTGAAGCAGACTGCTGCCAAGAGGGATTTGACCTCTCGAAAGCAGCGGATCGAACGGCAGCTGCAGCGGCTGGAGCCGCACCAGCAAAAGCAGCAGGGGCAGCAGCAGCAGCCGCAGCAACAACAACAACAACAACAACAACAGCAGCAGCAGCAGCAACAATAATAATACCAACGATAACATTAATGATAGCAATAATAATAATAACAATAGTCATAATGACAATAATAATAACAATAGTAATAATAACAATAGTCATAATCACAATAGTAATAACAATAGTAATAATAACAATAATAATAATAATAATCATAATAATCATAACAACGCACACACACACGCACACACACACACGCACGCACACACACACACACACACACACACATGTTCTCTCATAGCTTTCGCATCTCGCAAATAGGCTTTCCTAACAGGGTTGTCACCGAGTGCAATTGTCGTTGCGTAAGCCGCAGCGTATACACCGCAACTAAACGAGTCGGGCTGTCTTGTAACGGGTTGAAGAACTACATCCGCAACATCGATATGAGGATATCGTTTGGAAATATAACGCCTTTCCTCTCTGCTCAAACGCTCGTATTCACCGCGTAAGAGACTATCGTAGACGTACAGTGTGGAACCATCGTAATAAAGGCAGCACCAATGTCTGCATGCATTACCACCAATTATCTGGACATCCCTTTGAAAAGGACTACATGGCTTAATGCAGGTTGTTGTAGCAGGATTAAGGAATTGGTAATAATTGTTTAAGAGACAGAACAAATGAATATATATATAATATAACAGTTTTGGTATTTATTACTTTCTTACTGACTTATCGTTACAATGGCTTGATTAGAACTAACAGGTTCTTCTTCCTATCTAATTAGGCTAGTGACACTCAGAGGCGCTGTGTGCACCTGTGTCGATATGCTCGCACTCTTTCATGCCACACACACGCTAAACCTGTAGCCTCAACACAGGTATAATAAGCTGTATAGCTAGCGGGGTTACAATTGAAACGGCTGTTTTCTTGCAATACATTTTGAAACAAGTCAACGCTTGAATCCGTTAACAAACTGTTCAGCGACAATACATTTGCCTCGACTTCTTTGATCGAAATATTTCGACGCAAAATCTCTAACAAATCGGCAGTTTCATGAGAATCTTCGATTTCGTCGTCAATTTCAATTGTTACCCAACCGGCGTTACCGTTATTGTCGTTCTTTGAACTGGAATTGCCCATGTCCTTGGAACTTACCGACAAAACTTTTCTCTCCTCGTCTGTTTGCAAGACGATCTGTGCCGACTCTATACAGTCTTCGCCACTATCGGAACGCGCAATGCGCCGCGCATTTTTTTTCCGCAAAGCTTCTGCCCTGGCTTCGAGAATATATTCAGGATCACGGACCTGCATATTTCTCTGACGACGACTATCTACGATTTCTGGAAGCAAGCATTCCATGTAGAATCTACACAGAAAGGGTTGCATTTTTAAATTCCAGAACGCATCGTCCCTAAGAACCTTAACGAGTTTCAAATCCGTTGAAGTCCACAGTGCAAATATGCAATACTCACGCATGGTTACATGCAGCTGACCTTGCACCTGATAATGGTACATGTGGTTCTTGTTCAAGAGATTCTTGTCTTTCTTGTCAAAAATATTTCGCAAGTTCGGTTTCTCTTGCAAAGCATGATTCAAATTAGCGTTTTGAGCTGAAAACGGACATTTTGTTTCGACTATGCCGTCGTCGTCTATTAGGCCGTCTGGAGACGCTCCTAAGTAAGGGATCTCTCGATCGATAAAAAGACCGCAGGGAACGATTTTTTTCCCCAGTTGTAACTCTACGTCTCGTAAAGCGTTACTTTCGTTTGCAAGCCCGAACTGGGTAGCGGCGGTGTCAATGACCTTCGGAAATCGAATACCCGTAACCATATTTGCGCACGAAGTACTCGGCAGCATACGACATATCGGCCCGAATTTCGATGCCGTAATTATCTCAGTACGCAACTGATGCCATAGCTCAGAATTGCTTTGTGATATCGTATCACGCTCAATCTGGCTACGGTCGTTCTGGTAGGACTTTAATTTGTCCATGTGTTTTTCAACGAGAACACCGAACGTGTCCTTATCAATATCCGGCTTTCTAGCCGACGGTCCATAGTCTTTGTCGACGCCGTGAAACCTTGGACACCTCTGATTGCGCTTTTTCAACTTATACACGCGGTTTAGGTGATTTTGGTAACGCCTGTGCCTTTCCATTTTCATCACAGTAGCGGGAACCTTGTAGTTCTTATGGAGGTGCAACTTAGATAACAGTGCCTGAGTGGAGTGCTGCACAACAGCCCCATAGCATCTCATTTCGTACGAGTTTCTCATACAATGGTTGATTCTCTTACCGGAATTCAACTTATTCACTACGGAATTGCAACCCTCTGCTATATTGTTATTGACTTTTCTCAATAAGCTTTTGGCGTGACAGCTCAGATAGCGCACTGCCTCCTGAACGTGAGGATAAAGCCCCGTCCTGTGGAGTTCCGCCAGCACATTCTTACCATTCGGCTCAGGTGTACACTCGAACGGTAGTGTTTGGCAATTCGTGTGATCACCGAACTCGTGATCCAATATAATGAGAATATCTTTACAGAGTCTAGTTGCTTTTTCAGCCTCTGAAGTATTCTCGGCGTTACGGAGATCCCTGGCTCTCTCAACACTTTTACGGATTTTTAATCCGCTCGCTGACACATAGCCCCGAAGTTGGGTTATACTAAGGGTTCCTTTCAAAGGAGCAGTTCTAAGCTTCACGTCAGAAGCGATTTTAAGCTTACGGCACAAGTTGCGAAACAAGTGGTTGTTACACTCTACTTTTTCAACAATAGTTCCGTAATCAGCGTACGGATTATCATCGCGTATAGCCTGATATACGCTGCTATCACCGTCCGCCACAAGCGTTCGGTATATTAAACCGTTGCTCGCAACGCTTGTACGGAAACCTTCTAAAATAATGTCGGTTTCCATTGCGTTGGAGCTACGGTCACGACCCCAATTTTTGTGGCACACATGAGGGGTCGGTTCCTTGTTTAGCAACTCTGCTCTCGCGTGGGTCGCGCAATACTTGTTGCGTACGCCAACATATAAAGCTAACTTGGTCTCGTGACCGAAGATCATGGCTGCACCCGATAGCGCATCGTGTTTACCACCCCCGTATGAGCGTTTCGACCAACAGCCATCCGTAATGACCTGTATGTACGGTACACCGTCGATAACATGCCCCTTCTCGATGGCAATTTCTCTTTCCATTGCCGCAGCTTTTAATCTTTCGGCTTCGGCAACTTCGTGGAAGTTATCAAAAATTTTGTCCCGATATCTCAGGTACGTTGGAGCTGTCATACAAGGGATTGACATAGCGGCAAGCAGTTCTTGCAGTGTACTGTGCCCAGTACCCGATGTGATTGTACCGCAAACGGCACTTTCATTGATCCCAAGTATATTTTGGTGATCAGGATCCGTCCAAATGTTGAACGTGTAATCGCACATTCGACACACGAAATGCAGTTGCGTTCGCAAACCTCGATTGAACGACTTAACCAATTTCAGTTCACTGAAAGGGCAACCCAACTTTGTGTTGTGATTGTCGAATTTTTCATGCAATTGCTGCAGAAAGTACATAATGTCGACGATACGTCGACCTTCGATACTGGTGTCACTGACACCTTGGTCCGTTGGACCTTCGATAGTTGTGTCACTGACACCCTGGTCCGTTGGACCTTCGATAGTCGTGTCACTGACACCCTGGTCCGTTGGACCTTCGATAGTTGTGTCACTGACACCCTGGTCCATTGGACCGTTTTCGGCGACAAGTACATTGTCGTCACTTACCATTGTGGAACGATCATCCACGACTGCGGCAGTAGCACGGCCATCTTCTGCGCGAAGTGGAACGTTGCCCTTCTTCGCCCTAAAACAAACCGCGGGTTAATTAGTATTTCCATCAGTGGAATTATGTAGAATGCACACGGCTTCACAGGGATTTCTACTGTCAGAATGGAAATTCTCATCAAATACTATTTTGTGAAACTTATCGACAAATTATACTTGGCGCGGTTAATGGTAATACCGTCATACCGGAAGGCAATTGGCAGACAGATCTATAGAATAATACTTGACTGAAGAATAAATAAATTGCAGTACTTTTACGAATTGTCAGTTATTCATTATCGGAGAATTGATCATTGCTCGAATTATGCGTGATTTTTTTCACAAAGAGAAACGAATTCATCAAATAATGAACAATTGCTTTAAAAACGACTATTTTTCCAAGGATTAATAAATTCGTGATTGTAAAGTCGAGTTCAAACAGAAAGTTAGTTCCAGGCTCTAATGGATATACCGTATATTAAAGCGAGTTCAGACAATATAAGAATTGAGTATTTTTATCCTGCGGATCCCTGGTCGGCAATGAGCCTATTTATTTAAGGTCCTATGTATTATCGTGATTATGACATCACCTCATTGGTTATTTGACAATCGAAAAAGTTAATACTATACGACAACTGAGTAATTATGATTCAGGCGTATACATTGTGTGAAACGTTCGACCTTTGTTGCAGCATAGAGTTCCGCAGGAGACATCTAATTAATTCATATACGATGTGGAAAATGAGATATCGAATCCTTGTATTTGTATAAAGAATCGTACTTACCTACTACGATAACGTTCCTTTCGCGGAACGCGTTTTCTTTTGTAATGGCCATTGGCCATAACGATTATGTACGTATAATCACAGATTATATATATACACTTAACCTAGGCATGCACTTATAGCTAGAAATGCTGAAAAAATAAAATAATAAAAATTAGAACGAATAAACACACGCACTCAAACTCGCGAAACACACGGAGACACGTACACTCGCGAAACACTCAAGTCAACAGTGAACAGTCACAGCACATGTGCGCCGCGAACTGATACCGCTGGAACTTTTGATCTGCGCGGTGTTGTCAGTTATGGAACTAAACATGACAACAGACGAGCCAATTGGCTTCTCACGATGAGTGGAAAATGTATTCCATTCGGTATGAAATATTCTAAAATTAATCGACGTAAAATTAGAGGGCCGTAGTAACATAGATATAATTGGGCAACATTTCATTATTCGTCAACCATCATAGATGAAGTGTAGCAGTCGAGATAATTCGACGCCCCGGTATAAAAGTACGAGATATCTCATATTGAGGTAGAAAACCATAATATCACAGAGTGTGGTGGAAAAACATGCTATCTCAATTTTCCTTGTACAAAACATCGTATGTCCATACCTTTCACAAAGGACTTGAGACTTTACCACATTATATTTTTGAGATAGCATGGTTTTCTACCACAATTTGAGATATCATACTGTTATACTGAGGCGTCGAATAGGATGGGTATGAAAGTTTTTCTTCGACGAAAAGGAGTGAAGAGCGACAATAGTTATGACATACATCGTGTGTGTTAATCGTCACGTATAGCATCGGTAACATTTCATCAAAATTTCTGAATTCATATCACATCTATATTACTTTTGAAATAATTCATTGATAGCAGATTACAGGGATGGAATCTTCATTAAAATCTGAAAATGACATTAGTTCTTCTGTGAAAAATTCGAAAGTCAGATTCAGTCTTCGAAGTAGTAAAGAATGTATTTGTCCAATTGGAACGAGTTCACATACCGTGGGTGGTACACCCGATAAAGATGTGAATATAGTATGTACGGAAGTCAGCCGAAATTGCGATATTCAAATAGAAAAGGAGGAGAGAACTAGTGAGTTGGTGTTATCCTTGTTTAATATCCCGTGTTAAACAAGAACAACTGGGACTCACTGATTGTGAGTTCCCCGCTCTTGATCTATTCCGACATCGCTTCTACTCCCGGGCGATTCATTGGCCCACGAACTCCAGTTGGTATGTTTGGGGTGTGCCGAAGCCAGCACTAATGTCGATAAGAGATCAGTGGAGGCCCGTCATTGGCGCAGATTTGAACTGGCTAGGTTCGCGCCTCGCGGCGCCCCTCTTATTTGTCGAGGAACTTCGCAGCATCGAAAACTCTAACGATAAACCTTATTTATTCCCTCGACCGGGGTCTGTACGGATGAGGAAACAACGTACTATATCAATTATTTACATGGATTTTTTCTGGTCGAAAAATCTAGGTGGATGGAAAATTTAGACAAGAATGAAAGCAGTGCAAAATAAATAACCTCACTGTAATGTCAACCCCGATTGTAATCTCATCTGTTATTGATTTTCTGCTAACTGTCAGCCGAGTAGGTTATGTTTGGGACCCGCGTCGATTATTCGAATTCTTTTTTACTCTCTTGAAAAATTGTCAGCTATGAATAAAACGAGTAGAAATAATACGCTGAGCGTAGTTTTCAACTCCGAATTCGAATTCATTTATCCTATCTTCAAATGCTAGGTTATGTAGCGGCCGGGTGAGGTTACGCCGTCTGCGATCTGTTATTGATTTTCTGCTAACTGTCAGTCGAGTAGGTTATGTTTGGGACCCGCGTCGATTATTCGAATTCTTTTTTACTCTCTTGAAAAATTGTCAGCTATGAATAAAACGAGTAGAAATAATACGCTGAGCGTAGTTTTCAACTCCGAATTCGAATTCATTTATCCTATCTTCAAATTCTAGGTTATGTAGCGGCCGGGTGAGGTTACGCCGTCTGCGATCTGTTATTGATTTTCTGCTAACTGTCAGTCGAGTAGGTTATGTTTGGGACCCGCGTCGATTATTCGAATTCTTTTTTACTCTCTTGAAAAATTGTCCGCTATGAATAAAACGAGTAGAAATAATACGGTGAGCGTAGTTTTCAACTCCGAATTCGAATTCATTCATCCTATCTTCAAGTTCTAGATTAGGTTAGGTTAGCCTACGCCGTCTGCGATCTGTCATTGATTTTTTGCTAACTGTCAGTCGAGTAGGTTATGTTTGGGACCCGCGTAGATTATTCGAATTCATTTTTACTCTCTTGAAAAATTGTCAGCTATGAATAAAACGAGTAGAAATAATACGCTGAGCGTAGTTTTCAACTCCGAATTCGAATTCATTCATCCTATCTTCAAGTTCTAGATTAGGTTAGGTTAGCCTACGCCGTCTGCGATCTGTCATTGATTTTCTGCTAACTGTCAGTCGAGTAGGTTATGTTTGGGACCCGCGTAGATTATTCGAATTCATTTTTACTCTCTTGAAAAATTGTCAGCTATGAATAAAGCGAGTAGAAATAATACGCTGAGCGTAGTTTTCAACTCCGAATTCGAATTCATTCATCCTATCTTCAAGTTCTAGATTAGGTTAGGTTAGCCTACGCCGTCTGCGATCTGTCATTGATTTTCTGCTAACTGTCAGTCGAGTAGGTTATGTTTGGGACCCGCGTCGATTATTCGAATTCAGTTTTGCTCTCTTGAAAAATTTTCAGCTATGAATAAAACGAGTCGAATTAATACGCTGAGCGTAGTTTTCAACTCCGAATTCGAATTCATTTATCCTATCTTCAAATTCTAGGTTATGTGACGGCCTGGTTATGCTACGCCGTCTGCTGTTGATTTTCTGCTGTCAGTCGAATGCGGTTATGTCGACTATGGTTTGCCTTCTCGTATAATAAATAAAAGCAACGTTATTATTTCAATTACGATTCCGAATTGGGTTGGGATTCTACCTATTTCTGACAAAAAATCAGGCATTTTCAAATATAGATGACAGAAAGCAATTATGTCTACGAAATTCTGAAATCGTGGTTGTAGTTCACATGATCCCCACACAATTAGTTTGTGGCAGCACGTGCCATCATAAATAGTTGAGAAAGTATCACCAGCGCTGCCACGATGTATCCTTGATGCATGCGTATAATGTCGGTACAAAATGTCGCCAAAGTGAGATGTCGGTGTTCTTCGTAATCGAAAATCAGATTAGCTGCCGTTTTGTCATTTCAGCATCAAATCTTACGGGAGTGGGCTCAAAATTTGTGTTTCCTCAGTGCCGAGTGGCATCATACCGGACAGTGCGATTCATTCAGTGCAAGTGTTCAAATTTCCATCGTTTATGTGGTTGATTATCAATCTGCAAAAATTTTTTCAAAATTTTCGAAAAGTAAAAAGTCGCTCCACTTTTTGCCAAAGTAAGGCATCAATTGCCCAATTTTTATTCTGATTGTTTGAGTGGCGTAGGAGTTTTGGCTCGCCGCGTTTTCGAGGTGTACAGCGCGACTTTAATATCCCCTTAAACCCCGAATATTCAAGTCATAGTATGTTTTGAGTCGAAGCCTCAAGGTGGGAGGATGTAAGAAAGTTAGATTAAGCTAGCGACTTGAGGCGACAGAGGGCGACAGAGTCGCAGTAGCGAGGGGACTCGGCAGAATTAATGTATCACCGAGCTTCGTAAAGAAAGGATTGTTTGACAAAATAAAGATTATATTGTGAACAAACGTTTTATGTTTCAAATATCACTACTTCCTTACCAATCATCTAAGTATAAAACACACTGGGTTATATTTCCGTTGATGGCAAACGATTACTTTTAGTCACCGCGTACTTCTGTGTCTCCGACATGTGTGTCTGCACGAACTAGTTGCAACACGTTTTTGCAAAAACCATGCTGCCGCGCGTAACCGTAACATTTGACAACGCTTGACTTGCACGTGATTGGCTGCGCGGAGCGCTATGTCCGGACACTGCGTGTTCCAAAGCCCCGAGTCAAATTTCGCGCGAAAATTGTTGTGTACAATTTTCAACGTGTAATACAGTGACTATGTGGCCTTCATATATCGGGACGTAATATCATATCATACATACATATTCGGTAGTAATTCTTACTACCATAATTATGTATTTTGCGGTTGATAATTTCTTCACTGATTTGCTGAAACTCGTATTTGAATGATAGATACGGTTGATTAACTGAATAAATCAAATATTCATAATAAAAGTTTAACAAGATGTTGGAATCGACTACACGATTACACGATTACAACAAGTGCCACTCTTATTTCAAACAACATTACGCTCGAATTTCTTGTAACTCACCCCAGTAAATTCGTTCGAGTAATTCATCCTGTCATACCAAACAAACAAAATATTGGATGAACAAAATGTCTCATTTAGTTGGAAAAAGTGACTTGTTTCATTTGAGCTACGGCAATGTTTCAGTCAACAAAAGTGAGATTCGCGAGAACCACACGTACGTTTTCAATCAAAACATTGGTAGTCGACTGAACCATTGATAATCAACAAATCGTTTTGTTGAAACAACTATTTCGTTTTACTTGAACCAAGCATCACGTTACTTGAGTCAATAATTTTTCCTGATTATATTATTTAATCAAAATAACAAAACTTAAATTCTTCAATTGACCGCGTGTAAATTGGGTGAAATAAAGAGAGTACTTGATTGAAACAAATTTCACCCGACTAAATATATTTAGTCGGCTCAAGTAATCCTTTTTCTGCGTGTATGTTCGAACAACTCTCACTGAAAACCTTTAAAATCAGATTTCCAAAAGTAAAAGTTATAAAAGAGTTATCAAGATTCGCGGCAGCGAATCGCCGCCAAGTACCCGTAGGCAGGCGAGAGCTAGCCGGAAATTATTTTCTCAGAGAAACTAGTTATACCTGTAAGCTCAGTGTCATAACTCCGGAACGCGTCAATATTTTTCGATGGAATTCACACGACAGAAAGTCCCTTCCCACATAACCTTGCAGTATAAATTTGACCAAAATCGGTTTACTGGTTTCCCAGATATTGGTCTCGAAAGTTGATCAAAAAACGTCTTCTTCTCCTCCCCCTCCTCCTTTTGCTAGACGCTGGCTATCGTCATCGATTCCGAACGAACGGTTGTATCGAATGATATTGATTAATTGTAGGATGAATAGTGATGAATGTGTGAGCTTTACAAAAGAAAAGGAAAATTATTCACAAAACAAGAAACAGTTATTTTATGTTAGTGAATGTATCGGACTGAACGAACCAAATCAATTCATTTGTCTTCAACTGAGGAGAGATTATTTCTTTATTCGAGCGTACACACCTCACAAAAACCGAAAAAAAAAACTGATACACAGTATATAATTTGGTTCGTTTAGTTCGACATATTCGCTAATATAATGTAACCACTACAAACTATAGAGTCTCTATAAATAAAAAAAGGTTGTACGTTGAAAGGAATGCAACGAATTCAATTATTCATATGATAGAATTTATATCCCTCAACTTCTTCAATTCGTTCGGAAAGGCAATCAAATCGAGACGAGCTAATTATACAGGACTCGATTTGATCGCCTTTCCAAACGAATTCAGTTATTTATTTGATTATACTTGCATTTTGAAATAATCAATGATAGTTCTAAGCTAGCACTTGTTACAAGCTATGGCTGACGAATTACTGAAGCGCTAATTTACCATTAAGACTGTATAAGCCAAAATTAAGTTCTACTCAATGAATGATCTATGTTTGTCACAGTTGATGGTTAAAATGAAGGTGTTTTTTTCACTGAATGTTTCTCCCCTTACCCGACTTCCGAAAGTACTTCTTGAGATAATTACACTGTAATAACGTATATAAAATTGGTATAACTGATACGGAAATCTGATAAAAATCATTCCTATAAGTCGGATCGTTATGATCCAGGGATAACGACTGTGCCACGCCTAGGATGTGTGGAATAGGCCACCGACGATACCCCCATAAAAAATAGCACGAGGTGCATCGTCGGTCGCCCATCGCGGATCCTAGGCGCGGCAGATTAACCCTGGGCGGAAATACATAACTTCTGTGAATACAACATGTTCTGTGAACGATCAGGGGTTTGTTAGGATTGTCGGTTGAATGGGACAGCAATATCAAAGTTGCGTACTTGCAAAAAGTAGTGAAATCCCACGCAAAAACATCGTAGATGTAAAAAAAGCCGCCAAGTACTTACACAAAAATCACAATTAATTTATAAGTAGAACGTTTCGCCAGTCTCTGTCGTGAAATCAAGAAAATAGCCAAGCACCGAACGTACCCCTGCGATCTTTCAGCAAGTCTAGAGTTCCTTAGAGCTATACGGACAACCCGCTTCGTTTTACGCAAAAATTGAGTTTTTCATGCGATAGCGATAAAGTACAGTGGAAAACTAGTTATTCCAACCAATAATCGTATCAGAGAATACTCCTGTTCTTAAGCATACGTATAACTTTACAGACGTGAATACCTTGTATAATAAATATTAATCTTGGTCGTTCCACTATCATACAATTATCAGATCAGACTCGGAACTCTGGAATCACGTGCCTTACTATGGACCCAATGAGCGATGTACAGTAAGTTTTCCTATGATAGGTTACATACCGTAGAGCTCATGTACACGGAGAGAAGTAAACACTGGTGCCCAATGCGCAAGACATTATTGGGCAATGTCTAGCCGGAACGAGCGGCGCTCGAAACGGGCCGCTCGTTTTTCGACATGGCCTGCTCGTGTCTCGCGTATTGGTCGCCAGTGTCTTAGACACGGATGGAAGAACATCGGGAATCCGTGTCCCGTCACTGAGAGCCAATGTCTAAAACACGGCCCAGCAGTGCGCTACGCATTGTATGCCCGTGTTTATCAAAGACTTGGCGCGCATGCGCGTTCTCGCACTCGCCTCGCACATGATTTCTATAAAACTTGAAATTTTATGTTTTTTTTAGCAAATTAAAATTTTCACAATTCTCGAAGTAGTTAAAAATCTTGACATATGTGTATCGAAAAACTCGAATAAAAATTAGACATCCGCATTATTTTCGAAATTAAAATTTTCCTATTTTTTCAAGAAACTACAACTTTTTATAATTTTTGGATAATTTTTAATTTTCGAATATTTCAGAAAAATTTGGAATTTAAAATATTTAAAGAAATTCAAAATGTATGAGATTTTCAGGAACTCAAAATGGTTTTATTCTTCGAAAAAAAAAATAATTGAAATTCTTCCGAAAAAACCAACATTTTCACATTTTCTGAAAATATTTGAGATTTAAAAAATTTTTCAAATCTACCGTGTGTTTGCTTGGATGCTTTTCAGTAACTCCAGTTGCGGAAAGTCAGACAGGTACAGTCATCCACGGCGTGGATAGCCACGCTGCGCTGTATTATCGGCATGGCGCGCCATTGAATGACGCCGTTGAAGTATTGAACTCCACAGCTTATGATCACGTGGGTCGAACCTAGACTGTGATCTACTATACCATACATATTAGTCGAGCAGTGAGCCATACCGATAATACAGCGCAACGTGGTTACCCAGGCCGTGGATGACTGTACCCGTATGGCGTTTTGCAACTGGAGTTACAGTCAACGTTCCCGATATGACCAAGCAGGCCGACAAGGGGAAGAATTTTTCCAGGAATCTATCTGCCCCCGCCAACAACCCCTTTACTCGAGGCGAGTAATAGTTTCTTACGACCTATTTATGTCCACGGCGCTCAGTAACTTTAGTGTGTGTTTGGTACGCATAATGAAACGTGTCATACAATTGTGATGCAATGTTTAGGGTTGTAATGATGTAATAACATTCGTTCAGTATAGTGTATGTGATACAATATAATAAGACGAGTATACATATAAACAAGTTGAAATGAGACATATATCTTAATTTCAAATATGAAAATTAAATATAAGCAGAATAATGAACACTGAAAGTGCAAGAAGCGCGTGGCCATATCAAGGATGTCGGATATTAATTCCGGAGCTCGAAGACCAGGAGGTATGGAGGGGGTAAGCTTTGAGCGTCAACGGAGGGATGGGGTCATAAATAGAACGGCCATATCGGGAACGTTGACTGTACTGCGAAGCCTCCAGGCAAACACACGGTATATTCTTGAATTTTTTGAAAAAACTGTAAATTTAATGTTTGCGTAATTTGCAAATTTTGAAATTCCTCGAAAATCTCCAAATTTCAGAATTTTTCGAATATCTTGAATATCATAAAAATTTTTAAGTCGTAATTTTTCACATTTTGCAAATCTTAAAATTCAAAATTTTCCTCTCGAAAACTCGATATTTTTTCTATTTTCGAAAAATTCGGAATATAAAAATTTTCTAAACTTCGAAAATTTAAGATTCGGAAAATACACAAGATTTCACTTTTTACTCTTACACTAGCTGATTTTTGTGCTCGTTCGCTCGCTACGCTCGCTCACTCGATTGGTTGAGCGTACCCGCGTAAAAAAAAGGTGTATGAGCAATATATGGCGCGTATATGGGATATTGTACTTGCCCATACATTAGTAATATAGAACGATTACACTTCTCATATATGGGTACACTAATGCTGAGGCACAATAGTCACCATTCATGCAAAATACCGGCAATACTGTCGCAAATATATGGCCAACAGTTACGAACTATTTCTCCGGTATATGGTGAATATACTCACGCTATTTTGGAAATATGGGGAAGTTGACTATAGTAAATCGATCTTACTATAGGTTCAACTATTTCTACCAAGAATATAAAAAAGCATTCCAGTCAAGGTTATCAAATAAATACTGTGTGTTTTAATTCAACAATCCTTATTTATTATTGCATCATCGAATGAATAATTGGTCATGGTACATTATTTATTCTTTTTCCAACATATTAATAGGTTCTACGATGAAATTTTTTTCTGTGTCTTCTATACGAACACGGAAGCACAAACCTTTCAAAAACTCAACTTTAATTATAGTGGGGTTTTTTGTTTCACCAAAATATTTTTTGACTGACGATAATACTTCGTTCTGTAAGTTCGTTTGAAAAGCATTTTGTGTCAAGCATTTTTTTATAACTGTCAGGTGAGTGGCTGGACACTTACAAAACTCTAAACAATCGCAATCTGTCAATCTCAAATAATATTGTACGAAGCCAAAACATGGAAGTCCATCATCTAAATATTTAACACAAAATGATTCTGTCTTCTTCGATCCCTGATATATTCTAGACGTATATAATACATTTTTTTTAAATAGTTTTTTAAAGATATGTACATTTCTGCAGTGTGAAAGATTGTATGGAAGAGGGCCATGGACATCATTCGGTGATTTATCTAATCTATATAAATTTCCTACTACATGTAACGAAGCTGAAATTGTTTTCAGTTTGAGATTTTTTTTCGGAGACAGAAGACTTTTGCAAAAATCAAAGGGTTCGCTATTCCGAACTAGCCACTCATCTCTTAAGGTACTGGCGTTGATATACAGTGAAATATTGAAAAATATTTGTAGATCTGCCGACTTACTACCGTGTACTAGCAGTATTTAACAAATAATAATTCCGCATAGTATTTTTCATCTCTTTCTTAAAAATATTCAAAGGCCCACGGATAAATATTCTATTGCTTCGGATGTCGCAGCGTTTGGCACATCATGTTTACGATGGTGATGTAGCGTGACGGTTGTAGACGGGAGCTGCATTTCTTATTTACGTAATCTGCAACAGAATCAATAAGGTGTGTATCAGAACTGCTATTAATTTTTGAAGAAACTTTCGATGTGACTCACATTCTACGCTGCGTAAAATGTCAGATGGAATGCCTCTGATCAGCGCATTTTTGGAATGACCACATGCGCACATATGGATTAAATTTCCATTTCCCACAAGTAGCCTCAAAAGGCGTCGTACCATTTCTGGCGCATTATCAACCCACCGCTGGCAATACATGAGTTCGGCCTTGTCGATCCAAACATTATGATGTTCGACCAGCAAAACTCTTCCGGCTCCACCTTGCCTGCATAGCTGCAGATTGTCAACCTCGTCTTCAACGGTTCGATTACGTGGTCGCGGGATCCGCCGTTCTTCAATACGTCCTAGTCGTCGTTGCTGACGGTTACCAGACTGTGTACTACCGTCACCTTGCAGCTGGGCCTGTTCTTCATCATCTCCGGTACTCTCTGCTTCTTGACTATTCGGCTGAGTCTGTGATACCCTATTTGAGCTTCGAGTATGATTTCGTTGCGAGCGTTGCGGTAAACATTGTAAACTAGATTCGGCAGTTTTTTGGTGCTTTTCTGTGCTCGCGGGGCCCAAGACTCCGTTATCTTCATTATCAACAATACCGACATATTCCAATGTTCGTTTGGATCCGATCTTCTTTATAGTTTTCGGTTGTGATTGAACTGCTTTATTTTGCTGCTCATTTTGCCTCGATAGTAATTTATCGGCCAGTAACTTCTCCAATTCTTCAATTTCTCCATCAATTACGCCTAAAATTGACAAAATGTTACAAGAATGATAAGAAACTCTGAAAATTCATGATTCAGATTTCGTAACGAATATTTTGCAGAGTCAATCCTTGTCGAAATTGGGATAAAAAAAAATTTCAGCAATTCGGTTTGATTTTTTTATTTTTTTTTAATTCCTATTTTCAATATTTAATGTAATCTAATTGTTTCGAATCCAAATATCGACAACCATTTTATTCAAAAATAATTTTTTCTGACAATCATTTCAATTGAACTGCTTCTTTCAAAATTCGAGAGTTTCAGTTTACGCCATATAATAATGACTATCTTCTCCACTCCCTCCTTAGTGCTTGTGTTTATTTCCCTCATCGTGTCTCTGACTTCTTCCATTACCTCTAACAGGTCTTTGACTGTGATCTTCCTCTCCTCTCTCTTCCCCTACCCCTCTTCCTTCCCTGACATTCTCTCTCTCTCCCCTTCTGTCTCACCAGTTCTGCTCTCCTTCCTGCCTTACTGACTCTTTCCTCTTGTTGACGTTTGCTCTTCTACCTTTCTCTCTATCTCCTTGCTTCTTCTTACATCCACCAGGCGTCCTCCTCTTCGCTCTATCCACCTGTCTCACCACGTTTCTTCCTAACCTCCACTGCTGAATTCTTTCCCTTTGTCTTACTTTCTTCTTTCTTTTTCCTTTGCTGCACCTTTTTCTTTTTCCTTTTCTGACCTTTTCCTTTATTTCACTTTCCTCTGACCCTTCTTCACTTTCTTTTCTTTTCACTTTCTTCACCTCTCGCACCTTGGGTATTTCTATGTCCCTTTCTTCGGTGCTGTAGAGCTATTACTAGGCTAGGCTGCTATCTTCTCCTGGCTATCTTCCTTGTCCCCCTCCCCTTTTCTCCTTCCCTGTCTATTACCTCGTGCCTGTGTCGTCCTAACCTCATCCTGCGTTGCTTTTTCTTTTCCTGCTTTTGTCCTTCCTCTCTGTTTTCTTTTCTTTCTCTTCATTTCCTCCTGCTGATAACACTTCGCACTACACTTTTTCCCATTTTCCTCTGCTTTATCCTCTTTCTGGTGCCTTTTTACCTATTTTTCTCTATCACCCAACTTATTCACTACCTCTCCAGTCGGCGCCATCTTGCCTCCTCCGCCATATAATAATGCACTTTCCAATTAGGTTCATCAAATTAATGACGTTATCAATTTTTTTTTTATAATCTCATGTAATTTTATACATATAATCTGTACTTTTATATGGTTTTATACGATTTTATGGGGTCTATAAAATTATGTAAGCTTATTGATGAATTATGGTTTTTCAATTCCGCATAATTGTATAATTTTATAAAATTTAACAATGTCAAATAAAACTAGGATTACATACGAGTAAGTATAATAATATAAAATCATCTGACCTTACATGCATAGGTATATTATACCTGAATCTTACAATTTCATGTCGAGTGTGAGATAAGCTTTTATACAATTTTATCTAATATTATATGGAAATAAAGTTCCTATACTTGCCGAGTTTTACATACCTGCAACTGTTGTATCAAAATATCCGGATTGCGGTGAGTTAGTGAGTGAGCCATCTTCTGTATCATTTTTGTCAGTTTCTCTGTTGTTGATAATGCCTACAGTATTAAGATCGAGGCGTGAGCGCTCGTTACTACTCGCAGCATTTTCACCTATGCTGTTACTGTCGCTATCATTGTATATTGGCCTCATCTGTATTAAATTCTCCTGCTCCAAATTAGCTGAGCGTGATGCGTCAGATTTTTGCCTTCTCTTTGTATCTGCAAGTAATTTTTTTTTCTCCACGCCCTTGGTGCTTAGTGCCCGTTTCTGTTTTTGCATTATCTTACCATCCGTGCTTACATCTATAGATGACAAATATTTTCGGTCCTCTAAATAAAACATAAAAATAATTGTTTTTTTTTTCCAATTTCGAATCAAAGTTAGATTGTATAAGGATAACGGCCCAGTTATTGACCAGCAGATCGGTAACGAAAAATCAACGTTATTTTTACTGCTTCAAGTCATACCTGGATGCGGTATGAAAACTTTTTTGTTTACTCTCAATAATTTCCATAATTCTGAAGTTGGGCCCGTTCACCTTATAAGTAACATAACAAAAGACTGAACACTTACCGGAAACTCTAACTATCGTCGCCATAAAACACGTGTCATCGTACTTGACGAAGGAAGTGTCACCCTCGTTTTTCGAATCCATGACGTCCTCAATTCTCACAACACTTATAGTCTTATCTACTATCCACTGGACTAGAGCGAACATTTTCTGGCTTTTCACTTCCAGGGCTTACACCATATACTTACCTGCCTCGGGCAAGTCAACTGACACTACTCATATTTTGCCTTCAGACTCTGATGACACTCGCGCTCATACTAATCCGATGTTGAGTTCGCAGCAAAGGCTCTGGCTGCCCGAGATTGACTCAATAACGTTGAATGCTATTATTTTCATAATAGAAACGATTAAGCGTATCGGCTCAGTACTCATTCAGATACCAGGACGCGCACACAAACGATTATTAATCTGTAGTGTACCACACCAGGTGTCATTGATTCTGTCTGACTCTTAACTAGTAATCAAATAAGTCGAAACAACAGTGTGAGTAAATTGAAAAAAAATCATGCCTAAGCGCCCTTTGCTGTTCCAAGACTATTCTTGGAATAAACAAATTCGGTTAAAACGTTTCCTCGTGGATTTGTCATTACTAACTGAAGAGGAAACGAGCGAAGCAGACGTATCCGCACCTTCTGTGAGTACCCTTCATCCTATGAAATTTATTGAACAATTGGCTACAATCATTGATCGTTAAATCTACTCATGAAAGTCAAGTTCATCGTCATAAAATGCTCTGATATGTATTTTTTTTTTTGTCATTTGCAACACCTTTGTAGCGATGAAGATGTATGTATTACATGATAGTTTGAAAAATAGGACATCTCGGAAAATATTACTTCCTTTCAAAAACGTAAAAAAATTTTAAAGCAACTTTTTTATATTTTATTTTATTTTATTTTATTTTATTCGTCTTTTCACAATTTTTTTCACTTTCCACATTTTTCCGTGAACTGCTTAATTTGTACAATCTCACCCACTTCGAATTCTGAGTAAAAATCACAGAAATTACTTGACTGATTTTTCACAGATATTTGAAGTGTAAGGGGATTTGACTAGCCGAACAGTGGCGTAAGAAATTTTTCAAGTTTAAACGTCCGTGACAGGAAAAATAGGCTACAGGCTCAAACTGTTCGTTCGTACGAGGATATTTCCGTCGGTACAATAGGCATATTAGAATTGGAGATTCTTATACGTTCTCAGCCCTATATGTATATAGGTTGATATATCTGAATGCGTATCAACTCGTTACATTGGCTGTCTTTTTTTTTGACAGACTACGGCCGATGGATTAATGATTGCAGAAACTAATTCAGCGAACGTGCTTAACAATTATAACTCAACAAATGCGAACCAAATTCCAAACGCTGACGAAAATAATTATGGTATTGTTTTACTTTTGTATCTTGAAGTACATTACTTTTTTTAGTCCAACCATGAGACTTATTTCAATGATTATTTTCACTAGTACACAATGAGGGATTGGCAAACGATGAATCATCAAGCGTCACAGACAATGACTATAGTAATGACGCACAACAATCAGAACCCTTTCAAAGAGGCAATTTGTTTGACCAACTATACCCAGGAGCTCCGACTAACGTCGCTGAATTAATAATGTGCATTACCACTTTGATCTTGCGCCACAAGTTATCCAAAGCATGTGTTTCGGACATCCTTAAATTAATATCCATGATTTGCATAGCTCCGAATAAGTGTCCAAAAACATTTTATAACTTCAAGAAAGCGTATAATGATCTACAAACGCCACTAAAAAAACATTTTTATTGTTCAAATTGTTTGTGCCCAGTCGAAGCTGAACAAGCGGGTAATCAAGCTTTATGCATTCAATGCACTAATATATTAAGAAAAGACTATTTCATTGAAATTTCAATTATTTCTCAAATAAAATCATTATTTAAACGCCCAGGATTTTACGAAAAATTAGACCACCGATTTAACAGAGCCCCTATAGAAGGCCATAATTATCGAGATATTTACGATGGTGAAGTTTATAAAGAATTGAGTCAACGAAACAAAATCTTATCAAATCGCAATAATATATCGTTCACATGGTGTACAGATGGGGTCAGTATTTTCAAATCTTCGAAATATAATATTTGGCCATTTTATCTAGCTATCAACGAACTTCCTTACAAGGACAGATTCAAAATCGAAAACGTTTTGCTAGTGGGTTTATGGTTCGGTGAAAAAAAACCCAAACCTTCAACGTTTCTGCTTCCTCATATGTCCGCGTTGAGAGATTTGCATCACGGAATCAACGTTTATGTACCCAGTTCGAATACACCGATAACAGTCAGAGGAATTAATTTAGATGGTACTTGTGACCTTCCTGCAAAAGCATTGTTCCTTAATATGAATCAATATAATGGAGAGTTTGGTTGTCCAAAATGTAAAGAAAAAGGCAGAATCGTTGATAATAGGAGAATTTACCCATATACGCAAAATTTGAATGTACGCACCGATGCTGAAACACTCACTCATGCATTACAAGCACATGAGTCAAATGCGAAAGTCTATGGGGTAAAGGGACCAACAATAATGTCGAAGATAGTTAATAAATGTGTCAACACAACTGCAGTTGATGGCATGCACTGTGTTTTTCTAGGCGTTGTATACGGGTGTTTACTGTTTTGGTTTGATCCGCGATATTAGGACGAACTTTTTTCTATTTATAACATGATGAAAGTTGTTGATGAAAGATTGTCAAGTATAAAGCCACCCGCATACGTTCAGCGGCGTCCAAGATCAATAGAGCGACATTCCAAATTTTGGAAAGCTTCCGAATTAAAGAATTGGTTCTTTTATTTTTCGTTGCCAATTCTACATGACATTTTACCGAAAGAGTATTTTGAACATTATAAATTACTGGTGCTGGGTATTTCCCTTCTGACCTAGCAGATGAAGCGTTGAGAGAATTTGTTGCTAGGTATGAAGAATTATACGGACTTGAACATATGACATGCAATGTACACCAGCTACGACATTTAGCCGATACTGTTAGAAATACTGGTCCTCTTTGGACAACATCATGTTTTCCTTTCGAGGACTTGAATGGAAAGTTGAAAGCGCTAGTACACGGTAGTAAGTCGGCAGATCTACAAATATTTTTCAATATTTCACTGTATATCAACGCCAGTACCTTGAGAGATGAGTGGCTAGTTCGGAATAGCGAACCCTTTGATTTTTGCAAAAGACTTCTGTCTCCGAAAAAAAATCTCAAACTGAAAACAATTTCAGCTTTGTTACATGTAGTAGGAAATTTATATAGATTAGATAAACCACCGAATGATGTCCATGGCACTCTTCCATACAATCTTTCACACTGCAGAAATGTACATATCTTTAAGAAACTATGTAAAAAAAATGTATTATATACGTCTAGAATCTATCAGGGATCGAAGAAGACAGAATCATTTTGTGTTAAATATTTAGATGATGGACTTCCATGTTTTGGCTTCGTACAATATTATTTGAGATTGACAGATTGCGATTGTTTAGAGTTTTGTAAGTGTCCAGCCACTCACCTGGCAGTTATAAAAAAATGCTTGACACAAAATGCTTTTCAAACGAACTTACAGAACGGCGTATTATCGTCAATCAAGAAATATTTAGGTGAAACAAAAAACCCCACTATAATTGAAGTTGAGTTTTTGGAAGGTGTGTGCTTCCATGTACGTATAGAAGACACAGAAAAAAATTTCATCGTAGAACCTGTTAATATGTTGGAAAAAGAATAAATAATGTACCATGACCAATTATTCATTCGATGATGCAATAATAAATAAGGATTGTTGAATTAAAACACACAGTATTTATTTGATAACCTTGACTGGAATGCTTTCTTATATTCTTGGTCGAAATAGTTGAACCTATAGTAAGATCGATTTACTATAGTCAACTTCCCCATATTTCCAAAACAGCGTGAGTAAATTCACCATATACCGGAGAAATAGTTCGCAAGTGTTGGCCATATATTTGCGACAGTATTGCCGGTATTTTGCATGAATGGTGACTATTGTGTCTTAGCATTAGTGTACCCATATATGAGAAATGTAATCGTTCTATATTACCAATGTATGGGCAAGTACAATGTCCCATATACGCGCCATATATTGCTCATACAACTTTTTTTTACGCGGGTAGTTCCACGTAGCGTAGTAGTTGTTAGTGGTTTTTTCAATGTTCGGAAAATAATTGTACAATATACATGAGATTACGTGAAAAATGCACTACGGAAATTTGTACATACATACGGGCGCCCTAGACTCTCAAGCGCATAAATCACATCTTGCATTAGGCATTTTCATTTCAGCTGATTTTCCGGATTTTTGTGCTCGATTGGTTGATTTTTGTGAAATAGTACGAAAATTTTGAAATTTTAATCATCGGGATTTATTGTAATCTTCGCAAATGACGTAAGATATTCTTTTAACTCACTTATTTTTGCACTGACGCTGAAATTCGTGACATGTAGAATTTACTCGAACAGAATACCCGAAACGCTCTGTGTCGGTATGTTTATATACGTTTGTTTGCATGCCGCGGCGACCCAACCCCTTCTCTCATATTTTTCAACTATGAAATTTTCACTTACGTAGACGACCCGGAGTACAAAAACTACGAACCAGAACTCTGAGATATCGTAATCTTTGACGTCGACTTGGGGCACGAGAACTATGAAGCACGAATCCTAGACATCGTAATATACAGAGTAGACGAACCAAAGCGCGTAAACTACTGAGCGTGGCTCCTGGGCAAAGAGCGCGAAGATTACAAACCGAAACCCCAAAATATCGTACTCTACTATATATACGACCCAAAGCACAAAAACTACAGAGCGCGAATCTTAGACATCGTTATCTACGACGTTAACCACCTGGAGCACGAAAACTACGATCCTAAGCTCCAGTACGTCGTAACCCACTGTAGACGACCTGGAGCTACGAACCGGAACCCCAGTACATCGTAATCTACCACGTCGTCGACCTGTCACGCAAAAACTACGAACCGATACCCCAGGATATCGTCATCTACGACGTAGAAGACCTGGAGCGCGAAAACTATACCGTGTGTTTGTGAATTCACGCTACAGTATGTCCAGTTGCGGATCGTCGGACGGGTACAGTCGCCCACAGCGTCTGTAACCACGTTACGCGAATTTGTTGACATAGTTCACCGTCCGACCGCTAGGTTCGATCCACGTGATCATAAGCTGTGGAGTTCAATACTTCAATGGCACGCTTTGCCGTACTTTTTGAATCTAGCGGTCGAGTGGTGAACCATGCCGACAAATTCGCGTAACGTGGTTACCCACGCGGTGGGCGACTGTACCCGTCCGACGATTCGCAACTGGACGTACTGTAGCGTGAATTCACAAACACACGGTATAACCAAAACCCTGGGACATCGTCATCTACGACGTAGACGACCTGAAGCACGAAAACTACGCACCGAAAGCCCAAAATATCGTCATCTATGACGTAAATGACCTAAAGTACGAAAACTACGGAGCGCGACTCCTGGACATCGTAATCTATGACGTAGACGACCCGGAGTGCAAAAACTACGAAGCACGAGTCCTGGGTAGTAGATATATAAGGGGGGTTCTGGATATAGATTCCTGCACCGACACATTACCGACATCTTATCCGAGACGCAAACCCTTCATTCTGGAAGGTTCGACAAGAAGGTCATGCTGTAACCCTCGACACCAGGTCGTTCACTCATATGAATAGTGTCACACACCCTTGAATTGACGGTACACCCTCAATTAATTGAGGTCATACACTCTCAATTTAACGTCACATACACTCAGGTCAACGCCACACGCCTCAAATAAAACTCTAACCGTAAGGATAAGTCGAGGACGGGGGGTCTGCCAGAGTTTCCAGGAATTGAGTCGGCGCGAGTCATTAAAGAGGTGATGACGGAAAGGGGTCAGATGTCATAAATCTTTACACGATAACTGTCTCGCAACTCCTGTATGCAGGTGGTCCAATTTTTTTGCTTATGCACGTGCACTTGACACATACACGGTTACACATACACACACACACACACACACTACAGAGTCTGCTCATGTATTCGTGCATGAGATGAAGGCAAAAAATAGATACGGCTAATGGAGTGGACCCATTACACTAATTTATGACAAGTGTTCTGACTAATTTATGACAAGTGTTGTGACAAGGTCAATCTTCCCTGATTCCTGGAATTTTCACCGACGAACGATTCCTGGAATTATGACCGAATTTTCCGCACCCTGTGAGATTTGAGAAGTTTCGAATCCGATCAAGTTACCTTGCATACTGAATGAAAAAGTTGATTACCATACAATTTTTAAAACAGTAGCTCTCAGAATGACCTTCAACTGAAATATGTGAAAATGTGAAGAAATAGAGGAAGATCCTTTTTCGGAATGAAGTTAACACGTTCTAGTAATAAAGTCCATGGAAGTTAGTAGAGGGGTTGAGAGCTATAAAAGAGAGAAACATCTAGAGATGGCAATTAGTCTTCAACAGATCTTCGTTGAGTGATGCAGAATATCGATAAGCAGTAAAAAAAAAAAAAAAATATTATCATATCTACTGCTGAGAAATATTGAAGAAGTGAAAAGTCTAATCAAAATAAAGTCTGATCTAAATCAACTCACAAGCGTACTCAGAAATATCGAAATCTGAACCCGAAATAACATGGACTTCAACAAGCTTAACAAAATTGGTCGGCTGGAACAGTTTCTTCCAACGAGAAAATTAGGAGAGCTGGATGTGTTCAAGGACTTCCAAATCAGTGGCATCCGCAAAGTTCAAACCAAATTTGGTGAAAGATTCATTGTTGATGTGGATGGACGCTTCTCGGTATTTTTACCAGCTCGGATGCGAAGAGTTCTAGTCGACGACGCAGATCTTCTTCAAAAGATGATGGACGCATGTGAAGAGGATAGACTTCAGATGCGCTACCTTGGTGGACAATTCAACCAGATGGAATTCAACTATGTGTGATTTACTTCATATGTGATTACAATGTTATAACACATTTTAATTATCATACATTTGTATCAAAAGTCTATTCTATTCCTGAAAAATGAATGGTCTTCAACTCCTTAAATAAATATGATAATATTTTCATGTTATTCCTATCACTATAAACTAGAACGATCAACTTTATGTAACTTGGAGAGGGATTCTTTTATTTTATAAAAATAAATAATAATCTTCAACTCTGAACTGATTTCGTACCGAATATGTCAATGCCTTGCTATATTCACTCTACCTTTGAATTTTAACTATCACTTTTATATGAATTAGTAAAGGATTTCTATTTGAAAATAAATGTATTATAACCAAAACTATAATATACATATATATACCCCTCTATTATATTCACTCTCTACCCTATGACCATATATACATAATATATATTATATATACGATAACTTATGGTAGATGGTAGAAGACCTTATAATAAAGATAAGTTGAGGACGAGGGGTTCTGCTACAGTTTCTAAGAATTGAGAGTCGACGTGAATCATTAGAGTGGTAATGACAAAAAAAAAGCAACCATCATAAATCCCAACCCGACAGCTGTTTCAAAACTGCAGTCTGCAGGTGGTTGAATGTTTTGGTTTAAACACGTAGCCGTAACACATACACCAACATTTACCCTATACGGTCAGTTCGTGCTTCCGTGCATGAGAGTAGGAAGGTTAAAAATAGATACAGCTAATGGATTGGGTCCATAATTTCACACCCTCCCAGGAAAAAAAATTTCACCGTTATGATTCTCAGAATTTTTTGTCAGCCTGCCCTATAAAAAGGGTTCTTACGAGTGCAGCACAATCACTTATTATGTAACTGAGGTGCTATTCAGTCGTGAAGAGCTATAATGGATTCTGTCAAGTGTCTTAAACTCATAAACCTTATGGAACAAGCTTATAAACTTCTTGAAAATAAATCGTTACCGGTTGTAATTGAGAAGTGGATCACATTGGGAACGCGCAATATCAGACTTTTGAACGAAATATTGAGAAATAGTGCTTCAACGGTTGGACGTAAAACGAGAATTTTAACAACGATTGGTATTTTGAAATCTTTGACGGCGAAATTCCGAAGATTTCAAAAAACGGGAGCAGGTGTACGAAGACGACGAAGACGCGATCGAGTACAATGGGAAGATTTGGAGACTGCTTTTGAGGGACGAATTAGAACTGGAGTTATCGTCAATTTGCAGCACAAGGATCTGATCAAGTTCCTGGAAGACTCCAGAAAACTGCTCACCGTGAGACTGAAGAACGCTTTACTGAAGGAAGGAAATTTGAAAGCTAATGTCATCTTATCCTGTAAATTCAGCATTACGAAAGATGGTGAAATTATTGAAGAAATCAAATTTTTTAATACCAAAAACGCAATTATCCTCGAATCAACGAATATTGACGAGTGGTTCGAAGAGAACGTGAAAGAGAAATTAGCGGTTAAGGTTGAAGAGTTCCAGGAGAAGGATTCTGGCTGGTCGTTGGTGGACATCATAAATCTGTCAGTGAACATAAACAGATATGTACCACTACGAGGCGGGCTGTCCACTTACGCTGAGCTACCAAAGTATATTAGAGATAAGAAAGCAGTTGTAAATATCAGAAGCAACGATCCCTATTGTTTTCTTTGGGCAATCACAGCAGCTCTTTTTCCCACGAACAAGAACTCCACCGAAACAAGCTCGTATCCACATTTCAGCACAATACTACGGTATGATGGTTTAAAGTTTCCGATATCTTTAGATAGCATTTCAAAATTTGAGAAATTGAACGATCTTTCGATTAACGTTTACGGTATAGAGCAATGTGAGAGAAAAAATAATAGGGAGATAGTACCAGTATATTTAAGCCGAAACAAGTCAGACAAGCCTGTAATTCATCTCCTTGTGTTACAAACTGAAATTGATTTAAACGAAGAGGATGATATGTTAAACAACAGGGTATTTCACTTTGCTTGGATTAGAAACTTATCTCGATTAATAAGATCACAAATTACCAAACACAAATGCGTTACTTGGCTTTGTGACCGATGCTTGAGTCACTTTAATTCTGAGAAGTGTCTAAGTAAGCATAGACTTGATTGCATTAATTTAAATAAATGTAGAGTCATCCTACCGAAAGAGGAGGATAAGATTGTCAAATTTAAAAATTTTAAGCATAAAGAAGACGTGCCATTTTGCATTTACGCAGACGTTGAATGTTTGTTGCAACCGATCGTTGATGCATCAAAGAACACCACGGCCTATCAAAAACACATTCCATACAGTATCGCGTATTATTTACATTGTACATTTAACGACACAGTTTCTAAGTTCAAAATTAATCGGGGAAAAGATTGCATTGGATGGTTCACGAACGAGTTGAAAGACTTGGCTCAATCGTTAGAAGTTTATTATCAAAAAATAGTACCAATGGAACCCCTAAGCCCGGATCAAGTGAATAAATTTCATTCCGCTGAAACTTGTCATATTTGTGAAAAACCATTCACTAGCGCTGATAAAAAGCATCGTGATCATTGCCATTTCACAGGGAAGTACCGTGGTGCTGCACATCAAGATTGTAACTTAAATTACAAAAATTCACACGCTATTCCAGTAATTTTTCACAACTTATCCGGGTATGATTCACATTTTTTAATCAAAGCATTGGCTACATCATTCAAGGGTCAAATGAATCTTTTACCTGTAAACAAAGAAAAGTACATATCTTTTACGAAATTTGTAGAAGAAACAGTTATAAATTTTCGGTTTATTGATTCATTCCGCTTCATGTCAAGCAGTCTTGAAAAATTAGCGTCATATTTGAAAGATCAACAAAAAATAATTACACGCAAATATTGTAACAGTCCAGAGAAATTTCAATTACTATCGAGAAAAGGCGTATTTCCATATGAATATATAGATAGTTGGGACAAGCTTGAAGAAAAACAGCTACCAAAAATTGAAAATTTTTATTCTAAATTAAACGATGCAGATATTTCACAGAATGATTATTCACACGCGTGTGACGTCTGGCATGCTTTTGATGTTAAAACGTTGGGTGACTATTCAGACTTGTACTTACGAACTGACGTTCTCCTTTTAGCAGATATTTTTGAAAATTTTCGACAAAATTGTCGGTCAACTTATAATTTAGATCCCTTACATTATTATACAGCACCAGGGCTTTCGTTTGATGCAATGCTCAAGTGTACGGGTATCGAACTAGAACTTCTAGTTGACATTGACATGGTAATGTTTGTAGAAAAGGGTATTCGAGGAGGTGTAGCTCAGTGTTCGAATAGATATGCTAAAGCTAATAACAGATATATGGGAACAGCCTTCAATCCACAGAAAGAAGAATCCTACCTAATGTATTTTGACGTTAATAATTTATACGGTGCAGCTATGAATCTTCATTTACCATACAGCTCATTCGCGTGGGTATTGAATTTCGAGCAATTCGACGTGTGTAACGTATCAGATGAACCCTCTATAGGCTATATACTTGAAGTTGATTTAGAATATCCGTTGCAGCTTCATGAATTACACAAAGACTTACCTCTATGTCCCGAGCATTACGTACCTCCCATCTCGGGATCGAAGCAACCTAGATTAATAACTACCCTTTTTTCCAGGAAGAATTATGTCATCCATTACAGAGTCTTAAAACAATGTTTAAGTTTAGGTATGAGATTGACTAAAATTCATAGAGTTTTAAAATTCCACCAAGCGCCGTGGCTTAAGAAGTACATAGATCTGAATACTGAATTGAGAAAAAAATCCAACAACGAGTTTGAGAAAAACTTTTATAAATTAATGAATAACGCAGTTTTTGGAAAAACCATGGAGAACGTTCGTAAGTTTAAGAACGTTAAGTTAATTACCAAATGGGATGGAAGGTATGGTGCCAGGGCTCTTATTGCTAAACCAAATTTTCATAGTTGTACTATCTTTGACAAGGACATGGTTATCATTGAATTGACTCGACCAACGGTCACACTGAACAAGCCAATATACGTTGGGTTTTCGATTCTAGATCTCTCTAAGACATATATCTATGATTTCCATTATAATTATGTGAAAAAAACTTATGGAGATCGAGCGAAATTAATGTATACAGATACGGATAGTCTTATATACCATTTTACTGTACCCGATATATATGAATCTTTGAAATGTAATTTAGATAAATTTGATACGTCTGACTATCCTTCAAATAATGTGTATAAAATGCCTCTAGTTAATAAAAAGGTTATAGGTTTGATGAAAGACGAAAATAATGGAAAGATAATGACTGAATTCATAGGGTTGAGGGCAAAACTGTATTCGTTTAGAGTGTTGGGGGAAAATAAGGAAACAAAACGCGCCAAGGGAGTCAAGGGATCTACTTTAAGAAAGATCACGTTTGATGATTACCTAGAATGTTCTTTGAATCATCAAATTTTGATCAAGAGTCAACATTTAATTCAAAGTAGAAAGCATGAGGTTTATACCGTTAAGCAAAATAAGATAGCGTTAAGCTGGAATGATGATAAACGTATCGTATTTCCTAATACTACGGATACGCTTCCGTGGGGCTACAATACATACAAATGAACTGTATAAAACGTATTCTATAAGGCTTGAAATAAAGACAGATGTATAAAAGATTGATTATTTATTTATTCAAAAACCTTACAAGTCAGTTTCATTGATCCAACTGTTATGTGTAGTGTCAAAACCTAACCACTTAACGTATAGTCTTCCTGCACGTTTCTTGAGCACCTTCTCCACGAGGTAGATGTCAGAATTCTTCACCTTCAGAAGCTCCTGTTCGTAGAAACCACCTGCTATAGGTTGATCCTGATAGTCTTTAAGCTTGTACGTTACCGGATTAGTATTATCTACTTGAATAACCGTGACTATTTCAGTCGTCCAATTTGGTGTATAACCTTTCGCGAAAACATTTTTGTATTTACTGATCCGGACTTTATCTGTAACTTTGAACTTTGATAGTTTGACAGGATTGGCTCGAACTTTTTGGTACACGCTTCGCAATAAAGCCTTTTCATTTTTAGCGGAAACATCTTTTGGTTTCATCCCAATAGTTCGGTGTTTGGAGTTGTTGTAAGTAGACACCAAATCAGATAAAATGTCTATCCACTTGTAATTTCCTTGCAAACTGAATTGCATCCACATTTTATTTTTCAGCGTACGATTGAATCGCTCGCAGATCGATGCCTTCAAGTTACTAAAGGTTGAGTATAGCTTAATATTATACCGTCGCATAAGAGAATCGAAATTTGAATTATAAAATTCTCCGCCTCTGTCAACGTGTAGATTCTTCGGGATACGTCCCTGCACGAGTACAGATTCCATAGCACTTGCAGTATCTTTACCTGTCTTACTCTTCAATGGCACGGCCCAGGCGTACTTTGAGAATATGTCGATGACGGTGAGCATATATTTGTAGCCTTTGTTCTCTCCGGCGTAAGGTAACATTTCAACGAGATCCGCTTGCCAGGTTTCATCCAAACCACGAACATCTACGCGACGACGTTGATAATTTTTTCTAGCTGGCTTATGCAGCTCCGTTACGAGAGCTAGCTTTTTCTCGTTCATTTTCCAATATTCTCAGCCTGGTGTCCAGTTCGTGAATGGCCTTGGAGTTCCGAATCGACAGGTCTTGTCCTGCTTCACTATCAGCACGCAGTTTCTGCAGAGCATCTGTAGTACGAGAGCCCAAGATATTTATCATTAAGTGGATTTCATTTGTAATAGAGTCGATTTCCTGTCGCATGAGATTCAAGGTGGCAACGTCATTTGGCTCCACAGGATTGGCAACATTGCATAGTCTCTTGTTACCTATGTCGTAATTCCCGTCGACGGTGAATTTAAATCCAACACCGGGAGGACCGCGAGTGCTAGCTGTGCTCTTGTTCAACTGTCGTCCAAACACATCGACGCTCATCTTGGAAATGACGGTAGAAGCGATGCAAGGTTCATTAATAAATGATGCCAGCTTCCCGCAATTCTTCGATTATCGATATGATTTCATTGGAGTGACTCGAGTTTCCAGCTGCTTGGGAAGCCATAAGCAAACGAAGACGGTCTACCAGCTCATTGGGGTTGTCCCAGTGAACGTAATCTGTAACTCTACCTTCTTGAGCAACCAAGAGCTCCGGTAGCATACGTCCACCCGTGCGTGGAAGTGGCACGCTAATCATTGGTGCAATAAACTTCTTGAATTTGGAGTTGTCCGACTCTCGAAAGGGGTGACCAGCTTTATAGTATTTTCGATGTGTGTTGGTGGCAAATACGATTTGTTTATACTTTTGAATATCATCAGCGTTCACGTAAGTCTCATTGGGTATCTTTTTGAATAATAATTCCAACAAGCCTTTGGTCTTTGTATAACTCATGTCACCTATATGAATAACGTCGTTCCCAAAACTTATCGGTGAGTCACCCATCATTAACTTCTCGTGAGCGAGTACGCGTACACCGTACACGTTATCTAGATCACTTCTTTTTATATTCTCATCTCGAAACAATTCAAGATAGTCGTTGGGGGCTTCGTGTTGTAACGGTTCAGGGTACTCATCCATCGGCTGTAAAGTTATATCCATTTCCTCTCCCTCATCTGCTGTCGAAAAGGAATCATCTTCTCCAGGTTCTTCTTCTTTAATCGGGTTAAAGTCTTCTTTGATGGGTTCATCTTTGATCGGTTCTTCTTTGATGGATTTAGCAGCCGTTTGAGAAACCTTCAGTAGTTCTTTCAACGGAGTCACTACCGGTTTAAAAACATTGCTCATAGCCTGTTCAGCGGTCTCTTTACCTGATCTTATCATTTTGTGTTTACGTCGAATCGCCGCACTGGCTTTAGCGATATGACGCAACACTTTTTTTTGTTCGTGAATTTTTGTATCCTGCATGTTGACCGAGCTGTATCCGAAACGCTACTGATTCTACTCCCCTGAATTTGTCCCATTTAAGCTCACGAAACAGTCAAACCCTTTTCTATATCTACCCTCATTCATCTCACTCTCCTTGTCTATTACGATAAATCCGTACTTATTGTTATTCCAACACGCCGAGCACAAGTCTTTGAACTGCGCGTAAGTCATGTCAGTGTTCACATGATCATCGTATACATGTCTCAAATTCATCTCATCTTGCTTGAATAGGACTAAAAGATTGGTATTGTCACGCACTAGATGCTTAGGGATGCGAGCATAGGTCTGGCAAAGATAGAAGCAATCCACATTTTTGTGTCTCCCCATACAAAAAAAAGCTCTAATGTTATCCTGTTTCTCACAAGCTACATCATCAAAGACGATGATCGAATTAGGCAGTGCACCGTTTGGCATAACTACCTGTTCGTGCTTATCAAATGGAAAGTACTCAACGCCATCTACACCCTCGAGTAACTGTTGCAAGAACTTGTACTTGGGTTGATTCAACGATTTTGAGTAAATATATACGTTCTCGAAGCGCAGTCCGTTCGGATGCGTTATCAGGGTGAGTAATGTATTAGTCTTGCCGCAGTTGGATGGTCCGCAAAATACTGCGCGAACGCTGTTTGGCAGCAAATCACCGTGCCGTTTTCTAATATCAGCATTCTGTTGCACAACTTTATCGAAATTCGTTACAGGTAGCTTGACAGGCTGTGTTTCGAACCTCATCTTGACTCTGACTGAAGCCAGAGACCATAGATATCGCGTTTATAAAGATCATTCCTCATTCACGTACAGATCGTCGACATGATCGTGCACAAAGCCAAGACAGTCAGTCGTAAGCGTCGTGGGAAAGGTTTAGTCAACAGGATCATCAACAGTCTTCCGGTAGAGTTGCATATACCCGGTTATCAATACTGCGGACCTGGTACCAAACTAGCGAAAAGACTCGCACGAGGCGATCCGGGTATCAATCCTCTCGACGCAGCTTGTAAGGAACACGATATCGCCTACTCAAAGAATCGAGAGAATCTCGAAGCTAGAAGTGCAGCAGATAAGATTTTAGCTGAAAGAGCCTGGAAACGAGTTTTTGCCACAGACGCAAATATAGGTGAGAAAGCAGCCGCCTGGGCCGTGACAAACGCTATGAAAGGGAAAACTAAGCTTGGCATGGGAATGCGGAAGCCGGTGGTATTGAGAAAAGTTATCGATGCTGCCAAACGGTCCATGGTTCCAGGCAAAACTGCGCAAGTAGCCATCAAGTCCGCATTGAAGGGTGCGCGAGGAGTTGTTAGAAAGGCCGGTGGTAAAAAAAATGTGCGTTCTCCACGAATTCTACCTGTTCCATCTAAAGTTGGTGGCTTTTTACCGTTTCTAATACCGCTTTTGGCCGGGCTCAGTGCAACGGGTGCATTAGCTGGTGGTGCAGCAGGTATTGCAAAAGCGGTGAATGACGCAAGTTCCGCCAAGAGACAATTGGAAGAGAGTCAACGGCACAACAAAACTATGGAAGCTATCGCTTTAGGCAAGGGGCTTCACCTGAAACCGTATAGGAAGGGGTTAGGCATTCATTTGAAACAACAGTCAAAAAACTAAAAGTGACGCTACCGCGACGGGCGCTAACTGACGCGGATCTGCTGAAGTACGCGACGATCCTGAACATTCCACATTTCCGCGGCGTGTTTATGCGTAATGATTTGCCTAAGGACGGACCGCGTAGGTGTGAATCAGCGATCGTCAATCTAGATGATAAAGATGGTCCTGGAACACATTGGGTCGCGTACCGAAAGAACGGAGACGAAGTCATTTACTTTGACAGTTTCGGTAACCTTCGTCCACCGTCAGACCTCGTCAGATACCTTGGCGTTGGTAGCGTCAAATATAACCATGAAAGATATCAAGACTATGATACGTTCAACTGTGGTCACTTGTGTCTCGAGTTTCTATATAACCATGGGACGTAATTCCACGAAATCAGTTTGACTTTCGCAGTAGTCATGGACGATTCGCTCACACTAACCGTATCGGGGAACTCCTCGGTCCTTGAGACTCAATACTTTCCTCCTATTGAACTTTCCCCTTTTAAGAATTACTCCCTTGGTCTCGTTGAATTACTGACTTTTAATTCTATTCCTAACGTAGACGTTGGCCGCAACAAGATTTATGTCGGTGAACAAGTAGTAACTATACCTACCGGTAGCTATGAAATAGAGGATATCGAGAACTATGTACAGGGTGTATTACTGCATACGGGTATCGCCATCAACATCAAACCGAATAATAATACATTGTGTAGCGAAATTAAATGCAGTCACCCTGTAAATTTTCTACCAGACGATTCTATAGGTGGCCTATTAGGTTTCACTCCACGTATTCTGAAAGCTGATAGAGTTCACGAGTCTGACCTTCCTGTGACGATCCTCAAAGTTAACGCACTACGAGTCGAGTGTAACATTACAACGGGTGCCTACGTCAATGAGCGCAAAGTACACACCATTCATGAGTTTTTTCCCGTCGTTCCACCTGGATATAAGATCATTGAAGTACCGTCTCACGTCATTTACTTGCCAGTCACCGTAAGAACCATAGATCACATCCAACTCCGTATAGTCGATCAAGACGGGGATTTGGTCAATTTCCGTGGAGAGGTTATAACTGTGAGGTTGCATATCAAGGCTCAATAATGGGAATAGTTTATAACAGAACTAGTTATATTAGTAAGGTGAGATGCCCCAAACAAGTTAGTCGTCAACCGGTTCTCAAAGAGCTGACACCTCAGAACGTGCTGCTTCTGAAAAGCTTGGGTCTCAAGGTCATACCTTTTGGAAGAGGAATTTTCGTAAAGTAAAACTACGATTCGCTTGCATCTGTGTCATCTGCTGTATACCATGGAGGAGGAAATCTTAGACATTCAAACATCCATCGTATTTGACGAGTCTATCGCACATTACGAGGTTCACGCACACAAACCCTATGCCTCATCGAGTTTCAATAACAGTGACGAGATTCGTATCGCTGTTCAACACCAAGACCTGTGCGTATTACCGTGCAAGAGTTCGTTGCATGTCTATGGGAAGATAGTCAAGGCTGATGGAACTCCGTCGACTGCCTCAACACTGGTCAACAACGGTGTTTGTCATCTGTTTGAAGAAATGCGGTACGAGATAAATGCTATTGAGATCGATAGGAGCAAGAACGTCGGTCTCACCAGTCTTATGAAAGGTTACCCTTCTCTGAGACCTGGGCAGAATTGGATGATGGAGAATGCTGGTTGGCTTAATGTGAATGCAAGCCATGCCGCTGGTAACTTCGACGTATGCATACCGTTGAAGATGATGCTAGGGTTCGCCGAAGACTATCGCAAGATAATCGTCAACGCCAAACATGAGTTGATTTTGACTCGATCAAAGACCGATGCAAACGCGGTTCTGCAAACTCAAGATGAGGATTACAAAATCCTGATCGATAAAGTCGAATGGTTGTTACCATATGTTAAGCTCTCGGATGAGCGAAAAATACAGCTGTTAAGTTTTATCGAGAAAGACGCGCCGATCTCGATAAGTTTTCGCAATTGGGAATTGTACGAATATCCTGTACTGCCCACCACTTCCAAACACGTTTGGACTGTGAAGACATCGACGCAGCTGGAAAAACCTCGCCACGTTATACTGGGTTTCCAAACAAGCCGGAAGAATAAGCTGAATAAAAACGCTAGCCATTTCGATCACTGCAATATCACAGATGTTAAGCTCTTCTTGAATTCTCAATGTTATCCCTACGGGAACCTGAATCTCGATATGAGTCATAATCAGTATGCTCTGTTGTACGAGATGTTCGCAAATTTCCAAACCTCCTATTACGGCAAGGAACCTGAACCGTTGCTGAAGAAGACTGAATTTCTACAGTACGCTCCCCTATTCCTCGTTGACTGTTCAAAACAAAACGAGTCGCTCAAGTTTGGACCAGTAGACGTTCGTCTCGAGTTTGAAGCCAAAGATAACTTTCCTGCCGATACGTCAGCATACTGTTTGATCTTACACGATCGAGTAGTTGAATACAATCCCATAAGTGGTGGAGTAAAGAAATTGGTACAAGTCCATAATTACTTAAACTGTATATCAATGTATTTCTACAAATAAAACTTTTTTCAATAAATATATACATGTGTCGTCTAAATCATAACCATCCTGAGCAGTTATGCTGCTCAGCGGTATCTAATTATTCTAGAGTAAGCTTATAGGGAGGAAAGACAAGGATGGAGATCTGAATACGAGAGGGCACATGAAAAAGTCAGCATTAATACTGTTGTAAAATTATTTTCAATATTTATTTAACCATTTACTGTTAATTATACTTAGTAAATACAAATTGATCGATTCATTTCACATTGTGGACAATTTTTAACCATAGGCGTAGGTCCATCGAACTCATCCGTCATTGAACAATAATGTATTCGACATTTTCGGCAACCTGCGATGTCTTTATCCTTCTTCATAGCCTCTGGTAGTTTCTCCCATATCTCATCGATGATATTCGATGCGTGAATGAGGATAAATTCCTTCGACAAAAATGCGATGTCTTCCGTCTTCATTCGTTTCAAACTCCCTACTTGAAGGTATATGTGCAATGATTTATGACGGGAGCCAGTACACTTTGTCAAATACCAAGTTTTCAATCGCTGAACATTTTCGAAAGCACACTGATACCTGGGAACGTTCCCATGATAGTCTCCATGCCAATGAACGACTTCGATGTATTGTAGCATTTCAAGACTTGAACATCCCAATTCTCCCAATTCGATCACGAACTTTGAGTCATCGTTGATGATTTTTTCGATCCACTTTTTCTTCTCCTCTCCTTTTACATAGATATAATTTGCATGCTCGACAACTTTTTTCACTACTTTCGGCACATCATCGTAAGGTATATTACCATCATTCCACGGTATTCCATGATAATTCCGCGTCAACCAAGCGTTGGTAGCTCTACAGTTGACCGATAAGGTTTCCCAAGAACATGGTGGTTTGAAGAGAATGCGAGCCAGACGTTGCTTGCCTTTCTCATCCGCTTGAATAGTGATTACACCGAGCTCCTTCAGTATGAATTTGTTGTTCAATTGTTGAAAACCTTGCACATCCAACATCATCTCCATTGTGAGACTGGATTTTTTTAGAGACGTCAGAAAAGAAGATTCTGCACCACTCGAAGATCCGTTGAATACTAGGTGTCAATCCTAAATTTTCCGCTTTTTTATAGCCGACAACGTTCCGGAAGATCTTTCTAAAGTCACGCATTCGGAACTTCTCAAATCTCACAGGGTGCCGGAAAATTCCAGAAATCGGGGATGATTGACCTTGTCACAACACTTGTTGTACATTAGTCAGAACACTTGTCATAAATTAGTGTAATGGGTCCACTCCATTAGCCGTATCTATTTTTTGCCTTCATCTCATGCACGAATACATGAGCAGACTCTGTAGGGTAGGTGTGTGTATGTATGTGTAACCGTGTATGTGTCGAGTGCACGTGCATAAGCAAAAAAATTTGACCACCTGCATACAGGAGTTGCGAGACAGTTATCGTGTAAAGATTTATGACATCTGACCCCTTTCCGTCATCACCTCTTTAATGGCTCGCGCCGACTCAATCCCTGAAAACTCTGGCAGACCCCCCGTCCTCGACTTATCCTTACGGTTAGAGTTTTATTTGAGGCGTGTGACGTTGACCTGAGTGTATGTGACGTTAAATTGAGAGTGTATGGCCTCAATTAATTGCGGGTGTACCATCAATTCAAGGGTGTGTGACGCTATTCATAGGAGTGAACGACCTGGTGTCGAGGGTTACGGCATGACCTTCTTGTCGAACCTTCCAGAATGAAGGGTTTGCGTCTCGGATAAGATGTCGGTAATGTGTCGGTGCAGGAATCTATATCCAGAACCCCCCTTATATATCTACTCTGGGTATCGTCATCTAATACCTAGACGATCCGGCGCGTGAGATCTACAAACCGGAACTCCGAGGCATCCCAATCTACCGAAACTGAATATATAGCATCGTCATATACCCATCCTTCTGTGACATCTGGAAATCCGGACATCTGGAAATCCGGAAATCCGATCACGGACTTTACTATATAGAAGAAGATAGAAGATATTTATTGTAATCTTCGCAAATGACGTAAGAGATTGTTTTAACTCACTTATTTTTGCACTGACGCTGAAATTCGTGACAAGTAGAATGTACTCGAACAGAATACCCGAAACACTCTGTGTCGGTATGTTTATATACGTTTGTTTGCACGCCGCGGCGACCTAACCTTTTCTCTCATATTTTTCAACTATGAAATTCCCACTTACATAGACGACCCGAAGTACAAAAACTACGAACCAGAACTCTGAGATATCGTAATCCGATACGTAGACTGTACCTGAAGTACGAAAACTATGAACCGAAACTCCAGGACATCGTAATCTTTGACGTCGACTTGGGGCACGAGAACTATGAAACACGAATCCCAGACATCGTAATATACAGAGTAGACGAACCAAAGCACGTAAACTACTGAGCGTGGTTCCTGGGCAAAGAGCGCGAAGATTACGAACCGAAACCCCAAATATCGTACTCTACTACATATACGACCCAAAGCACAAAAACTACAGAGCGCGAATCTTAGACATCGTTATCTACGACGTTAACCACCTGGAGCACGAAAACTACGACCCTAAGCCCCAGTACGTCGTAACGCACTGTAGACGACCTGGAGCTACGAACCGGAACCCCAGTACATCGTAATCTACCACGTCGTCGACCTGTCACGCAAAAATTACGAACTTATACCCCAGGATATCGTCATCTACGACGTAGAAGACCTGGAGCGCAAAAACTATACAACCGAAACCCTGGGACATCGTCATCTACGACGTAGACGACCTGAAGCACGAAAACTACGCACCGAAAGCCCAAAATATCGTCATCTGTGACGTAAGCGACTTAAAGTACGAAAACTACGGAGCGCGACTTCTGGACATCGTAATCTATGACGTAGACGACCCGGAGTGCAAAAACTACGAAACACGAGTCCTGGGTATCGTAATCTAATACTTAGACGATCCGGCGCGCGAGATCTACAAACCGAAACTGCGAGGCATCCTAATCTATCGAAACTGAATACATAGCATTGTCGTATACCCATCCTTCTGTGACATCTGGAAATCCGGAAATCTGGAAATCCGCAAAACCGATCACGGACTTTACTATATAAGAAGATATGAAATTCCCACTTACGTAGACGACCCGAAGTGCAAAAACTACGAACCAGATCTCTGAGATATCGTAATCTTTGACGTCGACTTGGGGCACGAGAACTATGAAGCACGAATCCTAGACATCGTAATATACAGAGTAGACGAACCAAACTGCGTAAGCTACTGAGCGTGGCTCCTGGGCAAAGAGCGCGAAGATTACGAACCGAAACCCCAAAATATCGTACTCTACTACATACACGACCCAAAGCACAAAAACTACAGAGCGCGAATCTGAGACATCGTTATCTACGACGTTAACCACCTGGAGCACGAAAAATACGACCCTAAGCTCCAGTACGTCGTAACCCACTGTAGACGACCTGGAGCTACGAACCGGAACCCCAGTACATCGTAATCTACCACGTCTCCGACCTGTCACGCAAAAACTACGAACCGATACCCCAGGATATCGTCATCTATGACGTAGAAGACCTGGAGCGCGAAAACTATATAACCAAAACCCTGGGACATCGTCATCTACGACGTAGACGACCTGAAGCACGAAAACTACGCACCGGAAGCCTAAAATATCGTCATCTATGACGTAAACGACCTAAAGTACGAAAACTACGGAGCGCGACTCCTGGACATCGTAATCTATGACGTAGACGACCCAGAGTGCAAAAACTACGAAACACGAGTCCTGGGTATCGTAATCTAATACCTGGACGATCCGGCGCGCGAGATCTACAAACCGAAACTCCGAGGCATCCCAATCTACCGAAACTGAATATATAGCATCGTCATATACCCATCCTTCTGTGACATCTGGAAATCCGGACATCTGGAAATCCGGAAATCCGATCACGGACTTTACTATATAAGATTTCGCAAGTCTCACTTTTTTAATGGTGTTTTCCGTCTAAACTACGATTATTTTGAATGCAATTGAAATCTGAAAAGTAAAGGCTGTTTTCAGAACACATTTTTTATTTACACCATTTTACATCTATACATATAACTTAAATGTTACAAAAGTCATACCCATCGTTTAGGAATAAATAAAGTTCCGCGCTGAGTATTTCCACTTGACGTTCAACGTAAAACCGAAGGCCCTTCAAGGTCTGCGAGAGTTAAAATTCGCCAATTATCTGAAGCAGTTAATGCACTTTCGTCAACCCTATATACTTGATAATGTTCTTCATACAATGTATAATCGGTGATATCTCTTGTTATAACACGGAGAATGTTAGGCTGATCTTCGATGATAACATGGACAAAAAAAAAATCGATGTTCTTCGTTGGGTATCATAATTACATTGTTCTAGATTTTTTTATTTCTGAATATGATATATTCTAAATGTTTTACTACCGCATTCGCTTGTAAATTCAGAAATGGAACGAAGTATACCGCGAAATCTATTTCCCATACATTTTTTTCACGCGATGGCCCCCTCTCACAATCACCTTCATCAGCAGGAATTTTACAAAGAAGGCGGTGATTGAGAACCAATTGCGATTTCATCGAAAGTGTTTTAGAGATGTTTACGCGACTAAGAGAGATGTGGGACGTTACCTTGAAATCGTGATTTTTGTGTTCGCATCTCATTGCCAACAAATTCCACAATGGACCCAAAAGTCTCATAATTGTCGCATAATGAATTAAAAAGTGATGCTTCGGTTTTAAATATGTGGGGAACGAAGCAGTTAGAGACTCAAGATATTCATGAACAAGTGATTCTAATCTGAGTGCCAATCCTTCATGCACGACATACGAAGTTGCAATATCTAAAATCTCCTTCAACAAAATTATTATTCTCCAATACCTATTTCCGACAGGAATAAGTTCACCAACCAGAACACCAACATTATTGATAAAACACAGTGATTTGCTTGCCAACATTTTAATACGTTTGTTTTTTATTTGATCGTCAGTAACTGGTCGTGGCAAATTACGATTTTCATTTTCACCATACGTTAGATCTTTGATTCTCTTGTTCAGGTTTTCAACAGTAAATAGTTTCTGAGTTTCGATCAAATGATAGAAAATTATTCCAGAGTCATATTCCCAAATACCTTCTAGAATATCGCGCATTACGTCAATTGTTAAAAGATCTATTGTTGGAGAAGCGTTCAAATATGTAAAAACTGATAAATCATAAACTCCCGTCAATGATGGTTCATACATTATCAAATGTTGGGAAAAATTTTCATGTGTGCGCATTTCGCATTGCGATTCGTGGTAAACGATATTTATGTCTAGCGTGCATTAAACAAAATCTACAGAAATGATTTGCAGAAAAGCTTCTGACTAAACCCAAGAGAGTATTCATTGCCAAATTATCCCCAATAACACCAGCTAATGCAAAATGAACATTTACACTGCCGGAAGATGTGATAATTTCTATCCTTTGTTCTTCGAGAAAATTCAATTCTTCAATTGCTTTAGCTAATATTTTATTCAAACTTACTTTTTTTTCATCGTGAGCTTTATACATGGTTAATAAATGTATATTTTCAGTTTTAAACCTCAAATGAAGTGGCAAGTATGGCAACACGACATAAACCCCCCCGACTTTTCCAATGCCCCTATGCGATCCAAGAGGATTATTCGTCTCAAAATCGTCCTGATAGAGAAACATTGGAAGTACGAGCCGATCACCAAACGAACTTTTTTTTTCCATGCTTCAGCTTGTATAACATTTGTGATTAAAGTTGTTTTTTCCAAGGAATCGCAGTATTGTATAGTACTTTCAAACATATTTGGCAGTTCGAAAAATTTCTTCAAAACCTTTCGCAGTGGAATGAATTGTACAAGCGCTACGTTTATTTGACCCCCTTCTTCAAGTTCTTTATCTGAACATTTTTCATAGCCATCTCTTTGAATTTCTAAGGTTCGAGAAGGTATGTAAGTTCCTTTGTTTTCAAAATAATTCAAGCATTGCGGTTCTGTACGAAAATTATCGAAAGGTTTTTGTAACTTTTGCATTGCCTTTGCGAAAGCTGCAAGTTTATCCGCCGATTCGCCGAGTTCTTTTAATCTCATTGTGACGTTGCAAGTCACAAACCCCAAACCACGCGGGGAAACACGAAGAAAAACGACGAAAGTCGAAACTAGCCGAGGCCGGGCAGCAAGGGGAGCTGACCGGCACTCGAGTTCGACACGTGCGATAAGTGAGACCCAAAATTGGAAAAACTGAAGCAATCCAGCGAAAACCTAGAGAACCTACTTTACGGTCAGTACCGTCCTAATTAACCCTTTTTCACCGTATACTCAGTTGACTAACTAGATAGCTAGCACACACGCACCACACACACACACCACTGTACAATAGAATAAGTCCTTATCAATAAATAAAAATTAATATCAATTACCGAACACGAGTCGTCCACTGATTCACTCTTCCTCGTCCGCTTTCACCCCCCCCCCCCCCCCACCCAATCTTTACTAGCGGCCTAGCACCCCGTTACAAAGTGGCGCCCAACGCAAAAACTCACATATAACCCCACATACACAGGACGAGAAACACAAAATCATTAAACGCACGCAATAATTAATAAACGAACTTAGAAAAATTCAAAAAAGAAACGGTTGAGACACACACATACAAATAGAACATACACAACGATGGCACAGAGACGGTATAGCGAGCCGGCGTTACCGGTAAACACACACGCATACGGACCAATACGCGCGCACTTCGAAAACAACACGGTACAGGAAGGCACAGCAAACGTACATAACGCGCAGAGATACATACAAACGCAGAATAGCTTCACAGACATTCCACCACGTATACAAGTACATGTTCCAAACAGGGATGATAGACAACCGAACACACAGAGTATATTAGACGAACCGATAATAACAGAAAGAGAGAGACAACACACACTACACAGCACACACATACACAACACGCAGCCGACATACTCCGACATAACGGACTACATGCAGGCCGTACCACTAAACCACACATACACACGAGCATACGGGCAAACACCCGGCAGAGAACGACTAAGACAAGAGACAACAGGCGCGGAAACGTTCATAGGTACAAACACACGTCAAACGCAAGGGATACGAAACCTGATAGAGTTTGAAGATCCGCCGGCGGAAAGACACGAGTACCGAGTAGAACCGAGGACATATGACACACAAACGATACAGCCGAACAACACACACAACGCACACTATAACATACCGATGAAAACAATACAGGCATGGAACATTAAATACTCAGGCGCGGAAAACGAAACGCATACGAATTCATACAATGTGTACGGGACCTACATTTAGCACCCATACTACACGGTAGCGCAAGACAATGGTACAGACTCAATAGAGGATCATGGAACACACTAAACGAATTCGAAAGCGATTTTTTACATACATTCCAAGATACGTTACGTAGAGATAGCCTAGAAGACGAAATAAGAAACTATGTACAGAAGGATACACAGAAAATCACACCTTTTTTCAGCACAAGCACACAAGCAAATACATAAATAAAGATGTTATTGAATCTTGCTGTAAGAAATTTTCTACTTGTTGTACAAAACTGAAGGATTGTTAACGTGGTAAATCTAAATCTTGCAGTAACAGGCTTACAAAAGTTGCTGCCGGTTTTTCAAATGAAATGACAGCGCAGAAAAGTCCATCGTTGTTTTAAATATCAGTTTTTCCGACCCACACAAATATCAGAGATTTTCTTACAGACTATTCAATGTCATATAGAAATAAAGTTACAGAATCACAAAAATCTGTATAGAAACTAAGGAATATTAATATTCAGATCAGATTCAAGAAATGAAATCGCTTGTTGAACGTGAGTTGTGACTCTTTCTCCCCTGACTGAAATCCGTAAACAAGATTTCAGCAAGAATTGCCACACATGGCTCGTGAGTTTTGGTAGTTTGAAATCGTAGGTGACTGAAATTTGTAACGCCAGCTCTAAAGCTGCCAAAACTGACGTAACTGCGAATGACACATTTTCGAGAACGCAAAAAAAAGCACTAGGTGATACTGGTGTACCAACTACAACGATGTAGGGGTGCTGGGGCCAGCTATTCGACTCAAATAATGGTTTTTGATTGGAAATTTTCCCATCCAATTCCTCTGCGCTCTGGAAGTAGAAGACCGAAATTAAATTTAAAGGAATACCCAGTTGAAAATATCCAGGTGGGATTCCAACCTGACGTTTCCAGGTGGAATTTTGGGCTGGGAATCCCACCTGGATATTTTCAGTTTGGTATGAAAAAAACAATTTTTTTCAGACGTGTAATAAATTAAATTAATCAACTTAAGATTTTTTTTACATCAAATGGAGCATTATTTTCTTTTTTTAGTAACCAATTCCAAGATTTTTTTCAGTTCAAATTTTTGCGGAAACTCACCTCTATGAAAACCAGAAAAGATTCATTGTCTATTTCATAATTTCTATTTGCCGGAGCTGCTGCAGTTTTGCGCTTTTTTGCAACTCTTCCACTCGCATTAAGAAGCGATGCTTTGAGTGCATGAGGGAGAAGCGTAAAAATTATAACGTCATGAGTACCATTTTTAATACCGTTTTCTGAATCAACTAAAGGCTATAGCGGGATAAGTATGTTAAAATTGCCTTGACCTGGATATTTATTCGGAACTGGCTATTCGAAAGGACATATTTGAAGACCTCCGGAGCCAAATTTTGAGACCCCTCAACTTAATTCTAGGGTCCCTAGGCATAAAAACGTATTTTTTTGAAGAAATTATTTTCTGCTTCACGGTTTGCTCCAAAAAAACTGAAAAAATTCATGGAGTTGCCGTCTTCACTGAGAAAACACCCTGATTTTATTCAGATTTCAACGATCAGAATTGGGCCAAGAATTTTTTTTTTTATTTTTCAATAATTTTTTAGGTTATGAAGGTCATATTTGGCTAACTTCCAAATAACCATTTTTCGTGTATTTTTTCTTCTTCTTTGGAATACCGCTGTCAGAATTACCATTTTTAGACCGGAACATGCTCAAAAATTGAATAAACCATTTTTTTCCGCATTTTTCCCATGTTTTTGGTACATTACCCGCAAATAAGATAGTCCGCCAGAACATCCAAAAATACTCTAGGATTCTATCTAATGTATAAAAAGCTTTTAAAGATAATAACTATCTCGCTGCAGCAGCAAAGGACCTAATCCGATAAACTTCATCTACAGGGAAACTTCATTATAGACTTATTCGCTAAACATTTTAACATACGAAGTAAGGCTGTGCGATTAATCGATTAATCGGCAGCTCAAATTAATCGTTTTTCCGATTAATCGATTAATCGAGATTTTCGATTACTCATTTTTCCGATTAATCTTTTTTTCGATCAATCGATTAATCGATGGTTTTTAGATTTTTTATGCTAAATCTTGATCGATCATGACAAAATTTGGTGTGCGAACTTATTTATAGTTCCTCGATGAAATTATGCAGAAAAAAATAGTGGACCCATTTGAAAAAATTAGGAAACCGGTTGACCTGTGGGCCAACCCTAAAACTTCCCGCTATATGTTAAATATACGTTACAATAAATTGATACTCTTGTGTTTATAATACATTAAAGCAGGTTATAAGTATAGTTAGTTTTCCATATACAAATTTTTTTCCGTCTGATGTTTAATCAAAAATCGAGTTTTTTCAAATATCAACATTTCTAGGTTTCAGGGAGTTATATTCGATGTCAGAAGATATCGTTCAGTCTCAATTAAATTTGAGTCCTGGTATACCTTTTCGATCGCCGCAAGAATCATTCAAATCGGTTAACTCGTTCCAAAGGTATCGTACGACAAAAAAAGAAATTTTTGTCGTCCAATATCTTTTAAACTAGTCGTTCGATTTCGATGAATGGTGCTGCAATCGAAAGGGCTATCCAAGACTTAAACCTGATTAAGTTTTGAGACTAATCGCACGAACGGTTTAGGAGTTATGCGCTAAAAACCTGAAAATTTTTTTTTTTTTAATTTTTATTTTTCGAATAACTTTGGAACTACTCGTCCGATCGACTCCAAAATCTAATCAGATCTAAGTCTCGATAAACCCTTTCGATCCCTACAAGAACTATTCCAATCGGTCAATTCGTTCTAAAGATATCGTACGACAAAAAATTAGTTACACACACACACACACACACACACACACACACATACGGACGTCCATCCAAAAATAGTCGGAATAGCTTCCTAGGACCTCAAAACGTCGACATCTGATGAAAACTCGGTTTTCGAAAATCGGACCGAAACCAGTAACTTCCCTTCTTTTATGAAAATTTTTAATTTTCATAGCGTGAAGTTAAAAATCAGGAAACCAGTTGACCTGTGGGCCAACCCTAAAACTTCCCGCTATGTGTTGAATACGTTACAACAAATCGATACTATTGTGTTTATAATACATTGAGAAAGGTTATAAGTGTAGTTAGTTTTCCGTATATAAATTTTTTCCGTATGATTTTTAATCAAAAATCGAGTTTTTTCAAACGTCAACATTTCTAGGTTTTGGGGAGTTATATTTAATGTCAGAAGATATCGTTCAGTCTCAATTAGATTTAAGTCCTGGTATACCTTTTCGATCGCCGCAAGAATCATTCAAATCGGTGAATTCGTTCCAAAGGTATCATACGACAAAAAAAGAAATTTTTGTCGTGCCATATCCTATAAACTAATCGTTCGATTTTGATGAATCTTGCAGCAATCAAAAAGGCTACCCAAGACTTAAATCTGATTAACTTTTGAGACTCATCGCACGAACAGTTTAGGAAGATATGCGCTAAAAACATGAAATTTTTTTTTTTTTTTCAATTTTTATTTTTCGAATAACTTGTGACGTGAACTATCTACGGGGAGGAAAAAACCCTGGTCCAGCACAATTCGGCGCTTTCCCGTGTTTAAGATAAGATACGAGCCAAAACTAATGTTGGGCGCCAGACGCTAGTGCGTCAAGTAATTAACAAAATAAGATACGATATTCAAGAAAACATAAAACATACGAGATCGCGACGATCGACAACTCAATTAGCTCAGATAACATACGGTACTTAAAGTAGAGGGGCAGGGTACACCATTAGACAAATATAATTTCCTTCAATGTGCCTGTTAGGCCATATATTCTGTTTAAAACAAGTATGGTAACGAAAGATATTAACAAAGGTTATAAGCGATAGCAATGTGAAAGCACAATTATTAGGAGATTATTTAGTTAGCGAAAGATAGTATCAAAAATTAGGTAACATCAACCATAGGCAAGTTTACAAAATAATCGCAAGAAAATAGTCAGCATAATTACAAGAAACAATCAGATAATATAAGCGATATGGTACAAGAAATGTTGAAGAAAAGATTAAAGAACAGATTATCAGTAGTAAGATAAATTACGCATTCAGTATGACAGAAATAGAATAAAAGTTTGTTACGATAGAAATTTGACAGGAAGAATAGATTTTACGCAGTTTACAGACGATACAAGTAATAAGCCGGCGTCAGAGGTGACTCGATATAATACAAATTGACTATACTCCAGACTTGGTATCACAGAGCGATACTTCGTACCCAAAAGCAAAGTTAAATCATAACGCGACTTACGACAGGTATCTCACGAAAGAAAATCAATAACAAACTGTATTGGTGTTAAATAATTTAGTGATGAACAATAATTAATACTGAATTAACGATAGTTAAGATACTGAATCCAAAATTAGAGATACTGAATTTACGATATCAAAGATAAGGAAGCAAATTAAAGAAACTGAATTATCTCAAAGATACTGAATTTAATCGAAGATACTGCATTAAATTGAAAATACGGATTTTACGATAATTAAGATACCGAATTTACTTTAACATGAGAAATAGAACATACGGTAGTGCTTTGTCTGAACAAAATATAATTTACTCAATAAATAATAATTTATACGATATTTAACTTAAACAAAAATTACGCTGTAACGCGGTGCCTAACGCAAACCGCGGCTACTTTCGCTAGGGATATTCCAGGATACTTTTCTACGATAGCATGCACAAGATATACAATATAACAAAATGAAATATGAAATAGAATAAAATAGCAAAATAGTATAAGATAAGCGATAATCAAGAGAATAAGATAAAGATAGCGAAAAAGAATACTAGAAAGGTCTACGTAACTCAGACAGGCACGAGGTTGCTTGTTAATTAACGATAATAAAACGAGCTTCTTAGCTCACAAACAAATTGATAAACCAGAAAGATAACTCAAGCAACTCCGTGTCTTCACAAAAGATCAAGACCTTACCTTTTAGTAGAGATTCAACGATATATCACACACAAATTTTCACTTAGCACAGATTTGATAACGATACTCGATACGATAAGTAGGCGATGAGCTCTGACCAAAATGCGAAGAAGTAGGCTGAATAGCTCGTGTCACCCCCTTATATAGGCGACTTCTTGACTTCCAGAACATTCCGGCTAGCGAGAGGTCACGTGACGATAGATGTAGAATCGTTGGTTTTGATTCTCGTCGGTAATTGGCTGTCAGGTGCTGGTAATTTCGCCGTACGTTGATCTGGTAGTGGGATGTGTAGGGGTACCTGCCGTGCCTTGACCGTCTGATTCTTACCCCTCATCCTGCCGCCTTCCTTTGAATTTCCCCTGACGCTGGGTTAACATGTAACCTCGCTCGCCAGAACTAGGTAACGATATTTCAAGGCCTTACAACAGAGGTCAATCCATGGAAATTCGAGACGATAGCATCGTGCTGGGAGCACTAGGAACCTCGCTCACGATAGGAAGTTCGCAGGTCGGAACGCTGTACCGGGGGTTTTCTGGACCAACCACGGCCGCGATAACGGTTTCCGAGACAGTAGATGTAGTTGGATCTAATTCGGCTCCAGGCCGATAAGTTGAAGAACCGGGAGGCTGTGAAGTGCGCTTCTCGCGCGGCCCTGTACACCGATTCTCCAGCATTCAGACAAATAGCGATGACGGTAGGTTCGTCAGATGACGGGAGGATTTTATCGTGCTTCTCGCACATCCCTGTACGCCGTCTATCCGGAAGTAGAGACAGGCCGATCCCCAGACCGAGAGCTGACGCTATTCTTCGACGCTTCCCTGGCGAATCGAAGAGTTGCACGTCGTAACGATACGTAGGTCACCTTGATCGAGACGTTATAGACCAGAATGTTCGGAAGTTCTTCGGGAGGATCCCTCGACGGTAGATTTCTCGTTGCGTATCGAGATCGTAGTTACATAAATTACATAGAAATGATAAAAATAACAAGAATTAGTTAAATATAATTTTTCCCTAAATTCTTAACTAAAGCCTGGAATATCCCTCTGGACCACAACTCATCGCCATACGGTATTTTGTGCCTTGGGACTGGTATTTTTCTAATACCACGTCACAAACTTTAGAACTACTCGACCGATCGACTCCAGAATCCAATCAGATCCAAGTCTTGATAAACCCTTTCGATCGTTACAACAACCATTCCAATCGGTCAATTCGTTCTGAAGATATCGTACGACAAAAATTTTGTTTACACACACACACACACACACACACACACACACGGACGTCCATCCAAAAATAGTCGGAATAGCTGCCTAGGACCTCAAAACGTTGAAATCTGATGAAGTCTCGGTTTTCAAAAATCGGACCGAAACCAATAACTTCCCTTCTTATATGAAAATTATCAATTTTCATGGCGGGAAGTTAAAAATGGAGGTAACCTTGAAATATTCGAAGCGCCTCCACATAGATTAACCTCGTAGCTACCACTTGATGACCCCCTGCGAACCATGAAACTTTTGTAGATTAATCGATTGATCGGAAACACGATTAATTGAAGCTGCCGATTAATCGATTAATTGCACAGCCTTACTTCGTATGTTAAAATGTTTAGCGAATAAGTCTATAATGAAGTTTCTCTGTGGATGAAGTTCATCGGATCAGGTCCTTTGCTGCTGCAGCGAGATAGTCCTAGAGTATTTTCAGATGTTCTGGCGGACTATCTTATGTGCGGGTAATGTACCAAAAACATGGGGAAAATGGGGAAAAAAATGGTTTATTCAATTTTTGAGCATGTTCCGGTCTGAAAATGGTAATTCTGACAGCGGTATTCCAAAGAAGGGGAAAAAATACACGAAAAATGGTCATTTAGAAGTTAGCCAAATATGACCTTCATAACCTAAAAAATTATTGAAAAATAAAAAAAAAATTTCTGGGCCCAATTCTGATCGTTGAAATCTGAAAAAAATCAGAGTGTTTTGTTAGTGAAGATGGCACCTCCATGAATTTTTGCAGATTTTTTGGAGCAAACCGTGAAGCAGACAATTTTTTTTCCAAAAAAACACGTTTTTATGCCTAGAATTAAGTTTAGGGGTCTGAAAATTTGGCTCAGGAAGTCTTCAAATATGTCCTTTCGAATAGCCAGTTCCGAATAAATATCCGGGTCAAGGCAATTTTAACATACTTATCCCGGTATAGCCTTTTTCCGCAGCGTCTCGAGATTTTTACCAACAATTTTCTTGGTAAGAATAAATTTGCGGAAACACAAACGTGTCTCCGACCACACTTAGTCGATGCGGGTGGTGCAATCCGGTCGTTTCTTGCAGAAATCCGCATGTATCTGAAGTGTAAAATGGTACTTAACGCAAATGAGGTAAAATATGTTGTTCGCGGGTGAGAAATGACTCGAGCAAAATCAGGACAACAATCACACATGGTAATCAACCTTGCGTAAAGTTAAATGCATGCAGAGTGAATTCATTAACAAAGATAATTTTTTAAATTTTCATTGTAATAGCGTACCATATTTATGAAAAACCGTAATTCCGCTCTCTTTTTTTTGTTCGAAAGCAAATGTCGTTCCAGAAAGGTGTTATTTCAAGATTTAATCAAATCAAAAGATTCGGGCAGAGATGCTTGTTGCAAAACATCAATCAAGTTTTTTGAGGCAATGTCTATAAATAAAAAAATTAAACAAATGAAACTATTTTACTTAGACATCTGAAATAAAAAAAAACAAAAATAAAAATTAGAAAGAATAAGTTTACTTGTGTGAGTCTCTGGCATGTTGCTCTTGTTCAATTCCAAACAACCAGCGTCGTACAAATATGATCGCAAATGATTTATCCTTGCGACGAATTTGCCGACAGACGCGATTCTATCTCCTTCAACAGTTTCCCCACGGTTGTAAAAAATCTCAGCACGCAATTTGAAGACATCGTGAATTTCACCAGCAAGTTTTTTTAATATTTCTGAAGGTACTCTGAAAATCGTTGGGGGAAATGAGTCAAACTTCCGATTTTATCATAATTGGAAGATGTAAGGTTACTAACTCATTTAATTAGGACAATTAAGAGGATGCTGATTATATATGGGGAGTTCCATACGAAAACGGATATTTGTTGTCCACTACCCCTGCGGTTTTTTTCTAACTTGGTGAGTTTGAAGGTATAGTCGAAAGAAAAATTCCTCTAACTCATGAAAATTCTACGTTCCACAGATTTTGAGAAGCAGCGGACTCAAAATTTGTGCATCCCGTTTTTAAAACCGATGCAGTTCCTAAACGACTCACGGTATCGGAAAAGTCAAGTCGGGTAAAAGTTGCATAATTGAACGTAGTTTCGGAAAATTTTAGAGAATTGTTCAAATTTTGAAGGTTACATGTCAAAAAATGAAAAAGTAGACGAAAAATTAAATTTTGAGTTCGTTCCCCAAACTTTTCCCCGACTATACCGTCAAACTCACCGAGTTAGAAAAAAATCGCATACACGAAATTAATTCGATTTCAATAAATAATTTTTAGACGAAAGATTATTTAGTGCGAAAATCTAGTCGACGTGTTAGAGCAAGATCTGGACACGACGGCTCGAATTGGCAGTCAATAATTACATAAGCGTTTTACAAAAATAAATAAAAATAATTTTTCCCAAGCACAGAGTAATACAAAAATAAATAAATAAATAAATAACATAGAATACATAGTATATCATAAGGTATACAGAATATCAGACGAGAATAAATAATAAATAGTTGGTGATGTAAATAACGGGGATAGTGAGAGAAAGAAAGACAGTCTTAGCTTTGGCTTGTTTACCTTTCGGCTCGAGCGTATGTTATTATAGTGTTGCTACGCCGAATCTCAATTTCAATACTCTACTATTTGAATTTAGACAAAGAATATCTCTAACGATTTTAAACTTTATTTCATTACTAATTTAGCTCAATTTTCCCAAACTTGCCCCACGTTGGGCGCCATTGAAACCGAGAAGCTTATTTCAATGGCTTTTGTCGACAAATGAGTTAATATTTCAATTTTGACAAAAAGAATTTACGTTCGCTTCTCCTCGACGCGGCCTGGGTCAGGGCTGTAGAGTATCAATCTATGAATTTCAATATTCGCTGGGCGCCAGTTAATTATGAAAATTAACGAAATATAAGCCGAAAAGCTTTACCAATATGAATTAGTGAATAATAGAAGAGACTAAGAGTACAGGGGGGTGCTTTGGGGGACCCAAATAGGAAAGAAGGTTCTAAATTTCCAAGAGTACAAAGAAAAAAACTGAATAGAATATACAAGTTTATTACTTAGAAATTGTTGTAAAGTCGACTCTTTGTGATTTAATATCCAGTATAGTTCACAGATTAATGCACAATATAACACGGTGCTAATTATTGACAAAATAACGCACTTAGATGCTAGACAATTCAATAAGACAATCAAAGTAAAGTAATTAGTGAGACGGACGCAAGAGTCACGCTCGAAGGTTGACAAAAGTGTGTTAGTTCGCACGTGTTGTGTTTCGATCGCGATCGATGGCTTAGTGCTTGCGTGTACAGCCCTAATTTCAAGCGTCTTATACGCTGTCTAGATGGCAATAGACAATGGCGTCAACGGCGGTAATATTTAAACTGTCGTACGAGACTCTGACTCATGCTTTATTTTAATTTGACCTACCTGAAGACTCTACGATTGACTTTGAGTTTCTTTAAGATCAGGTTTCCTGTGACAACTCACACGCGCTAATCTTTCAACTGCCCCGACAAAGTCATCCCACAAGATCGGAAGATGCATTTTAAATGAGTGTGTATGGAACCGAACCAATGTTATCTACCAATCGGACATTCGTCAGTCGATGCAAGATTCATGACGTGTATAATCTATATATATATATATATATATATATATATATATATATATATATATATATATATATATATATATATATATATATATATATATATATATATATATATATATATATATATATATATATATATATATATATATATATATATATATATATATATATATACAGGGTTAGTCAGTTCAAACTCCGAGAATGGGAGGAGCTTGGTTGATGAATTAGGCCCTACCCCTCAGCCAATCCGGCGAATATTTGGTATTTACGTCGAGGAGTCATGAGTGTTGATATCAAATTGATTGTGAGATTCGAAGTCTACACGTAGGTAACCGCTGTTAATAAGAAACAATAATGAAGATATGACAACAAAGAAAGTCGACATCACGAAATGTAAACAATGAGGTTTGTCTCAGCATGTGAGAGTCATGTTTACTCATAGAGTAGTATCATAGTTTATAGTATTGAATAAGCTGGTCAGTATTATTACTTGTTATATCGTGAATTTATTTCTTATTCCCACTGTTCACCAGTACGTAGACTTGAATTCGTACGTCGATAACAACATGACTCCTCGACGTAAATACCAAATATTCGCCGGATTGGCTGAGGGGTAGGGCCTAATTCATCAACCAAGCTCCTCCCATTCTCGGAGTTTGAACTGACTAACCCTGTATATGGGTCAAAACGCCAAATCCTGAACGATTTTGTACCTGGTGGTCAGCGGTCAAAATCGTCATTCAACCAGGTGGTAGTATACATCGAAAGAGGTATCTCTGATTTTTTTCAAATTTTTTTAGTCATAACTTTGGCAACAATGTTTGTCGAAAGTTTGCAGATTTCCTGCAACATGGTCTTAAACATTATTGCCTATGCTGTGCTGCTCGTGAAAAATGAAAAAAATAAAGTACCATTTTTATGTGAAAAACTCTCAGCTTTCCGATGAAAATATTTTAGATTCTCCTATTTGTCCAAAAAGTTTTGAAAATCCCGTTGAAAGTCAAAAAAACCACTTTTAGACATGAGTGTACATTTTGTTTGCGATGAAAATATTTTTTTCGGAAAGCTGAGACTTTTTTACTAGATATGTGTGAATTTCAATCTGGGGTTCCGATGGGATCGAGTGTAAATAAATAAAGACTGTACGTTAGGGTGACCCATTCGACCGACAATTTTTTGATTTTGATGCTCTTACGAAAATTCATTAGTCTTTTGCATTTGAGGAGCTCTTCCAGATCAATTAAAAACATTTTAGGGGCCGCTCACGAATTTTGAAAATTCCGAAATTGGTCAAAATTCGTATTATTTTTTTTTTCAAATTTTTTTTTCGTGGCAGCAATTGTTTTTCCACAAAACAAATATGACATTCTGGAAAATTTCAGCTCAAAATATAAATTTTTTAAGGTTGATCAAGAATTTTGAATGTTGTGGAGTAGTACTATCATACCTATGAAATTCTTGAGCGACCTTTGAAAATTTATATTTTCTGCCAAAATTTCAAAAATGTCATTTTGATTGAGTGTAAAAGCAATTGCCCTCGCGAGAAAGAGAATTGAAGAAAAAACAAATAGTTCGATTTTTGACCAATTTTGGAATTTTCAAAATTCGTGAGCGGCCCCTAAAATGTTTTTAATTGATCAAAAATTTGAGGAGAGCTCCTCAAATGCAAAAAACTAATGAATTTTCGTACCAGAATCGAAATCAAAAAATATTCGGTCAAAATGGGTCACCCTTACGTACAGTCTTTATTTATTTACACTCGACCCCATCGGAACCCCAGATTGAAATTTACACATATCTAGTAAAAAAGTCTCAGCTTTCCGAAAAAAATATTTTCATCGCAAACAAAATATACACTCATGTCTAAAAGTGGTTTTTTTGACTTTAAGCGGGATTTTCAAAACTTTTTGGACAAATGGAAGAATCGAAAATATTTTCATCGGAAAGCTGAGAGTTTTTCACATAAAAATGGTACTTTATTTTTTTCATTTTTCACAAGGAGCACAGCATAGGCAATAATGTTTAAGACCATGTTGCAGGAAATCTGCAAACTTTCGAAAAACATTGTTGCCAAAGTTATGACTAAAAAAATTTGAAAAAAATCAGCGATACCTCTTTCGAAGTATACTACCACCTGGTTGAATGACGATTCTGACCGCTGACCACCAGGTACAAAATCGTTCAGGATTTGGCGTTTTGACCCATATATATCCATCGACCGGAAACATAGTACTTTGAGACATCCATCAGCCGCCGAGTACCGATACAAGTAACTGTTCACAGTTTGGAAGAACTGTTAGACAAACAACCAAACACAGAATAAAACTGCAAGAAGTCGTGTCCTATTAATCGATGGCTTTTGGATGCCAGATTTGATGAATAAACAATATGGAAAATGGTTGTAGAAAAATGGTTTGCGAAATACTCGAAAGTACTATCAATCCAAAGCCAAAACAATCAACACGAAGAAGAAAAACCAAATGTGCCCGCCAAGTACGTAGCTCTTGGAATGATGTTTCGATATCCTCACACGAAACTCCGACTTCACGACGTAGACTTGCTGAAAGATCGCAGGGGTACGTTCGGTGCTTGGCTATTTTCTTGATTTCACGACAGAGACCGATGAAACGTTCTACTTATGAATCAATTGTGATTTTTGTGTAGGTTAAAAATAGTCTTGCCAAAACGACAAGAACAATGGGCAATATTCGAAAAACGCAGGCATGGGATACCGAGCAAATGTAAACCAGATTTTTTACGACGACGAGCATATTTTACCCAAAAAGTCAAACGGGTAACAAAGGAAAATACAAGGACAAAACGTCAAATATTCCAGAACCTTTTTCGACACTCTCCAGACACGTGCCGACGCTCTGGGCAGTCAAAGACAAGGAAACAGCTACGAAAGAAAAGGATGGATGCAGTTTCAATGAATGCGCCGATGCACTACTGCATAAGCAAAGAGAGGGAGTCCCTACGACACCTACACAATTTTGAGTCCCCGAATATCGACAGGACCCCCGCCGGTCATAGGCGGACAGGACTATCCTTACCGCCATACTCTATTCATTTTTTATATTTTTATATATTATATTTTTTAATTGATAGCTGATTATAATGTTACAGCATAATGTAGAGCTGGTCGATTAACATAAAGGAATTACATAGGAGATAATATTTGAGGATTAACAAAAATAGGTTAACAATGACGTGAGTATCAATACGTATTGTATATGAATATTATAAAAAAGGTTCATTATAATATAGGGTATACTTGTGGTTAATAATATAATAATGTAATATATATGGATAATTCTCTTAATTACCGTAATGGTTTTGGGACTCAAAAATTGATTTGCGTCACGATTTTTTACCTGATTATACGTGACAATTTTGTGAAGTCTGAAGCTTCCAACATCGAAAATAGTGGAAATACTCGTGATATAATCTTTCTATCGAGTGAATAATCGAAATTTCATTCCTAGTTATTAATCGACTAGGAAGTCGAAAAAAAATCTAAATACCATGTTTCGTCGGAAATCTTCGGAATTTTCGAAGAAACGCCTCAGTATGGTTCTTGATACAGTAAAGGTATCAAGATTCGCGGCAGCGAATCGCCGCCAAGTACTTTTTATAACTTTTTTTTTATATAATATTATTTTTTATAAAAGGCGAGCGCAGCCGAGAATTATTTACCCGAGGCAACGTTTATACCTGTAAACAAGGCGTCGTATCTCCCGAACGGCTGAATATTTTTTGACGAAATTTGTAGAGCGAAAATTCCCAGCCCATATGAGCCCGCTCCGTTAATCTGAAGCAAATTGATTGCATAGTTTCAGAGATATTAACCATCAAAGTTGCTTAAATTCTGCTTCTTCTTCTTCTTCTTCTCCTCCTTCGTCACATTTTCGCAAGCAGCGGCTATGCCACACGATTTGAGACGAACCGGTGTACGTATCGACTTGAGATTTAAAACACAGCTATTCTCCCTCGAAATCTAGCCCCCTATTGATTTTGGTGCGAATTTGAACACGCACTCAGTCGGTTTATTTTACCGAAGTCACAAGGTGGTAGTACGGTCAAAACGCTGAATTGGTGATTTTCAATTTCTAAATTTGCGGTTTTCGAAATCCAAAATCTTTTGAACTGATCAAGATTCGTAGCAGCGAATCGCTGCCAAGTACTTTTCGGCTGGCGAATAAGTAAGAAGAAAAAGAAAAAGAATAAGAAGATTGAGATTTTTCATCAACTCTAGGGGTCTGTAATTTCGAAAGTACTCGGTCAATTACGTCCAAATTTCTTGAGGAAACTCATTCGGACTTAAATAGTTGGCCCTATGAAGTCTAGCGCTGCAAATATTGTGATTCCGGCAATATGACGCAATGTTTACAAGTACGAAAGTTTGCTGGAATATAAATGATCCTCTGAAAGATACCTGAGAGTGATTCGCTGCCGTAAATTTGTTATTGCATTTGTTATTGTTATTGCATTCTTACAAAAAGAAGTGAAATCCGCGCCAAAAACATCTGAAATGTAAAAAAAGCCGCCAAGTACTCAGATAACAACACAATAGAAATTAACGAAAAACTTTTCGCCAGTCTCTGTCGTGAAGTCGGACGTCGCTGTTTCGTGTAGTGATATCGAAACATCATTCCAAGAGCTACGTACTTGGCGGGCACATTTTTTTTATTATTCCTTGCCCCGTTTACTTATTACGAAATATCTTGAAGCCACCTATGATATCATGACATTAGCAGTACTGAATTGATAATAATATGTAGTTATACTGATAAAAATAATGTGTGAGCAGAGGGTGATACATCAGCAGTTATAATCATCATTGGTCACATAGGCAATTTTTAATAATCATCAGCCTCATCGCGTCAAGTGTTCTGTCTCTACGTTAAAGAACTTGGAATTCCTGACAAATATCGGTCGATTTATGAACGATTTCACGTAAGGTATAACCAATCAAACGTATCACTCTGTTGCTTTAAAGTTACATATCCTAAGCCCAAATCAAGTACGTTATACATTACAGCCATAAATGTTAGAAAATAAAAATGGTCAGTGCAGAAGTACGCAGTATAATCATAGATATTTAGAATGACCTATCATACAAATACAATTATGGCAACATGTGTGTAAAAGAACGTGATTTCCTTACTCGATTACAACAAAATTCCGATAACTATTGACTGTATCTGCATTTGATGATTGTTTTCATCTCAAGCTACTGACTGTGAAAGTCGGAATATCGTTGCGCGCGAGCGTACTGACGGGCTCGTGCGAGGGCGCCCTCGGCGCCCGCGCGCGGGCACGTCAGTATGCTCGCGCGCAACGATATTCCGACTTTCGCATTGCGACCAGTTCCGAACCCCATGTATGCGGTGCCAAGGCTACCATTGTGCCAGTAGATATAATATGGGGATTCTGGAACAGCCGCCAGAGGCGCTGCAGTCGTGGGTTACCGACAGTCGGTAACTTGCCGATTGTTGAGTGGGTAAGTTACCATCCGATTTTCTGTATTACCGATCTCGCCGATCTGCCGCCAGAGGCGCTGCGGTGGTGTTACCATCCGATTTTCTGCATTACCGATCTCAGACTGCCGATTTTCTGCAATACCGATCTCAGAATTCCGATTTTCTGCACTACCGATCTGAGAGCGGATATGTTATCTGTCGATTTTGCGTCATGCGGGGGCGCCACTGCCAATCCGCGGGCAGGTATGTTACCATCCGATTGCCGATTATCCGATTTTCCGACCTTACCGATCAGTGAGCAGGTATGTTATCATCAGCTTGCCGATCAGCCGATTTTCCGACCTTACCGATCCGCGAGCTGGTCTGTTATCAGCCGATTTTCTGCCAGCCATAGTTAAGCATGAACCAACGTGAATTCTATAAAAGCATTCATTTTATACATGAATATATCAGTTACCCTGGCACATCATCATCATTTGTTATAAACAATTCCTCTGTCAGCCTTGATCGTCTAGTGGTTAGGACCCTATGTTGTGGCCGTAGTAACCCAGGTTCGAATCCTGGTCACGGCAAAAGACTTTCTCGTATCGTCAAAGCGGAGGTGAATTTTTAGCATTTTGATTCTAATAATATTAATAATTGTGTAATAATAATAATAATAATAATGAGAATATAAATTTCATGAAAAACTTCTCAAATCATGGGGATGAAATAAGTAGATGCAAATTCTAAATCAAATTCGATATTATATGTATATATTCTGGTGAATATACAAAAATTAAACTTATTATTAAACTTAACTAATCTTAAAAACTAAAACGTAAACTAATAACCTAAAGATTATATATTGACAATAATCCTCCCGGCATCTGCCACGCAGGATGGCCCCAACCTTGCACCGGGTGATCTTCGCCCCAGCGTCCATCCTGCATCCATCTGATGCCGAAGAGGTCAAAGTCTTCCTCGCTGCCGCATTCCAGCTCTACGGCAGCTTCGAAGAATGCCGCTTCGCGGCGAATTTGGTCAAGATTCGGCTCACCAGCCTCCCGCTCAATCCTCATGTAGTGAAGCTATAATGGAAAATGATTAAAATTATTATAACATCTAACCACAGAATCACTTTCAGATAAGTCGATCACTTATCGATAAACACCAATATGGATACTCACCATCATCGCTCTGAAGTATCCGATCAAGTTTAATCTATATCCGTTTGCCATTTTTTTTTTGCTTCTTTTTTTTTTTTTTTGTAAATTTAATTTATATTTTATATTTACGGTTCTTCGTCTTATAGCTCGATGTTCGCTAGAGAGCACAAGTGATGAATAAAAACGGGTCGATTCCTCATTTTATACCTGTGGAAACTCGAAAGCTTACACCCGATGCATAGTGGTCGACCAATGAAATTTCTCACACCCACCGTGTCGTAAAAGGTTCGGCCGATAGCGTGAGGGTCTTTTCTTTTGAAGAAAGATTTTGACACCATGCTGTTAGCGTAACAGCCAATGGGTTGGATATTCGACTGAGAAAAAATTGTGGGGTAGGGGGAGGATTTCAAGAAACTGACCCACAGTGGGGGTGTATATTGAGCCAATGATCAGTTTGCATTCCTCAACGATCTAGTGTATACGAAACTGCAACATTAGAAGGGTGAAGAAAAAAAAGTCATGGACGGTAAAATGTACGCGGAACTTCTTGAGATGATGGAAAATGCTTACGCCTTGCTACGCACACTGAGTCCTGGACCGATCAGCAAAGATATTATTTCCCGTTGGTGCGATATCGGTCTTCAAAATATCAGATTTTTGTGTGATATTCTTAAGCGCCTGCACCTAAGTGTTGGCGAAAAACAACAGATTCAACATACAATTTCCTTGCTGCAATCATACTTGGTGAAATTTGAACGACAATGCGAGGGTATTGTTGGGGGTAATATTGGCGATGACATCCATAATCGTGTTCGATGGGATGATATGGAGAGTGCCTTCAACTGCCGTATACGTACCGGAGCTGTGACAAATCTCCAACACAAGGATTTGGCAAGATTTTTGAGCGATGCTGAGGCTGTTACGATGGAACGCTTGAAAGATACTCTACGCGATGAAGGAAGTATTAAGGTGAATGTGAGCATTTCATGTAAATTTGAGAACGTCAAAGGCGACGAGGTTAGTCTGGAGGTAAAGACCTTCAATACGCGCAACGCCACGATTCTTCCATCGACGGGGCTGGAAACCTGGTTCATCGATAACGTAACGAATCCTCTGCTGGTTAAGGTGGAGGATTTTGAGCAACGTGACTCTCGCTGGAGTATGATTGAGATAATCAACGCCGTGGTCTGTATCAACCGATACGAGCCTCTTTGCGGCGGACTCTCTACGTTCGTCGTGCTGCCTCGGGACATTCAACTAAAGAAAGCCGTGGTCAACGTGCAGAATGATGACAACCGATGCTTCTTGTGGTCCGTCACTGCCGCCCTACATCCCGTCAACATGGGTGTGAGCAGGACGCAGAGCTATAAACGATTTGGATTTTTATCATTTTCGAGATGGGCATATGCAGATATAACAACGAATTCTTATTTTCCACCGCGAAGTCGAAGTCCTAGGCTCTGGAGAAACTGAGCGTTCTGATGTGTCACTCGAATCAGAGATGCTCGATGACTGATGATGCTTGGACATATTGTCGGACTTTTATAGCTACCACCAGACTTTCTTATGCGCTCAAACACTATACCCATATTATCTTAAAGATTTCACATGCAATCGTATAGTCACGGTTTCGCCTCGGAAATTGACCAAGTCTCCGCTCTGATCAACTATTCTCAATTGTATATCGTGTATTGACCGCACGGTGATTGGATGGTAAATGACGTTGGTTGGCACTTCCACAATCTTATATCCAGGCGGAACGGTTGGGAAAAATTGATGAATCGTGTGTACTTGATGTTCGTTTATGTATGCACCCGTGGTAATATTACACTCAACACGCAAGGCGTTGACTTTGAGTATGCGAACAGGTAACTCAGACTTATGGGCAATACCGCCCGGGAGAATATTTGATTTGAATCCAAGCAGTCGGCCTATGGAATTTTCTGATTCAAAGTTTACCGCATGATTACACACGATTTCACTATGCAGCTCATTATTGTTAGCTTTTAGATTGACTGTAATATCCTTGGGTAGTGACTTTTTCAAATAACTTGCAATGTCTTCGATTTCATAGCTACCAGTGGGTATTGTAATTATTGTGTCTGGTGTTCGAATACCATTCACGGATCTCTGTGGATGTGATACATGAAACTTATTACATCCTTCATCAATATTAGGAATTGAGTTGAATGTCAAGAGCTCTATGAGCCCGAGAACATATTCCTTTGTTGTTGATAACTCGATAGGCGGAAAATATTGAGTCCCCAATATAGATGATTCTCCGGAGTGTCAACGTGAACGATTGAGCCATGACTAATATCATATCTTCGATATGCATCTGTTTTATAGCTGTCCACTGAGAAACTTGAGACACAAGTGGCCGCAAATTACTGTGTTATATTCCTGATATCTTTTATGGTTGTATTTTACGCTGCCAACACCAAGATATTTCATAAGATCTCCTGGTGGTTGTAAATCACCAAAACTATCGTTTTTGACATATGCAACCCAATGCGTCCCCGGACCGTTTTTATCATCAAGATTGATAATTGCAGATTCACGCTTTCTAGGCCCCGAATTGGGTAAATCATTCCGCATAAAAACTCCTCGAAAATGTGGAATTTTCATAGCTCTGGCATAGTTGAGCAAGTCGATATCGGTGAGAGCTCGGTGTGGCAGCTTTATTAGTTTTTTGCCTGTTTCAAATACAGTCCCATACCTCTTCTATAGAGTTTCAGGTATAATCCCTTTCCCAACGCAATTGCCTCCATGGATGCATTGTGGCGTTTAGCCTCTGTTAATTGATGCTTGTTAGCACTAACCTCGTTTACGGCTTTTGCTATACCTGCTGCACCACCCGCTAAGGCACCTGTAGCGCTGAGAGCCGCGAAAATGGGGATAAGGAACGGCAGGAAACCGCCGATTTTATCAGGGACGGGTAAAATACGAGGCACGTTGACTTTTCCTTTGGACAATGCCATACGTGCACCTTCTAACGCCGACAGAATGGCTCTAGGACCCGGCCTCATAGATTTCTTCGCAGCCCGAATAATAGATTTCAATGTCTTTTTCTTGGTCTTGACAGATATTTGCGGGTCGCTCCCACGCATACCCATTCCCAGTTTAGATTTTGCTTTCATTGTGTTGGTGATTGCCCGGGCGACAGCTTTTTCGGATACACTCGAGTCTTTAGCTCAAAATCGATTCCACGCCCTCTCGGCCAGCACTTTGTCGGCCTTATTACGCTCTGCAATATTACTATGATTCTTTGAGTATGCAATATCGTGTTCCTTGCATGCGGCATCTAGAGGATTAACACCTCGATCACCACGAGTTAACCTCTGCGTTAATTTTGTACCAGGCCCACAGTATTGATAACCAGGAACATGTAATTCAACCGGAAGATTGTTTATGATTTTATTTATTAATCCACAACCACTCCTTTGCCTACGTGTGTATCCAACCATAGTTAAGCATGAACTAACGTGAATTCTATAAAAGCATGTATTTTATACACGAATATATCAGTTCCCAGTGTGATGTTTACCAAGCATCATGAAATTCCACAATCAAACAACAAAACTACCCATCGTCAATTTCGATAAATTGGTCGAGCGGCGAAAGAAGAAGAATGGAAAACGACATGGGCCTCTACTACCAAATAGTGTGAGGGCTGTTTTCTGTGGTCCTTCTAATTGCGGTAAAACTAATGCTCTTCTCACGCTGCTTACCCATGCTAATGGTCTACGATTTGGAAATGTGTACGTCTATTCGAAATCCCTCAATCAACCCAAATATGAGTTCTTGAAGAGGTTACTGGAACCGGTCGAGGGGATGGGCTATTTTCCATTCGATGAACACAAGGAGGTTGTAGAGCCGAAAGATGCACAACCCAACTCGATTATGATTTTCGATGACGTAGCATGCGAGAAGCAAGATAATATCAGAGCCTATTTCTGTATGGGTCGACACAGAGATGTCGATAGTTTTTATCTATGTCAAACGTATGCTCGGATTCCAAAACATCTGGTTCGTGATAATGCAAACTTGTTGGTCCTTTTCCGTCAAGATGAAATGAATTTGAAACACATCTACGCTGATCATGTGAATACGGACATGACCTATCAACAATTTAAAGATTTGTGCTTGGCTTGTTGGAATGACGGCAGATACAGTTTTGTAACCATCGACAAAGACAGCGAGATCAATGAGGGACGATATAGGAGAGGTTTTGACTGCTTTATAAGTCTAAATCATCAATAAATGACATACAGTCACACAGCATCGATCAAGCTAGCAACATGGAGAGCGCCAAGATACGTAAGAAGAATGATGTGCTGCAGGAATTAGCGAGAGCTAGCGATATTATTCGACGTAAACACAAAATGATCAAAATGGAGAAAGACACCAGTGAGCAGGCTATTGGCGAAATGTTTAAACCTTTGGTAACACCACTGCATGAATTGGTGAATTCATCGAAGCAGCAGCAGCGATTAATAAAACAAGAAGTAAAGATGGAGCAGGGTTCGATGAAGCCTGAGAAAACTGAAGATTTTGTGAAAACTGAGAATTATGATTATGATGTTGACAATGATGATTATGATGCGTATCAAAGTGCGAATGAGGATACCCTTGTAGCTAACACAGCTATTGAAGACAATAATGGTGCATCAGCTACCGCTATGGATGCATCAAATGATATCAACCAGGAAGATGATGATGAAGTTCCACCCGCCTCTACAAGCACGCCGAATCCGAAAAAAGGGGTCAAGACAGCGCATTATTTAAACATGTTTGCCTCCACCAAACAGCGTAAGAACTTGGATGAGAAATATGGTGTTCGAAAGTTGGTGCGCGGAATGAAGATCGGCAATTCGGATATCGAATTTAGCGATGATCTGATATATGTAGGCGATAAAAGCTATGAGAACACACCGGGATTGCTTGAATTGTTATTCAAAAAGTCACCCGATCCCGCGATTGTGAATAAAAGTGACAGACAAAATTATATCAAAATTGTGAAAAAAACGAATGCATACCGAAAATATTACAACCCCGAAAGAAGCCCCCACGAAGATAGGGAAAAAAGCGCCAAATATAGAGATTACATTGCTCCATACATGAGCCCACCGACGAAAAAGGACGAGGAAAGATTCGGTAAAGGTTTACCCACTCATAAGATTGCACAAGGACGAAGAATGGATTATGTATACTGGAATGATCCTAATGAACTTGTTGATCGTCTTCGGTTATTAACGGCATCTCAAGCCGCGGGTAATACCAGTCATACCAACGAAATATCCTCCATTATTGAAGAACTGCGCGAGGCAAGGATTATTTATTAGCAACAAATCATCTTTAAACCACCATTCACCCAGTGACCGTTGAGCAATGAGCATAGACATATTCGGGCGGCAGCTGGCGAGCAAAAAAAAATTCAAACGCTTGGGTAGTTGGGGACCGCCAGGTATAGGATACAAAACTACCACCGATGGTCAGTACGATATAGAAAACAAACGATTGTGTAATATCGCAGATCCTCAGGATGCGAACGATGCCATTTCTCTAAAACGTGTTACGGATATTACACAGCAGTCATTAGCGGTTTTTGAGTATGCTATGATAAAGGCATTTGCACAATCTACGTTGCAAGCAGTTCATGCTTTCGAATCCAAACTCAATGCGCGCATAGATCAAGAACATACCAACCATTTCGAGGAGGGTCAACATATTTGGTCTCTTGCGACGAAAAAAATTGATGCTCTTACGGAAGATAATGAAGATCTAAATATGCGATTGGCTGGGGTGGAAAGTGTTCTTGAAAGATTCAGCCACAACGGGATGCTCCGAGGAATTCGCTTTAATTCAGACTGAATTATTCTGCAATGAGCATAGATATATTCGGTCGTCAGTTGACTGACGGAAAAATTAAAAGTGTGGGTATTCGGGGTCCTCCTGGTGTCGGATTCAAGACTACCACAGATAAACAGTATGACATAGGCAACAAACGATTGTGTAATATCGCAGATCCGCAGCAGCCAAACGACGCTGCGTCTCTGAAAAGTCTTGAGACTATTACGCGCAACTCGTTTAATGCTCTTGAGAATGCGATCAAAACCGAATTTGAGCGCTCCATGAAATTGGCACTCGATGCTCTGGAATCTAGACTTGTTGCACGCCTAGATCAAGAACATAGCTGCAATTTTGATGAAACAGGTCAGCATCTTTGGTCTCTAACGAAAGTAAAGATTGAGGCTCTGAAGGAGGGAAACGAAGCTCTGGAGAATCGATTGACGGTGATCGCAAAAAACGTTCAAACGCTTAGCCAACACGACTATATCCGTGGAATTCCCTTAATCAAACATGGAGCAGACGATAGCCGACGAGCTCCATAGACCCGCTAGACGCAGATACTCCAGGCGTTATGTTGATATACGCGGCTTGGATGAGACTTGGCAAGCTGATCTTGTCGATATGTCTGCATACTCACGATTCAACAATGGACATAAATTTTTACTCACAATTATCGATATATTTTCCAAGTTTGCGTGGGGTGTGCCCCTCAAGACTAAGAATGCCGATGATGTGACGACCGCAATGAAATTCGTGTTGACTCAAGGACGTATTCCGAAGCATCTACATGTGGACCGGGGTACTGAGTTTTATAACAGCAAATTCAAAGCTCTCATGGATCAGTATGGTATTAACATGTACTCGACATTCAGCAACCTGAAGGCATCGATATGCGAACGCTTCAATCGGACGTTGAAAAATAAGATGTGGGTGCAGTTCACTCGCCGCGGGAATCATAAGTGGATTGATATTTTATCCGATACAATTAAATCCTACAACGACACCAAGCATCGAACAATACGAATGAGGCCGAACGACGTCACTGTGGCCAATGAAAAGCAACTATATCGAGATGTGTATAAACCTCGACAGATCAAGAGAAGTCAACGAAAGCGAAAGTTTAAAGTAGGCGATAAAGTTCGAATTAGTATATATAAGCATGTTTTCGAAAAGGGCTATACACCAAATTGGACAACGGAAATATTCACCGTGACTGAGGTGATGAATACGAACCCACCGACATACAAACTTACCGACTACCTGAACAATCCCATCTCCGGGGGTTTTTATGAGGAGGAACTCGGTAAGGTGAAATATCCTGATGGTTATCTTGTGGAGAAGGTCCTGCGGAAACGTGGTGATGAGCTATATGTCAAATGGTTGGGAATGGACAATATACACAATAGTTGGATAAATAAATCAAACATGTAATCATTTTTTAATAAAAGAATTTATTATGTATCAAGCATTGTTTTTTCCATTCACCCAATCCTACCGATAGTTTTACAAAATCTTCAGAGAAAAAAATTCTCAAACGTGTGGAAAAAGTTTTCTCACATTTGAAAAAAGTTTTCTCACATTTGGAAAAAGTTTTCTCACATTTGGAAAAAGTTTTCTCACATTTGGTAAAATTTTCTCACATTTGCATGTAAAGTAAATTGAGGATTATTTTATTTATTTATTTTTTTTATTTTTTTTTTTCTTTTACAGAAAACCTTAAAACAATCAGAATTTTTTACAAGATTGCATCATCCTGGAAACCCCAGGGTAGAGTGTCGGTTTCACCAGGTATCAGCTGTCTTTTGTCATCACCCCAGCTTAAGGCTAACTTATTCTGTACAATAGTGCTAACTATATGCCGACTACTTTTTATCATGCACTGTTTCTCAACTAAATTCTTATGATCAATAAGACATCGTTTGTAATCATCGAACGTGATAGATTTCAAGGTCGACCCTTTTACACCCTTTGCACGCTTTTTATCGGTATTCCCGCGAGTTCTGAATGTATATAATTTCGCCCGCAGACCGATAAATTCAGTCATAATTTTCCCATTATTCTCATCCTTCATCAGACCAAGACGTTTTTTATTCATCTGGGGAATACCGTAGACATTGTCTAGTGGGTAGTCTGATGTATCGAACATTGTCGCAACATCACGTTTGATGATTTCGTAGATGTTTGGTACGGTAAAGTGATATATCAGGCTATCTGTATCGGTATACATTAATTTTGCTTCACCACTTGAAAAATTCTTCTTTACATAATCATAGTGAAAGTTGTACAAAAATATTTTCGAAAGATCGAGAATTGCAGCACCAATGTATATAGGCTTGTTGAAATATACCTTGGTGCGATTTAGCTCAATAATCACCATGTCTCGATCGAATACGGTACAGCTATGAAAAGTTGGTCTTGCAATGAGAGCGCGCGCACCACCCCTACCGCCCCATTTTGTGATTAGTTTTACAGTCCTATGATTACGCACATTCTCCATAGTCTTGCCGAATACCGCATTATTCATAAGCTTGTAGAAATTTTTCTCAAACTCGTTTTTCGACTGCTTCCGCATATTTGTATTGAGATCGATATATGGCTTCAACCACGGTGATTGTGCGAACCTGAGAATTCTGTGCACTTTCACCACCTTTAAACCCAATTTTACGCATTGTTTCAAATTTCGATAGTGTAGAACATATTTTCTTTTGGGTAGAAGCGTCATTGCCAGTTTTCTAATTTTGCTACCCGGTGGTATGAAATGTTCGGGGCAGAGGGGTAAATCTGCATGTTGCTTATGTAACATGGTTGGATAATCCAAGTCCACCTCGAGAATGTAGCCGATCGGTGAGTCATCAGGATGGGACATTACATCGGTGTTATTATCAAGTTCCCACTCGAATGAGCCGCTCGGTAAATTCTCACTCATAGCCGCGCCGTAAAGATTATTCACGTCGAAATACATTAAATATGATTCCGCTTTGCTTGAATCGAAATCTTCGCCCATGAATCTATTGTTTGCTCTAGCTTGTCGATTGGAGCATTGAGCCACACCGCCACGAATGCTTTTCTCAATGAATAGAATCATTTCAGGATCATCTAAAAGTTGCAGATTAATTTTCGTATGCTTTAGCATCGCATCGAAAGCAAGCCCCGGCGCTGTATAATAATGCAATGGATCCAAGTTGTACGTTTTGACACAGCTATCACGGAAATTTTGAAATATATCGGCTAATAAAAGTACATCTGTTTTTAGGTATAAATCGGAATATTCACCCAGAGTTTTCAGGTCGAACTTGGCCCAAACATTCTTAGCATGCTCATAATCGGCATTGTTAATACCCGAGGCGCTCAACTTTGAATAGAAATCTTGTTTGCTGGGTAATTTCGCTTCATTGAGTTTTTCCCAAGAATCAATATATTCGTATGGAAAGACGCCTTTACGAATCATCAAGCTAAATTTATCCTGATCTTTGTAAAATTTTCGCGTGATTTGCTTATCCGAGTCGTCGACGTACGATGCTAGCTTCTCTATACCACTAGCCATGAATCTGAGCGAATCTATGAATCTCAAACTAATTATGGTACCATCCACTTTCTTCGTGAACGATATGTATTTTTCCTTATTGATAGGTAGTAGGGTAATATCGCCTGGAAAAGTTGTGGCTAGAGATTTTATGATAAAATGAGAATCATAGCCTGATAAATTGTGAAAAACCACCGGAATCGTGTGCGACTCTTGAAAATTAAGATTGCAGCGATTGTGTGCGGCCCCGCGATATTTTCCCGTAAAATGACAATGATCGCGACATTTTTTCTCCTCAGGTAGAAACGGCTTCTCGCATATGTAACAATTTTTCGCTCGCATGTGACGATCGCGCTGCACTTGATTCAACGCTTCCATCGGTATTATATTCTTTACACGCGACTCTACTTTCACGGATAATTCGCGAAGCTCTGTGATCAGCCATTCAATGCAATCGGATCCGCGATGACTCTTAAATTCTGACAATGTGTCATCGTAGGCGCAGTGCATATAATACGCTGCACTATGTGGGATATGCTCTTGAGCTTCTTTCACCCCCGGCTGCATCATACATTCAAGATCGGCATATACGACAAACGACACGGTACCCTGATTTTGAAAATTGGAAAATTCCAAGATTTTCTCCGTGGGAAACTCCATGCGGACTTTATTCATTCGCAGACAATCTTGCCGATGATTTTCATAGGCATTTTGTATGCTAAAGTGGCACAGACATCTATCACATAAAAATTGTGCACATTTATGGCCTGACAATTGTTTGTCAACTAAACGCGAAAGATTCTTAATCCAAGCAAAGTGAAATCGGGGTTCAAAATTATTTAAATCATTATCATTCGGTTCGCTCTTACTTTCAATCATTAGCAGGTGGATTGCATCGCTCTCAGTTACATTTTTACTTAAATAAAGAGGGGTGATAACGCTATTTTCAGACTCTTTCTTTCTCTGAAAAGTTTCCGATTCGATTCCGTATACATTAATGCTCAAATTGTTTAACTTTTCAAATTTTTCCACACAACGCAGGGTGGTGGGAAACTTTATACCTGTACAGTTGAAGTTGGAAATGTATCGTTTATAGCTCTGCGTCCTGCTCACACCGATGTTGACGGGATGTAGGGCGGCAGTGACGGACCACAAGAAGCATCGGTTGTCATCATTCTGCACGTTGACCACGGCTTTCTTCAGTTGAATGTCCCGAGGCAGCACGACGAACGTTGAGAGTCCGCCGCAAAGAGGCTCGTATCGGTTGATACAGACCACGGCGTTGATTATCTCAATCATACTCCAGCCAGAGTCACGTTGCTCAAAATCCTCCACCTTAACCAGCAGAGGATTCGTTACGTTATCGATGAACCAGGTTTCCAGCCCCGTCGATGGAAGAATCGTGGCGTTGCGCGTATTGAAGGTCTTTACCTCCAGACTAACCTCGTCGCCTTTGACGTTCTCAAATTTACATGAAATGCTCACGTTCACCTTAATACTTCCTTCATCGCGTAGAGTATCTTTCAAGCGTTCCATCGTAACAGCCTCAGCATCGCTCAAAAATCTTGCCAAATCCTTGTGTTGGAGATTTGTCACAGCTCCGGTGCGTATACGGCAGTTGAAGGCACTCTCCATATCATCCCATCGAACACGATTATGGATGTCATCGCCAATATTACCCCCAACAATACCCCCGCATTGTCGTTCAAATTTCACCAAGTATGATTGCAGCATGGAAATTGTATGTTGAATCTGTTGTTTTTCGGCAACGCTCAGGTGTGGACGTTTGAGAATATCGCACAAAAATCCGATATTTTGAAGACCGATATCGCACCAACGGGAAATAATATCTTTGCTGATCGGTCCAGGGCTCAGTGTGCGTAGCAAGGCGTAAGCATTTTCCATCATCTCAAGAAGTTCCGCATACATTTTACCGTCCATGACTTTTTTTTCTTCACCCTTCTAATGTTGCAGTTTCGTATACACTAGATCGTTGTGGAATGCAAACTGATCATTGGCTCAATATACACCCCCACTGTGGGTCAGTTTCTTGAAATCCTCCCCCTACCCCACAATTTTTTCTCAGTCGAATATCCAACCCATTGGCTGTTACGCTAACAGCATGGTGTCAAAATCTTTCTTCAAAAGAAAAGACCCTCACGCTATTGGCCGAACCTTTTACGACACGGTGGGTGTGAGAAATTTCATTGGTCGACCACTATGCATCGGGTGTAAGCTTTCGAGTTTCCACAGGTATAAAATGAGGAATCGACCCGTTTTTACTCATCACTTGTGCTCTCTAGTGAACATCGAGCTATAAGACGAAGAACCGTAAATATAAAATATAAATTAAATTTACAAAAAAAAAGAAGCAAAAAAAATGGCAAACGGTTATAGACTGAACTTGATCGCATACTTCAGGGCGATGATGGTGAGTATCCATATTGGTGTTTATCGATAAGTGATCGAGTTATCTGAAAGTGATTCTGTGGTTAGATGTTATAATAATTTTAATCATTTTCCATTATAGCTCCACTACATGAGGATTGAGCGGGAGGCTGGTGAGCCGAATCGGGACCGAATTCGCCGCGAAGCGGCATTCTTCGAAGCTGCCGTAGAGCTGGAATGCGGCAGCGAGGAAGACTTCGACCTCTTCGGCATCAGATGGATGCAGGATGGACGCTGGGGCGAAGATCACCCGGTGCAAGATTGGGGCCATCCTGCATGGCAGATGCCGGGAGGATTATTGTCAATATATAATCTTTAGGTTATTAGTTTACGTTTTAGTTTTTAAGATTAGTTAAGTTTAATAATAAGTTTAATTTTTGTATATTTACCAGAATATATACATATAATATCGAATTTGATTTAGAATTTGCATCTACTTATTTCATCCCCATGATTTGAGAAGTTTTTCATGAAATTTATATTCTCATTATTATTATTATTATTATTATTACACAATTATTAATATTATTAGAATCAAAATGCTAAAAATTAACCCCCGCTTTGTCGATACGAGAAAGTCTTTTGCCGTGACCAGGATTCGAACCTGGGTTACTACGGCCACAACATAGGGTCCTAACCACTAGACGATCACGGCTGACAGAGGAATTGTTTATAACAAATGATGATTATGTACCAGGGTAACTGATATATTCATGTATAAAATGAATGCTTTTATAGAATTCACGTTGGTTCATGCTTAACTATGGCTGGCAGAAAATCGGCTGATAACAGACCAGCTCGCAGTTCGGTATGGTCGAGAAATCGGCTGATCGGCAAGCTGATGATAACATACCTGCTCACTGATCGGTAAGGTCGAAAAATCGGATAATCGGCAATCGGATGGTAACATACCTGCCCGCGAATCGGCAGTGGCGCCCCCGCATGACGCAAAATCGACAGATAACATATCCGCTCTCAGATCGGTAGTGCAGAAAATCGGAATTCTGAGATCGGTATTGCAGAAAATCGGCAGTCTGAGATCGGTAATGCAGAAAATCGGATGGTAACACCACCGCAGCGCCTCTGGCGGCAGATCGGCGAGACCGGTAATACAGAAAATCGGATGGTAACTTACCCACTCAACAATCGGCAAGTTACCGACTGTCGGTAACCCACGACTGCAGCGCCTCTGGCGGCTGTTCCAGAATCCCCATATTATATCTACTTGTGCCAGAGCTGACCCAGGGCTGGCGGATCGAGTCCTGGTTAGGACTATCGTGCCAATCTGATACCAAGGCCTGGGCCAGTCGTGGTCCGAGCCTGGTACAATGGTTTTAGACTAAGCTTCCAAATTTTTTTTTTTTCTACAATTCAAGTTTATTGTACAAGTATAAGTATAATTATTGTATACAAGTTTCTGACCAATTTTACTAATCCCGCGAGTGAAGTAATGTTACTGAATAATTGGTGTCATTAATAGGTAAATTCAAACACTTCCGTGTTATTTCGGTGAGTGGGATCGTTACATCTTCATTCGAACGTTTTTATTTCGCAGTTTTTTCGTACCATATATTTTCTTATCTATGCAAACATTTACACAGGGTTCCTTTTACACACACACACACACCAGTCGAGCCACGAGAATAAAGTCTAGTCAGGGCATCGCGAGGCAATGTATTAATTATTTTCAATAAAAATAAAGTACAAAATGCATATTTATATTTTCCTCATGTGGTTTATTTTATTTCTAATAACGAATACCGTAAGCGAATAATTTGACACTTGGCATGACCATTGGGCCAGCGATGGGGACAGCCTGGTCACCGGGGCTCGGGTATGACCATCGGCCCGAGCCGTAGACATTGTTATCATTCCAGCACTGTGCCAGTGCTGGCCGCCAATTTCTGGCCAAGGGTTGGGAGTATCGGCACCGGGCCTGGGCCGGCCGTGGGCCAATGGGATTTGCATACTTGGGACCAGTTCTTTACAGTAAAATACCAAAAAGTGTCAACTGAAACAGATCGGTATATCTTCTAATTTTCTGAAAGAATCACTTTCCATGATCTATTGCCAATCGATCTCCGGAATTCAAGATCAATTATATCATACAAGAATATACATAGATATAAGGTACTAGATTGGACAAGTTAAAAAAACTTAGTGGTATACGGCAATATGTCACACAATAATAGTGACATCCGATGCTGCCACCTAGAATTCATGGTAAAACAGAACATTTGTCGATATCGGAAAGGTATTTACCCGGGGGCTGAAATTAAACAAATTTTCTGTCGGTCAAAGCAGACTTACGAAACGTTCGCGTCATGCTACGGCTGTGCATCACTTTACATATACTGTAACATCCTACGAATGCAATGGTTTCTACTAATTGGCGGCTCATCATTTTTTTTATTTTTATGGAGCGGAATCACTATACTTTTTCGAAAAATCAGTTTTCTCTATTCGATTGTTCAACTCTCATGTATGGGATGTTCCACGCCGATCCTTACGGAGAAGAACCTTGTCGTTTTATTTGTGATGTTATTATTTGTATTCGTTTCTTATCTACAGAAACGGAGTCTGGCGAATTTTCGATCCCTCAACTCAAGAATCGCTCGAATTATGAAATTTCGCAATTTTCACGTATTTAATTGAGAATTCAAACTCTTGAGGGCTGTATGTTTTGAACGGTTTGACGTCGAGATCTCCATCAAACCTCTGTCTAAAACTAATTCAACGTAATCTTTAATGGAATTTTAAAAACATGACCGAACAAAAATCCTTTCGCTGTGATTCGTCGAAGATGAAAAATAACTTAAGAACGAGAATGTAATTTGAGAAAAGATTCTGAAAAAGGAAAAAATCTCCGAAGCTAAAGTCTCGCCTCCTGTCTCTATCTTGATTAACGAACTCGATCTTAATTATTTATACCTATAATTTAATGTTGAAAATAAAGCTCCGTCGGGCGAATGCAGCGCTGTTACGCCGCCACAATATCGACCCTAAAAAATTAGGAAAAAATTTTATACCATTAAATATTAATTTAAAATTCTTTGAAAATTATGATATTATCTAGACACTTGAGAGAATAGAAATCCGCCGAGAAAAAAGATAAAGATCGAGATAAAAGATCGTTAAGCATGAAAAAAAGTACTATAATTTAAATGAATGCATATATTTTTAAAACTATTATAGATATCGATTTAGTTGAATATTAATTTGGAACATATTTTATCTTTTGATAAAATCGTCTTGAAAATCAATTGCTGTAATAGTTTACAAGATATAAACTATTACAGGTTGAATATAAGGAAAAAGCTTTCATTTTTCATAAACAAATGCATGTAACTGACGATCTATAATAGCAGCGAACTTGGTCGACTATTCATTTCAAAGATCATCTAATGGCCCATAAAATCGGCTTGGATGCTAATTATACCATATCTCTGATAGTTTAAAAGTTAAAGCTGTTAATAACTTAACAAACTGAGTGGCCGCTTTCACTTCCATAGCGTGCCAAAATATAAAATCCTATAAAAAATTGAAAAAATTTTCTTCCACATTTTGACATACGTCATTTTTTTTGTTTTTGTTCTAAAAATCTAAGGAATTTTTTGAACATATTCGGTGATTGTTAGTCACAAATCGCTTACTTAATAAACAATTGAATTATTAACAAAAATGCTCATTCATTTAATTTGTGTAAAGAATTGTAAATGATTGATTAGCAAAAAATTTTTTTTAATAAATCATTTTACAACCCGAGAACAAAGAAATTGATTATTAGTCATCAAAAAATTTTTTTAGCAATAAATTTTTGTTCTTAAAATCATAATATTCCCTAGCAAATGAAATAACAAAAGATAAAATTCTTACAAATATGTAACTTCTACGCCATTTGTTTACAAAATTTTCCAAACAAATGGCTCAAAAAATTAAAAACAAATGTTTTTGAATACTTTTGATTAAATAAAAACACTAATAATAATATAATTCGATTAAAAAAAAATTTTAACCACTTTTTTTGATTTTTTGGTTTTTTGTTAGCTTAGATAATTTATAACTGATAGGTTATGTCAAAAGGTCTCCACAAAGCGAAATAATTTTAGCAGCTTTCCTTAAAAAATTACACGATTTTCCATATACATAGACGAAAACTCCAAAACAAATGGATTTCTATTATTAACATGTTAAACTGTTGAAAAATCGACGAAATTTTTTTTTTATGGACGGAATTTTACTCTCGTAAGTGTCTAGATAATATCACAATGCATTTGAATTTATAGATTGATATTAAATTGTAGAAAAAAAAAAAAAATTATATGTGAAGCTCTACTTTCAACATTAAATTATAAGTATAAATAATTGAGATATGAGTTCCGAAAGTCAAGACTTTTCTATTGAAATTTTTTTCTTTGAGAATCTATTTTCAAATTTACGCTATCCCTCATAGTTTTAGAGCTATCAGCAAAAAACTAGACCTCTTCTTTTCTGCTACAACCTGGCAGATTATGAAAAATATATAGGAGGTCGGTGCAGGAAAAAAAAGCCCACTTCACAAGGAATGACCCATATGATATGTATCATTCAGAGGAATTCATGAATGTACCCTGTATCTATGCCTCAACTCCTACTATGCTACAAAATATATAAAACAACATTGTGAAATGCGCAATCATTAAAAATCTGTAGGTCAGATCGAATATCTAGATTATCGATCAATTTCTGCAGAACTCTTACCAAGACGCAATACTGTTAGTAAAAAAGAGTACTGAAGCGAAATCCACGAAAATGCCATTTTCGATGGCCATGCCGCCTACATTCATGGCGCGACACTAATGTCAGCCGCCATCTTGTCCAATCTAGTACATTATATCTATGGTATAAGAATGTTTGTTTTCGAATTCATCAATTCTATGCTAGAATAGAATCACGCGAAGTGCAAACGGGCGGGTTCTAATCATGGCAGAGTGAAGAAATTATATAACTGCTGATGTATCACCCTCTGCTCACACATTATTTTTATCAGTATAACTACATATTATTATCAATTCAGTACTGCTAATGTCATGATATCATAGGTGGCTTCAAGATATTTCGTAATAAGTAAACGGGGCGAAGAATAATAAAAAAAATGTGCCCGCCAAGTACGTAGCTCTTGGAATGATGTTTCGATATCACTCCACGAAACAGCGACGTCCGACTTCACGACAGAGACTGGCGTAAAGTTTTTTGTGAATTTCTATTGTGTTGTTATCTGAGTACTTGGCGGCTTTTTTTACATTTCAGATGTTTTTGGCGCGGATAAGCTTTTCCCTGGGTATTGTGTACGTAAATGTTAATGTATAAATTTGAGAATGCATGCAATATGTGTATGTCGAGTATGATATTGCATATGAATGTTTTACAAATGAGTTATATGTAAGTTATATCTAAAATAATTCAAAAGCTGGAATACGATGTTATAACAATCCGGAGAATTATTTCTCGATTGTCAGTCTGGTTTCTAGAATAACCAAAATCTAGTCTTCGTTAGTTCCGGAGAATTATTTCTCCATCGTTAGTTTGGTTTCTCACAACCGTTGGAATTAACCATGATACATAATAAGAGGGTGATGTATTCTGCTAATTTAACGTAAGAAAACAAGCAGGTTGTGAGTATGTAATTGTATCCCTCGCTATGTCTCAGCATTTCATTGGGACTGTATTGGATAATACATTTTACACACATCGATGAAGAACAAATGGTTGTATAAAGCTAAACAGGAAAAGTCTCATTTCAAACTCACCCAATGCCTTTATATGATTCATATTGAGAATGCAAGTGGATAAAATCCGGGGAGGTCGAATCGGACTTACATCCTTTTAGACGCATCTTAAGGCCCATCCCTAGTCGCCCACCTCCTTTTTGCCGAAAAAGGGGCGGGGGAGGCACATCTCGATTATTATCCGGGCCCAGGCGTCGAAGACGCAAAAATAAAATGCAGAGCGGCGATTCTATTTCAATTCCAAACACATACGTCCGAAAATATGTTTGTTTTATGCGAAAATAGAGCTGCAGCACCGCTTTTAGATTTGTCAAATGTCAATTTCCTCGGCGGCCATTATTATGTAGCTGTACGCCGAGTTTCGCTTGTCCGGGAGGTAAGTGGCGCCACGAATATATTGCTCCGACGCAAGAATAGTACACTAAGAGAGTGATATCCTTGGGTCCGACGGTAAGTGTAGGAGTCTGTGGGCAGGACGCGCTTGGTATTCTGTGGGTAAGACCGCTTCCAACCCCGCTTCCGTCCTCCGACCTCTTCCATTTTCCTTCTCCTTTCTCATGGCGTTTGTTGCCCCCTTCACCGAACCTTTTCGCGTCAGCCCAGTGGCTAGGACGCCGATTGGCCCAATTACCGTACCTAGAACACATATTTCAACGATAATTACTACACTTTGAAAATACGAATTGAAAGAGAAACAAAAAACTATCACGAAATATATTTTATCGAGAATGATGGGAAATAAATTGTAGATTTCGAGTTTTGTATAGTTCCACTCACTTTTGGTAGCGCTCGGCTTTGGTGAGCTTTCGGCCACCCTGCGCCTCCTCGTCTTGCGCTGCCTTCCTCCTGCCGGCCTAGAGGGTAAAACATTCTTAGATTTCGGTAACGATCACATTTCATAACCTATGTGCAGTATAAATTTACTGCCGAGAATATCACTGTCTTACTATCCGAACTTTTGATTCGAACTTAAGGCTCGGTACCATTTTGTTCGAATAATCGAGGTTCTGCTGTACGATCCTTGAAATTATACGAACTGTGCGTTTTGTAAATTTCGCAGAATGAATTTGAGGTTCAAAATTACCTCAATTTTTTGTCTCAGGTCGACCTGCTTTGGTTCTTTTCCTTTCTGTTTCTCAGCTTTTTCTTTCTTTTCTTTGTCTTTATTCATCTTCTGCCTCTCTGATTCCAATTCCCGCCGCAACTTCTCAACCCTCTTTAATTCCTCGTCCACCTTCTTCATTTTCTCCTCCACCTCCTTCCACTTCTCTGCCAACTTGTCTGCTCCTGCTGTCATTTTTCCTAATCCACAAAGCATGGGGTCATGAAAATTATTACGGGTAGTGATGATGTTAATAGGGTGTTTACGATACAGTTAGTGGTATGATAAACCACGTTCCTAGAACAAGAACAGCTAAGCTTCATGGACTGTACTACCTACCGTGACGAATTTGCATCAACGAATGATGAGCGAATCACCAGGCACGTGTGAGGCCCGAGTGCGAGACCACCTACGTCATGCGCGGGCGACCGAGCGACGTGTCGCGCGAGACACATGCGTTGCGCGTCGGGCCTGCGGTCGGCGGAGCCGCGATCTTTCGTACGAAAGCAGCGATCGGCTTTCAAAAATCCTGGCTTTTTGAGATTCGCCACAAATTTTCGATACTTGAAGTACCACGTATGAATCATTTTTGGACCTTTCCGGAAGTTATTGCAGTTCAAATTCACTTACATCAAGCTTTTCCTGAACCTTCGGAATGAGCCTGCGGGTTATGGAAAAATTGGCAGGCTGAACAGTCGGAACGTAATTGTTGTCAGATCAGATCTACGGCGAAAATCTAAAAGGCCGGGGTCTGGCCCTGGAACCGTCATAAACTTTGAATAGCGTTCGACGTCGAGTGTTCACTATAGCACAGACGGTAGCGTCGCTCTCTCCACAGCAGCGCGGCCAGAGGCGTGCTTTCGATTCCCCCCGTGAGAAAATAATTTTTTTTTTTTTTTCTCCGCTTCTAATCGTTATCTATACATATAGGGTAAGTGCGGTATAGTCCCAGCGGGATAGTTTATAACTTTGTATATTATTAGTTTGCAATCACAAATTATATTGCTGTTCTATGAATATAATACTTCTGTAAATTATGCATTTTGTGTAAATATAAATATAAACATATCAATACTGAAAATTGCTATTCAACTTTTTGAAAGCGTGGGGGCAACTGTACCGGACTTACCCTAAATCAATGCAAGATTCTCACGTATTATCTGGTTCGTTGATCAGAATAATTGACAATGAAATTTTTTTTGGTTTTCGAGCGAAAAATAAAATCGGATAAACGATATGATGCCAGTGCAGCGATACAAATGGAACACACGAGCCTCGTGCCGGAGAGAGCGATCAGCCACCAGCGCTCACGCGGATTTAGTGCAGTGGTTCTCTTTCATTTCTTCTTTACGGCCGAAACGATAAAAGGGTGGTTGAACTACAGGGTGGTTTTATTGTTCGACAGATGGAACGAATACGTGAATCGTTGACAATTAGTTTATCTTTTATTTTAGTATCTTATAAAACTTTGATTACAAATTTATATAAACCCCTTGTCTGTATAAAATACGCTTCTCAGTTTGTTACATGAATAATAATTATAATTCGGGTATTAATTTTACCATTTCTATCAAATAAGAAACTTTCGTAGATGAATTTATCGGAGTTCTTGGAAAGTGACAAGCGTACACAACATTTGAATGAAGAAACGTTTGAAAATCATAATATATTCCTTCCAACAGAAAGTGACTGATAAATTCTTGTCATCCTCGACACTGCAAAATATTCATCACGAATTCTTGAGAGAAAAAAAAAGACTATCATTGTATGATCTGACATATGAATGTGTATGCGCGAGAAACCTTTCGCAGAAGCTTCTGCGTAGCACTGCGAAAGGTGCGTCGTGCATACACTTTTATCGCATAGGTTTGAGAATTGGTTTGTATGCACGTATGCTAACATAATCTGAACATTGCTGGAGGAATTTTACAGTTCGACCCTCTGTAGAAATTTTAAAAGTTTCACTGAAGTCTTCCCTTGAGAGACTCGGCAGCCTGAGGATGGAAAACAGGTCCCTCCGAAGCGATTGTAACGGGGTTGGATGTTCTCGCTGGGCTCGTCGTCTTTTTTCCATCGTCTGTGAGAATATCTGAAAGCAAGCACGCTTTATAAGTATGTATACATGTTCGTCTCGTAGGCACTGTTGATGACTGTCATGCTCCGCCGAGTGCATAAATACCTGTTTGCCGTGGCGAAGAGAAGCATAATCCACGAAAGTTGCCCTGTATGTTCCACGGACTGATTTACCGCGGACATCCGCATCCTCGTTGGAATTGGCCGGAGTACAACCTCGTGATTTTCAGGAGTTGAAAATATTGACTGATCTTCGACCGTGATTGGGCTAGATCTGGCCGAATTGCAAACCTGCGAGATAAAAAATATTCGAAGTCACAAGTATTCTTTGCGTATAGTACTCGGGATGTATGTGTACAATACATACATACCTACATACATGCGTCCTCAACGACTTTTTAGCGAAATGATTTATCGTAAATATATGAAGAAAAACTAACCTAACCTAACGAAGGTTATTTACACTACAACTGTATTTTGTTTATGCACTTACCGATGAAATATTCTGGTTCTAGTAGTCTTTTGCGCTTCTTGAACGCAATAACAATATTCCGTGACCATTTCCAATGACTCGAGCTTCCCGCGTGTCTTTATCACTGACAGCTGACTACATCGATCGGTGAGTCGGAGAGATCACGCACCGTGTAACATGGCGGCCTGCCAGAGCGGTCTTACCCACAGAATACCAAGCGCGTCCTGCCCACAGACTCCTACACTTACCGTCGGACCCAAGGATATCACTCTCTTAGTGTACTATTCTTGCGTCGGAGCGATATATTCGTGGCGCCACTTACCTCCCGGACAAGCGAAACTCGGCGTACAGCTACATAATAATGGCCGCCGAGGAAATTGACATTTGACAAATCTAAAAGCGGTGCTGCAGCTCTATTTTCGCATAAAACAAACATATTTTCGGACGTATGTGTTGGGAATTGAAATAGAATCGCCGCTCTGCATTTTATTTTTGCGTCTTCGACGCCTGGGCCCGGATAATAATCGAGATGTGCCTCCCCCGCCCCTTTTTCGGCAAAAAGGAGGTGGGCGACTAGGGATGGGCCTTAAGGCGGTTCCCTACCCAATTATGACCTTTTCTAAAAACATTGGGCAAAATTGTGGTATTAAGCGGAATATCTCTGCCGAGGCATCAAAAACGGGAAAAAGGGATACGTCGCGACATGCTATGTGCAATTTCGAACACGTACGTCCCGAAACATGTTCGATTCACGCTAAAATAGAGAAATGTCGTATGGACCAAGCTTTTTTGACAGTTTGGCGATTCTCAAACGCTCGAAATCATGGCGACTCGTCGTGTTTGGTGTTGTCGGCGACGCCTCCGAGATGGCGTGACGCACGAATATGGTAGAACGGGTAAAACAGTCGCTGGTCTAGAACACCATGCTACACGATCACTGTTCGATATACTGGTCGGTCACTGGACAAAATCAGCTGTCAGTGATGAATACGTGTGGGAAGTCCGAGTCTTCCAAAATTATCACAGAATGTTGTTATTGTGGTCAAGAACCACAGAAGACTAACGGAGCCGGAACGTTTCAATGGTAAGTGGATAAACGAAATATAATGATGATATAAATTACGCCATTTATATTCACCTTCGTTAGGTTAGGTTTGATTAGTTCGTTGACAATAAATTATTTATTTCGCTAGAAATTCGTTGGAGAGGCACGCACAGCTGGGGAGTATACATAAAGAGTATTTGTGGCAGCGGATTTTTTTCGTCTCTATACTGGTTTTCGAATCAACCAGAGCTACCCCAATCTCGGTCAAATGACAGGCGTCTTCCAAATTTGTCCAAGGAAAGTGAAAGTAAATCTTTGTAGCTATCGCTTCTCTTCGCCACGTCAAATAGGTACTTATACGCTTTGACAGGCATTCCTGTTATCAACACTGGGGACGACATGAACATGAATCTATAAACCATGCTCGCTTTCAGATATCTTCGCTGGTGGAGGAGACAGGGATTACGAGCCCAGCGAGAACAGCCAACTCGGTCACGATCGTGTCCAGGTACCCGTTTTCATCCTTCCGGCTATGGATCGCCGCACCTTTCGAGGAATATTTCCATCCCAACAATATGTATGCTTGTTTTGGAAAAAGGTGAAGAGTAATTTCGTTTTTGTTTCCGAACATTCGAGCAAGACCGTATCTTTGCTAACTAGTTCAATAATTAGATCCGTTACAGAAATGCCTGCGGTGACACGAAACGGTGCGCGATTTATCCCTGGAATTATCTACAACTGAGTACTTTAGCGCCTACACCGAAAGTGAAATCACACCGCGTTCCCGGAGAGACGTTGAGCCCTGACAAACTTGTTTCATCGAGAACCAAAATTGAAGACTTGCAGCAGAACGCAATCGTGCGCAAGGAACAAATCATTCGATCAAAGAAGAGCATGTCTTCAGTAAATCGATTCATCTTGAAATGAATCTATATAACACCGGTCAACGAAAAAGTAAATCTTTCTTGTGTCTGGGACTAGTTCATTATTCTTTTGTTTGTCATGCATCAAAACAAGGGAAAAATATTTATACCCCCGTTAAAGTTTGCTTTTGTAGTCTTGGGAGATATAATATCGATTTCATAAATAAACTAGTTTCCCATATTTTGACTCGATGAGTAGAGGGAAGTGGAATTGTTACCATTGTTGTTGGTATTCATTATATAATTCATCATTATCATTGTTAGTATTCATTATCATTGAAAGTATGATGGGGGACTGTACTCAGGGTTTAGTCAGATAAAGTTCTTTTGAACATAACAAGAATAGTAAACGGCTTCATTTTCAATCTCTGTTTTGTTTTGGAATTTGAAGTTAATTGAGAGAATATACAACAATATTTGTTTCGGTTTATTATCAGCTTAATAATAGATATCATAGATTTTATTAATTTTTCAAATAGCATTCTCCTGGCTGCAAAAGCAATTTTTCTTTACAAATAGTAATTTTTCTCTGTTCAGTATCTCTAGAAAACCTCCAATGATCAGGTATACAAATCCCAGGCACTAAATCCGTGTAGACTTGTGTAATCAGTTTGTACAAATTTACATCAAATATATCGATATAAATTTAAATGTCGGATCATTCGATTTAATAATAGGTGGGGTTCGAAAACGCGTGTCAAATACTTTGCAGTGGGACGGATACAAAATGTTCTTGTTCGTTTTTTCCTGAAACAAATATAATATTTATCATTGCGAAGCTTTTATGCTTTACAATCTGGTGTATATTTGTCTATTTCACAGACTTCTGATGAATTCCTCTGTAAAAGTTTTCGACTTCGTAAAAATGAAAGAACCAAGACCTAATTTGTGATTATCGATGTATCCAAGTAAAAGGCGGGTTTTTATGTAGACGATGGGTATATGTCAACCTGAAAACGAATCTTTATAATAAATTGAAATGAAACAAAATACTATCAATTATTCACATGTTTATTCATCCACACATCTCCATATATCTATACTATATGATTATTCATATATTTATTTATTCATTAACACATCTACGAAATAATAAAGCCAATCAGTATTTCAAGCTCTGCCACTTGAGCCCAGTCCGTAAGGACGAAATGGAAGAAAATGACTGTACTAGTAAGTCTGCAATCGGTAGCAAACCGCTCTTCCCGGCCCAAGGCCCGTGTGTTCCATCTGTACTGCTGGCATTCTTTCGGTTATTCAATTCCTTCTCTCAGAAAAAAGAGATACATCTCATATTCTCGACGCCAATTCTGATCAACGAATCAGATGATGTGTAAGAAATCTGTACTGATTCGTATGGTTCTCGATAAAATAAGTTTGTCAAGCCTCAACGTCTCTCCGGGAACGCGGTGTGATTTCACTTTCGGTGTAGATGCGGAAGTACTCAGCTGTATATAATTCCAGGGATGAATCGCGCACCGTTTCGCGTCACCGCAGGCATTTCTGTAACGGATCTAATTATTGAACTAGTTAGCAAAGATACGATCTTGTTCGAATGATCGGAAACAAAAACGAAATTACTCTTCACCTTTTTCCAAAACAAGCATACATATTGTTGGGACGGAAATATTCCTCGAAAGGTGCGGCGATCCATAGCCGGAAGGATGAAAACGGGTACCTGGACACGATCGTGACCAAGTTGGCTGATCTCGCTGGGCTCGTAATCCCTGTCTCCTCCACCAGCGAAGATATCTGAAAGCGAGCATGGTTTATAGATTCATTTTCATGTCGTCCCCAGTGTTGATAACAGGATTGCCTGTCAAAGCGTATAAGTACCTGTTTGACGTGGCAAAGAGAAGCGATAGCTACAAAGATTTACTTTCACTTTCCTTGGACAAATTTGGAAGACGCCTGTCATTTGACCGAGATTGGGGTAGCTCTGGTTGATTCGAAAACCAGTATAGAGACAAAAAAAATCCGCTGCCACAAATACTCTTTATGTATACTCCCCAGCTGTACGTGCCTCTCCAACGAATTTCTAGCGAAATAAATAATTTATCGTCAACGAACTAATCAAACCTAACCTAACAAAGGTGAATATAAATGGCGTAATTTATATCATCATTATATTTCGTTTATCCACTTACCATTGAAACGTTCCGGCTCCGTTAGTCTTCTGTGGTTCTTGACCACAATAACAACATTCTGTGATAATTTTGGAAGACTCGGACTTCCCACACGTATTCATCACTGACAGCTGATTTTGTCCAGTGACCGACCAGATATCGAACAGTGATCGTGTAGCATGGTGTTCTAGACCAGCGACTGTTTTACTCGTTCTACCATATTCGTGCGTCACGCCATCTCGGAGGCGTCGCCGACAACACCAAACACGACGAGTCGCCATGATTTCGAGCGTTTGAGAATCGCCAAACTGTCAGAAAAGCTTGGTCCATACGACATTTCTCTATTTTAGCGTGAATCGAACATGTTTCGGGACGTACGTGTTCGAAATTGCACATAGCATGTCGCGACGTATCCCTTTTTCCCGTTTTCGATGCCTCGGCAGAGATATTCCGCTTAATAGCACTATTTTGCCCAATGTTTTTAGAAAAGGTCATAATTAGGTAGGGAACCGCCTTAAAGAGGTCGAGATCAGGAAATAAAAATACTGAAGGAAAGCAATAGATTCTACAAACGATGACAGATCTTCTTGGGTTGAAGTCACCAAGCAGGAGTTCGCCTTGGGACACACTTTTTTTTTATTTATTCATTTATTTAATGAAAACAGGTTCAACAGGCGAACTCGAAAAGGGCAACAGCAAAGATACATAAAATATAAATAAGCGTACATGTTATTTTATAACTTAATTATTGTTGGAGACAATAATTAATAGAATTAATTTGTGTACAATCTTTTACGTTAATTTATATAAGTTTTTCGTTCTATCATTAGTGGATAATATAGTATGATTATAGATATGGTAATACTTGTTTGGTAAGATTGACCATATTAGTTCTTAACCCTTAACGGCCACACGAGGTGACTAGTTACCCCAGGCTTAAAAAAAGTGGAATTAGAGGTCTTAAACCTTCCAAATAAATACAATAAACGGCATCTGCGGTGACAGACTTGTGTGAGATGTGACTTCACTACATAGTAAGCCAAAGATATGCATGGTGGCGTTGTGAGCGTTCGTTTTCTAGTTCAGTAAAAATATTTTTTTTATTTTAATCGACTTACTACAGTGTCAATCGATAAAATAAAGGTAAGTTTTTGATTTTTTAACAGCAAAAAAATTTGTACTGCCATCATAGTGTTGAAAAAACTAATTGCTCATCTTACCTTCCCTATGCTACGACAGAGATTAGAGGAACCATGTCTGCGGAAAGAACTGCAAATAGTTATCAAGGTCATCCTTGAAATTGATAACGAGCCAAACACAGACCACCTGGAAAAAGTTACATTTGACCAGTCACGAAGGTGTGTATTCTGTAGCCGAAAAAAAGATAAAAAATCGCGTATCGGATGTTCGGCTTGTAATAGACCGGTTTGCGAGGAACATCGGTTCCCTTTATGTATAGAGTGTTCTGGTCATTAAATATGACTCATTTGACTCATATGTTGTATTTTTTTTTTTTCATTTATCATCAAAACAATATTTTTTCACGTTCCTAATCATAAATATGTATTTTAAATCTAATAAAACGTAAAAGAAGCCAATTTCATGATTTGTAATTTTTTTTCATTTTTCCTTCCCGTAATTTTGCAAAATAAAAATACTTTTTGAATAATTGGTGGATACTGTGATTTTTTCGTGGTCGTGGTATATATTGTGCGGACCACTGAAGTTTTAGTAGTTAATATTGCAAAATGGCGGAGTAGTGAATTTTTTTGCAAAAAAAGCCATTTTTCCAGAATTTCGACTTATATGACCAGTTTTTAGAAAGCCATCTATAAATTAATCAAGTTAAACCATTAGAAATATTGAAGAACTCGTCAACGAACATGACAAAATCAGTTGAAAGTCTCAAAACATTTACACATCTTGTCCGACCGGGTTTTTCAGCGTGGGGTAATGAGTTACCCCATGTGGCCGTTATGTGGCCTGGGTGAGGGGTGGCCGTTAAGGGTTAAGGTAATATCCGTTGCGGATGAGAGAATTTCGTTGGATAATGTCGGTATGGTATGAGTTCTCTAGTGTTGATAAGATAGGGAATTTCAGTTCGACAACTCTTAAGTGAGCTGAAGGTTGAACAAAATACTCAAAGTGGTACGTAATGTTCATTGATGGAGTCCGCCGTGGCTCACTATTTTTTCGGACCAAAACTAAAACAAGTTCACAATCTTGCGAATTTCATGTGGCCATGCCCAACGAAACAGTAGCCGACAAACAATTGGGTTCAGTTGTTTGTTGGCTACTTCCTTCCTTCCTTTTTATTGGTTATCGGTTATTTTTTGTAACCATGTACCACTCCGAATATTTTATATACTGCTTCGTTGAGCATAGGCAGATGAAATTATTGCAAGATTGTAAACTTGTTTTACTTTTGGTCCAAAAAAATAGCGAGCCACTGCGGACTCCATCATTGAACATTACTGTTACGTCATAACGAAGTTCTCATATTCTACATATAGGGTGCGTTCGGTTTGTTAGCTTTTTCGCTGTCAGCGCCAACGTTTTCATGTAGCACTTTGGCCCATTCGGCTTGGCTACCGCGTGAAAAGGTGCGAAAATCGCTTCACTGCAGCGCTTCGAAGCGACAAGACGAACGGCGAAAGCGACATTCGTGAGGGCTCTCAGCGAAAAAGCGAGCAAGACGAACGCACCCATAGTTATACGCAAAGTAGGTATTGGAGCTTTCAATTGGCCGAGGAGAAAATGTCCAGATCCGGGGGAAATTGCCTGGATCTGGGGAATTTCTGGGATCTAATATTCGATTCGGTTTTTTGGGCTTTCCAGCCAAACGGTGTGCCACCAATCGTTCTAATAAAGCGCATCGTGACCACCAAACGATTGTGCGTCGATTAAGCCCCTGGCGAGCTTCATTGGAGTATAATTAAAAAAAAATCGGCTAACTTTACACCTAAAATTGTTTAGTCGATATCATATGAACTATCGACTACCAAACGATTTTATTAGGCCATTAATCACCACCAGACGATTGGTGAAGTCGAAATTAAAAAAAGCTCAAGTTGATCGGCCTACTTCACGGTGGTGATATTGATGTGCATTCGTGTACATACATACACACACACAAGCTCAGAAACGCGCCCCATCTGGCACGTGGGGTGCCAACTAGGGTCGCAGTACCCCAAGCTGCGTAATGTGTCATATCGACGTGTATTCGTGTACACACACACAAGCTCGCGGTACCCCAAACTGTCAGAATCGAGCCCAACAATATGAATGTTCTTCTGTATACCTCTCTTTTCTGTGCTTTGGCGGCAAAACTTATCCACAGCTCAGGCGATCGATAATGGGTGAGTTCGTCTTGCTCGCTTTTTCGCTGAGAGCCCTCACGAATGTCGCTTTCGCCGTTCGTCTTGTCGCTTCGAAGCGCTGCAGTGAAGCGATTTTCGCACCTTTTCACGCGGTAGCCAAGCCGAATGGGCCAAAGTGCTACATGAAAACGTTGGCGCTGACAACGAGAAAGCTAACAAACCGAACGCACCCAATAAGGTGGCGCCTTGCGTGGCCCCCTAGGTCCACTCAGGAGTACTCAGGACGTCACAGCAGGTTTAGTTGCTAGTCTCTAGATTTGTCCACGAAGGCACGAACTCACACTCCACACGACGAAATTGCCAAAAGAAAGATAAGTTCAATCGCCGCCGTGCGGATTCGGCTTAACTTATTTCATGTTAAATTGGAAAAAGGCGAGCCAATACCAAGCGGTGGTTGGCTAGTTGTCAATTTCTGATAAACTGTATGATGAGTGTGCCAGCTCATCTGCAGTTAATGCGGCATCTGTGATTACGTATCCTTACGTTGACGTTCGATCTTAGAAACTGTTCGTTCAGGCAGACAATACCTAAAACATTATATTATTGTCATGAAATAGTAAAAACCGCCTCATCGAAGGCTGCACCTCTGTAACTGAATCACTTACATAGGCACCCGCATCCATACATATTAAACAAAATGATGGTAAATACGGCCGTCGGAGGTGGTCAGGAGAATATCGCCAAATTCCTCGAGTCCCTCCAGGCAGATTTAAAAGTACTATCATCAGAAACAAAGAAGAAATATCCACAGATAAGAGAGGTAATCAAAACTTGTCTATAAACCACCTAAACAAATAGCCTATTAATCGCATAATTCGCTTCATAATCAAATTTTAGGTTAGGATTCTTATTCGCTACATCCCGACGTTAATATTCCTCCTTGATTATCTGATAACAGTTTTCTAGTTATTACGCGGTGGAAGTTTCTCTTCAGATCCTAGATATTTCCTGCTTCAATTTTTACTCGCTCATTTGGAGAAGCGGGAGAGTTAGACTCCTTGCATTTGACAGCTGTCAAAAATTCGCAGTATTACCTAACAAGGAAAAATTAACAATTTTTCGAGCCCCACGCCATATTCTGACTCGTTTTTCCTTATCTTTATCACGGCTTTTTCATATCAAAATGTAATTTTCGTATCTTTTTCCTTGCTCTTATCTTACAGTCATGTGAAGAAGGTATAGCCAAGTTAAGGACAGCTGCAAACAGTCCTGGCACACCAATCTACTACATTGTTAATCAGATATTATATCCTTTGGTACAAGGATGCGAGAGCAGAGATGTCAAGATTATAAAAGTAAGTTCAACTAACTCCTAAAGTTGACAGCACTGCACTCTCTGGTGTTTACTCATAAGTTCTTCAATTTTAAGAATTTCATTTCATTAGATATCCCACCAATAATTTTAGTACCGGACTGCAAGCACAAGCTAAATCGACCTATTTTGGTGAAAATGTTTTGAATCTGTCCTTGTGTAGAAGCGGTTTCTGTTTCATTCAAATTCCATGAAACTGGAGTATGTCACGTTTCAAACCATGCTGATTAAAAGTCTCCGTGGGCCAAACCCCCTAAAGTTGAGGGTTTCCAGGATATTCAAGGGTAAAGTTCGAATAACTTGTTTAATAACCATGATTAACTTGGAAACACTATATAAATAGACCAGGAGACCTTTTTTGTAGAGAATTCAATTTCGAACAATAGTAGCTATGCAGAATCTTCCTAAGTAGATTAGTTCTAGGAATATAAAAATTGAAAAGTGCCAGAAGAACATTTCCAATCTATTTTAAATGGAAAATAAATAATAGCGATGAGCGACCTCCAATATTAATATCAAGAGCTGAGTTTTCTTGAGGCTCGTTATTTTATCATAAAGAACAAGTTTTGGAGGGTATCTTTTAAAAAAACAAATAGCCTATTAATTTGACCCACCCTTATATGTATACATTACATGTGTGGTGGAAACATGCGGCCCTTGTCAGCTGCAATTTTCGAACTTTATACTTGAATGTCTTGAAAACCCTTAACTTTGGGGAGTTTGATCCATGCAGACTTTTGATCTGCATGGTTTGGAATGCAAGATAGTCCAGTTTCATCAAATTTCACTACAACCGCTATTACATAAGGACAAATGCAGGGTCTTTTTTAGGGGAATTCGAAGTTTACATAGTTTTATTTTCCAGGCTTGATCGTCAAACATTACAAGTTTTTCGGAATTATGACGAAAACTTACAATTTTTTTTTGTGATAAACTTCGAAGTGTTTGAATTTCCCTAAAGATTCGCCAAAATTCGTAGGACTAGAAATTTTTCCCAGGATTTTGCCTTTTCTATACCTTGTATGTTATTCGCAATCTATCATATCCGAACTTTCTGTCGCATACGTTCCAGTCTTGTAGGATGTGTCTTTTTACCATACTGCCTGCCGGGCTAGGTTATATTAGAAATGATTCTGTTTCAAAATATACAAGCCCGGGGTGTCCACTGGGTCACTAAATTCACTATTTTGACATTTCTAAGAACTGCCCCTATTATCTTCCATTTTTAATATATGGTCACTAAACGCCACTATTTACAAGTTCCTGGTTAAAATAAAAACTTTTTCGGATATGTAAGATGATATTTCACAATTTTCGAGACATGGTGAAAAATCTGGCATACGATGCCACCCGATGATCAAATCATCTCTGGAATTGTCTCAAGATCCATATTTAAAATATTCGTCACTGTATACAGCCAAAATGATTAAAAAAGAAAGGCCGTCTTAGAAACATTGTAAAAATTGCGCAAGCATTCCCGATTCTTGAGGATATATTTCATTGAGTTTGCTGTTAAATGAATGGCGAATTCAAACTGTAAACTTTGCTAGAACAGAAGTCAAGATTAAGCGTGTAAATCTTTAGCGGCAAAATAACGCCTTCAATAGGAAAAACTGAAGTAATGTACTGAAATACGTGAAAGTTACTCGAATCGTTAAGGAATGTTTGTATTCATCTTCCAGTAATGCTGATGTCGAGACAGGATTTTCTGTGTCTAAAAAGGGTATTGTCTGATGCAAAGAAAGCATTGTTACACAGAACATTAAATGCACGATTAGTAATTCGTGACGATACTGAACTTTCAGAAATAGACTATATCATTTTATTAGAATATAAGCTTGGGATACTTTATAATCATTGAACCATTTCGTATAATTCCTTAAAAATGTGTATTTAATAGGCTGTGGATGCCACTATTTTTGCAACTTATTTTTATGACTCATGCCACTGAAGCCAGTAATACTGAGCATATTGAACAGTGGAAGACTTAGTATCCATTTCATTATTTACTGATGGTTTTAAATGTATAAATACTTTTCTGTGCACTTTAAAAAATCTTATATGAAAAATATAATTCACCTTCAGTATTTGCAGTCCCTCTAAAATGTAAGGAGATGTGAGTTTGTGCAGTTCAAATTATTCAAAACTATTCACGGCTGTTGGCGACGTATTTTTAAGCCCGAGTACCCCTTTACCATCTTCTATCTTATTGTTAGTCGAATGATTATTTTCCTATGATGGAATGGCCGTGTGACCAAGCAAAAGGAACATGAATGATTATATATTCGATAAGCTATCTCTTATGAAATTCAATTCAGATTACTGCATTCTGAAAAAATAAAATTGAATAAAGCTAATCCGTCCTTCTGTGATATGTTACAACATAACTAATACCTATCTTACATTACTAATTATTATTGAAATTACTGCATTGTTTCAACTTATAAGTGTAAAATCATTCAATAAATGAGATACTTATGTTTATCAAGGTCTGAAGGTCGTGTATACGTGTTACTCATACGGTAAACCGCAAATAAAATGAAAAATATTCTGATAAGAACGATGAAATATAAAAAGCATGTCAACTTGAAAGTATTGTATTTATGTATGTGTTCTAATTCTTGTCAATTATAATTAAGAAAACTTTCTCTAAAGTTTTCCATTTAAAAAACCATTTCAACTACGGATTTTCCATTTTTAATTTGAAATGACTTTTGAAAATGCATTCACTATTTTTCATTACTAATACATCTTATCAACCATCTTATATTTTCCATTTCAAATGTGTTTCATAACGTATTATAAAACACTACAATTCAAATTATTATTGTGTATAGGCTGATTCCATTTAGAATCGTCCAGAGCTTTTCATTCTTTGCACGATTTGAGGGAACCCATATTTGAGGATTTGGCTCAACCAAGTTATTTGCTTTATACAGTAAACGATTCAATTTTGCTAAGGCTAAATAAATTATGTGTTTAACTTGCGTGCGATGGATAAATTTACTTTTATCAACCTTGAACCATGGTTAATTACTTGATGATTGATTGAATTTTGTAAAGACGGGACAAAAGATGCATTTTGACATGAAAACTGAAAATATAGTCGTCAATGCGAGTAACGCCATACCTAAACTTCATGAGCCTAATCTCCATCCGCGGAAAATACATAAATAAATAGTAATTTACGTAAATTTATATTCTTGGATAGTAATCTCGATAGTAATAGCGAATAGAATCAGTGAATATTAGTAATTTCCGTAAATTTATATTTTTGAACTACAAAACATAGGGCTTGTTAAATTTGATAATAGTTTTTGAAAACGAGCATCGAAAATACTTTAAATACTATTACAGTCTACAAAAGTTGCACCTTAAAGATAGTTGTACTTTTTATACTATGTCTTCACCTCGATAATTTTGTTTGCCAAAGTCACTTGATGTGATGTAATCGTGAGATAAGCTCTGAAGGCTGAAGCTTATCGCTTTTTATGCATAAAATGCTCAATAAGAATACTTTTTGCTGCAGCATTGTTCTTTCGTCAGCATCTTTCATCTTCTTGTACCCAGAAAATAATCTTTCGCATGATCAAATTGTTACTATCATGATCGAAATTTGCTGAATTTTAGAATTTGGCCTTTTCTCGAGGCCCTATGATTATCATTCGTTTTATGATTGTTATCATATTCATGGAATATGAGCAAAATTGGTCTACAGATTTGAGAAGCGGAAGTAATGATTTAATTTTGATGTAGTAATAATATCACCAATTAAAATGTTTAGAAGCAAACATTAATGCATCTTACAAAATTTGTAAATCCATTAAATAACACCATAATAATCATAAAAAAGTACAGTTTTTCATTTCAGTCGCTTTCTTTATATTATTAATATCTCTCCACCCACACAATAGCAAGTTCAAGGAACTTAATGCTTCAAACAAACTTATCAGTCACCCTTCAGAGAAATTTACAAATCCTGACTCTAATTTATCATGAAATGATTTCAGTTCTGTTTAGGCATGATGCAAAGACTTATTACACAGCAAGCAGTAGACACAAAAGGTGCCCGTTACATCACGGACGCTTTATGGATGCTGATGGAATCCGGTACAGAAGAGGTCAAAATTCTCCAAAGCGTTACACTTCTCCTAACCAGTAACACAGTTGTTCATGGAGAGACATTAGCCAGGGTGAATTAATTAACAATTTTCGTTTTTGTCGCTCATTGAGCCTCTAATCAGTCAATTAATAGCATCATGAATAAAATTCAAGTATAAAAAATGCTTTCCTTTCAGAATTTGGTTCTCTGTTTCCGGCTTCACTTCACCAAAGATTCAACAACGATTAACACTGCCGGAGCAACAGTTAGGCAATTGGCATCTCTAGTATTTGAGCGGGTAGTAGTCGAAGATGAAGAATTTTCCGGCCGTGCAGAATCGGAGGAAGTCAATTTAGAAGAACTGAAAATACCCACTAATCAAGCACCGAAAGGCCTAAGGCCATGCGCTGCGGACGCTTACCTCATGTTCCAGGTACTCAATTTATCAGTTATTTTGATTTCTCTTGCTTTTGCCTTCGTACTCCAAGTCTAATTATTTTCACATTGAATCGTTTCAGGATTTGGTGCAGTTGGTAAATGCAGATCAACCGTACTGGCTAATAGGGATAACGGAAATGACCAGAACCTTTGGTCTGGAACTTCTGGAATCAGTTTTAACAAATTTTTCCTCAGTATTTTTCAAGGTAGTGAATCGGGGATCAGACATTATGTCGTTTTCAGATCAATTCTTTTTTTAGCTGTCTTCTATATTGGAAAGATTATTCTTTCAGCATCCAGAGTTCAGCTTCCTGTTGAAAGAACGAGTATGTGCCTTGGTGATAAAACTTTTCTCCCCAAACATCAAGTATAGAAATTCCGTACCAGCGTCGGTACAGCAAGCCACACCTCTTGACAAACCGTATTTTCCAATAAGCATGAGACTTCTCAGAGTAGTTTCGATACTAGTACAAAAATATCACTCCCTTCTGGTGAGCATTGTTTTTTCATATTTCAATGAAATTGAGTGAAATAAAAACCATTAATGAATGAATAAATGAAATAGTTCCATTTCTCTACAAGTATATCATAAATTTTCTTTCATTTTCGAAATCAGGTCACTGAATGCGAGATCTTTTTATCTCTGATTGTGAAATTTTTGGATCCTGATAAACCGGCTTGGCAACGTGCCCTGGCTTTAGAAGTTTTACATAAAATGACTGTACAAGCTGATCTATTAACGAGCTTTTGTGAGTGCTATGACTTGAAACCTCACGCAACTAATATATTCCAAGATATAGTCAACAGTCTCGGAGCTTACGTACAAAGCTTGTTCGTCAATCCGCAAATGATGGGACAAACTGGAGGAGGTAACTTTAATTGCTTCATCAAAGAATTGCTAATTTCTTTTTGATGCATGTAATGATCAATCAATAGGATGTTTCAACAGGGAAAGATCATTTTTTTTCATTATTTTACCCTCAGGATCATCGATAATAATCTTTTTGGTCCAAAATTGGACTTTGTAAGAAGTGGACTCTTAAAAAATTACCCAAAACTTGCCTTAAAATGACTTATCAACAGTGTTCAATTAAATCCACAGACCCAACGACGTTCTGTTTACTGAATTTGATAAAGTGGCGATACAGAATAAAAAAAAAACAAACATTCAAAATACAAATCAAAAATTTTCAGATTGCAATTTTCAAACTCTTTTCAATATAAACTGAGTTTTGAAGATAGAGAAATTTAATAAAATACATTCTGAAGAAGAAATCTCGGGCCTCTCTATATACCTATTTTTTCGATTTTCGCTTTTCTATTTTATCTCCCACAACTGTATGGATTTGAACATTTTCGATCTTGGATTAAAAATAGCATGCTTAATAGATGAGAAGCGGAAACTAAAGTATATCTAATCTTTCTTGAAACACTAGATCCTAGAGCACAACTAATAATTATTTATGATCAGCATATCTTAACCCTTGTAAAGGCACGAAATAAGCTCTAAAATCACCTGAAATCACATTAAATTTGCTTATTCCTTGTTGTTCAGGTACCGGAGTACCAATCGCGCAAGGGCAGCCCCCAGCATTATTGGCTGGTATGCCAGTTGGCCCTGGGGTATCTCCGCAGCCCGGTTTTTATTCCCGAGGAATATGGCTGCCTGTTGTCGCCACATTTAGTAGTGGTCAAGCTAAATCGACATAGTAAGTATCCCCGATTAATTATAGCCAGTTATTTTATCGCAAAGAAGAGAAGAACGGATCATTTCATCTGATTATTTAAGTACACAGCATCCAGGAGTAAAAAAGAAAAAACGCTTATTCAGCCTGTGAAGAATATCTCTGTTTAAAAACTTGGCAAAAAAACAAAAACAACACTCAATGACAGGATAAATTGCTCCAGTTTTATTCTATTTCTGTAATTAATCTCCCACAGCGGAAAAAAATTGAAAAAAAAACCGAATGTATTTTAGTTTAGAAATGTTGGACAAGATCGAGCCACCACAAATACCTGACGGTTACGGAATCAGCATTGCCTACGCCTGTTTATTGGACATCATTCGTTCTGTAGCTTTAGCTATCGAAGGTCCCCGCGAGGAGGGTAGAGAACAAAACCGTTATAAACCGACCGAAACCGAGCGAAAATTACATACGCAATTGATAATATCAAGTTGGTGTGGTCTGCTAGCTGCTCTGAGTCCGTTAGTCGATGCTAGGTAACTGTTATACAACTAAATAGAAAATTAATCTTCAGATAGATAGTGAAAGAAAAGATCTCCAATCATCTCCATCATCATTTCAGCACTGATGAATCGGCTTCAGAAAATGTACTCAAGGCCATACAAACGTTCGCTTCACTCTGCGGACTGCTTGACTTACACACGCCAAGGGATGCCTTTATCACGGCAATCTGTAAGGCTTCGTTACCGCCTCATTATGCATTGACTGTATTGTATAGCGCTCCGCACGGAATGCCGAACACCAGACCTCAAGATCCTGTACAATACAATCCAGCTAATATCGGAGAGCCTGATTATCGGCAGCAAGTTGTTGCTGTTGGGACTCCTCTGCCTACAGCATCTTTGCCAATCGGTGTGTAAAGATTTTTCGATTAATAATTGAGCGAGTGGCTTTAAATCTGTTTGAATCAATATCGTGACTAGAAAACCTTTACAAGATTAATTATACTTCGTTATCAGGCAGGGAGTTCTGTTCCAAGTCAGATAATCTATTGGCAATGAAATATATCTTTCGAAGGAAATAAAGGGGTCTGTTTTCGATTAAGGATGTCCCAGGGGTTCCCATGATGGGAGTATCGCAGCGCATAGCGATAAACACAAATATGAATTTGCAAAGTATGTTAAATTCAGTGCTCATATTCTTCTATTCTAAGTATTCAAGAATTCTTATTGATAAATAAGAATTTTAATATCCACCAGTAACTAAAATCAATTTTCTTACACTATTTTTCAACTTTTCCTTTCGTTGGCTAGTTTAGTTGATGAAATAATCGGCTGATTTTTAGATCAGTTTATTTACTCGTTATTCAGTGGTATCGAGGTCGATGATAAGTCTGAGAAACCGAGTGATGCTTTTCGTAACGTAAGAAATGAAGGATTTTGAAATTCAAACCCTTACAATTACTAATCACCCTTGTTGGGAGGAGCTTTCTTTAACGAGATGACGAGGATTGCTACAACTTTCAGTACGAATAAAAGAACAGTTTTTTTTTTTTAATTTTATAACAATCTGGAAGTTGAGGTAATGTATCAATGGAATGTAGGAGACCGTTTTTATAGAACTTTTATAGAGTAACAATGCTGCTTTTTTGCGTTGGATAATGAAAAAAAAAAAAAAATATATTTATTCTGACTCAGCAAAAAATTCTAAAAAATCCTCTGATAAAATGTTGGCACTACACGGAGCAACATGGGATATACACGTTATATTATTGCAAATCTGGAAAAACATAAAGAGTAAATAGGAAGAGTGCGATTTATAGGAAAATCTATTTGTTTTCGATTTTTAAAAAAATTGCCCCGATTTTGCTAATTTTTGACTTTCAGAAAAACTTTGAATAGATTTGAAAAAAAAACGGAATACCTTACCAGATTCAATAAACAGGCTCAAAAATATTTTCATCACGTTCTAACACAGAGAATTTTGAAACATATCCATGTAGTTCTTATTCATACTTAAGGCGAAGTGTAACGTTTGAACACATCGAAAACGGGAATGGTGAATTCTCCGAAAGTACTGGATGAATCGCAATGAAATTTTGGCGGATTACGCATTATTCTAGTAGAAAAGGCCTGATTATTTTACTTTTTCGAAATTTTACAAATTTTTAAAATTTTTTTTTAATTTTTGTAAAATTTTGAAAAAGTAAAATCATCAGGCCCTCTCTACTAGAATAATGCGTAATCCCCCAAAATTTCATTGCGTTTCATCCAGTAGTTTCGGAGAATTCACCATTCCCGTTTTCGAGGCCTTGAAACGTTACACTTCGCCTTAATGTACAGTTTTTAAAATAGAAGAAGATTCATATCAAATCATTAAAAGGTCGGCTTACATCCTTGCAGAAAAAACCATATTTCATTGCCTATGGACCCTGTGATTTCGAATGGAACTGTCTGTCCGATATCAAATCGATTCAGCCACAGCATAAGAAATAAAAAACTTGCAATATTTGCACAATTTCTTTTACTCTAAGCTAGAAAAACTTACGGAAATAGGGTTTTCTTTGCAGGAGCACAGCAGGGACCCGTTATGCTGACCGCTAAGAATCTGCAATGTATGCGGGCGCTCCTTTCGTTGGCTCATTGTCACGGCAGTATTTTGGGCAGCGCTTGGCATCTAGTTTTAACAACTTTACAGCATTTGGTGTGGATCTTGGGTCTGAAACCTTCGACGGGAGGGTCTTTAAAAGCTGGTAGAACAACCGCTGATTCAAATGCAGTGATAACTACTGCAGTAATGGCGGATTTACCTGTTCTTAGCGCCATGCTTAGCAGACTTTTTGAGAGCAGCCAGTACCTGGATGACGTAGCTTTGCATCATCTGATTGATGCTCTCTGCAAATTGAGCCATGAAGCTATGGAGTTGGCTTATTCAAACAGGGTAAAGTCTATTAAGCATTTCTTTATCGACTTTATGATGCAATATTGGAAAGTGGCCAGGGGCTATTCACTTACGTTTCAGCTGTACACATAGAACATTTAGCGTCGACTCTGTGCATTTACATGCGATTTAAAGCTGGTTTCATGCATTTGCGGATGATTTTAAATCAATTCCATATAACTAACACAGAACCCAGATAACAATATGCGTGCAATATGCGATACATTATGCACGCATGCGTGCGGATAAACCTGGACGCGTGCGTTCAATTAAGCAGACGCAATTTCCCGTCGCCAATATGCTGTTTTGTCAAAGGTAACGAATGGTCTATTGGTTTTCCATCGATTGCCATTGAACAACATTGGAAAAACAGACTTCGAAATATGGAAATTAACTATGGGAGTGCTTGGCTTTGTTGTCTGATTTCACGTACACGGTTTTTGTACTGTTTTATATGAAAAAGTGATGTTGGTGATCTGTTGCTGAAAAAGAGGCTGATGATTTCGAGTTTTTGGACGGTGAAACTATTTTTGTACTTGGCGGTAATTTTTGACATTCACAATGTTTTTGTCGGGTATTTCATAACTTTTTGTATTTTACAAGATATACAACACTGAATTCTGCGTACAGATATATGCATAGACAACCATTACTAATAAGACACATACACCTATATTTGACACATACCAATTTCCGTAATTTCTGCAATGAATGACTCTGCTTTAATCACATTTCAAAACTTTCAAATTAAGTATATAGTGTAAAAATTTCTTTAAATCTACATCAATTATGCGCGCAAAACCGTACTTTCTGTGAAAATATTGACGATATTTCTAAGATCTGGCTAGTAGTCTAGTATCGTGTCCGATGCTTTGCACAATCCGAACCGGATCCATTCATTCGTTTTTGAAATATCGTACCTGCTAGGTTTTTTTTTTATCATTGGGGGGGGGGGTTACATTCTACGAAAATAAAAATTCTCGCAAAGTGGCAAATTTTGTAGCTTCACTCCAAATGGTTTCTCATTATTGTTTTTATCAAATATTTCATCAATATTAGAACCCTGAAAATTATTTTGCTTCTTGTAAAATAACATAACTACCGCAATGGCTCGATAAACAATTCGTGCCGCCTATGCTTCTGTGTTTGATAGTCGTTAGAGCTGAGTAGAAAAAATATAATTATAGTGTTCGTTCGTCAAACTCGTGAATGAGCGGGTGACGGTTCGACAGCTCATGAAAATTTCCGATTCAAAACGCTTATAAGTAAAGCTTCTTCGCTTCTTGATTTTGTCGGGATATTTATGTTCTTATTTTTCATGGGAATTGCAGTACTTATCGAAATAATCATGTATTAATAATAATTATAAAAAGCAAACGAAACTTTGGGTCTCATTAGATAAAATATTCGAAAAATTTATGATGAACCACTTGAAGTCGAACTGAAAATTCGAACCTTCGCTAGAAGTTTTCTCTTCATGAAAACTAACTTCTAGGCAGGTAATGTCCGTGAAAAAAAAACACGAATAACAAAAACTACTACGCACCGTGCACGTACGTGCGATTTCATCATGATAAACTTAGGAATAAAAGAAGAAAAACAAAAAATAAATAAATAATAATAATGATAATAACAATAATAATAATAATTATCTGCAGATATCGTGATCCCGAGACACATAATGTGTCTATGTGCATAAGTATATTTTGGATTATTCAGGTTTTATGAATAATGACACAGGTTATTTTTCTCTTACTCTTTATGGTCTCTTTATTGTCTCTATAGAACACCTCTTTATCTCTTTATTCTCGTTGCTCTATACTTCTAATACTGACGTTGCGTTCAAACGCGCGATCCTAACTGAGAGATCTATACTCCCGAGGCTTAATCTGACGAGTGTGCCCTCGTCGCCCTACGGAGATTAAGAGAGTTGAGTGCATCAAACTTCTGTATCGACAATCGACACAGCCTCTAAATCTCCACACTCCCTCCTTTTGTCGATTCATCAGTTATGTTATATTTACATTAGATTATAATATATGATTTGTAGTTAATCTTACAAATGAGAAGAAGATATAATATTAATAAAAAGCATTATGAACATTTATGTTTCGATTATAATTATAAGCAATTTCTCTTGGTTCATCTTAATCTTCCAATTGCTTCGATCTTGTCCTCTTAATCTTTGCTTTGGTCTGTGAACATAAACATACAAAAAAATTAGCTCTCATCATACATATCTTGTGATATTCATTTTGTTAATGAATATCTAAGTCTCTTAAGTTTTAATTCATCATCTTATCTCTTAAGTATTTATGAGCTTCTAAGGGTATGGGTTTCGTCATTATATCTGCTAAATTTTCCTTTGTCGCTATCCATTCAACTTTAACTTTTCTTTGGTCAACACATTGCTTAACGAAATCTCCGTGAGTATCAGTCATGTGTTTTCTATTTCCCGTTTCTTCTCTTTCTATTAGGTTCTTATTGATTTCCTCTAAACTATCATCGAACATCTTGAGTTCATGACTTCCGTCCTTCTTAGTGCAGTCTCCTGCTGATCTATTATCACACCAGATCGTCACTGGAAATAGTGTTTTTCCAATAACATGTCTGATAGATTTATCTAAAGATATTAATTCTTGACATGCGTCGCTCATTGCCAAATACTCAGCTTGGCATGTAGAGAGTGTGACGTAGGTTTGTTTATGGCTCCTCCATGCTACTGTGTCGCCAGACAGTCTGATTATGTATCCTCCTGTAGATGCGAATCTTGACAGTCTCTAAAATTAGCATCTGTTAATGCCTCTAACTCCTCAGATTCGGCTCTAAATTTTAAACCCATATTAGTGGTTCCTCTTAAGTATCTGAAGATTCGTTTCACATCTATCCAATCCTCCTCAGTGGGCTCTAGTTGTTTTCTCGCTAAAGAGTTAACAGAAAACGTTATGTCTGGACGAGTAGCATTTGCCAGATACATTAGACTTCCAATAGCTTCTCTATATGGCACTCTCTTTATTTCCTCTTTATGAGAATCATTCGGAGCTTCTTTTTCTTCTGAATTTTCTCTTTTTACTTCTATTATTAACTTGTCTAGTTACCATGGGTGTGTTTCGAGGTTTATATTCTTTCATGTTGAATTTCTCCAACATGTTTTCTATGTAGTTTGCTTGGTGTATCAGTACGTATTTTTCATCTTTATTTCTCTCAATATTCATCCCAAGAAAACTCCTAGGCTCTCCAAGATCTTTCATCTCGAAAGCTTCACTCAGGCAAATCTTTATTTCCTCTAATTTCTCTTTATCATTGCTAGCAACAAGCATGTCATCTACGTATAGCAATATAACTGCCATCTTCCCTCCTTTTCTCCAGGTGAATAGACAGGGCTCATGCAAGTCGTTTTCTAGACCCATTTGCAATGCTTCTTCCGAAAACCTCTTGTTTCATTTCTTTGGACTTATTTTCAAGCCGTAAAGCGCTCTCTTCAATTTACATACCTTGGTTCTCTTCGTGTTTTCATCTACTTCTAAACCATCTGGAATTTCCATGTAAATTCAGAACGCCATTCAGAAAGGCAGTTTTTACATCTAATTGACAGGCATATAAGTCGTACTTGTTTATTATTGCAAGTACAGATCGAACGACTGGCAGTCTAGAAACCGGTACATATGTTTCTTTCAGATCATAGATATTTTTGTCCTTGAAGTCTCTTATTACTAATCTTCCTTTATGTCTTGTTGATCCATCAGCTTCTAGTTTTTTCTTAAAAACCCATTTTGAGTCAATAATGTTTGTCCTTTTTCCATCTGACATTGCCATTGGTCTGTCTACCAACGTCCACACTTCATTGGAGTTCATGGAATCGATCTCTTCTCTCACGGCATTTTTCCAATGCTCCTTCTCATTAGTCATCATTGCCTCTTCATAACTTGGCGGATCTCTATGTAATGTTGCTAATAAACAATGTCTCAGTTCACTCTCTACATCTTCTCTTTCATCTTCATTGAGATGTTCTCTTGATTTTAGTTTGTGAACATTTGATAAACTATTAACATAACTTACAAAGCTTGTATCTTCTACTGGTTTTCCGGTTTTTATGGTTTGAACTCCATTTTTCTCTTAGTTTTACTTCTTGTCATTGGCCCTCTAATTATTTTTGACACAATCTCGTGTTTCTCTTTATTCTGTTCGTCTAATTGTTTTCGTGGTCTTCCTCTTTTCTTAGGCTTTGGCTTTTCTTCCTTTTCCTCTTGTTCATCATCTTTCATCTCTTTCATCCAGTTCCAGTCAGTTGTCTCTTTTATCTCTGTCAATGTTTGCATGTTTCTCTCGTTCTCTAATGCATTGCTTCTATACACATCTTTATAGACAAGTTTTTCATTGAACCTGACGTGTCGAGATTCTAGGAACTTTCCTGAGCTAGGATGCCATAGCACATAGCCAGTGGTCTTATATCCCACTAATACAGCTTTAATTGCTCTTTCATCAAATTTCGCATTAGGTTTTGGTACTTTTATGTAGCCAATACATCCAAATCTCTTTATTTGGTCAAAATGACAGCTCGCCTCTGGTGCGAATTTCTTCAACGGAATTTGATACTCTATGGTTTTGTGCGGTGTTCTGTTATATGCATGCACAGCAGCATCTACAGCTAGCTCCCACATGCTCTTAGGTAGTCCTGAATCAAACATGTATGCTCGTATCTTTTTCTGAATTGTCTGATTAAATCTTTCAGCCACCCCATTGTGTTCAGGAGTATAAGGTGGGGACAATTGAGCTTCAATCTTTTCTTGTTTAAGAATTTCCAAGAATTTTCCTCCTGTAAATTCAGTGCCTTGGTCCGATTTGATATAGCATACTTTTTCATTTTTGCCCAACAAGTTTCGCGCAGATATCAAGTGATTCTCTAATGCTTCTCCAGATTCATCTTTCGTCTTCAAAGAATACGCTCTAGCATATCTCGAATAATCGTCTACAAAAACGATAATAAATCTCTTTTGACCAGGATGTGAATTAGGTTTTATCGGACCCATCGTGTGCGTATGTGAAACTTGAAGTGGTCTTTGTGCTTTACCTCTTATTTCTTTAAATGGTAACTTTTCCATTTTTGCCATTATACAAATTTCACACTCTAATATTGACTCATCAAATTTAACATCTTTTAACCTGTTTACTAGTTTTTGCAATTTCTTCAAATAATTCAAGGAGGCATGGCCGAGTCTCACATGCCATAGCATTGCCTCGTTATACCTTTCAAAGTTTCTCTGTTTTTGCTCAAACGGGCTTCTAATAAATAATTCCTCTACGTTCTTCAATGACTCTAAATCATCTAATTTAATGGTTTCTCTAGAGATTTGACAACCATCACAATCTATTATTGTGCTAGTATTTAGGTTTGACTCTTTATTTTCACTCGAATCTATGAGCTTCCCTTCTTCCTCCCTCCCAATCGCAGAACCAGCATCCTCTAACTCTTTATCATCTCCCTCCAAAACTGACAACTCATTATTTTGTATGCTTGTCTGCAATTGTTCCGGAAGCTCATGATGTAATACTATTCTAGCTTTGCAGCAATATTCATCGTACTCTAAATTTTCATTACTCTTATAATCACTCTTTCTTACTTCAAATCTAACAATCCAATTTGGTTTTTCATAGATTCCCTCTAAAACCATTTTGCTTGTCTCTTTATTATATACTTGAAGTAGCTTGTCATCTAAGTAGATACTAAATCCTGCATCAGCTAGTTTTCTTAAAGATAGCAGATTTTCTGATACATCTTTAGCTGCAATGACATCTGTCAACTTGATAATCTTATCTTGTTGCTCTACAGATATATCTGCTTGCAACAAAGTAAGATCCACTCTACCATCTATTCCCACATAGCACACAATATTTTCGATAAATATTTGTAAATATTGATCAAATATTGATCAAATATAATGCTGATAAATATTCTGAGAATAACTATGAAATGCATATTTCAAGGTTTAAAAAAGAATATTCATACATTTTTTCAATGATATTTGTGCAACATTATGTAAATATCTCCTCAAACATTTTCGTAATGATTTACATAAATATGTGGATAAATATTTATGTGTCATATAAGCAATCTTCCTGAAAACAAGTACTTTTAGTTTCGCAAGCTGATTTTCAATCCATTTCGTAAAGATTTATAAAATAATACCTGAAATATTTTCAAAACATGGAGCCTAAATATTTCTCCTAATATTTAAGTCACATTTGAATAATCTTTATGAGTAGATAATGTTTCGAACTTTACGAAGTTTGATAAGGCTATTTTCGAATCGCTTTCGGAATAATTTATATATGTTCAAGAAATATTCATAATAATTTTACCTTCAAGATTACAATAAAGATTTCGGTAAATATATCATGCTTGATCGTTAGCGACAAAAGCTATTGCGATATACAGAGCGCAGCGTGAAGATAAATGTTTCTCAGTTGGAAGGACTGAAAAGTTGCAAGTACAAACCCCACAAGTAACTTCTTTACCTCAAGTCTATTCCGTTACGTATTCTACTACCACGAAAAAGCCACACCATGCCGGTCATAGATCAGGCTCATCACTGAGGTGTTTTTTAGTACTATTCCATTGGATCCATTTCCCACGATACAATCTCTTGATTTGATCATTCGAGATGAATCGAGTAATATTAGAAGTGCGATTGATATGATTAATTCATAAAATAATGTCCCTGTACAAGTTTTCGGAAAAGAAAACGAGAGTACCGAGCACAAGCTTCAAATTGAGAGGTCACAGAAATTGTTACCTTAATTCATTGACAAGGTAAAAGTAATTGATCGATCGCCAAAATGAAATATAAATACAAAGGGTGAGGCAGAAATGGCATAACTGAGAAAATGGAATCAGACTCAACAGTTTCATTCAGATTGGGTAACTGGTTTAAAAACTGCTGCGTTATTTTCGACCAGTTACCCAAACTGTATGAAACGACAATCAAATTCTAAATTTCTACTACTACCTTTACACGAAGAAAATTCTCTATTGAAAACTACCGCGAGGGTCACTGCAAGTGCGGAGCACCCCAACATTTGGTAAGATATTAATTATTACCAAGCAGTGTTACAAAAATCTATTTTGATGTACTGGAATTCAGAATAGAATCTAGATATAGGTATATTTGACTGATACTGGTTACTTGGTAATATTTCACAAAATGCTTTAGTGGAACCACACTTGTAGTGACATACACGGTGATTTTTAAAAGATAATTCTCCCCGTGTACATGACGAATCATTAATAAATATTACATAAAAGTTTCGATAAAGTTTTCAACGATATTTTATAAAATATTCTACATACATATTTATGCAATAATTATCAGCAAAATTTATTGAAAATGTTCATGAAATATTTGATAAAATCTTTTTGATCCTTCAAAATCGCGGACATATCAATATTTATGAATTATCCATGATAAATATTTGAACAATATTAAAACCTTTATTATAAATATTTCGTCAATTTTTCATAAATATTCTGTGCTGTGTGGGTTACTATATCAGCAAATTCATTTTTGTTTGCACTCTTAATTACTCCATTTTCACAAATTTGAAAGTCAGTCAATATTAAACTTTTGTTTACTATGTGATCAGTCGCCCCCGAATCCGCAATGAAATTAATCAACTCTTTTGAATCTGATATATTCTCTAATAATCTACTCTTACCTGACTCTTTGTTCTTGCCTTGGTTGGATGGTGAATTTTTGTTTCCCGTTGATGCCTTCCTCAATTTTGCTTTCTCTTTATTATTCTTGGTGATTTTTCCTCTATTATTAACTCTTGAAAATCTGTTTCGATCGCCCTTTTGATTATTTTGCTTCTTCGCACCTGATGTGTACGAGTTCCTATTGTTCTTCTGGAACCCTGTACCTTTGTACCTATTCTGATTAACCTTGAAGTTAGGTTTTCCAGCTTGCGGGCAATCGTCACCTTTATGATTTTTTATGGCTTGGCACTGGTAGCAGAACCATTTATTGGTGTCTTTCAGTGGGCATTCAGCAGCCCAGTGCCCCACTACATTGCATCGGTAACATCTGTTTTCACCTCCTTGATTGTGGTATGCATGGACTCTTTGGACTTTAATGTCCTCTTTTACGTCAGTTTTCTTTTCTGCTTTCAACTGTAACATGAATGACTTGATTTCTTCTAGTGTCATCTCTGTCTTAATTGTTTGTCGTTTAATCAAATCAGCATTTCGAAGCTCGGGCGTGACTGTAGATACCGCTTGATAAAATGATGATCTTATCTCTTGATCAGTGAGAGGTACTGCATCCTCGCACGCTTCATATTCCCTTATGATGGAATCGAATCGCTCACAGAAATCATCGACTTTCTCATCTCTTTTCATCTTTATTTGATATAGCCGCGCTCTGACTGACGTATGAGTCATGTTTACTTCATTCTTTCGGCACCCTCTTCTTCAAAATCTCTTTAGGATCCGACTGATTCACAATTTTCTTATGATATTTTTCGTCCAGATGATTTATTATGATTCCTCGAACAAGATTCTTTCTCTTCAAGGATTTTGATTCCGAAATATTCTCGGGACCGTTGACACTTGGATCTATTACATCTAATAAGTCATTGCTTGACAGCTCAGACTTCAAATGATCCATCCAGAGATCAAAATTGGATTTTTGTGTCAACATGTATAGTCTCTTAATCGTGACATTTGAACTCTTAAATTCTTCTTCAAATGTTCTCTTCATCATCTCGACACTTCGACTGAGACTCTTAGGCTCATTCAACTCAATATTTCCATCTATTTTCCTCTTTTTCAGATCTTTTTCCGGATCTTTACCCGGTTGATTCTCTCTAGAAATATTGCCAGTTTGTTTTATCTGAAGACATCTTAATTTAACTCTTTCAGACTCTAAATTATTTTTAGAAACTTCAACCATATTAGCCATCATCTTATTGGCTCCCTCCATAATTTTATCGAGACTTGTCAGAGAAGTTGCTAGGTGGCTAGTTGCCGATTCCATTCTAGCAACTAGTTTATCCTGCATGTCGTATATTCTCCTGCTGCCAATTGGAAGAATAGGTATTCCATCTGCATCAGTCGCATATACCTGCAGGTTGCTTCTGATAGTCGGCTTCTCTTTAAATGTTCACTCTTCGGTTTTTGCTGTGAAACAATACTTTGGATTAATACCTGGCTGGTAATTCTCTTATTGTGCGTCAGACCTGACCATCTAACTCTTTATTCTTCTAAATCTTTGTTTTCTCTTTAACCTCTACCTCTTTATATTTCACAGCTCTCTAAATGCTCTTTATAATGATAAATCATGACAATGTATTTATTTTTCTGAATTCCCGATCTCATTCGGATATTACATCCAATTGATAGACCAGAAATAACATTGGAAAACAATTAATGTCAGACTCAATATGGTGGCTACCGAGATAACAAGAAAAAAAATGAAAAATCCATACTTTTCTCATGATCCTCCACACTCTTATTTTCCTCTCGATTTTCATCTATTATGGACTCCTCTTTATTTTCATCTAGTTCTTCTTCCATCTGATATCCACATTGACTTTGTCCATCGCTCTCATAGTCAACAATTGAGCGAAGAATATCATCGGTCTCGGTTTCCAAAAAGTCTGCCATCTATTTTGGGGTTTATGAAACAGACACCTTTTATAATCTTCAAGAGAGAGGATTTTAAATGTACAACTCTTAACTCTTAAGCTTGATATTCTCTCAAAATCTATTTCAGTACCAAGTATCTTCTAATCTCATCTCTTAAACAAAGGTGATCATATTTCGTGCTTCTGAGTCATACAGAACGCACAGCAGTTCATGATAACTTGGAACGAGAAATCAAATGCCCCTGCACAGCCACTCGCACGTGCACACCGCTTTCCGATTTTTGATTCCAAGCACGGCTAATAAAATCTATCAGAAACTGGGTTGATCAAGCACACGTACGAGGACTTATACAAAACCACATTGATTTCCTAGTCAACAACAGAACTCTATCGCACAGCAAATATTGTTCGATCGCTGACCCCCGAAAAAAAATTTAATTCTTTGACCAAATCTTCACGTTTAGTTAAGAAGAAAAAGAAGGTATTCTTATATGGTCATGATAATAAAAGTCTTGTTAAATCAAAACTGTTCTCTAAAACTCTTTGTCTCGGCTCATACTTATCTCAGAAGTATGACGAACGCGTTGACGCGCCGAGTAATATTAGCGCGCAGAGAGAAGACTGAACAAAGTTGCGGCGGCAACTTTCATGTTTGACCATGCACGATCTTGCCCACTCTTTGTCTAGCGCGGCGCGCTTAGATTTTCTCTTAATTTTCTCAATTTCATATATATTCAATTCTTTATTTAACTCTTCAACTCTTAACTCTTTGTCAGCAATAAATATTTCAAATGTACTTACCATCTAAATCTTCTTTATACCTGTGAACACTGTAGTACAGTTACTCTTACACAGTCTCTTAAAATTCTTCTTTATTAACAGGGCTTTTCCGCGCGGTGGATGCGTGCCCTGGGCCCATAACCTTTTGGATTATTCAGGTTTTATAAATAATGACACAGGTTATTTTTCTCTTACTCTTTATGGTCTCTTTATTGTCTCTATAGAACACCTCTTTATCTCTTTATTCTCGTTGCTCTATACTTCTAATACTGACGTTGCGTTCAAACGCGCGATCCTAACTGAGAGATCTATACTCCCGAGGCTTAATCTGACGAGTGTGCCCTCGTCGCCCTACGGAGATTAAGAGAGTTGAGTGCATTAAACTTCTGTATCGACAATCGACACAGCCTCTAAATCTCCACAGTATATAAAATAATTAATATATTGTTAATAACTTTGGTATGCGTGGTCGATTATTGCTCAAAAACAATAGGGGGCCATATTTCGGTGTCAAGAACACCCCCTCCAAATTGCAAGTTCATAAATGCAACGGTTCGATAGATATCGTGGTCTCAAGGAACGCGTTCTGCAAGGAAGAAGAAGAAGATTGTGTTTTTCGATCAACTTTGACGGTTAATATCTCAGGAACCGCTTGATCGATTTCGTGCAACTTTTGCTAGCACGGTCAAGTGGGGTTGAGCTTACGCCTCTATAAATTTTATGACAAAATAATCAGTGGTTCAAATGATATGACAGATTTTTTACAAGAATAAGAGCTTGCTCGGGTAAATGATTCGGGGCTGGCGCGCCGGCCTACGGGTACTTGGCGGCGATTCGCTGCCGCGAATCTTGATACAGCAAAAAAATTGTTATTTGAGGTTCATATTGATATACAAAACGCTAGTACACGCGTAATTTCATCAGTCGTTGGGAAAGCGATTTTGGAGTAACTTCAAGATGATATGGGGAATTTCACGTGAACTCGGTAAACGTTTGACCCTGACCCTTTCCGATTCGAGCCATAATTTTTTATGTTGTTGTACCTGCTTGAAGAGATGCTCTGAATTTTTGTCAGTTTTTTTCGAAAAGCCGCCATTTTTTGAAAAATGTACAATACGCCAAACTTATAGCCCCAATTGAAAAATCTGAAAAAATACTCAAAAATCCTCTGTCAGATATCAAAATTTTTCAGCCTTGAGCCAAAGTGGGCAAACGTTCGCTTCCATTTTTTTTCGCGCTTTTTTTGAAAAAAATCATGAAAAAGAACCGCAGTGGATGCCAGTCCACTGTAAACTGGTGCTTAAACGTTTTTATACCTAACGCAAGATTTTTTGAAATTTTTTCAGATTTTTCCGATGCGATTTTTTTTTATTTGACCTGAATTCAAAAATATATGACACCTTTGACACGGTGTCTCCGTACACCAACACTTTTCGGAAAAATCTGAGAAAATTCCTAAAAATCTTGCGTTAGGCATAAAAACGTTCAAGCAACAGTTCACAGTGGACCGGCATGATCCGCTGCTGTTCTTTTCGGTAATTTTTTTCAAAAGAAGCGCGAAAAAAATGGAAGCGAACGTTTGCCCACTTTGGCTCAAGGCTGAAAATTTTTGATATCTGACAGAGGATCTTTGAGAATTTTTTCACATTTTTCAATTGGGGCTCTAAGTTTGGCGTTTTGTACATTTTTCAAAAAATTGCGGCTTTTCGAGAAAATCTGAAAAAAATTCAGAGCATCTCTTCAAGCAGGTACAACAACATAAAAAATTATGGCTCGAATCGGGAGGGGTCAGGGTCAAACGTTTACCGAGTTCACGTGGAATTCCCTATATTTTCGTACAACTTCATTGAATCTTTGTTCGGTTTCATGTGGTTCTTTGCTATGTCAAGAAATTTCATGTGATTTTTAGTCATTTTGCGAAGACTCCGGCGATTTCTCATGACGTAACGTGATTTAAAAATATTTTTCATGATTTAAAGTGATTTCTCAAAGAATGAAAGAGACTTGAAATCGATTTCAATGACAGATGTATATACAAGCGATACCACAAGTTAACAGTCTTCTTGGTAATAAAAGTTAGAACATCTTCAATTCTTTTAAAAATGTAGTACGCTCACATTTCTAACTACTCAGTTTTAAGAAATAAATTTAGTCTAATTGCAATCTTCCTGAGCTCATTATAAAATCTTGCGAGATCTTGTATAAATTTTTCAGGAAAAGCGAGGATTTCCCCCCGTCTTTTTATTTCTATTCTATTTCAGAATTGTTAGTAGTTCTTGCAGTTACATTTAGGATAGTAAAAAAGAGACTAACGATATCTCATTTCAGGAGCCATCATTGTTTGCTGTAGCCAAACTATTAGAAACTGGACTTGTCAATTTACCACGTGTCGAGGTACTATGGAGGCCGTTAACCAATCATCTTCTAGAAGTATGTCAACATCCTCACATCAGGATGCGAGAATGGGGTGTCGAAGCTATAACTTACCTGGTCAAAGCTGCTCTTCAGCATAAATATCCTCAGCCGCTTCGCGACAATCAGGTATCAATCAGTATCAACAATAATTAATGAGTTCAATCATAAATAACATTTTCTCCCTTCTTGTTGACTCCAATTCATTGAATTATTCATAAAACTACAATTTATCCAAAAAATCTTAGAAATGAGTTTTTTCACAAATTATTGATACGCTTTGAAGAACTATTCTATTGACATTTGACTCAGTTTCCTCACAGCAAATTATTTTATTTTGAAACAGAATTTGATATTATTTGAAATTTTACAAACTCTGAACAACATAGATTGAGACTACCATAGAAATAATGGTCGTCGCGGGGTATTATAACTTTGTCATGCGAAATTTTCAAAATTTTCAAAAATCGGAACAAATAGTAAGAGTGGTCGGCCCACGACGGGACTGAGCTCTAAAATTTTCAAATTGAGTCAAGTTTTTTTGAGAATTTTTTGAAAAAAATCGCGAACCCGTACATCCTTGAAAACGCAAGTTTGATACAAAATTGAAAGAAAAACATCATGACAACTCTAACGAAAAATTTTTTTCAATTTTTCTCAAAAACTACGTTTAAAAACAAATATGTTGGGGGAAAAAAAATTCCAAATCGATCAATGTTCCAAAAAGTTATGGACAATTGGAAAAAAAAATCGTCAAATTTAAAAAAATCGATGTCTTAAAAACTATTGGGCGAAAAAAATCGGAAAAAATCAGGGAAGTGTCTTTAATCAGGTACTTAAACATATTACAATTGTAACGAAATCGCAGATGCAAACTCATTTAATAGGTAAATTTGGCATGGAATGCTCCATATCGATTAGATAATTTGAAGAGAATGTTGTAAAACGATGTAATTTCAGGGCAAAGCAATAATATCTAAAGATAAGATCTGTCTTTTACTGCCGTGGGCACGCAACGCATTTTTTATCTCAACGTTTACAAAAAAAAAAAAAAATGGCTTGAAATCAAAAATTTTCGTATCTCAAAATTAAATTCATTGAATATCATTGATTTTCTCCAGAATTAGATCAATGTAGAACATTCTCTACAAAATTTGAAAAGTTTTGATAGACAATACGACCTGTACCCTGCGACAATCCCTTTTTCTTCAGTGCAGTCAATATACGTAATGAGAACACAATAGAATCTCAAACAGTTTTGAATTATGACTCAAAATAGTAGTAATCGGCTGTGAAAAAACTGAGTCAATAGAATATTTATTCACAGCAAATCACTCATTCGAGAAAAATTATTTCCCTGGTGTTATACTCCCTTAACAAATATAACGTGTCTCTTGTTGCCGCAGTCTTCAAGGTAACAATTCAATTAATACAAAGTTAGAATACTGGGCTTGAATAACTTAGAGTATCATTTTATCACCACAGAAATTGCAAACCTTGTTACTGGGTCCGTTATCCGAATTATCATCAGTGCGTCACGGAGATGTACGCCAGCGTCAATTAGAATGTGTTCTCCAAGTTCTTCATGGAGCAGGAGAAACACTCTCTCATGGGTGGCCCTTAGTTCTCGGTATTATAGGAGCCGTTTCAAATCACCATGGGTAAGTTTTTGCCTTTTTTAATTATAAATCTAACGGATGAAGTTTAAAATTTGATCTGTAAAAGACTTTCCATTCAAAAATGAGACTTAGGTAAGCACTACTTGAATACAACACGTTAATATGAGCCTATTTTGAACCTTCGGTTGTTCTAATAACTATATTCGATCAGCTATTTCAATACGAAGAGAAAACTAGTAGGGATTAGCGCAAAACGTATGAAGATTGACCATGTCACAGCTTTCTTTTGTCATTATATTACCACGATTATGTCAATAATTAAATTGTTCGATTCATCGACTAGTTTATACAGTAATACAGCAAACGATTTTTGTATGGATGGGTGATTCCAGCGATCATTTACTAGATTTGGGGTCTCATCATCTCAGATTCTCTTCTAACTTCAATATCCCTTATACCAGTCACAAGAAGTCCAAAAGCTTTTTTTTATCGTTCTTAAATGATTTTTATAGAGTCTCAGAGGAAATAATAAATGAAATGGGTCGGAATAATCCAGATTTATGTTATTTTTTAAATAGCGCAGCTAAAGCTTTGAAATGAAGTTAGTTTTTGTTATGATTAACAGGGAAGCTTTAGTTCGCATAGCTTTTCAATGTCTCCAATTGGTGGTGACGGATTTTCTGCCCGTCATGCCATGGCGATGTCTTCCTCTGTGTGTTGACACAGCAGCTAAATTTGGTTCTCAAACTCAAGAGCTGAACATCTCGCTCACCGCAGTTGGTCTAATGGTAAAAAGAAACAACTTAATTCATTTATTTATTGATCTTGTTTTCAATTACATGTTTCTAACAATTAAATATTCACTTTAGTGGAACATCAGCGACTATTTCTACCAGAATCAAGAAAAATTGTGCAGTTCTTTACAAGGTGATGCTACATCAGTATTTCCAGACTTTCCAGGCACCACTAATATGCCACCGTTTGATAAACTCTGGATGTGCCTTTACGCAAGATTAGGTAAATCACAATTCATTCAGAAACACATTTCACGATAAATTTAATCATCACTCGACGATCAAACTTTAGGAAATGACTTCGCATCTGTCGTTATGTTAAAGCGGTTTCAGTCAAATTCCATGAAACTGGAGTATGTTGCATTTCAAACCATGCTGATTAAAAGTCCCCATGGGCCAAAGCCCCTAAAGTTAAGGGTTTCCGAAATGTTTAAGTATAAAGTTCGAAAATTGCAGCTGGCAAGGGCTGCATGCTTGCGCCATGCATGTAATGTATACATATTAGGGTGTGCCAAATAAACCGACTATTTGTTTTCTTCAATAGTTACTCTCCTCAAGAAGACTCGACTCTTAACATTGATATTTAGCAGTTGCTCCTCGCTATTTTTTATTTCCCATTTAAAATAGATGGACAATGTTTTTGTGGCACTTTTCGATTCTTATATCTCAAGAACTAATCTACTCAGAAACATTCTGCATAGCTACTTTTGCTCGGAATTGAACGTTTTACAAAGAAGGTCTCTTGATCTTTTTCGATGAATCTAACTGTTTCCAAGTTATTCATGGTTATTAACCAACTTTATACTTGAGTATCTTAGAAACCCCTAATAGTCCTCGGGCCCACGCCTAACAAAATTTGTGATTACCTAACCATTGAGACTTCGTATATACATGTTCTTTATGTCGAGTCGGACAAATTTTTTATTTGCGAGAATTCTGTGTAGGGGGGCGTTTTCTTATGGGACCCCCGCAAACTCATTGATTTGGTGCAACAAAAAAATTGATGACCTAAACATAGTCTTTCTTCTAGGCGGAAGATTTTTTTTATATAAAAAGCGAAAAACATAATGTCGGATAAATATATTGGGTTTTTTGGCGCGTCCGACACCCCGAACATGGCAAAGTTATGACGTCATAAAATTTAGTACCTCACAGCTGATTTTTTCAGAATTGTTTACTAAAAATATTTAAAATTAACTGGTAACCTTGTCCGAAAAATTTTTTTTGGGTGGGGGGGGGGGTACTTGTTGTCCGACGCCCTAAAGTCAAGGGTTTCATGCAACCCCTATATTTATTATCTCACACACAATTTTTATTTTGTACTTTTTGTAATAATGTTTACAACACATTGCACCATCTGTCCGACAATAATATTGGGTATTTTCTGAAAAAAACGAATAAAACATACTACATTTTGAACATCTTAAAAGTTACGTACATTAATTATTTCTATACATCAGAAATGAATTATATATGGTTTTTACGTTGATTAAAATGAAATTGAATTTTTGAAAGCTTTTATTTAACTCATGCTAGATGTCTGTCTGTCTGTGAAGATTCGGTTTCGTCAAAACTTAAAATTCATTTTGCAATAACTTCCGTTACAGCTAGAGCTCTGAAGTTTTGCACATCGTAATATTTTCGACGACACTATATGTATAATGCAAAAAGAATTATGATTCTAAGTTAATTTTAAGCCGCATAAATTGCCAAAACATTTTTCAATGTAAAATACAATAATTATTGCTCTTCACCAGTCGTTTTCTATATTCATTTTTTTTTATTGATCGTAGAATACTATAAAACCACGGCAAGTCCACAAAAAGTAGTTTACTCTATATACTTTTCCTCTATTATTAGTCACGTGTATACTCCAAATTTTTCGAAAATTAATTTCAGCGGAAATCTGCACTGTTTCATACATAATTGGATACAGCGTTTAATAACTAATTTAACAAATCTTGAATTGTAAAATTCGGACAGTAGTTACGAATTTATTCATTACGAAAAATACGTTACGATAAATTGATACTATTATGCTTATAATACATTGAAGAAGGTTATAAGTATAGTTAGTTTTCCGTATACAATTTTTTTTCCGTCTGATTTTTAATCAAAAAATCGAGTTTTTGTCAAATATCAACATTTCTAGATTTTAGGGAGTTATATTTAATGTCAGAAGATGTCGTTTAGTCTGTATGTTTATGTGCGAAGTATTAATAGTTTTTAAATAATTTGACAGATTTGACATTGAATGATTCGAAATCAACTCACGATTATCAAAAAAAAGAATAAAATTTCAAATACAATAATAATGGTACCAGTACATCTTTATTTATTGCGTTTTGAATAGATTTATTTAGAAATTTCACTTTTTTTGTCGGACTATTTTATTATTTATTAATTCGACCTAAAATTTTTGTCGGACAATTACATCACTGATCAGGAAATAGCATTTTTTACATGCCTTTTTTTTGTCCGACAAGAGGTAGTAAATATAGGGGTTGGATGAAATCCTTGACTTTAGGGCGTCGGACAACAAGTGCCCCCCCCCCCAAAAAATTTGTCGGACAAGGTTCCCACATAGCACACAATATTTTCGATAAATATTTGTAAATATTGATCAAATATAATGCTGATGAATATTCTGTGAATAACTATGAAATGCATATTTCAAGGTTTAAAAAAGAATATTCATACATTTTTTCAATGATATTTGTGCAACATTATGTAAATATCTCCTCAAACATTTTCGTAATGATTTACATAAATATGTGGATAAATATTTATGTGTCATATAAGCAATCTTCCTGAAAACAAGTACTTTTAGTTTCGCAAGCTGATTTTCAATCCATTTCGTAAAGATTTATAAAATAATACCTGAAATATTTTCAAAACATGGAGCCTAAATATTTCTCCTAATATTTAAGTCACATTTGAATAATCTTTATGAGTAGATAATGTTTCGAACTTTACGAAGTTTGATAAGGCTATTTTCGAATCGCTTTCGGAATAATTTATATATGTTCAAGAAATATTCATAATAATTTTACCTTCAAGATTACAATAAAGATTTCGGTAAATATATCATGCTTGATCGTTAGCGACAAAAGCTATTGCGATATACAGAGCGCAGCGTGAAGATAAATGTTTCTCAGTTGGAAGGACTGAAAAGTTGCAAGTACAAACCCCACAAGTAACTTCTTTACCTCAAGTCTATTCCGTTACGTATTCTACTACCACGAAAAAGCCACACCATGCCGGTCATAGATCAGGCTCATCACTGAGGTGTTTTTTAGTACTATTCCATTGGATCCATTTCCCACGATACAATCTCTTGATTTGATCATTCGAGATGAATCGAGTAATATTAGAAGTGCGATTGATATGATTAATTCATAAAATAATGTCCCTGTACAAGTTTTCGGAAAAGAAAACGAGAGTACCGAGCACAAGCTTCAAATTGAGAGGTCACAGAAATTGTTACCTTAATTCATTGACAAGGTAAAAGTAATTGATCGATCGCCAAAATGAAATATAAATACAAAGGGTGAGGCAGAAATGGCATAACTGAGAAAATGGAATCAGACTCAACAGTTTCATTCAGATTGGGTAACTGGTTTAAAAACTGCTGCGTTATTTTCGACCAGTTACCCAAACTGTATGAAACGACAATCAAATTCTAAATTTCTACTACTACCTTTACACGAAGAAAATTCTCTATTGAAAACTACCGCGAGGGTCACTGCAAGTGCGGAGCACCCCAACATTTGGTAAGATATTAATTATTACCAAGCAGTGTTACAAAAATCTATTTTGATGTACTGGAATTCAGAATAGAATCTAGATATAGGTATATTTGACTGATACTGGTTACTTGGTAATATTTCACAAAATGCTTTAGTGGAACCACACTTGTAGTGACATACACGGTGATTTTTAAAAGATAATTCTCCCCGTGTACATGACGAATCATTAATAAATATTACATAAAAGTTTCGATAAAGTTTTCAACGATATTTTATAAAATATTCTACATACATATTTATGCAATAATTATCAGCAAAATTTATTGAAAATGTTCATGAAATATTTGATAAAATCTTTTTGATCCTTCAAAATCGCGGACATATCAATATTTATGAATTATCCATGATAAATATTTGAACAATATTAAAACCTTTATTTTAAATATTTCGTCAATTTTTCATAAATATTCTGTGCTGTGTGGGTTACCAGTTAATTCTAAATATTTTTATTAAACGATTCTGAAAAAATCAGCTGTGAGGTACTAAATTTTATGACGTCATAACTTTGCCATGTTCGGGGTGTCGGACGCGCCAAAAAACCCAATATATTTGTCCGAAATTATGTTTTTCGCTTTTTATATAAAAAAATCTTCCGCCTAGAAGAAAGACTATGTTTAGGTCATCAATTTTGTTGTTGCACCAAATCAATGAGTTTGCGGGGGTCCCATAGGAAAACGCCCCCCTACACAGAATTCTCGCAAATAAAAAATTTGTCCGACTCGACATAAAGAACATATATACGAAGTCTCAACGGTTAGGTAATCACAAATTTTGTTGGGCGTGGGCCCGAGGACTATAACTTTAGGGGGTTTGGCCCATGGAGACTTTTAATCAGCATGATTTGAAACGCAACATACTCCAGTTTTATGGAATTTGACTGAAACCGCTTTTATGTAGGGAAAAATGCGGGGTCCTTTGTTCCGAACTAACGGTTTATTAGAAAAAACAAGCCTGAAATCTGAGCATCAGCATTTAGAAGAATTTCTATACCAGAAATACAAAATTCTCAGGTGATTTGTGCGTCGATTCGCGTCCCGCCGTGCGAAAATCAGCAAGCCAGACGTTATTCTCCACAATATCTGCGCACGGTGGTTTACTTCATCAACCAACATGGCAAGCAGTGCTTTGGCAAGTCTTGTTCCCTCTTCTAGACAAAGTTAGAAGCTTGTCCAGTTCCGCTAGTAGTGAGAAAGTCGACACCAGTGGGAACATTCTCATTCACCACAGCCGAAACACTGCTCAGAAACAATGGGCCGAAACCCAGGTCAGTTTATAGATGAAAGCATGTCTTTGATCATCGAGCTCACCATTAACAAATCCTAATATACTTATAGGTATTAACGCTGAGCGGAGTGGCCCGAGTATTCAATACAAAAAGGCAGCTATTACAATTGTTGGGAGATTTCCCTCGGGCGTGGTCTCTCCTCTTAGAATTTATAGAAAATTCAGCACTGAGTAAAAATAATGAAGTAAGCAGCGAAGCCTGGGTCGATTATTATTTACAACATTTTTGGCAATATTATCTAACTTTGATATCTTATAATTACCAGGTTTCTTTAGCAGCTCTAAAGTCCTTCCAAGAAATACTTTACCTCCAAAAAGGTGGAGATAGCGAGGAGGCCAGTCGCTCAGGAGATTCTGAAGCCTTGTGGTTAGTCGCCTGGCGAGTATGGCTTGGAATTGGAATGGAAAGTACTAGTCCCCCGCGAGAAGGAGACACGGAGCCCTACGTTCCTTCCCAAGCCTTTTTGACAGCTCTGGTTCACATTTTTCCTGCAGTATTTCAACACATTAGAAATAAGTACGAAGCCTTTCAATCCCTTTGTGATATGTCTTTACAGCTTGAGTTTTCAAGTTTTCGTATTTTTCAGAAACAGTTTTTTTGCCCAGTCAATTTGACGCACTGATAATCTTTTCAATTATTAGGTTCACCGGCACCGACCTCCAGAAATTATGTATTGTACTAAAAAATACAGTCGCAGTACCTGTACACGGAGAATCAACTCCGTACATCTTACCTACACTGCCAGATGTTGTATTGACGCAATTACAAGATGGCGTTCTTCACTCCATGGAACTTCTGCAAAAGGTTTTTGCTCAATCAATATGCATATAGCAATAATGTCATTTCTAGTTAACATACTAGCTCTTGAAATATACCGGCTCGTAATTTAGAACAAATAAGTCGTTCAGTTGCGAGTTCACTTTCCCTGCTTGCTGAAGAAATTTAGCTGCACAATTTGCGAATTCCTGTTCTAACTATCCCTTTCTGTCTACAGGAAGCTCTTAATGGAACAGATAATCTTAGGACAATGATTTGTTCCATATTCCTGCAATTGCTAAGTTTTTCTAAACTAGCTTGCCAAGCACCAACTTATGGGAAGATACCGACCAAACATATATCTCAAGTCAGAGGAGTGTCGGTGAGTCTAATGTCTCTCCCTAGAGTGCATGAAGTTTTATTCGTTCACTTAAACTGTGAACATTTATTAATATTATTCAAAAGGGTGACTGGGTCACAATGAACTACGTTCCTTTCGGGGAGAAGGCTTTGTCGATGGTGGTTTGTCTTTACCAAAAAACTGCTCATGAGCCTGCAGTTATCGAAGGACAAGTACTAAAGCACATAATAGAAGCTTTACACGTTCCTTTATCCATGAAATATACCTGCCCATCGCCTACGACATGGAAACTCGCCGTTACCAGCCTTCTGGCTGTCTTGCACACGGGCTTACCACTCGCTAGAACTTATCCAGAACAGTTCTCTACCATGTGGACGGAACTGGCGGATACTTTGGACGATTTTCTATTTCCTAAAAGGTAATATTTATCCGTTGAAAATCTGTAGCAGTTTCTTTTTTCTAATTAGTGAAAAGAAAATTCAATAATTAAATTGAACAGCGTAATAACGACCGAAAGAGGCGCCGAAGAAGTGCAGGCCGATGAAGCAGTAGATTGTCAAGTAATGGAATTACTGAGGGACGAAGTACTCCCGCATTCCCAACACGTGCCTCACCAATTTATACTCAGAGTAGTTATGCTGCTTAACAAAGGGTCGATTCACTCGGCAACGACTACCAATATTGGTAAAAAAAAATTTAATTCTTTTACTAGGATTATTTTTCTTTCTTTTTTGTTGAAAACAATTCGTCCACTTTGTTTTATTTTGCCTACAGACAATAGCAACGAGACTAAACTGAGAGAGGAATTTGCAAAGACTTGTTTCGAGACTCTTCTTCAATTCTCTTTACTCGATGGATTGAATAACGAATTAGATATGACTAAGTACGAGGGGTCAGAGTCGGACGAAGGAGGGGTCGCTGGACGGCTTGCCGTTACCGCTCTACTCCACAGGTTTCAGGAAGTTTTACGACGTTATATAGAGGACGAGAGACGCAGCGGAAAATGTCCTTTGCCAAGGTAATGTTGGCCCGTTTTTCCTGCGTTGAGTAAGTTAAGTATGAAGATGGTTTCAGAATAGGTGAAAAGTTATCCTCGATTTTTGTGGAAGCAGCATTATGTGTGCCTCTCTCCTTTATTATCAGCCTTGCACGTCATATTAATTTTTAAATCTGTAATCAGTTCTTTTGATTTTAGTTGCAGGATTATCGAACTGCGAACATTCTATAACAGTTTTTATAAGTGTTGATTATGAATCCATTTTCTAGGTACAGATTGTCGGAGATTTCGTTTGTACTGAAGGCTGTCGCAACCCTTGTCGTCTCGCTAAAGAAAGCTCCTCCCAACAAAGGTGATTAGTAATTGTAAAGGGTGGATTTACAAAATCCTCCATTTCTTACGTTACGAAAAACATCTAGCGTCATAAAAGCTTAACATTTTTTGATTTTTTAACTAAATTCCTGAACAAGTATCTGTAAAACAACTGGAAATTCGTATACAACTTCAATCTTATCCGTGACACTTCTATTTTTAGTTGAAAGATCGGTTTGGGAGCAGTTGATTGGCTTGTATCCATATCTGGTCGAATGCACAGTAGCTACGGCATCCGGACAAGTTTCACGCTCGCTTCGAGAAGCACTTCTTCAGTATCACGACTTACTTAGATCGCCGACAAGCAATTTACAGACATCTAACGGCGTCTGACCTATACACTCGTGTTCTAAGACTTATCATCGACCTACGATACCTCTGAATAACGAGTAAATAAATTGATCTAAAAGTCAGCAGATTATTTACTCAACTAAACTATCCAACGATATGTGTGTTTGGTATCGCCGATCAACGAGCATTCCCAAAGTATGAAAAGAAAAGTTAAAGAATAGTGTAAGAAAATTGATTTTGGTTAATGGTGGAATATTGAAATTTTTATTTCTCAATAGAAATTCTGAATTGTATACTTAGAATAACAGAATATGCGCACTGAATTCGATGTACTTTGCAGTTTCACTTATCTGTTTATCGCTATGCGATGGATTAGAAAGTCTGTTTAGCTCGGATGACCGCATCATTGTATGTCATCTCTAAGTATATGAGATAAAAAGCTTTCATTAAATGGCATACTGATAAATTAGGTAATCAGGTATTGAGATGAATAATATAATTCAACGGCAGAGTTATTAGATAGATAGGAGCATTTGGTAATGATGACTAATATCTTAAGATGAATTAGGTAGTTTAGAATCGAAGAAGAAAAAGAAACATAAACTGAAGTTGAACTTTTCATACGTGTTTCTAATGCAGCAATAGATTTAATACCATTTTTATAGCAGATTAGCAAATGACGAGCTATATTGAGAACTGGATAAAAGTTTTATTAAAAATAAATAAATAGAAAAAATAAAAAAATAAATAAATAAACTTTCAGATAATGTATCAACAGAAATTGAAATTGTATAGATTAATGTGTTTCTTCTAATCAATGATATATTTTAGTTAAAAAAATTAATCTCACAACTGTTTCTCTTACTTTTTTTTTTCATTCATACTCAGTGTGAATGTCGAAATATTCAGAATGGTATTAAACTATTGATCGAAAGTGTGTGTAGCGACAATTACAATATCAATCGTACAGGCTCTATATCCAAATAATCGACCTAAGCTTGCAAATATTCTGTTTTTGCTCTTTCTTGTTTTAATCGTTGGGGGGGGTCTCTGGTAGTCTTCAATCCAAAAGTCGACCAAATCGGCTGGTCGCGTATGTCCGCCATCTTTAATTTTATGAAAAATGGTTTTTCCTGAATAACTCGGCCATTTTTAATTTTAACGAAAAATCGTGCAGACAAAAGTTATATGAAATTGAATTTTCTACAACTTTGGTTCCGGCATTTTTTTTCAGAAATCGATATTTTCCAAATTAAACCTGAAAAAAGCGGCGAAGTAAAACTATTGTATTATCTAGTTTATTTTTGACTTTAGGGCATAAATGAACATAAACAAACTTGTAGAGAATTGAATTTTCAACAATTTTTGTCCCCACTTTTTTTTTCTACAGTCAATATTTAAGGTCCTACGCCAACGGCAAAGAAAAAGAGAACCGTCAAAATTTTGTTTCGCGAACCATTTGACAAACCCAAACCCTTTTTCACACCACCACAGAGGTAGAGTTTCAGGCGCGTTTTTTTTTTTTTTTTTTACGTGGTATCCCCAGTAGGCCTAATCCACGTGTCATTACTTGCAATTTTTTTTTTTATGAAGTTCTTATAAGATTTTGAAATGGGAATTCCGTTTTTTTCTTGCAAGTGTAGAGGATCCGAGCGATGTATTTTCATAACTTTTTAATTCTTTTTCTTATAAGGTTTTGAAATCTGGTTTATTTTTTCACGAGTTATCAGAATCGGAACTATTTGGTTCTTTTTTTTTAGACGATGGTCCTGCATTGTGGATTAGGCCTACTGGGGATACCACGTCGAAAAAAAAAAAACGCGCCTGAAACTCTACCTCTGTGGTGGTGTGAAAAAGGGTTTGGGTTTGCCAAATGGTTCGCGAAACAAAATTTTGACGGTTCTCTTTTTCTTTGCCGTTGACGTAGGACCTTAAATATTAGCTGTAGGAAAAAAAAAGTGGGGACCAAAATTGTTGAAAATTTAATTCTCTACAAGTTTGTTTATGTTCATTTATGCCCTAAAGTCAAAAATAAACTAGATAATACAATAGTTTTACTTAGCCGCTTTTTTCAGGTTTAATTCGGAAAATATCGATTTCTGAAACAAATGCAGGATCCAAAGTTGTAGGAAATTCAATTTCCTACAACTTTTGTCTGCACGATTTTTCGTTAAAATTAAAAATGGCTGAGTTATTCGGGAAAAACCATTTTTCATAAAATTAAAGATGGCGGACATACGCGACCAGCCGATTTGGTCGACTTTTGGATTGAAGACTACCAGAGACCCCCCCAACAATTAAAACAAGTAAGAGCAAAAACGGAATTTTTGCAAGTTGAAAAGTACATAGAGCCTGGACTCATGTTACATTTATGAATTTTTCCAATTCCGTAGAGGAAGCTGAATTTTTTTTTTGTTTCATTTCATCAAAAAGATGAGCATAGTTTAAAAAGCCTGTATTATAGTATATTTTGATATTTCTTTAACTTTTTCTAACGAAAAAACGAAAAAAAAAATCCTTTATTCTCATCCAACCCGTGTAGATATAGAATATTATGTAGATACGTTCAAGTGTAATTATTAGTAATTAATTATTACTTATACATACGTATACATGGTGTCACATTTTAAAATACGCATTAGGATATATGGAAAACTAGAGATACTATTGAAAAATGTTTCAGACAAAAATTGTATGATTCCGAAGGAGATATTTGATAATGCTATGGGTTTTGAATTCTGATAGGGTTTTTATGAGGTAACTTATGTTTTTTAAATGGGAACCCCTATTTTTTAGTGCACATTCGGAATCAAAAAAAAAAGAAAAAGGACACTTCCATTAAAAATATGAGGGCAAGGAAAAATATTCAGAGTAAATCGTTCTTTTATTTTTATCGCTTAATCATGGCAATTGTAATTTTTCAAATTCATTGATCACTTCAAAAAATGTTATTACATTATTAGCTTTGTAATGTTATCATTACCTAACTTCATTATTCCATGATGAGAAATTGAACTTTCAGAGAAAAAGTTTCCTACAAAAGTAATGTATTTTTTTCTGTAGATTATGAATCTGCACTAAAAAATAGTGGTTTCCATTTAAAAAACAAAAGTTTCCCTATTAAAATAAAAATTCAGAACATTTTTGAATAGCACCTCTAGTTTTCGAAATATTCTAATGCGTATTTTAAGATGGAACACCCTGTATATAATCCACCGCAGCAGCAACGGCACTATTAGAATGTTAAAAGATTTTTTCTAGACCGTAGGCATCGTGCAATAATTTAATTAACATTAGGTATATAGTTACTGTATATAAACTGCAGTTTATATGTATAATTTAAAAATAACAACTCTAAGTCTAGAGTTGGGGGTGTACATACATATTACATACATTGATGATGATGATTTGCTAAAGTTTTTAGTATAATAATGTAATTAGACAGTTTTGTATACCTAATAATACACATTATTATATTTTAATCGTAAAACTCAATGAAAATACCCATAAAAAGAATGTGGAGGAGATCATAGATTGTGATTTGTAAATAAAGTAGATAACATTCAATGCAACGTATCTGCAGGTATTCACATTTTTTTTTTTTTTTTTTAGCGATTTAAATAATATCTACCTCTCTTACAAATTGCAGAGAAATTCAATCAGCGAAATAACACCGACTTGGAAAGGGGAAATAAATGGTTTCTGTAACAAGTAGTTTATTTTCTAGAAAAAACTTTATTTGCTACAACGCGTATAGTATATACATGTAATTTAGAAAAGTTTGAGCATTAAAAGAATCGAGCTCTTTTCTTTTTATCAAGTGAAGCGTTTTTCTTAATTTTATTTGGACAACAAAAACGATATAGAGAAATAGAAAAAAAAAAAAAAAAAAAAAACAAAGTCTAACAACCGATGGTAAAATGTCTGTTCTCTACGCCGCTTATAGTGAGAATAATGTGTAAATTTAATGATTATTGGTACCTATATACACAAATAAATGGAAAAAAATTTAACTTATTGTTAAATTTTTTGGGTAGACAAATCTTAGCTACTTTCATAACGTGATATAAGTAATAGATTTGTATATGTGCAACAAGTTTCGGTCACTTGATCTACCTGCGCGAAAGACCCCCTGGTCTTGATATCGGCAAGAGAAAGTGAACTGTGAGCATCGAGCATCACTTTACTTCACCATGTTCACGATTCTGAAAAATATTTAATTATCGTAAAGATGTTATTACTTTGTAGTAAAATTCGAAATTACATTATATTGCGTATAATTCTGTTTCTCGCATGTTCGATAATAAAAGAATGTAATCAAAAAGAGACATGTACTACGTGTTGATCATATTTGCAAACGTAAATTAGTCTTTTTTATAGTCATCATTCAGGAGTATCTCTTATGAAATATGGTCCACAATCTTTTTAAATCTTTGGGATCTCATGTGAAATCTCATGGAATCATTTGAAATCTCGTGAAATTTTTGAAATATTTAGCAATTTTTGGAAATATTGAAATTTGGAATACATCAATATTGACGAGTGATTGACCCCTTGTTCAAGACTTATTTTTCTTTGAAGATAAGGATAAGCTAGAATAAAGAACTAATTACTTACCTCTAGCTAAAATAATTGCTGTACGAGACGGAAGATAAGCGTACAATCTGTGTTGCTTGTCAGAAAAAGGTTCGGGCTTACTAAAATGCTGTACGTTGTTATCTATTCTATTTTCTCCACCAAATTGAGGGTCATCGCTACTCAGTATTATCTTATAAACTCCTGGTTCATTGACGCCTATTGCATAATCAGGGAAAGACTTCGTTGGATGAAAATTAAATACAAAGACAAGACCTGCCCTGTCGAATACTACCACCTTGTCGTCTTCGTGTTTCCAGCTAACATAGGCCTGAAAAAAATCGTTCAGAATGAGAAATCATTACACGTAAATGGCTTTGGATCGTTACAGGAATAACTCTTGAGCGTTTTTTTTTTTTTTACCAAGTAGTTAGTCTTAAAATGAGTTGAAGGGGTTTTGATACTTAGATTGTGATTGTAAAGCCTTGAAAATATAAAAATAACAAAATTAGAACAATACTTACAGGGTTTGCGTGCAGCCAGCCATGTTTTTCTTCCAAAAGATTCACTTCACGGTCCCAATTGTTCATGAATTTATATTTCAGTATTTGGTCATCGACCAAATTCCACTGACGCCTGGCGTAGTGATAACTGTCTCCGTTTCCTGCACGAGGGAAATCCAGCCACTCGGGATGCCCAAATTCGTTACCTGGGAAGAACAACTTCAGAATTAAAATTGAGATTCGATTTTAAAAAGTTAAGAGAGTAAATTCGATTTATGATCAAAGTTTAGAAAATCTTCTCATTTTGTTCTGAACAAATAGAGAAACTACGTTGAATTTTTGTCATTTCATTTTGTTTTAAGACTTTAAAACTTCAAGAATCTATAAGTTCTTCAAGTTTAGATGCAATGCATACAAACCCATGAAATTAAGATACGCTTCGCCACCAAGAGCGTGAGTTATGAGAGTGATAAGATTATGGAGAGCAATTCCACGCGAAACGAGATTATTCGGCGGGCTAAGCTCACTCATATGCGTATACATCTCTTTGTCCATCAACCAAAACGCAATGGTTTTATCGCCGACTAGCGCCTGGTCATGGGACTCTGAATAAGCCACAGTTTTTTCCATCCAACGACGATTACTTAGCGTCCAACATATCTCTCCCATCTTCCAATCATCGTCCTTAGACTCTTTCAACAGTTTAATCCATTTATCGGGAATCGCCATTCCCAAACGATAGTCAAAACCTACTCCACCCTCCGCAACTGGCCTAAATTAAAAGTGAAATTTGATGTATTGTTTATAATTAATTGAATTTTAATATCAAGTCAGGATATTAGAAACACACAAAAGCTTTTAACTTTCTTCTAGATACGGAATTCTCCAATTGTTATCGTGGAGATGCAAACGAGAAAAGTACCTGCAAATAGCGGGCATTCCACTAACATCCTCTGCAATAGTTATCATTTCGGGATAAAGTTCATGCAGCATGTGATTAGCCATCATTAGATAAACAACTCCTTCTACATCGACGTTTAATCCATAGTATTCGTCGTAATGACCGCTAAAGCCTTCTCCCATGCCTCTTGAGTGATACAGCATTGATGTGACGCCATCAAATCTGTTTATGGCCATTTTAGCAGAGAATTAATCGTCGGAATAGTAGCGTTAAATTCAATTGTTCTTTGTGAATACGTTTGATGAATCGCAGAACGGAGCTAACGACTTGTATCCATTTTGAATCCCAAAAAGCAATGGAATTAAATCACAGAAAATCTTTACCTGAACCCATCGAACCCAAATTCTTCAGCATAGCAGCGTAAATTTGATAGTAAAAATCTAACAACTTCAAATTCTGCGTAATTGAATAGACGGCTACCCCACAGAGGATGTTCACCTCTAGAACCTGAGTGGAAAAAGCACGAGTCTGTACCATCGAACTGGTTCAAACCATCCAAAGTGTTCTTTGAAGCATGAGAATGAACGATGTCCAATAGAACTACTAAGCCATGCTTGTGAGCTTCGTCTATCAATTCTTTCAGCTCCTCAGGCGTTCCATAGCGTGAGGAAGTAGCAAAAAACGACGTTACCTTAAAAAACAAGATTACGATGTTAGTGAAGTGGCTCAATTCAAGATATTCTATAGAAATTTGTCTAAACAATTCTGGTACTAAATTTCAGAGAGTTTGAAAGAAATTTGTCTAGATCATTTTGATTTACTTAAAACCTTAACAATCTGCTGACCCATTTAGAGTTCATCAGACAATTGATCTTCTTGTTGAATAACTCAGACTGTTCTGGCGAAGTTTCAATTTCAGAGTTTTCAAAAACGAAAATCATTGTATTTCATGATATTGAGTCTCTGATATTTTCTAGAAAGTCTTTATTTCAGTGGATTTCAGAAAATTTAAGGAGAATAATTCCCTTCTAGGTACATGTGTTTAATTGGGTTTCTGCTAGTTACCTGATACCCAAAACTAGCGTAGTAAGCATGTTCCATGATCGCCATTAGCTGGATAGAGTTGTACCCCTGTTTAACAATTCTTGGTATAATGCTTTTAGCAAATTCGAGATAAGTTCCAACACGTAATTCCTGGGTAGCAATTCCTACATGGCATTCGTATATCCGTAGACTCTCCGGTCTCTTTGGTTTTGGATATTTTAACTTGTAGACCTACAAATGTCCACAAATTTGTAGTAATTTTTTTGTCCTTTTCACCAAGCCATTTAATATCTACTATTCTTGAATTAGATATTTGGAAGTCCAAAAGAGGCTCATTTAAAGTAAAATATCATCCGAACACATGGTTCAAAAGCAATTAGTTCTTTTACAAAGCTAATAGTCCAAATGAGACTTTCACCATCTAACTGACCAACAAAAGCTCTTACACAAGATAATTTAGGTCAAGATTTCATTCTTTGCTTGATAATTCGGTGGTAATTTAAGCCATTAAGTTTATTTTTACCGTTTCTTTGTTTTCATTTATTGTACCTTGTCAGGAGCTGGATGCCAAATTCTTTGCTTGAAGGTCGTACCTTCGGAACGATTAGGTGGTTGAACAACGTACGATGCCCAAGGGCTCAGTCTTTCCAACAATTCACCGTTGTTGTTTCTAACTATAACTTTTACCTCAGATAAATGCTGTATGGGACTAGAACCGTCTGCATTCGCATCTAGTTTCAATTCCCATTTACCATATTCAAGCTTTTTGTACGGAGTCCTAGTACGATCCCAACCATCTAAATATCGAATACTCGTTACGAATTTTTTAAACATTTTTGGTCTCTGCCTCAATGTATGTAAGTTAATGAAGTTCAAGAATGTGGGGTAAATGTGAACATGCAAAAAAACACGTTTGTTTAAACATTTCAATACCTCAAAGATTCTTCAAATGAAACTCGACACAGTTTTGCTAAAACTTTCAGAAAACCTGTGTATGTACTTTACACTCAGGGTTTCAGACTGTTGAAGCTCATTTTTTACACTTGTGTAACTTGATTGTAGTTAATAGTAATAAATGCAGTTAGGACTACACGCGATTTAGTATATGATTTGAGTTGGTTTATAAAAATGATCAGAGCTACTAAAGAAATGCGCTCCCGATCTTTTCTCACCATGTAGAAACAAAAGAAGTTTTCTTTCTACTAGAGTGATTTCAGGAAACATGATGAATTTCAGAAAGTACAAAATTTTTCCAGTAGAATGTATAACTATTCCTTGAAAAAAAAATTGGTCATGTCGATTTGGGAATAATATATTTTTTTTTAATTATTGCCTGGTTTAAATAATAAAAATAATTTTGTCTTATTCTGAGTAATTAGAGGCTTGAATAAAACTTGTTGAACAACAAAATCTCAGATTTCCGCAAAAGTACCTTAATCTCCATTTACCAAAGTCCTAAGGCTGGGTGCTTTTTAGGTGAAAATATTCTAATTTAGTGTCTGATTTATTCAAAGGATTAGGAGAAGAAGTGTGATGCCTGCAGTCAAATAGATTATGCATGCTTATGCTTCTCAACCCTATCCGATGTGACATCACATAAAAGATTGACTGATTCGTTTTAAGAATCCCAAATTGAAAAATACTCCAAATTGTGGAAAATTTCCAATTATTTTCAAACAGTTTTAATTAGGGATCTTTAAAAACAGGTTTTACCAAGCGATGTTCGTTTATTGGGTAATTTTGGTAGTTATTTGTCATCCACAATATGATGCAAGTGAAAGAGTATCATAAAAATCAAGTTGAGCCTACAAAGGAGGCCAGATTTAAAAAGTGATATTGCCAATGAGGCAAGGTGCATGTTTTCAAATCATAAAGAACAAGTCCTTACTAAAATCGCCTGTTAAAAAGAGTTCTCTAGCTCCTGGAGCCCATTCTCTTGCAGTAACGCTATTATCAGGATTGATATGTACTCCAAACTGTTTATACCCGAGTGAAAACTGTTCCAAATTTCCTTCAGCTCCCTCAATTTTCTCCACATAATCTTTAAATATCGCATATCTGAAATAATGGGCATTAAGTAATTTATTAATTAATAAAGAAATAAAGAAAAGAAAAGGCGAAAAGATTTGTAGATATAGAGTTTCATTAAAGGGTAATTGTCCATCATATCTTTTTATTCAAACTCTGTATTCCCACTTTCAATCAACTCTGTCAATACTTGCTCAATGCTTATCCTAATTAACGAAGAGATGTTTACAAATTCATATCAAACAACCTTTGACCTTGACATCAAACCTTGATTGCATACATTTTTATATAGATTATTTGAGTTTAATGAGTATGGTATATTATAATATATAATTATGTAACTGATACGCAAAACTCGTGACATATGGAAGGACATATATATATAGGAAAAATAATGAAAATTCTGTTCATGGTTTCATTTTGTTCAACACATGTTATAATAACAAGATTAAGATATTCAGATTTTCCGCATATAACAGGTGTCGTAGAATTGATCTAACATAACAATATCCATGAGATAGAGTTACATAATATTTGACTGTAAATTTTTTCCTTTCTTTGTTTTAGAAAGGAATAATTTAGAAAAACACAGGGAAATCATTGTCTTTCAAATATTTGGTTCCTCTTTTGTTTTCTCAATTGAAATAGAAGAAGAAAGTAAAATTCATCCGTTTTTATTGTATTTTCTGATAAACCTAATCGACCCGGTACATAATTATGTAGTACATAAGTCTTGTTAGTGCGAATGATATACTGTGACGATAAAAAATAATTCGATCTATTATCTTAAAGTTATCGTTGATTCGCGTTCTTGTTGATCTCATCGGCGCTGTATTAATGAAATCCACATTTAATCCCGTCCATAATAAGTTAATCCCAACGACGAATCCACGTGTTTATGTATCAGAGCGAGTTGATGAAAAAAAAAAAATATATAGATATATACATATATTTGCGCATGATCCGGTAGAGAATGGCTAGAAAACGGTGTTTGTTAGTGAAAATCGCGTTAAGTTGAAGTTTGAGCTGCGTATTTAAAAAACTAGAAAATTTATGTGTATCTCGCAAAGAACGAGGAGCGAAGTAATGTCAAGGTGAAAGTGGGAATTTCACGGAATAGAATCACGTTCAAGTGGCAGAGAATCATTTGTTAAATTGTAGAGATATTTGAAATGAAAAATATTTATAGAACCTCTTCCGAATCTCCTTCTCGTACGGCGCCAAGTACGGATCTCTGTCTAACAGAGATTTTAATTCAGGTACTTCCACCTGCATTGGATCCAAGGCTGACCATTTTCCACCCATTGCGATTGATTCATACAATTTAATATATCACTAGTTTGAGGATCTAAGAAGTTGTCACGATGCTCAGGTTATTCGATTACTATTCATACTACTCGGCTTTCTGCCGGCTCAAATACGAATGACATGTCAAGGTGATTCCCCCGCACCCCGCAGGTGCGGAGCGCAATACTAATCTGCCAATTATATAGCCAAGAATTTCCTAGATCTGTGGTTATTTATTTTTAAGATTGGTAACACTGTCACGTTTCTGCTTGGACCACGGTTTAGATATTTGTATTGCATGTAGTCTGACTACTGCATTGGAAGAGGCGTTCCGCTGAAAAGATGATGGTGGTGTGACGTCGTAGCGGACGTTCGTGGGCAAATCTAGAGACTAGCAACTAGAATTGTCCTTTAGAACGACCTAGACGTACACTCGGTAGTTTAGTGGGTCACCAATACCGACTAAGTACTAAAGTACAGTGGATCGGATAGATCTAGTGTTTTTTGAGGGGGAATGTTCTCAGCGTCGTGGTCTAACCTTGAGATTCTCGTCTAACTATATTAGCTGGTATTAAAGGAATTGGTTGAATTATTTGAATTAAATGAATCACTTGAATTGTTGAAATTATCGAATCACTGGGATGGTTTGAATTACTTGAATTGTATGAGTTTGAATTTCGTCGTTACCTTCGCATTATTAGTAGGAAATAGAACTCTTGGTAAAGGAACGAAGGCAGAGAAAGGATTATTGCTCCTGATAAATAATCGTAATTTTTCTTACCTTGTTATGGTGTAAAGGAGAATAAAATAAAATAAAAAACAAGGATGGACTGCGGTCGGCTGCAGGTAGCACTGGATGGTTGCAGAAATGATGGTATTTGTATCTTCTAAAATGAATTTAAAACTTGGTAAAGTTCTATTGATATTTTTTGACACTATTTATTATTTTGAATTAACACTGGTATAATTTTACAATAGTTCGTACTAAAACTCTCACTATCGTAACCGATAAAATAAGAATCAAAGTTTGAAGTTAAATAAAAGGTATAAATAGCAAAAGAATAAATTTCTATGAAAAACGTTCAAGTCCCGAGTTGAAATAAGCTGATATTAAGGAAACTTTCTAAGTCCATAAAATCAGTAAAATTGATATCGAAAAGAGTCTAACTTTTAAAAATCGTTGGATCGTTGAAAGTGAGCTGGATAATACTTTTTTAGAACAATGGCGAAGTGAGGACGATTTTTAGCTTGGTGGGTGTTATATATGGTAATTGAGGTGCGGGGGTCCCAAATTGAAGTATGATAGTGGGGTAGTCTTCTCCATCTATGACCAGTGGGGGTCTTGTGGGTGCGGGGGTCCCAAATTGACGCAAGGTAGTAGGGGTGGCGTTCTCCATCCGTGACCGGTGGGGGTCTTGTGGATGCGGGGGTCCCAAATTGAAGTAAGGTAGTAGGGGCAATTTTCTCCATCCACGACCAGTGGGGGCCATGGGAAACTTCTCCCTTTGTTTATGCAGTAGTACATCGGTACATTCCAGGATGCTGCGTTTGTTCTTTATCTTCGTAGGTATTACGCTTTGTCTTTGACTGCGCAGCGTGTTGACACGTGTTCGGAAGGTGTCGAAGAAGGTTCTCAATAACTTGGCATCCAGCTATCGTATTTTTCCTTGTCCCCCATTTGTCCCTTTAGGTACAAGATATGTTTGTCGTCATATATGTCATCCCCGTACCTTTCAGATATTGTTCGTTTTGTAGTTTGATAAGTTTATTTTCATAGTTTATAAATCTTTGATTTTACGTTGATAATCTGGTTTTAAGGGTTTTCAGTAAGAGTTAAGTATACAATAGATATAGATACTATTACATGAGTTTATAATGATTTACTTAGCTTTAATTATTTTAATAATGAGATTGGTTGAGTGCCTTCATTTGAGTATAGTTAAGATTTTCCACTAATTATAGCGGTCTTGATCTGCGCGTGATATTTATTATCTTAATCTTTCGAATGTTAGATATTGAAGGTACGCAGTCGTATGATCATTTTATAAGGCATTCTGTCTCACGGTGATTCGTTACGATTTGTCATACAGATATAAATGCTAAAGTTTAAATTAGCACATGTTAATTTTACATGATATCGGCAATACGTTCTGAATATATTTTGGTAGTTAATGATAATGTTAGATTTCAATTGATATAATATAAAAGATTGTATGACATTTAAAAGTTAACAAAGATAATTAAAAATATCAATAGCTGATTTTGAATTTATATATCAATATAAAAGGGTTGATTACAATATATAGTATTTAATCAATAATATAATAGTATCTTAATAGCATCAATCATTTGTAAAAAGTATAAGAGCTAGTTTGCTGATTATTGATATAGCAGTATATGTGAATGCGTATAATTCTTTAAGCGTGTGTGAAAGAGCATGTTGTATAGCTCACGATATGCGTATAATAATTTGGGTATATTATGTTTATATAGGTGTTTTATAAATGAATTATAGATAGCTTATATCTATTTATGTAGCTTAAAGTTAGAATATGATGTTTTTAATTGATTAGGATATTCATTTGGTGTGTATGTATATATTGAAGTTGAAGGAATCCGTGGATAGCGTAAATATGGTATATTGATATAATGTGAATTATTATCTTATGGTTACAGTATAATAAAGCATGAATCTATTGTTAGTGTGTATTATAAGATAAGGTCCAGGGATAGCCCGTGTGCGGTGAGTCAAGATGTACTCATGTAAGTGTGTGTGTGTTCCTCTCAGAAGGATATCTTCCGTATGAAGTTTGATAGGTATGTGTGTTAGGTATTTAAAGCTGAATCCAAAGGTGTATTATAAACTATAATTTCTATTACTTGATTATTGATAAAGATAATGAATAATAGGTAATGGGTATAATTGCTGTGCATAATCCTGAAAATAAGGTAATGATGAGCAGCGCGGTCCAGTGAATAATATTACGATAATTTTATATTGAACTTGAATGAAAGTAACTTATATAAAGTTTTAAGCGATTAATATTTGAAGCGATATAGCAATGAATAATATAATGTGATTAATAATATAGCGATAGCGTTTATAATATTTTATAGCAAAATCAATTATTTGAATTCTTTGATATTTATCCGCCAAGCATAAGAGAATCTTGCTGGGTAATGTCGGTAAGGTCTGAGTTCTTCAGTATTAACAAAAATGGGGAATTGTAGGTAGACAACTCCTAGCGATTTTATGAATAGTTAGTCGTTTAGAAAGTTAGACAAAAATACTAGCTATACATCATAACGAGGTTCTCATATTCTATGGAGATATAGGTAATTCTAGGGAGGTTACAAAAAATAACCGATATCCAATTAAAAGGAAGGAAGGAAGAAGTAATTCTAGGGATATTTTATAGTTATAAACAAAAATAGAGTATACACGTCCAGACGGACGTTACAGTGGTTTTCCAATTGAGTCAATTTTCAAGCACAGTGCCGCACTAAGCCATGTTATTGGTCGGATCCAAGAGACCAATAACATGGCTTAAGGCGTCTTCCGTAACTTAAGGCGTCTTCCGTAACTTAAGGCGTCTTCCGTAACTTAATCTTGGTTACGGTTGGTGCGGTTATGGTTACGTTACGGTGTCTAGGCAGTTATGCCGTGGTTGCAAAAGTTGCGGAACGCCTAACCACAACCGTGATTCTCGCGCCGTTTGCAGTCTTTTTTGAACAATCAACGTAACCTCCAAACCTAGTTCAATTAGTCACAAATGCGAAAGCGATGACGAAAACCCCGCGAAAAACAGTAATGTTTACGAAAAATTAAAATTACTAGATAACCACGACTTTAGGGCAAGTTCCGAAAGTTAACCGCACCGTGCAACCGCACTTTTCCTGCGGTTGACGGGGTGAGCAAATTTTAACCGCGGTTACCCGTGACCACGTTCCGAAATCTCACCGCGATCTAGTAAGTTCCAGTTACGGAACGCCCAACCTCGATCTTGGTTAGCTTGGTGAAGTTACGGAAGACGCCTTTAATCTTGGTTACGGTTGGTGCGGTTATGGTTACGTTATGGTGTCTAGGCAGCTTAGAGCATATAGACATGGAGGAAGCATAGTCGCTGAGAAACCGAGCCGAGTCCGTGTGAGAGAGAGGGACGTAGAAGCAGTACATGCCCTCTCTTTCTATGGCAATAGCGTACTAACCGTAAATGTGTGCCCTGAACACTATACATATTGATGTAATGTGTGAAATTGTAAAATGAAAAGTAGTTGACATGAAAAGTTTGAATATTTTTATTAAAAAGAATATAGTTTATAATTATTAAATTGGAATCTGAAATTAAATAGAATGTCTAAACGTAAGGTAAGTTCTAACAATAATACTATTATAATGTATTATAATGGAATAACAAGCAAATAAGTTAACACATGACATTAAAATTCTATCAAAAGAAAAGCGCGAACCGAATGGTCTAATAGCAGACAGTAGGAGACCTAGAATAGAAATATAGCAGATCAAAACAAACAGGGCCTGGGCTATGGAGTCTATATGTAAGGAGACCGACTAAGTCATCCCCTCCCCTGAAAAACGTGCTGGTTTTTGGCGCCGTATAACATATAGCTATCATAGCCTATCATACGACGCGCCTCTAGTAGCACTAAGGAAAGGCTCAGGTCGCCATGGAAACTGCGGAATTTAACTGTTATTTCAATATGGAGTCTATATTGAAAATCTGCACAGCAGTTAAATGACGCGGTTTCCATGACGACCTGAGCCTTTGCTTAATGCCACTAGCGGCGCGTCGTATGATAGGCTATGATAGCTATATGTTGGACGGCGACAGAACTTGACACGCTTCGGTGTTACAGAGATCGGTCTCCTTACATATAGACTCCATAGCCTGGGCACAGGCTCATTATGCTACGAGCGTGGATGCTCGGCCATCTGTAATAGTGAGGACTAATCAGAGCCTGCGAGACAAAGAAGGCATATACTGTCCCTCAGTCTGTCTCACGCCCGTTTCCCACTTGCGCTAAGGGGTATCTCTTGCTTCCTCCATATCTATATGCTCTAAGCTAGGCAGTTATGCCGTGGTTGCAAAAGTTGCGGAACGCCTGACCACAACCGTGATTCTCGCGCCGTTTGCAGTCTTTATTGAACAATCAACGTAACCTTCAAACCTAGTTCAATTAGTCACAAATGCGAAAGCGATGACGAAAACCCCGCGAAAAACAGTAATGTTTACGAAAAATTAAAATTACTAGATAACCACGACTTTAGGGCAAGTTCCGAAAGTTAACCGCACCGTGCAACCGCGCTTTTCCTGCGGTTGACGGGGTGAGCAAATTTTAACCGCGGTTACCCGTGACCACGTTCCGAAATCTCACCGCGATCTAGTAAGTTCCAGTTACGGAACGCCCAACCTCGATCTTGGTTAGCTTGATGAAGTTACGGAAGACGCCTTTAGTGCGGCACTGTGCTCAAAAATTGACTCAATTGGAAAACCACCGATAGTTGCTGATAACTGCAAAAGGCACTGATAGACAGAGCGCAGAGCGGTAGAGCCGTGGATAGAGCACGGTCGTACACTTGACGAGATTGATTATGAACAGTATGATTTACGCCCCCCCCCCCCCCCCCATCGGCCGCGCCGCCTGAGCCGGGTGGGGGGGGGGGTAAATCTCGATTTTCGGGAAAATCTCGCCATTACGTTCGCCGCCATCTTGATTTAAAGGTGAATTTCTTTGTTTTTTTTTAAATAACTTGCTTATTTACAAGTTCAGAGCGAAAATGATGGAATCCAGGGCCGTACAACTCTACATATAATTTAGTGATTTGAGCCACGTGAAGAGGCGCTGGCGATGCCGTACCTCCAGCGCCGCCCTGCGGAATATTTCGACGCCGTTGGTCGCCATGACACCACTGACGCGTCAGGCGACGCGACGCCATTTCACTTTATGTTTGGAGTTCGGAGACGATAGTATTGCGGAGTGAAAAGTGAAAATCTTTGGTGAAAATTTCTCGAATTTATTTGGTTTTAAATCAATTAACAGAGGCAAAGTGACGGTTTGTGGCTACGATGCCTCCTGTTAGAAAAACCACTGCGTTGTGGAAGTGTGTAGTGGTTATGTGCGAGACAGATTGCCGAAAGGCAACGGCTCACCGAATTCCCAAGAACGCCGACAAAGCGAATCTTTGGGTAAAAAGCTTGGGAAATCCTGAACTCTGTAATCTAACGGTTACGGAATTAAACAAATATCGTGTGTGCAGCCAGCATTTCAGCAGCACTGATTACTTGTTGCAAACTCGGAAGCCCACTCTGAAAGAGGGTGTTTTACCAAGTTTGCGGCTGCCCGTCAGTGCTGGTATAGATACGGGGAATTCCTTGGAATATGAGCCCCTGGAGAGCTCTTGCTATTTTCTGTCCAACGTGGAGGAAGAACTCGCAGAGCCTTTAATTTGTTTTTCACAAATACAACAAGGAGAACCTGTGAGAAGACCTAATGAGGACGTTTCCAAAATTGTTTCGTTGAAACGTAAACGTCCCTTAGGTTCTCATTTAGCAGGACTTTCGAAACGAGAAAGGTATTTAACACAGAAGGCCCGGAATTTACGAGCTGCAGTTGCTGTTTGCAAGAAGCGAGCTTCGACGTACAGGCAGAGACTGCAGCAAGCCAAAAATCTTATTGAAAATAATTCCCTCGAAAGTTTCACTGAGAAATTAACAAAAAAACAATTTATTTTTTTTAGAATGCAGCTGCGAAACAATGGAACCGCACCACGAGGACGACGCTTTACCCTGGAAGAAAAGCTGCTGGCACTGTCTTGGATGAAAGCCTCTGGCAGAGGGTATCGTTTACTGCAATCCCAATTTCAATTACCGTCCACTAGAACATTAACTTCATTATTAAATAAATCTCCACTCGATTCCGGTATAAGTAAAAAAGTTGTTAGAGCTTTAAAGAATAAGGTAGAGTCATTAAAAGATCCTCAAGACAAATTTGTTACGCTCATCTGGGATGAGATCAAACTTGATGCCAATTTACAGTATGACCGGAAATTAGACAAGATTGTAGGTTTTGAAGATTGGGGTACTCGGCGAACGTCAACGCTCGCTGATCATGCGCTTGTATTCATGATTCGCGGTATAAAAAATAATTGGAAAATGCCCCTCAGTTTTACATTTTGTGCTTCACAAACAAAAACTGTTCAATTGATCCAGTCAATAAAATTACATGTCAAAATTCTAAAGAAAGTTGGATTGAAAGTCATTGCCACAATTTGTGATCAAGGCACTTCTAATGTTTCTGCCATTAATCATTTAGAAAGAGAATGTCGTAGCATAAAATTAAGAAAAGGAATCACAAACGACCCTACCTCTATTTTAATCCATGAAATGAAAATAATACCTATCTTTGATCCTCCTCATCTCTTAAAATGCCTTCGTAACAATCTACTAACTAAAGATTTGGAGTTTGAGCCTTTGGTCCAGGTCAACAAGCAGCGTCATTTCGCAAAATGGAGTCACTTGAAGCTGCTACACGAACTGGACCTATATGCGGAAACAGACAGTCAGAGGTTCTGGAGGCTCACGAGATGCCACGTGGATCGGCGATCTATAAAAAAAATGAGGGTGAAGTATGCTGCCCAAGTCTTCAGTAAAACCTGTGCAACTTTTCTAGCTATGGCTGCTCAATATGGTACGTGATATAAGCTAGTATTCCTTGGTAAAGATGATGTCACTTGTATTCTATAGTTCAAATTGTAATCTTATCGCATTTTGCAGGATCTAAAACATCAACTGGGACTGTGATGCCTAGGGAAGCGGCCGATACCAGCAGGGTGTTGGCTTTTATAAACGATTTATTTGATTCAGTCAACGGATCTTCGAAACCTGTAGAAAGGATGAATAATCTACGTAGTGCAGTAACACTCACTTCCGAACATGAAATGTTCTGGGGAGATGTTCGGAAAAGATTGCGGAAGATGCGGTTTGTGACAAGTGATAACCATCGTCCTGTCAAAGTAATTCCATGTTTGGAAAATTGGAACAAAACATTAGATGGCTTTCAACGAATCCGGAGGCGACTCCTAGTCGAGGAAAAATTTTCCTCGTTTTCTCCTCGAAATCTAAATCAAGATTGTTTGGAGAATTTCTTTGGCTCGATACGAAGTCATGGTTGGCGTAATGTGAACCCCTCATGTGCGCAATTCTCTGCAGCATACCAATCACTGGTTATCAACAACATTTCGTTTCCTCATTCACGTGGAGCGAACTGTGAGGATGACCAAGGTAATATGCTCACAGATTTGAGTCACATGATGGAGAATCAAAGCGTTCAAGTTGTTACCGATAATGATTCAACAGAGGAATTGCCTTTAGACGATTTACCTTTGCCTGTAGAAAATTGCCACGAACAATCCACTTCACGGTCTATTTTTAACGATACAATGCATAGTTGTGCTGCGAGTTGTATAGCTGAAAAATTATTTAAGTATTCTAATAACTGTACAGAATGTAAGAAGTGTGTGTTGGAAGAGAATCCTCAAGTAGATCATAATAATCCATGTCGAATACTTATTCCGGATATTAATAATTTTCATAACGTTAACTCAGATTTTCTCGCATCAGTCCAAAAAAGTAAAGCATTTCTAGAGTCTGCACTTCCTGCCCATTGTTTCAGAAGACAATTGCTGTCAACGCTACACTCAAAACTGTCTCAGAATGAGGCTATAATTTGGTCTACATGTACAAAGCATGCCTCTGCTATAAAATCGAAATTCATCGAAATACTGATTTTGTCGCAGGTGCATGCTTTTTGCACTAATGTCAACCGAATTTTAGCAGGGAAATATGATCGAGCCCTTTATTCTGAAAATCTTGTATTCAGACAAGCAAGATCATATGGATTCAAACACTCGCAGCATAAAAAAAATGTGTGAGGACTATAATTATTATCGTCTTTTAAAAGTATATAAGATTTCAATGTACATACAATATAATACAGATTTCAGGTTTTTAGTTTATATCAAAATGAATTTAGTAGATTTACGATTACAATGAGTGTGCGGTGTACGATACAATGAAGTAATTAAGTTTGTAATATACTGTAAAATGAAGTACTTAAGTTTTTAGCTTATAGTAAAATCAATTATTTAATTTTGACAAGCCTGATGGTGATGTATAAATGTTGCTGTACATATTAGATCAGCTAGGTTTTTTTGCCTTATGCTTTGTTCCTAGTAATGATACCTTCATTAGTTTGATCATTTGTTTTTAATTCAAATGGGTTTTTTACATTGATCTCTATTACAATATAGAGATCAGTGGTTTTTTAGCCTTCAGCATTTTTCCCATTACTCGAATTCATAAAAATCTCTGTTCATTCCTCTTTTCTAAGGTTTTTCTGTTAGTTTTCTATTTTACCATTTGTAATTCCCGAAGAAGGGTTTTTGAATAATTTGTTTCCTTGAATTTAAAGTCAATTTCAACTTCTTGTTCTATCGTTTTACAATAAATATTAATAATGTGATCAGTGAATAAATTTGTTCTTTATTTCATTCCATTACCACGTATGCAACGATCAAAATAAGCGTGGTTTTGTAAGATTGAATCACAAAAAAGAAATAGCTTTGAAAATACGCTATTTTGGCTGTTGCAAGTGTAAAATCCTTGAAATCCTTGGTCGTAAATAAATTATAGATACGTTAACCGTTCGTGAAAAGCCGTACTTCCACATCGACCGATTTGAATGAACCCGCCATATCGTTTAGTGTTTTGAGCCAACTACAGGTAGCGCGTCTGTAGTGATTAACAGTTCAATGCATGGGAGTTGCACCATTGAGTATAACTCAATGGTTGCACGGCTGATGGAATCCAAAGTTGTTGGAAATTTCATTTTCCACAAATTTGGTGATCATAATTTTTACCCTAGGATCGATATTTGCAGAGTTATACTACATCTCGTTTATTATCGAGAGGTTTATATAAACCGTGAGGATCTCTTGAAACTATACGGCCGAAAAGCATGGGCGCAGAATAATACGAATTTTATGGGGATAGCCAACTCGCCGAAAATCTCCATAGGGTTGTTGCATGCGTGTCGATTGTTTACTCTGTTATACTCGGCAGCCATTGTATAGAAGCTGCTTGGCAATATATCATGGAAAGTTATGACGTGTTTGGTTAGGTTTGTTTTTCTGACACAAATGGGAAATAAAATGAATGAAACCCACGCAAAAAAGCTACAAGCATTTATTGAAACGTGGTTCACTACTTAAAAATAATAATTCAATGCAATTAAATTACGTTAACTCTAGCGGTTTCGTTGTTTTGGTATGATCATTGCTTCGGTTCTGACTGAAAATAAAGTAAATTAGACATTGAACTAATTATTTTAGGTCACAATTAATTATTCTGAATCGATTAATGGAGTTTGCATGACGTTTATTTACATTATTATCTGGTCAAAGTCGAAGCAACAAACACAACCTCTTGCAAACTCAATTAAATCTCATAGTTGATTATTTAAATTTTATTAAATTTTTATTCTGAACCAACAGAATGATTTTTAATAATTAATTCTAGCTATTTCACGGGGATTTCATGCACTTTATTTCTCGTTTACGCCAAAACAGCGAACATAACCAAACACGTCATAGCCGCCCGCGTAGTATTACCAAGCAGCTGCTTTCCGTCTGCAATTGCTGCCGAATTCAACAGAGTATACTGCTGGCCTAGCTGCCCGAATACCCTAGGGATTTTTCAGCGTGACGAGTTGGCTGTCCCCATAAAATTCGTATTATTCGCGTATTATTCTGCGCCCATGCTTCTCGGCCGTATAGTTTCAAGGGTCCTCACGGTGTGTGTGTGTGTGTGTGCTTGTCTATTCGGTTTAGGCACTCGGCAAAAGTTGGAACTATCTCAAATTGACGGTTTTAAATCCCGTTCAAAAAACATCATTCAAGACCTTTACCTTTTTCATAACCCGCGATATTCAGTTACCGTCTTTGAAGTTTGAATGCTCAATTTGAGCAGCAAAGTGCAGTGTGTAGTGATTATTGGTGGAGTACGAGTTTAATAAATGGAATAACAGTATCACGGGCGAGTATAATATCGACGAAATAAAAATTCTAATACAAACGCCGTGATAAATATATTTGACATATTAGCTTACAACTAACCTCAATTCTGTTGTATTATAACGAATTTTTCCGGGAGTTTCAGAGAAACATGAAAGGATAATATTGAATGATGTTTAATTAGAGTCATGTGTTTCTTCAACACACTATAAATATGAGTACGTTTACTTTAAAAACACCCTGTGCGTAGTATTTACGCGCGCTTGCATTGTGCCTCGCGCATGCGCACAAATATAGACTGATGTTTTGAATTCTGAACTTATTCGCGATTCGACCGAAGCGCGTGAAGTGCCTAAACCGAATAGACAAGCTGCTATATGTATATATATGGGGCTGTCCACGTCAAAACGACACGGCTCCGGACCTCAAAGTTTTCGATTTGATATTTGATTTCATATGTTATCATTCTATGTCTGGAGAAGCTGTCAAATTTTTTTTGAATTTTCTCAGTCAACCCTTTCGGAGCTATGAATTTTTTCATCCTTAAAAAAAGGACCTTTTTTAAAATTCCGAAAAAATTCACAAAAATTCTGTTGCTAATGTAGAACAACCTCCCACTTTCAGAAACGTGGGCAGAATTTTTGTTATATTTTGTTTTTTCATTTTTCAAAAATTTTATTTTATAAGATGCTTCATAAATGACTTGCATAAAATCACCTACTCACCTCCTTACCAACATAACACAATATAAAATCAAGAACTCCAAAAAATCTGAGTGGGGTAGGTTTGAAAGATTTTTGGTAGGATAAAAGTCATTGGTGAAGCATTTTTTCGAATAAAGTTTTAGAAAAATTGAAAAAAAAAAATGTAAGAAAAATTCTGCCCACGTTTCTGGAAGTGGCAGGTTGTTCTATATTATCGACAGAATTTTTGTGAATTTTTTCAGAATTTTAAAAAAGGTCCTTTTTTTAAGGATAAAAATACCTTACCTGAACGTAGTATTTCCCGCTTATTTCATTCCGGCATAAAAAATAGGGGTTTGTATTGGAAAAAAAAAGTTCACCTTGACATGACCTTGAAAATGACCCTGAAGGTCAAAGTCAAGGTCACAGAAGATGCCCCCTTAAAATGCAATAACTTTTATCTGTAACATTTTTGGCTAAACCTTACTGTTCTTTGATCATTCCCTTTCACGCCTGTGTGAACTTGGCATATCAAATATGAGAAACTCAAAAATTTACTACAGTTCCTGTAGCATCCCAAATAGTTCTATAGTTCTAGGTAGGTTTTATCGATAGTTCTGCCAAATTTCTCAGAAAAAACGATTTTTGGAAATGAGATGCTGACTTCGCGTTGTATTTTCCAGCATCTCAGCGGAATCGTACACCTGGGTCTTTGAAAAACTGTTTACCAAAGAGTTCTGTAGTCAACAAAGCCGAAAAACGGGAGTTCCGTACAAAAGTTAAAAATTTTTTTTCTTAGTAATGAGATGCTAACGGCCCGTTGTGCCTCCTAGCATCTCAGCAGAATTGTACTTACAAATTCTCAAACAACATTGATCGAAGGAGTTCTGTGGTAAACGAAGCAAATAACCAAGAGTTCCGCGGCCAAAAACGAAATGCTGCCCGGAACTATCGAGTTCCGGAGTCCCAGGGACCTAACACGCATAGTTCTGGCCATTTATCGGGAGATGCTAGCTAGCCTTTTGAGTGAGATGCTGCCCGAAACTATCGAGTTCCGATGTCCCGGGGACCAAATACGCATAGTTCTGGCTAGTGCCAGAATAGTGCAGGCCATTTATCGGGCCTTTCGAGTGAGATGCTGCCCGGAACTATCGAGTTCCGGAGTCCCAGGGACCTAATACGCACAGTTCTGGCTAGTGCCAGAATAGTTCTGGCCATTTATCGGGAGATGCTAGCCTTTTGAGTGAGATGCTGCCCGGAACTATCGAGTTCCGATGTCCCGGGGACCAAATACGCATAGTTCTGGCTAGTGCCGGAATAGTGCAGGCTATTGGCCTGTACTATTCTGGCACTGGCCAGAACTATGCGTATTTGGTCCCCGGGACATCGGAACTCTATAGTTCCGGGCAACATCTCACTCGCAAGGCTAGCATTTCCTGATGAATGACCAGAACTATGCGTATTTGGTCCCCGTGACACCGGAACTCGATAGTTCCGGGCAGCATCTCACTCAAAAGGCTAGCATCTCCCGATAAATGGCCAGAACTATTCTGGCACTAGCCAGAACTGTGCGTATTAGGTCCCTGGGACTCCGGAACTCGATAGTTCCGGGCAGCATCTCACTCGAAAGGCTAGCATTCCCCGATAAATAGCCTGCACTATTCCGGCACTAGCCAGAACTATGCGTATTTGGTCCCCGGGACATCGGAACTCGATAGTTCCGGGCAGCATCTCACTCAAAAGGCTAGCATCTCCCGATAAATGGCCAGAACTGTTCTGGCACTAGCCAGAACTATGCGTATTAGGTCCCTGGGACTCCGGAACTAGATAGTTCCGGGCAGCATCTCACTCGAAAGGCTAGCATCTTCTGATGAATGACCAGAACTATGCGTATTAGGTCCCCAGGACTCCGGAACTCGATAGTTCCGGGCAGCATCTCACTCGAAAGGCTAGCATTCCCCGATAAATAGCCTGCACTATTCCGGCACTAGCCAGAACTATGCGTATTTGGTCCCCGGGACATCGGAACTCGATAGTTCCGGGCAGCATCTCACTCAAAAGGCTAGCATCTCCCGATAAATGGCCAGAACTGTTCTGGCACTAGCCAGAACTATGCGTATTAGGTCCCTGGGACTCCGGAACTAGATAGTTCCGGGCAGCATCTCACTCGAAAGGCTAGCATCTTCTGATGAATGACCAGAACTATGCGTATTAGGTCCCCAGGACTCCGGAACTCGATAGTTCCGGGCAGCATCTCACTCGAAAGGCTAGCATTCCCCGATAAATAGCCTGCACTATTCCGGCACTAGCCAGAACTATGCGTATTTGGTCCCCGGGACATCGGAACTCGATAGTTCCGGGCAGCATCTCACTCAAAAGGCTAGCATCTCCCGATAAATGGCCAGAACTGTTCTGGCACTAGCCAGAACTATGCGTATTAGGTCCCTGGGACTCCGGAACTAGATAGTTCCGGGCAGCATCTCACTCGAAAGGCTAGCATCTTCTAATGAATGACCAGAACTATGCGTATTAGGTCCCCAGGACTCCGGAACTCGATAGTTCCGGGCAGCATCTCACTCGAAAGGCTAGCATTCCCCGATAAATAGCCTGCACTATTCCGGCACTAGCCAGAACTATGCGTATTTGGTCCCCGGGACATCGGAACTCGATAGTTCCGGGCAGCATCTCACTCAAAAGGCTAGCATCTCCCGATAAATGGCCAGAACTATTCTGGCACTAGCCAGAACTGTGCGTATTAGGTCCCTGGGACTCCGGAACTCGATAGTTCCGGGCAGCATCTCACTCAAAAGGCTAGCATCTCCCGATAAATGGCCAGAACTGTTCTGGCACTAGCCAGAACTATGCGTATTTGGTCCCCGGGACATCGGAACTCGATAGTTTCGGGCAGCATCTCACTCAAAAGGCTAGCTAGCATCTCCCGATAAATGGCCAGAACTATGCGTGTTAGGTCCCTGGGACTCCGGAACTCGATAGTTCCGGGCAGCATTTCGTTTTTGGCCGCGGAACTCTTGGTTATTTGCTTCGTTTACCACAGAACTCCTTCGATCAATGTTGTTTGAGAATTTGTAAGTACAATTCTGCTGAGATGCTAGGAGGCACAACGGGCCGTTAGCATCTCATTACTAAGAAAAAAAATTTTTAACTTTTGTACGGAACTCCCGTTTTTTGGCTTTGTTGACTACAGAACTCTTTGGTAAACAGTTTTTCAAAGACCCGGGTGTACGATTCCGCTGAGATGCTGGAAAATACAACGCGAAGTCAGCATCTCATTTCCAAAAATCGTTTTTTCTGAGAAATTTGGCAGAACTATCGATAAAACCTACCTAGAACTATAGAACTATTTGGGATGCTACAGGAACTGTAGTAAATTTTTGAGTTTCTCATATTTGATATGCCAAGTTCACACAGGCCCCTTTCACATCATTCACTTCATGTGACCTTGGCGGGTCTCTCGGATCCCACGTGTAATAGGTCATTTGAACGTAGAAGTTCCCGCTCTATCCGAATGCATGGTCGAAAATAGAAGTTCCTATTTAAAAAAACAAAGTTGACCTTGAAATGACCTTGAAACTTAAGTTCAAGGTCAAGTCTGAGGTTACCAATGGTTGACCCCCTCTGAACCTTACAACTTTCACTTGGGTCATTTTTCGCTATCATGCATAATCAGGAAAATATTTGGACCGACAGATTAAAATGGTCCACCCTGTATGTATATATAAATATTTTTTTAAATATATATATATATATATATATATATATATATATATATATATATATATATATATATATATATATATATATATATATATATATATATATATATATATTATATATGAGGTATTCCATGCCAAGTGAACCAATCGTTGACCCTCACCTCTTCAAAAACTGACGCCGATTTTTCTGGTGATGAAGGAGTAGAAAAAAATATTTCCTGAATTTTTTCAGAATTTTCGGTTGACAGCCGATGTTCTATATGATTTTTTTGTCTTTTTTTCGTTTTTTATGCATAACTCCCGTTCTTTTTCATCGATTAAGATCAAGGAAAAACGAAAATTTTCATTTTCCGGTCGACTTTCAGAATAAATTTTTTTCATATTTTTATTCTCGCGTTCTGATGCCTAAGACGTGAAAAGTTCGGAAAAATAACAAAAAAATTGAGTTTTGACCACTTATGACGGTCTCGATTTTTTTGAAAAAAATTACCAACATTCCTACTCTCAAAACGATTTTTTTGAGCCGTGCCAAATCATGGGCAGAGCACTGGATCCAATTTATTTCGTGGTTTTTCTGTAGAATTTTTCTCATTCTCTATATCGATGTTGACATTGAATGTTCGAAAAAGTTATTAGAACATCAAATGATAATAATTTTTGCTCAAAATGGCACTAAATTAACATCAAAGATTCATCGCGTTCGTTGTGGATCATTTTGATCCTTTTATTCAATCATTATTGTTATGAAAAATGATCCACAACGAACTCGATGAATCTTTGATGTTAATCTAGTGCCATTTTGAGCAAAAATTATGATCATTTGATGTTTTAATAACTTTTTCGAACATTCAATGTCAACGTCGATATAGAGAATGAGAAAAATTTTACAGAAAAACCACGAAATAAATTGGATCCAGTGCTCTGCCCATGATTTGGCACGGCTCAAAAAAATCGTTTTGAGAGTAGGAATCTTGGTAATTTTTTTCAAAAAAATCGAGACCGTCATAAGTGGTCAAAACTCAATTTTTTTGTTATTTTTCCGATCTTTTCACGTCTTAGGCATCAGAAAGCGAGAATGAAAATATGAAAAAAAATTTATTCTGAAAGTCGACCGAAAAACGAAAATTTTCGTTTTTCATTGATGGAAATCGATGAATATATATATATATATATATATATATATATATATATATATATATATATATATATATATATATATATATATATATATATATATATATATATATATATATATATATATATATATATATATATATATATATATATATATATATATATATATATATATATATATATATATACACAGGGTTAGTCAGTTCAAACTCCGAGAATGGGAGGAGCTTGGTTGATGAATTAGGCCCTACCCCTCAGCCAATCCGGCGAATATTTGGTATTTATGTCGAGGAGTCATGTTGTTATCGACGTACGAATTCAAGTCTACGTACTGGTAAACAGTGGGAATAAGTAATAAATTCACGATATAACAAGTAATAATACTGACCAGCTTATTCAATACTATAAACTGTGATATACTCTATGAGTAAACATGACTCTCACATGCTAAGACAAACCTCATTGTTTACATTTCGTGATGTCGACTTTCTTTGTTGTCATATCTTCATTATTGTTTCTTATTAACAGCGGTTACCTATGTGTAGACTTCGAATCTCACAATCGATTTGATATCAACACTCATGACTCCTCGACGTAAATACCAAATATTCGCCGGATTGGCTAAGGGGTAGGGCCTAATTCATCAACCAAGCTCCTCCCATTCTCGGAGTTTGAACTGACTAACCCTGTATATATATATATATATATATATATATATATATATATATATATATATATATATATATATATATATATATATATATATATATATATATATATATATATATATATATATATATAATATGTGAATTTTCATCCAGGTGTGAATAATGCACGAATTGTTTCTCTGTAAATAACAAAGCTTTATTTATTTCCAAAAATATGCATGATGATTCAATTTAGATGTTAATCTCACCTGTAAATAACAAAGAAACAACATTCAATGTTATTATTCACGGAGATGTCTTTAGATTACTTTTGTTCTTATCAGTTTAATGTATTCAGCATGGCGTAATAGATCATACTGATTAATTACACGTGTCATTCTTATTTCTCTCACAATAGATTAGAGATCTAACTTATCGATATAGTTACAGTTGGTAAGGATGTTTTCTTTACATCTCCCCCCCTTAAGCAAAATTTTGGTACAAAATTTGGTATAAATCAGCAGTGTTACAATTATACATCCTAAGTTTATATCTATGTAGAAGTTCCAATTGAAGATGGGGTAAGTGCCGAAATATGGAATAGACTTGATTCTGATTCCTTATAACCTGTGTTAATCTTGTACATTGAGTTTGATATTTTTTTTATTATGCTGTACGGTCCAATTCGTAGTTCGTCCAATTTTTTTCGGTTTAATCGGTTTCCGTTTTCAATGTAGACTAGGTCTCCCACTTCGAAGTTGTATTCTTTCCTATTTCTATCATATATTTTTTTATTATAGTCATGGTATCTTAAACTATTTTGGAAGGCTATTTTCCTGTCATTTTCTAGACTGTTAATACTTTTATTCATTTTCAGTTCGTTCGGTAGTGTTGACGTATCTTCTCCATATAACAAATGTTTTGGACTAAATTTTGTTACTGTGTGTTCTGTTTCATTATATTTTTCTACACATTTGTGTGCTATCGTAGTCCATGCGTATTTATTCCTTTCTTCGTTTGTAACACATCTAATTTTGTTTACTAAAGTCTGATTAAGTCTTTCATTTAAACCATTAGAAAATGGTGCGTTTACTCCTGTGAAGATCATTTTTATCTTATTCTGTTCCAAGTAGTCTTTGTATTCCTTTGAGTTGATCCCTGGATATTGATCTGTTAAGAGCGTCTGCACATCATGGCTTTCCACAACTTTCTTTGTTAGTTTTATGAAATCACTCGCATTTTGCCTTTTTGACGTTAGTATATATGCAAACCTTGTGAAATGGTCTACTAGTAGGTGCAGATATTTTTTTGTAGACCGTGAACCACCAAATCCGCCTATCGTATCTAATGAGATTATTTCAAAGGGCTTTTTAGCCGGACCAAGGTGTGACAATAGACCTATTTTGTCTCGTCTCCTAGCTTTATTCATAATACATACTTTACAGTTTTTGCATGTTTTCCTTATATTTTCTAGAATATTTATTGCTGTATAATGAGGCATGATTTTGTTTTGCATTTGATTTACTCCAATGTGACAGAATTCCTTGTGAGTATCTTCTATCAGTTTTTTACATAATTCTTCTGATAAAATAATTTTTTCTTTATATTTTGATTTCTTGTAGTACAGGTTGTCTTTGTGAATGAATCTTTCTTTTTGCAATTTTATACTTTTATTCCTCGCTTGATCTTCTAGTATGTCCTGTAGTTGTATTACATTTACGATTCTTAATTTGTCTTCTTCATCATCCTGAGGTTCTAATATAGGATTTCTGCTTAGACAATCTGCTTGTAGGTTATCTTTTCCAGGAAGGTATTTCAGTTCAAAATCAAATTGTGATAAATAATATGTGATATCACCTAATTCTTCATCTGTTCTAGCTTTTATATTCATTTTTTCTAACGGCTTATGATCTGAAAACACTTTAAAATGTCTGCCAATCAACCAGTGTTGCCAGAATTTTACTGCTTCTCTTATTGCTATACATTCTAAATAGATTGCTTTCTTCTTTTTTTGAGATTCGGTTAATTTTCTAGAAAAGTAAGCTACTGGTTTTTCAATTCCTGAATTTTCGTTTAACTGGGGCTGTTTTAATACAGCTCCTATACCTTGTAAGCTGGCATCTGTGTATATGTGTATTGGTAAATTTCGATCGAAGATTGATAGAACTGGCTGTGAACTTAGAAAATTTTTCATATAGTCGAAAGCTTTTTGACATTCCTCAGACCAAGTAAATTCTTGATTTTTCCTTAATAGATTATGCAATGGTTCTAGGATTGAAGAGACTTTTGGTACATATTCGTTGTAAAAATTGATTTTTCCTAGGAACTGTCGAACATTTTTTTGCGTCTTTGGCACGGGAAAATTTTTTATCGCAATTAAGTTATCTTTTATTGGTGTGATTTCGTTCTGTCCTATGATATGACCTAAATATTGCACTGAGTCTAATGCAAATGTACATTTGGAAAGTTTCAACCTGAATCCTTCTTTCATTATTGCCTCTAGTAATTGTGTCAGATGTTCTATGTGTTCTCCGAAAGACTGTGAGAACACCAATATGTCATCTATGTAATTAACTGCAAACTTTGATAAATTATGTTTTCTAATTATATTGCCTAAAATTCTTTGAAAAATGGCCGATGCTGTTTTTAATCCAAATGGTAAACAGGTCCATTGGAAATGGCCTTCCTGTGTTACAAAAGCCGTTTTTCTTCTGTCTTCGATTCGTAAGGGTATGGACCAAAATGCGGAGTTTACGTCTAGTTTTGAGAAATATTTACAATTTCTTGTTTTTAATACTAAATCTTCTATTAGAGGAAATGGTTGTGATTGAGGAATAATCAATTTGTTCAAGTCCCTGAAGTCTATACATAACCTTGATTTTCTATTTTCATCTTTCTTGAAGGCTAATGTTACTGGAGCAGCAAAAGGACTGTATGATTCTTCGATTAGATTTCTTTTTAGTAATTTTGAGATTTGTTCCTCTATTTCTTTCTTATCTTCGATTGTGCATTTGTATGGTCTCTTGCTACAATATTTGTCTATTATTAAATCTATTCTAGCTTCATAGTACCTTACTGTGCCTACATCATATTTATCTTTTGCAAATATATTCTTATATTTGTCTATTAGTTTTTCTATGATTAATTCTTCACAATTATTTAGATTATTTGTTAGCACATTAAATGCGTTCGTTTCAACATGTTCATTGAAATTTATCTGGCACTTTTCTTCATTAGATTCGGAATCTTTTTGTTCTATCTCTAATTTTTCATTTTGTGTCAGTCTGAATTTTTTTATGCAATCTAGTCCCATTAGAAAGTCATGTTCAAAATCTTTACTATCAATTATGAATACATTTATGTGATCTTCTATGTCTAATACTTTTGCTTTTATTTTTATCAATCTATCTGTTTCATAAACACCATTAATTGTCTTAAATTTTGTTTTTTTAGCATTTTTGTTACCTTTCAAATGTACTAATTTTGAATTTATGAATGATATGTTTGAACCTGGATCATAAATTGCGTTTACTGTTAAGATATCATTCAGTGTAATCTTGAGTACAATTAATGGTGGAACTATTAGTTTTTTGGATCAATTTTACTTTGTTCTACTTCCAAGACTAGATTATTTACGTGTTTAGATGTACTACCTCTATTCTCTTGATTTTTGAACCAGCAATCAGCTTCTGCGTGAAAGCGCGTCCCTTTTCCCTTATCGCTGCATACTTTACAAGGTGTTTTTTCAGTTTTTCCTTTCGTATTTGGTTTGCTCTTATTTAAATGATCTAATTTTCCTACTTCATTGTGTAGGTCTTCTACTTTTTTGAGTTTTTCTCTGTCTATTCTGTCAGCTACATAATTCGGCAAACCCGTGGCAATGAGGTCAATTAGTGTTCCATCATCTATAGTTTTTCTTATCTGTAATAAAAGTTTTTCTTTTTTTATAGAATATTCTAATAATGAACCTGCCTGATATTTGTACGTCATTGCATATCTTATTGGAGTCCAGCCTCTACTAGCAAATGTAGTACAAAAATTTTCTTTCCAGTCTGACCACGCTGCTTCCGTTGTGAGTCTAATTAGTGTGCAACTATACCAATCGAGAGCACCCTTGTCCATGAACGATTTCAATTCTTTTTCCACTTGTAGTCACATTGAAACGTTCACATTCTTTTTCAAATGCAGTTATCCATTGGTCCGCATTTGAAGTTTTTCCATCAAATTTTTCAATTGTAAATTCTTTCGCTAGTTTTTTTTTTCCTGCTTCTCTTCTTTTTGTTCAAGTAATTTTTGTAATACTTGCACTAGCGTTTCCTCTGAAGCATTAGAGGTTATGTTGGCCTCTTCTGTTACTTCCTCTAAATATTCGCCTTTGAATTGGGGATTTCCATCTTCATCAAAATACTCATCTTTTAGGTCCTCTTTTAACGTAATCCAAATTCTTCTTACACTGCCTCTTGTTGTGCATGTTTTTTTTACTTGAGCATATGCTGATGTTTTCATAAGCATATCATGGCTACGCGAATTGAAATGCGCTTGTGGAATCCTATACGTGCGACCGTCTGTCGTCGTAATTCTAGTTACACATAAGATATTTGATTTCTCATCTGTAGCTGCGAGCACTTTGAAATGAAACTGTAGTTTCTCCATCGTAGATGATAACGAGAATGTTGTTTTATAATATGTGAATTTTCATCCAGGTGTGAATAATGCACGAATTGTTTCTCTGTAAATAACAAAGCTTTATTTATTTCCAAAAATATGCATGATGATTCAATTTAGATGTTAATCTCACCTGTAAATAACAAAGAAACAACATTCAATGTTATTATTCACGGAGATGTCTTTAGATTACTTTTGTACTTATCAGTTTAATGTATTCAGCATGGCGTAATAGATCATACTGATTAATTACACGTGTCATTCTTATTTCTCTCACAATAGATTAGAGATCTAACTTATCGATATAGTTACAGTTGGTAAGGATGTTTTCTTTACACACATATATATATATATATATATATATATATATATATATATATATATATATATATATATATATATATATATATATATATATATATATATATATATATATATATATATATATATATATATATATATATATATATATATATATATATATATATATATATATATATATATATATATATATATATATATATATATATATATATATATATATATATATATATATGTGACCGAATCTTGTCTTTAGACTCACCGATTCACTCTTCGTCGCAGCCCCTGAACGATACTTAATAACTTTACTGACTTTACCTTATTTCGCTGGGCGCCAGGTGCAGTTGCACCACCTTACTTAACAAATAATACGCAACACACCAACAAGTTAGGCTCGACGGATGGCTGGCTAGGCTCAGAGACACATACTAAAAGTAGAGTGGCTAGGTTCACCATACAATAATTCAGTCAGAATTCAGTCAGACAATAATTCAATTTTTGCACAATTTATTCAGTTCCAATTTTCAGATTACTTAACAAAATCTCACAAAATATACGGTACTCAGAAACCTTAGTTTTCTCAAAGTTCTATATAACACAAAATCAGCTACGTTAACTCATCACAGCGCGATGGTCGCAGTTCCAAACAAATTAACAAATAAATTTACGATAGGCTTCCGTAACGAGAGTACGAGAGATGAGAATTTTCTTAGATTGACAAAATTCTTACTTACTAACTAGGCAAAACTCTAACGCAGGACGGCTATCAAACTAAATTTACTGAAGCTAAATTACACAATATTTTCAATGACATTTGACAATGCGCGTCCGCGGCTGCTCTACGTTCAAGACTTTTTCAGGGATAACCAACCGATTTCTTACTAATGTTTTCTACTAAATTTCCACAAAATGCGATACTACATATTTTACAAAAGTTCTACTCAAGCAAAAATTATTACAAAAACTAAGACATGCTAGATCATGCTAAATGATTTTAAGTTACTACGTATTTCAGTCACGAGGTCGCACAGATCCTTTATTTCACAAAACTTTACTTTATTCAAAATGAGGTCAGCTACGAATCCACGACGGCATTTACGCACCTCAGAGTCGGTAGATTCGGCTTCCCAGATTTCTTTACTGTACCAAAAACCTTATTCACAAACTTTACAGAATCTTTAGCGACGTCGTAACTTTACAGTATGAGGCAAAAGCCTTACCTTAATTCTCTCCTGAACCTCGTATCCTCCTTGACACTGAATTTACTTTAAACAATACTTTACTAACAAACTAACGATAGAATAGACGGTAGGATACGATAGATTTACGAAAGATAGAAATTTAACAAAAGAAGCGATAGAAAGAAAGACGGAAGAGGTGGTCGGCGTGTTGCTGCTTAGCTGGTTGAACGTAGAGAGAGCGAAGTAACTCTCGTCTTGAGGGCCTGAGGTATTGTCCGATGATCCTGATTGTCCTGATTGGCCTATTTTTCCCCACCGCATAAGTAGGTCGACGCAATTATTTGGGATAATTGTTACGCGTCGCGCACCTTCCTTGGCGCTTCTTGCGACGCGTGATACTCATGCGGCTTGACTCCAGTGACGTCACCAGATAGTCCTTTCCGTCGTCTCGTCTTCACGTCGTTACTGCCAGTCCTACTGCCTTCCCACATGCGCCTTATTACGGAGGACCGATGGCCACACAGCACTTAAATCGGATCCTTTCGTAATTTGTGTTGGGCATTCCCCCTCTACTCACAACGGCACCTGTTAGAGGGAACGTCGGTGGAACTCAACGGAGTTCTTCTGTGACGATAGCGATAGTCTGGACGGTAGTTGGTAGAGGGTTGATTCGGCTCCAGGCCGATAAGTCACGAACAGGAGGCATTGTCGCATTTCGCAGAGCCCTGTACGCCTGCTACGTGGCATTCAACAATTCAGTCGTGAGAAACGGGACGGAAGCTGATTCTAGTCACTAGCCTGGATGTCTTCTTTCATACACCACTTACGACCTGCATGACTGTTTGAAACTGCGTGGGGTGGTACGGAGGTTTGGACCAATACAGAACGCCCGGAGATCATCTGGCTCCCTCGCTGTTCGTCGGCGATATCCCACGTTGGTCGGACCCTATTCTCCGGTGTTTCTTTACCTTGCGCCGAAGCGCTCAAAATACAAAATGATACACACAAAACATTAGTTTTTAGTCTAGACCCTGCCTAACTTTTGGTAAATCGGTTGGTTCCCTTTTGCTTAGCCTGCCACACGTCGACCAAATCTGTGTCGTTTCTTGGGCTGGAACGGGGTTGGTGAAACGCCACGTTACAATATATATATATATATACTAGGGGGGCTGCGCCCCCCTGCGCGCTACGCGCGCCAACCCCCCACATTTAAATTCTTATCAGATGCTTTAAAATCTAAATAATCTGCGGATTTTATGTTCCCCGATGAATAACTGAATTTGACTGAAATCCAGTGAATGTTTTGTGATTGGTTTTACGTTGGGTGTTACTGAGAATTTCGATTCTCCTCAGACTCTATTATTTCCTCAGCTTGTCATTTAGTATGAAATGACTTGAGGGCCCAAAGCTTGAGAGGGCAGGGGTTCACGTGACTCGGAGCAAGGGCCCAGGGCCCGAAAAGAAAGGGGTTCACATGACTCGAAGCAAGGGCCCAAGGCTTGAGAGGGGTCGGGAGGGGTTCACATGACTCGATCCAAGGGCCTAGGGCTAGGCTAGGCTAGGCAAGGTTGGGTCAAAGGTCGAAGGTCGAAGGTCGAAGGTCAAAGGTCAAAGGTCAAATCCTCAAATCCTGACACGGCGGCGGCGGCGAAATATTTTTATAATATATCTCTCTATAGACTGAATCCAAATGAAATCATGCCGGCCAGCGGACGTGATGTTCCAGAATCGATCGGCGTTCAAATATGTTATTTCTCATACAAAATGAGCCGACACGTATTTTGTTGTTTACCCCAAAAAAATTATCCAAGCCCGATATCGATTTTTTAAGATTTAAAGGCGAAAAACTTTCTTCGCCAATTTGAGGAACCAAATATTCGAAAAATAGCCGCCGAATCCGTAATTCTTGAGCTTTTTCGACGATTCTTGTTTTATGTGATCCGGAATTTCGTACTCCATCGCGAAGAACAAAAAAATCCCCAAAATTTTGAAAATTGCCAACAATATCGATGTTTTTTGGAAAACATAAGAATTCACTTTTCTCAAAAACCCCATTTTTTTTTTTCCTCAAAATTTGATGTTTTTCGGGGTGATATTGACTACTTACCCTATTGATGGCGACTTGTATTTTTTCTTGCTTTTCGAGTAATTGACTATTTTATTTTCTGAATTCCTGCAGGGCCGTATTTTCACTGTTTTCATGCTATATACTCGCGAGCTTGTATTTTCTGTAGAATGCCATTTGTATATTGTTCGGGCTGCCGAATATCTTGTTGTTTAATTTTCTACGTGGTGTTTCTCTTACACAATACTTCGAATTACTTGTATCATGAACAAAAAGTAATGAAATCCCCCCCAAAAAGCACCGCTGGTGCAAAAACCTTTCGCCAAGTAGGTACATTAATGCGATATTTTCCACAAAAATAGATTAGCAGCCATTTAATCTACAAAAGTATTGAAATTAATGGACGTTACCAAGTACAAATAAATTTGCTCCCAATTAATTGCTTAATGTGATCCAGTTTTAGATTTTGGTAGCAGTTTACATTCCGATGTGTACCTATAATGTGCGTAACACGTAATAAGATGCGACATACGAACTCATAAGAGAAGATCAGTTAAAATTAAAATGAGGAAAAAACAAAGAAAAGAAAAAAAAAATTGGAGGTAGTGGTACTTGGCGGGCATTTATATTTTCTTGTAATTTTTACAAAAATGCCCGCCAAGTACCACTACCTCCAAATTTTTTTTTCTTCTCTTTGTTTTTTGCTAATTTTAATTTTAATTGATCCTTTTTTATGAGTTCGTACGTCGCATGTTATTACATGTTACCCACATTATAGGTATACATCGAAATGTAAATTGCCACCAAAATCTAAAACTGGATCACGTTAAGAAATTAATTGGGAGCAAATTTATTTGTACTTGGTAACGTCCATTAATTTCAATACTTTTGAAGATTGAATGGCTGCAAAACTATTTTTGTGGGAAATATCGCATCAATGTACTTGGCGAAAGGTTTTTGCACCAGAGGTGCTTTTTGGGGGGGATTTCATTACTTTTTGTTCATGATACAAGTAATTTGAAGTATTGTGTAAGCGAAACACCGAGTAGAAAATTGAACAAGATATTCGGTAGCCCGAACAATATACAAATGGGATTCTACATAAAATACAAGCTCGCGAGTATATAGCATGGAAACAGTGAAAATACGGCCGTGCAGGAATTCAGAGAATAAAATAGTCAATTACTGGGAAGGCAAGAAAAAATACCAGTCGCCATTCAAAGGGTAAGTAGTCGATATCACCCCGAAAAACATATCAAATTTTGAGAAAAAAAAAATGGGGTTTTTGAGAAAAGTGAATTCTTATGTTTTCCAAAAAACATCGATATTTTCGGCAATTTTCAAATTTTTTCGGATTTTTTTGTTTTTCTCGATGGAGTACGAAATTCCGAATCACATAAAACAAGAATCGTCGAAAAAGCTCGAGAATTACGGATTTGGCGGCTATTTTTCGAATATTTGGTTCCTCAAATTGGCGAAGAGAGTTTTTCGCCTTTAAATCTTAAAAAATCGATATCGGGCTTGGATAATTTTTTGGGGGTAAACAACAAAATACGTGTCGGCTCATTTTGTATGAGGAACAACATATTTGAACGCCAATCGATTCTGGAACATCACGTCCGCTGGCCTGCATGATTTCATTTGGATTCAGTCTATATTATATTGATAATACCGCCGCCGCCGCTGTTCAAGACCTAGATTGCCATGACGACCTGCTCGATTTTTCCTTGGTTATCCGATCTAGGTTGCCATGGTAACTCAGGTTTCCCCAGAATTTCGTGGGTTTTCCCAGAATTCCCTGGGGTTTACCCAGAATTCCATGGGTTTTTCCCAGAATTCCCTGGGGTTTACCCAGAATTCCCTGGGGTTTAACCAGAATTCCCTCGGGGTTCCCATGGTTACCCGATCTAGGTTACCATGGTAACCTAGGTTTTCCCAGAATTCCGTGGGGTTTCCCAGAATCCCGTGGTTTTTCCCAGAATTTCCTCGTGGTTGCCATAAATACCTGATCTAGGTTGCCACGATAACCTAGGTTTTCCCAGAATTCCGTGGGGTTTCCCAGAATCCCGTGGATTCTCCCGGACTTCCCTGGGATTTTCCCAGAATTGTCGCGGGGTTGCCAAAGTTACCCGATCTAGGTTGCCATGTTAACCTAGGTTTTCCCAGAATTCCCTCGGGGTTGCTATGGTTACCCGATCTAGGTTGCCATGGTCGCCATGGTAACCTAGGTTTTTCCAGAATTCCTTGGGATTTCCCAGAATTCCCTGAGTTTTCCCAGAATTCTCTGGGTATTCCCAGAATTCCCTAGGATTTCCCAGAATTCCCTGGGGTTTTCGCAGAATTTCCGCGGGGTTGCCATGGTTACCCGATCTAGGTTGCCATGGTTACCATGGTAACCTATGTATTCCCAGAATTTCGTGGGTTTTCCCAGAATTCCCTCGGGGTTGCCATGGTTACCCGATCTAGGTTGCCGTGGTTACCATGGTAATCTGGGTTTTCTTAGAATTCTGTGGGTTTTCCTAGAATTCCGTGGGTTTTCCCAGAATTCCCTGGGGTTTTCCCAGAATTCCCTTCGGGTGTCCATGGTCTCCCGATCTAGGTTGCAATGGTTACCATGGTACAATAGTACCAGTATACCCGAGTACACCCCAAAACATGCCAGTACACCCGAGTACACCCGAATTTGTTTGAGGTTACCCAAATACACCCGAGTTTACCGGATGCACTTGTTAGCAACCGTGGCTCACTGACTTAGGTTGTATAGGATGTCAGATATAAGATGTCGGATGCAGGATGTGTGCCACTTTATTCAATAACTTTTTAGCCTAGCCTAGGATTTGGTTATGATGATTACCTGAGCTTTAAAGTCTTTTAGTGTTTTGCAAGGTGTTGGACGTTGAAATTCCGAGTGGGAAATGCAAGAAATATTCAGATTTAAATGGTTCATCAATATTCGTATCTCAATCACCGTATACCACTCACTTGTAGAAAACAAAAAACAACTAAGGTTGTTACACATTCACTCATCACGAATGACGTTTTAAAGTATATATTTTTTTTGAAAAAATCGAATCAAATTCTGAGTTAATATCAATGATTTTGGTTTGTATATATCTGTTTTTTATTAGTTGTTTATTAGTTATGTATCTGTTGTTTATTCAGTTATTTCAACTGAATGACTGGCACTGTACGGCTGCTTTGCGCTAAGATTTGTATTGTGGAAGGCTGCCTGGCGCCGTCAAATTTGAGGCTGTTTGAGGGTCCTATAATATCTAAAGGCTGCTGAGCGCCTATAAAATCTCGTGATATTATATATATTAATAATTGAGATCAAAAACGTGTCAGTGTAGCATTGAATTGTATTATACACAGTAAATTCTTATACCCAGATAACAACGTGCGTGCAAATTTCACAGCAAAATGCAAAAGCAATATCAGAGCAAATGTGTCCTCTATTGCTGTAAAAATGAGAGCAATAACTGTTGACCAAAAATTGTCAGCAACATGCAAGCAAGGCTTGCTGTACTTGCTAGCATATTGCAGAAAAATTTGCTGACATAATAAATGACAGCAGTTATTGCTGTACATTTGCTGCAAATTTTTGTCCATGAAAAGTATTCTCAGCAAGAAGTTGACAAAATGACAACAAAATTTGCAGCAAGTGTAACGGACTGTTTGCACAGTCACACTTTGTTATCTGGGTAGATTCATAAAGAATTTATATACAAACCATAAGGGGTAGTCTCCCTCATCCGGGACACTTTTCTGCGCATAGGTCACCGATTTTGGTGCCACGCGAGATTTTGACTCTTAACCGATCCCTAACAAGAAATCTAGAGCCATTCGACTTGGTATCAACTGGTTCAAAAGTTATTCGATGTTTAAATCATGAAAAAATCTGTTTTCAAGCGCACCGCACTATCTTCAGACGTACGTATCTTCGGTTCGAGGGATTCAAAAAATATTTTGAACCAGTGCTCTGAAATCAGAAAACTCCCACCTTTCACGCCGTGAGATCCAAAATTTTCGAAAAAATATTTTTGCTTACGAGTTTTACAATGTATTTTTGTTTTTTGTCCTGTGACCAAAGGGCATGATTTTTATTTATGAAAATTGGACTGCAGGTAGATCTTCATGTACTTGAAAAACCCTGAAATTTTCAAAATGACGTTATTTTTCGTTTTTTTTTTTAATAATTTTTTTTATGCATTTTTTTTAATTTTTTTTCTAATTTTTTTTTTTAATTTTTTTATTTTTTTTTAAATTTTTCTTCATTTTCCGTACGTCTCAACCTCTTGCGAAAGAAATACCCATGAACTTCGAAAAAAAAGAAATCGAATCGGAAGATTTCAGTCTTTCTGGTGAAATATGAGTGATTGGAGTCCAATTTATTCATATTTTACGAGAAGGGCTAAACATTTTCAGACCAAAATTTTACTGAAGGCTGCTCTTCATACAGTGTAACTATTCTGAAATTTTCAGGAGGACGTTTAGTCTCGTTTTTTTACTGTCATTTTTTCCAGTTTTTCTCCTATCACAGTTTCCCGATCATTATGAAAATCAAAACAAGTTATGTCGAAGTTGAATATGAAATCGGCGAAAACCAAGGTGAAATTCTGCAGAACACGTCGAACAATGAATTACAATTTATTGAAACTAATTTAACAGCGCGAATGAGGATTCGACATAACTTGTTTTGATTTTCATAATGATCGGGAAACTGTGATAGGAGAAAAACTGGAAAAAATGACAGTAAAAAAACGAGACTAAACGTCCTCCTGAAAATTTCAGAATAGTTACACTGTATGAAGAGCAGCCTTCAGTAAAATTTTGGTCTGAAAATGTTTAGCCCTTCTCGTAAAATATGAATAAATTGGACTCCAATCACTCATATTTCACCAGAAAGACTGAAATCTTCCGATTCGATTTCTTTTTTTTCGAAGTTCATGGGTATTTCTTTCGCATGAGGTTGAGACGTACGGAAAATGAAGAAAAATTGAAAAAAAAATAAAAAAATTAAAAAAAAAAATTAGAAAAAAAATTAAAAAAAATGCATAAAAAAAATTATTAAAAAAAAAAACGAAAAATAACGTCATCTTGAAAATTTCAGGGTTTTTCAAGTACATGAAGATCTACCTGCAGTCCAATTTTCATAAATAAAAATCATGCCCTTTGGTCACAGGACAAAAAACAAAAATACATTGTAAAACTCGTAAGCAAAAATATGTTTTCGAAAATTTTGGATCTCACGGCGTGAAAGGTGGGAGTTTTCTGATTTCAGAGCACTGGTTCAAAATATTTTTTGAATCCCTCGAACCGAAGATACGTACGTCTGAAGATAGTGCGATGCGCTTGAAAACAGATTTTTTCATATTTTGCAAATCGAATAACTTCGGAACCAGTCGATATCAGGGGGTATGACTCTAGATTTGTTGTTAGGGGTTGGCCAAGAACCAAAATCTCGCGTGGCACTAAAATCGGTGACCTATGCGCAGAAAAGTGTCCCGGATGAGCGAGAATACCCCATAACCTTATCATATAATACTTTCTAATTATTATTTCTCAAATGAACGTGTGAATTTGATTTATTATGTTCTCAAATATTGTATTGCGGTCGATTGACGCAACAATATATAATTCAGGCTTATATAGTTATCGAAAGTAACAGATTAAATTTTCTAAGGTACAATCAAAAAAAATTACTAATATCATGTTATCAGGGCATTATCGACAACATAACTGGAAGTGCTGCTAATGATTCCAATAATTTTTTGTGTGAGGAACGTTTAGGTAACGTTCTTGTTTTGCCATCCACTTATCAAGGAAGTCCCAGGTATATGAATCAAATATATCAAGATGCTTTGTCTATTATGCGAAATTTTGGGAGACCAGATTTATTTATCACCTTTACCCGTAACCCTAAATGGCCAGAAATTACAACACTGTTAGAAAATTTTCCTCCTGGCACTTGCGCTAACGATATTCCAACGTTTTTAGTCAGAATATTTGATACCAACCTTCGTATGTTCATAACAGATCTTTTATATGGAAAAATGTTTGGTGATATAATGACATGCTTGGTTTAAGTTGAATCATGGGAGTTTTCATTTTTACGTAACCAACAACAGAACTTAAAGCTTAAATAATAAATTATTCTAAATCCAAACTATTTTCACATCAATACTACAATACTACAATACAATACAAACTATTTTCACATCAAATTTGTCCTCAGGCTTAAATTTTTTCCTTCAAAAACTCGGTAGTGGTGAACGGAAGAATAGAGTCGCGGAACTTTTCGATCGCTTATTACGAGATTGACTACGGGAACTATGCCTTGAAGATTTTCGCTAAAACGCATACAAATATTACAGTGTGACTGACAGATTGAATCAAGAGACTCGGTAGAGTCTCGCGCCTAGTTATACAGGGTGAGTCACGAGAAACTCCGAGAATGGGGGGAGCCTCATTGCTGAATAAGCCCCCGCCTTTTAACCAATCAAACAAACAGCAGGTAATGATAATAGGAACTGTGTAAGCATAAAATCAGAATCGAAGTACATAGCAAGGAATAATAATGAAAACAAGATCAGCTAGTAATCGACTTTGCTTTTGTACTTTACACTGAATGTGTTGAGGGTACTGATTGTGTCGACTGCTCTGATACAACTGGCAGAGATGGTTGCTGATAGGCATCGTTAAATTTGTTATCAAACATGACTGTCATGTTGTGTCAAAGTTGGATAGCCCAATTGTGAAGACTGTACGCATCAACAATAGATGTTATGCTTACACAGTTCCTATTATCATTACCTGCTATTTGTTTGATTGGTTTAAGGGCGGGGGCTTATTCGGCAATGAGGCTCCTCCCATTCTCGGAGTTTCTCGTGACTCACCCTGTATAAAAAAAAAAAAAAAAAAATTTTATATGCGCCGCGCGAGACTCGACCGAGTCTATATACCCGAACGAGAGCTAAACAGCCTATACGGCAATTTATGATCGTTAATTTCTTCCGCCTCGCTATATATACGGAATTGTAATATTTATCGCAGGTTGTGGCCAAGAAAAGCTTTCATTTGAGCCCTTTTACAATAAAAACGATGAACGGAGAGCTGAGATATGATTATTTAACGTTTTAGAATACCCGTTTTCATCACGAATTTTTGTTCACCTTCTTTTTTTTTTTTTTTGTCCTATGGCTTATAACCTTCCGGTAAGTAGCCAGTCTCGGGTTATATAGTTCTTTCTTTTGGGATTCGGTGATATCTACAAGCAGGCCTGATGTCTGCCTCTTGGCCGACTCTATTTTTACTATTTAATTGAATTGGAGCTTGTTCTCGACCACTGCTAACATTCTCCCCAGTTTTATCCCGCCGGGAGTCCTCTGCTCCTGACAAGGTTTGTTCACCTTCAGTGCTGCCACTCTCTGAAAATTAATTTCTTACTATGGGTCCTTACAATTTCTTAAGAATTTCTTAGAGCCTAAAACATTATTAAATTGTATTCCTCGTACAATTATACCATTTTAGTCATTTATACACCGTACTAGTAGATGACTACGATTATTTAACACTCGTTCTGCAGTTGGTTTATGACTTTGGAAGTGGAAAGTTGGAAAGTGGCAAGTGTGCTCTGTGCCACTCTGTGACCGTGGCTACAGATCGATATCAGCGCCATTTGGTGCCTAAATTAGTGTAGTGTGCTTTTGGTAAGCAGGCACGCGTTCTTATCGACAGCGGGATCCCAACTTGAAGGTATTTTCACTGTATTTAGTGGTTTTTCAAAGTTTGTTGGTACGCAGTGAGAGTGAGAGGCTCAGCGGGAAATTTTCTCCTTAGCTTATTCGAAATTTTAAAGCGTCTGTATCAAACAAAATTCAACGCGGGCGAGCGTTTATTTGACACAAATCAAGGAGCACGATCGTAGGATTAAACCTTAAACCCAAAACCGAGCCCCGCGTCTCGCGACACCTTGCCTACTTTTCTCACCATGACGCGGCGCTTACCTACCTTAATTACGAGAAAGCACACAGGGAAAAGGATGAGGCACTATTTCTAATTTAAAGCGATAATTTTAAGTTTTATTGTAATTATATAATTATACATCTAAGTAATATCAATTAAACTTGAACGGTATTTCCACAGTCGTATCTGCTATAATATTTGAAACCTGGGGGTTGAGTTATTATCGTCTAATGATTTACCCCCGTAACATAAACGCATAATCCTTAAGAAGGGCTCTAATATGATTTTAGTCTCTTAACTTTCAACATCAATATTCATATCACCGAAGGAACGAAGAACTTTAGAAATAAATGATTAGCTCTGAGAATCACGTTCTGATAATGACGTTGAAAAAATCCCGCAGGCTTTGGTAACGTAATATTTACACTTTTTTTCTCGGCTGACAAACTCAGGTTCATTTTTACTTTGTTTTTCTCTCGTCTCGTTTCTGTCGTAATAAATAAAAAAAAACTCGTACACATATACAAAAAAAAGAATCGACTATACGAACCAATACACGCGGATATCATTAGCGTTGAAAAAAATAAAATAAAATCAAAAACTGACAGATGAAACGTCATGCGGCCTGTTCATGAATTGATTTTTGATTCTATTTTTTTCTCTCGTACATCGAGTCGTTGTGGTACGCGATTAATTTCCGATTCATCGGTGTTTCGAACAAACGATCCGTTTTGTTCAATGCTTTCGTATGCAGTATACCTGTCAGAGTTTGATTTCCTAAACGATTCCGAGTTTTTGTTTTATTGAGATTTACCGTCGAGAATAGTCGTTCGACCGCTGCGCTGGAATGCGGCAAACAGTGTAGCTCGAGCATAAATTTGGATAAAACCGGGAATTTTTGTTCGTTATTACCGAATTTTACTTGCGACACTGCGATCCAATACTGCAGGCTCGAGTCAAAGTCTACACTCGAGTCAAGTCTATTTCGAAGTTTCTGAGCTCTCTCCATTCTCCGTCAATTATATTGAGGTCATTGTAGGCTACAAGATTCGGAAACTGTGAAACGAGAGGTGCCATTCAAGGATGGCTCGATATTTTACGAGGATCCATTATCGAGAGCTGCTTGATAATCTTCGTCGTCTTCTCACGAAAGTTAAATCGTTTAACGATTTGCTGACACGCCACGATGTAAAACTGCAAACACCTTTTCCGAAAATCAAAAAGTTGCGCATTATCCAAACCAATTGTCCCGTTGTGGCAGTTGGCACACACTTTCGATCCAAGGTAAATTTCCTCTAACGGAACAAAGTTGTGTGGATTCTCGAAATCAATATCTTCGAGATCGGCGTTTTTCAGATATTGAGGTTTTAAGAAACAATCCAATATTGCCTTGAATACTGCGCCGACGTTCGAGTACAGTACATGAATTTTCGTTTCTTGCGATTGCATCTCGGTATTCAATCGATTGAAAAATGGAAGAACGAATTCGAGGAATTCAAGATACCTTAATACATATTTTTCGCGTAATCTTGCCAGAATCATGTCGGCTGCCAGAACTTTGTCCTGTAGCGCCGCGTGGGTAAAGTATAAGATTAGCGCATCATATTGCTCTAACAATCTCTTTACAACCTGTTGTAGAGATAACCACCTTGTTTGCGATGGATGCAGCAGTTTTGCCGGCTTGACGTCCACGAAGTGCTGAAATTCTCGGAATTCTACCTGTCGTTTATAGCTATGTTTGAGATAGTTGTAAACATCTCGAGCAACATCTTCGACTACGCGGGGTAGAGTTTCGCAAGCATAACTAGCACACAGAGCAAATGAATGACAGATGCACTTCATCGTAAAGAGATTTGGTATATCTTTCTTCAATAGTACGGACAAAGAATGATGGACACCGAACATATTACTTGCTCCATCTGATGCGAAGCCGATCATGTTACGAACGTACGGAATATTATGGTCCGTAAAAAAAGTCGTTACAACTCTTCCGCCGATGTTTTTGGTACTTCAAGTAATGCCAAGAACTCGTCTACTACGCGGTCGTGATGAAAAAGTCGTACTACCAACGCCAAGTTTTTCGTCGCACTCACGTCCGTGGATTCATCCACTAACAGCGAGAATTTTTGCGTTTGCAACAAAACAACAAGTTTCTCGAACGAATATTTTCCGGTGACATTTTGTACGATCTTTGTGCATTTCGTTCTGCCGGCATTGATATTTTGTGCTATTTTAGAATCTGGGCACATCCTTCGAATAAGATTCGGAACATCATCCAATATGGCAAATGGAAGGTTGTGAGTTGCAGCAAAAGCTGACATAAGAATCTCAGCTTCTTTGGTTTGATTCGTCAGCGTCGACTTTTCGGTGAACATTTTCGTGCTCAATACTGGCTGTTTCTGAACCGATTGCATCCGTGTTAAGTGTTTAGCTCCTTGTGAATGCTTAACCAAATTGCTTCGTCCTCCAGCTGTCGCGTAGTCTGCGTTACAAATTTTACAATGAAAAAATACATCGCCATGTTTACTCACGGATACCCAATCTTTGAAATTTTTCTCCGACTCCCAAGCTTTGTTATATTTTTGGGTATAAGCTAAACGTTTCCGTTTTTTCTTCGGATTTTTATTTTCGCTGGAAGAGTCGTATTCTTCCTCGTCTGACGATTCCTTCAATGCTCGTTCTCGTTGAGGTTTTGGCGAGCTATCTACCATCCGTTCGTTCTCTGTACCGCTCTTTTTTTTCGACGTATCTTCGCTCACGTCGGACATTTTGTCGGAATTTCTGAATCTCCGAGTCGATCGCTTAGATCCAAAACGTTCTCTGATCTAAATTGGTAAAAAAATTGCAACGATCTATAGTCCTTGAGAATATGTTCTGGGAATTCTTTCAGATTTCTGAACTCAAGTATGTAACAAGAGTTACTCATTTTTTTCGAGCCCTTTATCTAAGGAAGAAAAACTCGCACAAACGAACTTCAGGATAAATAAAATGTCTAGTGCTCCGTCAAATTCTTATTATAATTGCAGTTATAAAAAACTTGACACATTGTTATTTTTTCTCAAGCAGAGTGGACTTATTTTTTTTTATTCAATACTGAATTTTTTTTTTTGTCTTTATTACAGAGGTTTTGAGAACATAAATATACTAAAACCACAGGAAAATCAGCAGCATATAGGCATTTCAATAGTTCATTTATGCATGATCCATGTAATGTTGGATATTTAAAAAAAATAATCAAAATGTGATCGAACACCTGATGGAAATATAGCTGATGGACAAGCTAGGCTATACAACAATGCAAAATCCATGTTTATTTTACTCGAACCATTGGACTATCCTGGCTATTGATTTCCCTATCGTTTCTGTATTGCCAAAAACTATAAAAACGACAAAAAAAGAAAAAGGAACTTAGTAAATAGAACCCAATTTCACTGTTTTTGGCAAAAAAAAAAAAATAAAAAATGACATGCTCTGTCAATTGGTGTAAAATTGTGATTATTGCATCATGTTGACGAAAAAATTGTAAATTTTGATGTTGCACTTTTTGTATGATTTCTTCTTGTGTATCTTCTTCCCAAAAGATATTTAGACCTCAAAAATGGAATCAGCTTTGCTTCTAAATCTTTGGATTAAAAATACTGCAAAAAACTGTCACCTGGATACACATTTAAAAAATTTGAAATAACGCAAAAAGTTCGCATCGTTACATCGAATGAAAAATCGAAGAATTGTGATACTTACTATTGTTATATCTACACGTTGTAACAGCAACAAGCAACACTCACGACACGATAAAATATAATACACGATATTATACGAAGTAATGAAAATCCGTCTAAAAACTCGTAACGTGGATTCGTAAGACGATAATTCGTATATAAGATGAAGAATATTAATTAGCGTATAGGTTAGGACGTTAGGGAGGAGATACATAAGACTCGGGGAATCCCAAAGTCAGAAACGACAATGTCCAAGAGCGGTGCTCAGCCGCTAACGTGTCACGTGTGGTGGTAGTAGTAGTATATGCTTTCGGGCTGGCTCATGGCTGTGGTCGGCGCCCTCTGGAAAGTCAACCATACACGTGTGACAAGGAGAGATTTTTCCAACCCGTTTATCGACAGAACAGCTTCATATAAAAGTTCGGCTCGGCATTGCTTTAGGCCTATAGGCACTAGGCAGTGTTGCCAAACTTGTCGTTTTTTGGTTTTTTCTCTAAATAAAGAGAAACGTGTGTCGGCATTGTGTGTTCTCGTTGTTTTGGAATGCATACTTCAGGAAGGTTCAGGGAAGGTGGGAGCTGGGATATTGGCCATGTTAAACAGGACCTCGTATAAAATTGTGCAAGTGGCAAGCAGAAAAAAGAAAATTTCTTTAGATACGTTAAAATTTCTTCGACCCTATGAAAATTTCTTAACGATACTTTTCTTTTTCTTATTTCTTAGCGACGAAGCAAAATTCTTAAGATCTTAAGAAATTTCTTTAACAGTGGCAGCGCTGTTCACCTTCTTCAGTCAGATCGCTTGGCACTAAATCTATGCGTATAAACAGTATAGAGTGGCCTCTTCGCTAGGCTATGTAGAGACCTACCAAGTACGGGCGTCAGTTGTTTGATGGCGCATCGGTCGGCACTAGCGTTGATTGAAGATATTCTATTCGCTGGCATGCTGCCGATTTCAAAGTACGATCAAAAATTAATTGCAAATAAAAATTAAAAAACTTTTGAAGTGAAACTTCATATCGCGCGGTAGACGTAAAATGAAACTCGGATGTAACGAAAATGCGACAGGAGAACTTATTTATGATATTATATATGGCGTTCCTTGCCAATGACAAGAAAAAATTGTAAATATATCCAGATCGAATTCTGATGGAATGCATTGTATAATATTGTTGTTTATCAATATATAGGGCGTTCCTCGCCAACGACAAACAAAAAATTGTTAATATACCCTGATCGAATTGGAATGGAATGCCCCGAATATAAAAATTGTCGTTTGTCAATATATAGAGCGTTCCTCGCCGATGACGAACAAAAAATTGTCAGTGTACCCAGATCGAATTGGAATGAAATGCACTGGATAAAATTGTCGTTTGCCAATATATATAGGGCGTTCCTTGTCAATGACAGACAAAAAAATGTTAACATACCCAGATCGAATTGGAATGAAATGCACTGGATAAAATTGTCGTTTGCCAATATATAGGGCGTTCCTTATCAATGAAGAACAAAAAAATGTAAATATACCCAGACCGAATTCGAATGAAATGCACTGTATAAAATTGTTTGCCAATATATAGGGCGTTCCTTGTCAAAGACGAACAAAAAAATGTTAACATACCCAGATCGAATTGGAATGAAATGCACTGGATAAAAATGTCGTTTGCCAATATATAGGGCGTTCCTTGTCAATGACGAACAAAAAAATGTAAATATACCCAGATCGAATTCGAATGAAATGCACTGTATAAAATTGTCGTTTGTTAATATATAGCGCGTTTCTTGCTAATGACAAACAAAAAATTGTAAATATACCCAGATTGGATTAGAATGAAATGCACTGTATGAAATACATATCAATATATAGGGCGTTCCTCGCCAATGATAAAACAAAATTGTAAATATTCCCAGATCGAATTGAAGTTGCACTTCTACCACGCGGAGTCATGACAAGCATCATTTTTCGTTTTTAAAGTCCGGCGCGAGATTCGACAGTTTCTTTTACCGCAAAGGCAATAAGAGTTAAGCGATAATATTTCCCACAGTTTCCCATATTAGATCGTAAATTAATACTGCAGTTTTTATAACTATAGTAAGGGCTGTTAGTAATTCGCCAACAATGTCTTCATTTTTCATAAATACAGTATACGGTATTATATCTAATAATTTAGGCTATGATTTATCATGTCGATAAATTTAAATGTTATATAATTCAGCTCACGATGATTTTCAGTGTGGTTAGATATATTTTTTTAAAATACATGGGTGAGCTATTATTATATGATTATAGGTGTTTTCATAAACTACACGGTTAAATAATTATTGCACAGCAGAAGTGGCACGGAATTCGATGTATACCTTCCACATCGAGAGTGGTCGACAATTTACACAATTCATTACGAACAAGAATGATTAATAAATCAAATTCTACAAAAAGTTCTGAGATCCTCATAAAAAGCACCTCTAGTGCAAAAACCTTTCGCCTAGTTATATAAATGTGATACCCACAAAAAATACATTCCCATGCCAAACAAACATCATACAATATTTTACAAATCAGATGCTACTGCCTAGTATCTACCTACATCACGTTGACTTTTTTCGAATTGGCAATTAGGTTTTCCATAACATGGTATTGACAGCCTTCTTATCTTGCCATGTAGAACCATAAATATAACGATAGGCAATTGACGCCTGCATTGGTTCAAACAGAAATAATCAAAAAAAAAATTTTAAATAAAATTTGGAGTACGTGGTACTAGGCGGGCCTTTTGTAGACAAGTAGGAGGAAACGGCAATTGAACCATGTCCATGTTATGAATTAGGGAGGAGCTTCCACTGTTGATAAGAGTTAGAGAGGAGCTGCCACCGTTGTTATGAATCAGATTGTTGCTGATACGATAGTTATGAATTTGGGTTCTTTTCTCTTGTTTTTACGTCTAGGGACAACCGGATATTATTTGGGTGCTTGGATGAATGATGTGGATGAAACTTTATGTATAGTTGATAATACTGAGAGTGAGTTTATTATATAGACTTATTATCTAATACAATATTCTGTTTGAGTTTAGTGCAAGATTGAGTGTGTAGTTTATTATAATTGCCTGATGTGTAATGAAGTGATTGAGTTGAGAGTTTGTGGGCAAGTGTTTCTATTGTCTCATTGTCTCTCGGGCGTGAGCGCGTTTATGCAAGGTAGCAGTTTTAAAGGTGAGTAAGTAGGGATGAGGTTCTTCGGATTGAGATTGAGGCTTCTTCTGATTAGAGGTTGAGAGATAGGATGCAGCTGCAGGATGTTATGTCTTCAGTTGATATCGTAGGTAATATAATGTGAAATATAGGGGTGTGAGTACACGAGCACGTAACACGCCCATCCCCGGGGGGAAAAAAAATATTGCTCCTGTGAAGCAGGAGGAAATTTTTTTTTTTTTTTTTGTTTTTGTGTTTAAATCTATGGATTTAAATGCAATATGTATATTAGTTATAAAGGTCTTATGTTTACGTTAGTAAATATAAGCTAGGTATATGAGATAATAATTATAAACGTCTTATATTCACGTTAGTAAATATAAGCTAGGTATAGGAGATATGATTTTGATTCCAAAATCATATTACACTTAAGATGGCTTATTGGCAATAAGATCGGTTAGTTATAAATGTCTTATGCTGAGTTAGTATATGATATTTGAATATTACATTGGCAGGTTATATGTGTAATTATTTAATAATAATGACATGGATAGTATCGTTGTTATTACAGATATTGTATAATATAGGTAATTATTACTGATTTCATCAAAGTGGTACATGTTCTTATTGGGCGTAGAAAGATGTTTGAGACGGCGGAGGTGTTTCAGTATTTATTGGGTTTGATGTTGTGTGAGTAGTAATGATCGCTGGCGGATTTGCTTGTTGAATAATTATATGTGTGTGTGGTGTTTGTGGGTTTAATGTTCGTTCGCATGATGATGTGACATGTTCTAATGAATTGGGTGGTTCGACAAAAGTCTGATTGCCTTGATATTCGACTATTTCATTGTTAGGTTCATTTCGTTGGCAAATACTTCTGATAGTTTTGAACAAGTTGAACATTTTACTTACTAACGAAAATTTGTTCGTCAAATACATAAGTGATAGTGATCCAAATGCAGAAGAAATGTAATATAATATGTTTTCCACGCGATTGTTGTTGTCTGTAGATTTTTTTATGTTCTGTCATTTCATTTGCTTGTTTGGCGTGTGTTATGTGTGGTAGTGTTTTGTATATTGTTATTCTATGGCTAATTTTATTTTATTTATATGAACTATTTTAGTTTTATGATCGTTTATTTGGAGTTCCGCGTTAATGTTATTGATTATACGAATTATTTTGTATGGTCCTTTGTAGTGGTCATCTAATTTCTTTTTCGTTTCATTGATTAGGTAGACGTATTGACCTGGCTCGAAAGTGTGTACATTTATGTGTTTATCGTATATCAATTTTGATTTTAATTTCGCATTGTTAAGATTTTTCATTGCGTCTTGACGAGTTTCTTTGAGACGAGTAATTATTTCGTGCAAGTAATCTTCGTATTTATTCGAAAGATTTTTGTTGACGCATATGCTTGACAATTGTCGCGCTATTGTACCAAATATTAATTCGTGAGGTGTGTAGCCAGTGCTTTCGTGTACTGACGTATTATACGAGAATATTGCGAATCTAATCCATTTGTCCCAATTAAGTATATTTGATTGATGTAGTGTTTTAAGTACTTATTCGATTAGGACTTGATGACTGCGTTCGAGAGAGCCATTGGATTGAGGATGGTAAGCTGTGGTTTTTATTTGTTTTATTTTGAAAATTTTAGCTAATTGTTTCATGACAGGACTGAGAAAGTTCGGGCCTTGATCTGTTAAGATTGATTGAGGGGCTCCGTAGCGACAAATAAAATTTTCTGCAAATGCTTTAGCTATTGTTGTTGAAGTCATGTTTTTTTAATGGTATTGCTTCCGAGTATTTAGTTAAATTGTCTTGAATTGTTAGTAAATATTTATTTTGTGAATTTGAAGTAGGTAAAGGTCCGACTATATCTAACGAAATTTTCTCGAACGCGTTTGTTGTTGTATCCGTTATTATCATCGGAAGTTTAATTTTATTTCTGACAAGTTTTCGTCGTTGACAGCTCTTGCATGATTTTATAAATTTTCCGATATCGTCTTTCATGTTCGGCCAATAATATAATGCTCGGATTCTTTTGAAAGTTTTTGTTATTCCTTTGTGACCAGCTATGACGGATTCGTGGTTTTCACGAATTATTTCCTCACGTAGCTCAGGATTGGGGACATTGATTTCGTTTAGACAGATGTTTACTGTTATATTTGTATAATTAAAGACTTTTCTGAGAGTGTTTTTAATCGCGAACCAATTTAGTTTATCAAATCCGCTACCGATTTTGGAAATTGAGAAAGATTTTATGTTTTTAGCCTGCAGTATGTCGAGGAGGATAATTAATGTGTTATGGATTCCATTAACTGTTGATTTTTCATAATGGTTCTCTTGTGTTACAAGACTAAAGATGAATTTTTTATTAATTGGTGTAATGATCACACTATTCATTTCAGGACTTTGGGATCTTAGGAAATTTGTATCTAAACTGCCGATATCGATTAAATGTTTACCAACTCCTTTTTTAAAAATACAATCTGCTGACATACAGTGCACGTAATTATCTTTTCTCATAAGAATATCATCGTTTGTCTCTTTGATATTAGGTGCTAGTGGGGTTGGATCTGTATGGCTGAAGTGTGGAATCGGATTTTGAGGTTGAACTTGTTGCATATTATTTGTACTATTTTCTTCGATATCGTGTAAGAGTCGGTTGTCGTTTGATGAAAGAATATTATTCGAGGTACTGATTCTGTCTGTTTCTATGTGGTAATGGTGTAAACTTTCAGGTACGACGATATGTTCGGTTCGTATACGATTTTCATTATTTGAGTTTGAATTAGCAACATTATTTCCTGAACAGGGTACAATATTTTGACTTGGTTCAGAGTCGCGAATAGTCATTCTTATGCAGGAATTTTGAAAAACAAAGTATATCATTGATCGCACGGTCTTCCAATTTAGTTTATCTAGTCCACAACCGATTTTTGGAATCGATATTGACTGTACGTTGTCTGTTTCTAACTTTCGTCTGAGTTTACATAGGATGTTGTACATAGTTTCGTTCGTAGGTTTGTCAAAAAATCCAGGTTTAGTTATTAAGTTATAAACTTTGATGTCATTGTATGGTGTTACTATAATGTCACCTACTTGAGGGTTTTTTGATTTTAACTCGTCGCGACTTATAATATTTCGTTCGATCATTTGTTGTGCTATACCTCGTCCAATTAGACAGTCGGCTGGGATGCAATGTGCCAAGTTGTCGTTTGTTGTAAATAAATCTTGAGTTACCTCAGTTATGAAACGGTTCTCTGGGATCGGTAAAAGTTTTGAGACTTCTCGGAATTGTTTATAGGATGGATTATAATACATGGATTTGGCCATCGGGTACGTGGATTGTCTCGGGGTGGTAGTTTTAGGTATAGTGGGTGGTTGTTTTCCTTTGACAGCGTCTGAATATAATTTCTTATGATTAGAACTGTGAGTCCATGATTCACTGGAAGTAGGTAATTTTTGTTCATAATAAGGGACATGGTTGTCGTCTGACGATGAAGAATCAGGCGGTTGTGAAGGGGATTTAGGCTTTCTTGCTCGCAGCTTATGTTTGTATTCATGTGTTGGAGATTGCGTGCTGGTGCGTTTGCTGTATGTTGGTTTATTTTTAAGTGTGTCATTTGGTTCTGAGTTATCACTAGGCTGGTTTGAAGTAAGATCAGGTTTATCAATTGAAGCGCTTATGTTCGGTTGGCGTTCGATATATTGTGGATTATTATTTAAATTTTTGTTCAGGTACGGATCTTTCTTGAACGAAGTTGATGTAGGGTTCCGTCGGAGTTTACGTGATTTTTTATTTACGGGTAAATTATTCGGGGAAATGTCTGTGTACGTAGCGTTTCGTTTTTGTTGATATCTTTTAAACAATGGTAAATCGTCAATTGAGGTGTCAGTGGACGAATCGATTGTTATTGGTTTAGTAGATTTCGAGACGTTAATCGGTTTTTTAGGCATAGGAAAACTGTCTGTTGAGTCGTCTGAGGATAGATCTTTTGAGAAAGTAGTTAGGAGACTGTCCATTGAAGCGTCTGTAGATGAATTATGAACTGTGCGTCTGTCTGGTGGGTGAATTAGTCTTTTTGCTAGCGGTAGACTATCTACAGATGTATCGCCTGGTGAGTCAATTCTCATCGGTCTATTTGAAAAATTCGATATATCTCTTTCTGATGGTAAGCAATCCATGGAAATGTGACTAAGTTTGTCATTGTCTGAATTTAGATCCATTTCAGCGGATTCAACGTCGCTTTTGTATCGTTTAGTAGGAGCAGGATTTGGTGACTCGTCTGTACTTTGTCGTGGGTGGGTCGGGAATTGGTGAGCTTCTTTTCTCCGTTTCGCGTCAAGGTTTCATATACTATCTGAGCTCGTGTTTCGGTCGCGTTTTACGTTGATTGGTAATAGTTTATCAGTATCTACGGGTGGATTACGTGATAACGCGTCTGCGTTTAAATTAATTTGTCCTTTCTTGTATACGACGTCGTAGTCATATTCTTCGAGTTTGAATCTCCATCTTAGTAGTCGTGAGGTTGGGTCTTTAACATTGCTAATCCAAACAAGAGGTTTGTGATCCGTAACAAGTGTGAATTTATGTCCGTACAAGTAAGGTCTGAAGTGATGGACTGAATATACAATAGCTAGTAATTCTTTTTCGATTACAGAATAATTCAACTCTGCTTTGTTCAGTGTGCGTGATGTATAGGCTATTGGTAGGTCTTCTCCGATTTTACCTTGGCTGAGTACAGCACCGATAGCGTATTTGGATGCGTCAGTTGTTAAAATAAATGGTTGGTCAAATTTAGGATATTGTAGTATAGGGGATATGCATATCAAGTCTCGTAACGTTTCGAAAGCCAGTTCGTGTTCAGATGTCCAGAGGAATTTAACGTTCTTTTTCAGTAGAGTAGTTAGTGGTCTCGATATTTTTGAAAAGTTTTCGATAAATCGTCTGTAGTAACCGATAAGACCGATGAATTGTTTGATCTGTTTGGCTGTTTTAGGAACTGGGTATGATTTGACTGCCGTTATTTTCTTTGGGTCTGGTTTTACACCGTTTTCTGTAATAATGTGTCCTAAATAGGCTACTTCCTTTCGAAGGAATTCGCACTTACCAATTTGTAGGCTTAAATTTGCTGATTGTAGTCTGTTAGCTAGTTTTTTGAATTTAGTCTCATGTTCTTCTATAGAATGTGCATAGATGACGATGTCGTCTAAGTATACGAATGCAACGTTTCCTTCTAAACCGGATAAAACTTGGTCCATGAGTCGCTGAAACGTCGCAGGGGCGTTTTTGAGTCCGTATGGCATGTCTTTAAATTCGTAGTGTCCGTGTGGAGTTGAGAAGGCTGTCTTATGCGCGTCTATTGGGTCCATCGGAATTTGATGAAACCCTGAAGCGAGGTCGAAGGTTGAGAAATATTTGGCGTTCCCTAACTGGTCGAGTATATCGTTTATATTTGGTAGGGGATATGCGTCACCTATTGTCTTTTCGTTAAGTTTTCTGTAATCTATCACCATTCTCCAATTTTTGTTACCTTCTGCATCAGGTTTTTTCGGTACAATCCAGACGGGGGAATTGTAAGGTGAGGATGATGGTTTGATTATATCTTGGTCTAGTAAATTTGAAACTTGTTTTTGTATCTCGTCTTTGTGGATAGTCGGATATCGGTATTGTTTTACGTTAATCGGAATGTCATCTGTTGTTGGAATCGAATGTTTCGTTAAGTATGTGTGTGATAGTTCATCGCCTGGCAGAAAAAATAGGTGGTTGAATTCTGTCGTGAGTGTAAGTATAGATTCTTTCTCTTCGTCGTTGAGGTGATCCAAACGCATTAAATTTTTAAGGATTGTTAATCTTTCGGAGTTATTATTAATATTATTATCGAGGGTTGTAGTGTCATTAGGCTCTATCGTGTTGTTCATTGTCAACACTTTTAGAGTTTGGTGTGTATTTTGAGTTTGGTCTTGAGATTTAGTATATATTTTTATTGGAATGTTTGTGTTATTGAAGGTTGAGATTATTATTTGTAAGATTTTATTCCAGTTTTGTTTGCCTAGTTCGTTGGATAGGTCAGGAATTGAGATGGATTTTGTGTTGTTTGAAATTAGATGATTCTTAAGAGCTTCGAGTGTTTTCGTAATCATTGTGTCATCTGTATCGCTGTAATAGGTTTCCATAATTATTGAGTGGTATAATGCTTTTGAGGTTTTAGGAATTATATCTTTTATAGTATCTCCGACTATACTATTTTTCGCGTAGGCTATGAGCTCGTATTCGTTTAAATTGCAAGCTTCTAATAATTTGACTGAAATTCCTCTTAATATTTGGAATTTTTGCGGTATGAAGTGAATAATTGCTCCTGTAGATCTGCATATGTCACCGTGAGTTATTGAAAGTTGATTGAGCGTAGAGTGATTTGTAGTAGTTTCTGCAGGGGTGAGTGTACTGAGGATTTCGAGGACTGGTTCTAGAGTTACTGTTGGTACTCTTATTTCAACAGCTGATTCGTTTGAGTTTATCGCATATATGGACGCTTGACCGTTTCTGTTTGTTAAGAATGCCTTACCGCAGTGAATATTGGGGCCTAGATTAACTGTATCTACGTAACCTTGATCGATTTCCGAATTTGAAATTTTAATAGGGATTACTTGAGCAGTACGACCTGGTATTGTAATGATAGTGGTAATACGTTAATTTTGGAGTTCAAAGGGAATTACCGTATCTGTCAAAGTTAGCGTATTAGATTTGTAGGAAATTAGAGCTTTTTCTTTGGATAACAAAGGTTGTCCGATAATGCCGTCTTGAGCTATTGGGAAGTCGTCGTGGACAATGTGGAATTCGTAATCTTTGTCATTAATTTGCAATTTGGTTTCGGCTAAAGTAGTAGTCAATCCATCTGTGATTCCTGTCATTTTTCGCGTTTTACTTCTGTCGTGTTTAGTTTCCTCTTTTAAGCAACTGATTTTTACGATATTTAAGTCTGCACCAGTGTCTATTATGAATTTTGCTTTTGTTTCTAACTCTCGTATATCCATTTCGATGACTGGTAAAAGTCCATTTATTGATTCTGATTTTGTATCGAGGATGTGATTTGTTGTATCGTTGAACGCTGTTGTGTTTGATCTGGGTCCGTCGGCACGTTCTCCCGGCGGACAGTGTTCGAGTTTAAAGAACCCTGTGTTTGTTGTCTTTGTGCGTTATTATAAGCGCGTTTTCTACAGTTTTCTATTGTATGTCCCTGGCGTTTACAATAATTACAGGATAATGAGGAATATTGTGTGTTTGATTGAGTAGGTTGTTGCATTTGATCAAGTTGTTGCAATTGATTAGGCTGTTTTAATTGATTTTTGGCAGAGCGACATTCATTCAGAGTATGGCCCGGTCTCATGGCAGTGTGTGCAGTATTTGGCTTGTTTGGTATCGCGATTTTTCGTGTAACAGACGTCTTCTGTGTGACCTCTGCGGTTGCAGTAAGTGCAAGTTGTAGGGTTTTGATTGGGATCTGGTCGTTGATTTTGATTTCGAGGGATTGATGGGTTTTGTGGGTGATTATTGAATCGTCTATTTGGTTGTATGTTTGGAGGATGTGATTTGTTTTGTTGGGGTTTTTGGTTGCTAATATTTGGATTGCTATTACTGTTGTTTTGGGTGTTATAGGCATTGCGATTTAGAAATTCTTGTTCTTCTGTAAGAGCTATTTCAATTGCTTGGTTCAAAGTGGTCGGGTGAGTACCCGCTACTCTAAACTCTATATCGGGAATCAAGCCTCTAACGAAACATTTTAGTACATTGTCTTGGATTGCCGAAATCATGCTAGTCGTGTCGGTGTTAGTGTGTGTATTGTTGATAGCTTGTATTGTGTTATAGAGAATATCCTCAACTTTGGTGCCGTAATCTAAGACACGTTGATCGCGTTGTTGTTTGACATTATTTAACTCGGTTTGCCATTCAAAAATGGTCTTCTTTGGTAAAAATGCTCGTTTTAGAGGTAGTAAAATCTCGTCGATGGTGTTATATTCTTTGTTCCCGAGATATGATTCTGCGAGTCCGTAGACTTTGGTTCGTAACATGCGCGTTAAAACTGGGGCTTGTGTTGGGTTAATGAGAGGTTTGGCATTTTCACAGCTTCTGATAAAATTGTTTATATTCACATTTCGACCATCGAAATACGGGATTGTGTCAAGTAGATCTTTAAGAGACCAATATTTTCGTGGTAGTGTACCAGATCCCGGGGATTCGTCGTCGGACATTTCGGCGATATTGTGTTAGGTAATTTCTGTTTGTGTAATATAAAATTAAGGTTACTTACAAGCTGATGATCAGAATTATTATAAATTTCATTTCTATACGGATCTCAATTAGTTTTGTAGATGAGGTTGATGTGTAGAGCTGTCTTGGTGTCGTGATGGATAGAGATGTCTTGATGTTGTGGAAAGTGTGTCTCTCATGGGCCTCGGTGGATTCAGATGAATCTTTGTGGGGCTAGGTGCCTTTGAGGAGTCGTTGGAATTTCGATTTTTTTTTTTTTTTTTTTTGCTGAGTTATTTCCTTATGATTTTGTAGAAGTAGTTAAGAGGACACAGTATTTTATATTCACTCAATATTTATGCACTTTGTTTGTTCAATGTAGATTTATGAATTTATATGTTTGTGTTTAAGCATAGATTCAGTGTTTCTGAATTTCAGTTGATTTAGTTTTATGGATTTGGTAGCAATTCGATTATTTCTTATAGATTTTTGTCACTTAAGTCACGATGATTGTAGAGTTTGAGATGATTATCCTGAAGAGTACGGTGTAGAATTCGGTTCTTTTGACACTGAGATAACGTAACTTCTAGATTGATGATTTTGTAGTTTGTAGATCCTGATAGGATAATGATGTAGAATTCGGTTCTTTTGACACTGAGATACCGTCACTTCTAGTAGTATAGAATTGGTTTCACTTAACTTTTAGCACTTAAAATTCCGGTAAACAAGAAGTGCCGCTGCCACCATTGTTATGAATTAGGGAGGAGCTTCCACTGTTGATAAGAGTTAGAGAGGAGCTGCCACCGTTGTTATGAATCAGATTGTTGCTGATACGATAGTTATGAATTTGGGTTCTTTTCTCTTGTTTTTACGTCTAGGGACAACCGGATATTATTTGGGTGCTTGGATGAATGATGTGGATGAAACTTTATGTATAGTTGATAATACTGAGAGTGAGTTTATTATATAGACTTATTATCTAATACAATATTCTGTTTGAGTTTAGTGCAAGATTGAGTGTGTAGTTTATTATAATTGCCTGATGTGTAATGAAGTGATTGAGTTGAGAGTTTGTGGGCAAGTGTTTCTATTGTCTCATTGTCTCTCGGGCGTGAGCGCGTTTATGCAAGGTAGCAGTTTTAAAGGTGAGTAAGTAGGGATGAGGTTCTTCGGATTGAGATTGAGGCTTCTTCTGATTAGAGGTTGAGAGATAGGATGCAGCTGCAGGATGTTATGTCTTCAGTTGATATCGTAGGTAATATAATGTGAAATATAGGGGTGTGAGTACACGAGCACGTAACATCCATAATCCTAATATAGTGATACAAAATATCGGCCCGCCTAGTACCACGTACTCCAAATTTTATTTAAAATTTTTTTTTTAATTATTTCTGTTTGAACCAATGCAGGCGTCAATTGCCTATCGTTATATTAATGGTTCTACGTGGCAAGATAAGAAGGCTGTCAATACCATGTTATGGAAAACCTAATTGCCAATTCGAAAAAAGTCAACGTGATGTAGGTAGATACTAGGCAGTAGCATCTGATTTCGGATCTTTTTTTTACGAGGAAGGAATTTTTGTGTAAAATATTGTATGATGTTTGTTTGGCATGGGAATGTATTTTTTGTGGGTATCACATTTATATAACTAGGCGAAAGGTTTTTGCACCAGAGTCCCATCTACAAAGAACATACCTTTAAAGTATGTTTTGATAATTTATTGTGTGAAAAATCAGCATTTTGAGACATGATTTAAAGTATACTTCAAAATTGTAGATTAAAAGGGATAAAATCAACAATTTATACAACCAAATAAATAATTAAATATAAATGAATGCAAAAATGTGTCAAACGCTCCAAAAATTTGTCACAAAAAAAATAATGATTTAATAGGCTAAATTCATATCAATCGGTTTCATTTGTTCAAGATCGCTACAGTTCTTTACCATTGCTTTCTATGAAATTTTATAGCAATTATTTTTAATTAATTAAAAAAGAGTCTACGAGTTATAGTACACTATAACCCTTCATAGTATTGTGACCTGGTCGTAGTTGGGGGGTTGGCGCGCGTAGCGCGCAGGGGGGCATAGCCCCCCTAGTATATGTATACACAATAATATTAATAATAATAATAATAATAATATATGATAATGTATACTATTCATATATATTAGGGTGGACGTTAAATACCATCTTGAGGAGTGAAGCCCCACAGTTTATAGACAAAAAATAGACAAAAATTTTGGCCCCAGAGCGAGATTTTTAAAATGAAATTAACCCGTGCCGGTAAGGTCTCAAAGTTTCCCATTTAAAACACATGCATTTTTACGGATCTCAATTCAAAAATTCACTGTGAGGCTAATTTTAATTTAAAAAATTCCAAACTATGTGAAAGTATCAGGTATGTGTACTACTACATGGAGAAAAATCGAGGATATCATACCGGTGAATCTGCTCATGATTCCACTCCGAACCAAAATGCTCAAGAATTTTATTTTGGAGTCGAATCATGAGCAGATTCAACAGTATTATATCCTCGATTTTTCTCCATGTAGTAGTACACATACCTGATACTTTCACATAGTTTGGAATTTTTTGAATTAAAATTGGCCTCACAGTGAATTTTTGAATTGAGATCCGTAAAAGTGCATGTGTTTTAAATGGGAAACTTTGAGACCTTACCGGCACGGGTTAATTTCATTTTAAAAATCTCGCTCTGGGGCCAAAATTTTTATCTATTTTTTGTCTATAAACTGTGGGGCTTCACTCCTCAAGATGGTATTTAACGTCCACCCTAATATATATATATATATATATATATATATATATATATATATATATATATATATATATATATATATATATATATATATATATATATATATATATATATACATATATATATATATATATATATATATATATATATACATATATATATATATATATATATATATACATATATATACATATATATACATATATATACATATATATACATATATATATATATATATATATATATATATATATATATATACATATATATACATATATATACATATATATACATATATATATATATATATATACATATATATATATACATATATATATATATATATATATATATATATATATATATATATATATATATATATATATATATACATATATATATATACATATATATATATATACATATATATATATATATATATACATATATATATATACATATATATATATATATATATATATATATATATATATATATATATATATATATATATATATATATATATATATATATATATATATATTAGGGTGGTCGTTAAAAATTAAATTTTTTGCGACGCCCCCTAAAAAGCTTCCTTTTGATGAAAAAACACTGGGAAATTTTTTTTTTTTTGTCAATTCAAAACAACACGTGCCTCTAGACGATCTAACTGAATTTCTGGGTATAATCATCTTGTATCATCTGGTATTTTTTTGAGGCATATTCATGAAAATAACTCATACGTAACTGCTCACAGACGTATAAAAAGCCCAAAAATAGAAGAAAAATTGAAACATGAGCTTGAATGACAAAGTATATTAGGCTTCTTATAAAGCTTTAAGTTAAAATTCATAACTTAAAATGATAACACTGAAGGTGTTTCATTGTTAACTATTTTCAAATCTCAAAAAAATAATTATTTCAAATTTAATAAGATACTTTCAGAGAAAAAATAATAGAAAGGATAATATCGGGATGCTTGTTTAACGTGAGGCCCCTTGCCTCTCACGATTTTTCGACGAAAAAAATGGAATAAACGACCGGCTTCTAATGAACTTACCCCTGAACTTCTTCACAGCTGAATTAGAACCTGGATTTCCTAGAGAACGACGTTTCCTCGATTCGCGAGCTTCAATCGCCGACCACTGCAATTCTCTAACTAGTCGAGAAATCAAAAGACTACGGAGCAAAAATATTCGATGATCACGGCAACTGTCCTGGAACCAATTTCGACCCTTCTCATCCTGATTAATTATTTTTCTAACTAATAACTCAACGACATTGTATTTGTGACCTATTTCGGCATAATATTTTCCAAAAAGACGCAAATGACCTGACGTGACCTGCCAATATGCTTCGGAGAATGCAACAAGATTACCTAACGGAGCCTGATTTCTAGTCGGATATGCTTTGAAAAATTGAAGAACCTGCTCGCTTGATACGCTTTCCCTACGACTATCGAGAAGTATTTCCTTACACCTATCGCAGTTGAATTTTGCTAATGTTTTTTTAACGGAGAAGCCTGAAAAGTGATAAATTGCATTGTCCTCTCAACTGACTCGCTCTTTAACTAACTCTACCTCAAAAGAATCATCGACATCCTCTTCTACCGCATCTACGCCACTTCCCTGAAGATTGTCGAGTCCGTCGATTCGGTCGTCGTTCGTATTAGATTGGTCAATTTGGGTCTCTGTAGGAATTTATAAGGATTTCAGGTCCATAATTTTGCCATCGTCGTTTTCGCAATTTCCTGTCTTTGGTGGTATCAATAATCCGATGCTAATTATTTGTTGTAAATTCTGTCGAAATTGAGTCGCGGTAGGATTGGTGCGGTAAAAAACTCTCTGTCTTACGATGGAAAACAAATTTTCCACCGGGTCCTGCTGTAGTCGTGACGTCGGCAGGTACAGTCCTGATCATTAATGGTTTTAACATGAACATAGCTGCGCTCGGATTTTCGACTCGTGTAGCATAGACTCAAATCGACGATTCGACAAGCAGACGCTTCGTTCGAGAACTACGCGTAGCGCTACAACTTCAAGTCATTCAAGCAACATTGTTGATCTGTGTTGACGCGCGCGCTGTCTGCTAAACGTCGACTGTGGGCGCATGGTGACGCTAGTGGAGTTCAAACCATGTTAAACGACGCTGATTTTTCGGGTAAGCCATTAATGATCAGGACTGCACTTTACGCCCTCAGATTGCAAGTCCCCCCACAATTTTAAAGTTGAAGTAATACTCAGTATTAGATTTTCAAAACTTGGCGGATTTTTGGCCGTGTGGTGAGAGACTTGCAAATCCAGTAAACAAGCGTAAAGCGTCTTGTGAAATTTCCGTCGATCGTGTATCGTCCGTGTTTAAAGGTTTACGGTTAGGGTTTCTGTCAAACAAAGTTTTACTGTTCATCGCGTCGAATATATTGTTAATTTTTCCAATGGAATCACCTAAATTGACTAATTCGTCCTGAGTCTCACTGTCCACAGTTGTCGAAGCTAAAGCTAAAAGTGCCGCGTAGACCGAACAGGGCCGGACTTAGAGGTGTGGAGGCCCTGGGGCAACGAATGAGTGGAGGCCCCTAATTATGTTTCAAATAGGTTCAAAAATTTTTTTCTTTGAAGTGTTTCAATAATTTATTAGAGAAAATTGTAATTGTCGGAAAACTCAAAAAAGAGGAAATTACATAAAGAAGAAAATAAGCACGAATAATTGACAAGTCCTTTCCTCCTTCACAATTCGATTAGTAAAAATCAATAGTAATCTACTGCAGAATTAATAGTTTGCACGTCGTAAATAACATGCAGAAATTACAACATTGAAAATAGGTAAAAATATATGGAACCACAAAAATAGAATGTCCGTGAACTTGGCTCCGCCATTTTTGAATTGTTTAAAAATAATGATTGTGCTGGATTGTGCTAGACTTGTGCTCAGTTGTGCCGGAAATCCGAAATCGATATGAGAAAAATTGACGGTGATACGGCAAAAAAACGTTTTTTTGAGTAGCTCCGCCATATTCGAATTGTTAAAAAAAAAAAAATGTGCCAAGCAGGCAAAGGTGTACCGAATGTTGTGCCGTAAACGCATTTGCAACAAGTGCAACAGTTTTTTTTTTAATCAAATTTTTCGAAAAACATTTTTTTCGATGAAAAAATGTCAATCTGAAAAATGTTAAAATTACAGGCTTATACTGAGTTGTACTCGAGGGGATCAATTTCTGACTATAAAGTTTCATTCTCTGCACCGTATATTTTTTGAAATACGACGAAATCAGAAACATAGCATTCTTTAAAAAAATGTTTTGTTTAAATTTTATCACTGTGCCGAGTTGGGCTACTCGAGGAGATCAATTTTTTATTATAACGTTTTATTCCCTGCACGATAGTTTTCAAAATACGTCAAAGTAACAAAAAAAAACACATTCTATGAAATAATTTTATGTTTAAATTTTATCATTGTGCCGAGTTGTGCTACTCGAGGAGATGAATTTCTTATTATAAAGTTTCAATCCCTGCACCGTAGTTTTCAGAATACGACAAAATCCAAAATATCGGATTCTTTAAAATAATTTTTTGTTTAAATTTTATCACTGTGCCGAGTTGTGCTACTCGAGGAGATGAATTTCTTATTATAAAGTTTCAATCCCTGCACCGTAGTTTTCAGAATACGACAAAATCCAAAATATCGGATTCTTTAAAATAATTTTTTGTTTAAATTTTATCACTGTGCCGAGTTGTGCTACTCAAGGAGATCAATTTTTCATTATAACGTTTTATTCCCTGCACGATAGTTTTCAAAATACGTCAAAGTAAAAAAAAAAAACGCATTCTGTGAAATAATTTTTTGTTTAAATTTTATCATTGTGCCGAGTTGTGCTACTCGAGGAGATGAATTTCTTATTATAAAGTTTCAATCCCTGCACCGTAGTTTTCAGAATACGACAAAATCCAAAATATCGGATTCTTTAAAATAATTTTGTGTTTAAATTTTATCACTGTGCCGAGTTGTGCTACTCAACGAGATCAATTTTTCATTATAACGTTTTATTCCCTGCACGATACTTTTCAAAATACGTCAAAGTAAAAAAAAAACGCATTCTGTAAAATAATTTTTTGTTTAAATTTTATCACTGTGCCGAGTTGTGCTACTTGGGGGGGGATCAATTATTACTGATGTAATTTTATTCTAAACTTTGGGCATGTCAAGCTGGAACCTAGAGTTCCGTTGGAAGTGGATACGGTTGAGACACGTTAAGGGGACCAGTACAGCTTGGTTTGGGACATTTGGACTACTCCAAAATTTATTTATTTGTCAACCAGTTTATTTCACATCGAAAAAAAAATTTTCCTCGAAAAACTTTGTGGTAAGGTTTCAGGCATATCGTTGGTCCAATTCAAGCTCTCAAGGTCTTGCTTTCTTCAGATAGCAGTTCTACGTCGTATGAACGTAGGGATTGGTGAAAAAAAATTCATGTGAAAAGTTACGGCCAATTATCAAAAATTTCCAATATTTAGGCTACTAATTTGCAAATAACTTGGCCAAAACGAAATTGTAAAAAAATTCCCTCGTTCACACGATGAGGATTTCTTTTCTGAACAAAATGAGCCCTTAACGACCTTGATCGAAACAACGATGTGCCTGAAACCTTACGACAAAGGTTTTCGAAGCAAAATTTTTTTTTGATGTGAAATAAACTTTGGCTGAGAAATAAATGCATTTTGGAGAACTCCGAATTTCCAAAACCAAGCTGTACTGGTCCCCTTAACCAGAGAGAGACACGAGGCTATCGGGTCGCGTCGCCATACGGAAGTGCGCGAGGCGTACATTTATTGCCAACCTAATACACATACATGAACGTAGCCTCACGAGGCGATTACCAACCTAACAGTTCCAAACAGAGTTCTGTACTCCTTCCGATGTATATCTCGTAATTCTGTAACGTTTTCTTAACGAGTGCTGAAAATTCTGGTTATGAAAATCGGTTCTGAAAAATCGGGTGTTAACTTGACAGCGTGCCTCAGCTTCGAGGTAGAGGAGTTCTGAATACAGTACTCGGTTATTTTAGAATATTTGTAGCGTTCTTCGTGGTTTTTGAAAGAAGTTCCGCAGATTTGTTTTACAGTAGAACCTCGATTATCCGAACCAATTGGGACCGAGACTAGTTCGGATAATCAAAAGTTCGGATAATCGAAACGTGGTTTTTTGGGACGAGATCATAGACAACACCTTGTTACATAAAAACAGTACATACATATATATTAAAATTTGACATACATATTAACGTTGAAATATATATTATATGTATTTTGAACACCTGAAAAAAGTAGAATGCTTTTTTTTGTATTTTTTTTTTATAAAATCATTAATTTTTAATGTACAACAATGTATCTTTGGCGCCAACGTTCGGATAATTGAGCGTTCGGATAAACTAAGTCATCGTTCGGATAATTGAGGGTTCGGATGATCGAGGTTCGGATAATCGAGGTTCTACTGTAAAAAAGTTCCATTCGAGAAAACTAGAGTACCGTTGCTGAAGTTGGAATAGGAGTTCTGAATAGTTCTGGTTAGATTTTTGGATTCACGAGCAAGAGTTCTGCAAATAATCCTTATAGCCCGAGTCGATTGCGCTCCGAAATAATAATTCGGGGTGCGTTGAAGATTTTCGAAAACCTGTTAATAACCAAAAAAAAAAAAACCCAAATAGTCCTGGATTGATTTTTAGTTTTGGGGGCACGAGTCCTGCAAATAATCCTCGTAGCCCGAGTCGATTGCGCTCAGAAATAAAAAATTCAGGTCCCTTGAGAATTTCGATACACTCGTGCCGTAGAAAGAGAGCGCACATTCCGTCCATATTTTCTCTCTCTCTCTTTCTCACCAGCTCCGTTCAAGCGCTAGTGTCGTCGAAGCGACGCGTCGCTTGGAGCCTTTCTCGCAAGTGATATTGCTCCATGGAATGATAAATGTGCAGAAAGTTGAATCGAAGACAACTTGGTATCTATGGCAATTGTAGTCACTGGTTCTTGAGGTAGCGATATTCATATCGCTTTGAGTTTTCGACTCGTGCGTTTTTATTTGGTTGGCTATGGTTGTAGCTTGTCGTTCCTAAACTTATTGTACAGGAGCAACGTTTTTGTTTAGAGTTTAAACTACACTGCCATCGCACACCGCTTACAGCTCCGTTCCAAGCGTCACTGTAGGTGTGACGATGTAGAGTATTCGTGTTACATCTTATGTGAATGATTTTTCTGCATTGATTCTGCGCGGATATCTTTCCAGACATATTAGTTACAGACCATTCCTCCGATTTTGTTGGTTTATTTCGATTTTTTATGAACAGCATTTTGACCATGTAGCATTTTACATACATGTAATGGGGGGTTGTTTATACATATTTTCGTTACTCGTACCGGTTGGCTTTGTACTGGTTACTCGTATTACCATAAAATCATAGATTGCCAATTAAATAGCATTTAACCATTTCCGTTCTTTGTATACGCTCTGTCATTAGTCATGAATGATAAACCGCAAATAGTGAATCTCAAAAATCTTTTACGATTGACAGAGTTCGACGGCGTGATAGAATCTGATGGACGTGTTGTTGTACCTAGCTCCGAAGTATTTAAAAGGTTATCAATGGCGATGGATGAGGAGCATCGTATTAATCCGAAATATATATACAGTATTATAAAATTAAATCGGTACAGTGTTCACGAAGAACTGTTAAAATACCATAAAATCGAAATCGAGCCCGATGTTAGTTTGGCTAACAGCAGCGTCAACTCTGTCAACAACGAACATGTCACCAAATTCAAAATCGATATTACCGATGTGTGGAACCAAATGCTCCCTGAGAAGGTCCACTATCGCTTGAAAAGTCGAAATCAGCGTTTGGAATTTAAATTAAAGCGAAACACATGGACGAATATCATATTCACAGCAATTTACAACAAAACGTTCCTTCCGTGTCCTCTGGCCTTCAAGTCTGTAAAAATGTCTGAGAGTGGGTATTTCGCCACAGTATCTGGGAAGTGCTCGGAGTGTGGCTGTTCATTTAGTGGGAAAATCGTGCATCCCCCGAAAGATGGTGAGAGGATATTAATGGAGTGCAGCCTTACCGATTTTGACCCCAACATACAGCACACCAAGAAGCATCGATGCATGGGTTCAGAAAGAGAAGCTATAGGGAAAGAGTTGGTCGAAAAGAATATGCTTCCGTGCGTATGGAGGCGAAACAGGGCCGATGATCTGATGGAACTTGGTGATGATGTACCTCCTCACTTATACACCAACGAGGTAGTGAGGAAGATAAAGCAGCAACATAACGATAAAATCCTCGGCCTTCCTACGAAAGATCTATACACAAACCTACAAATGATGAAATACGACTCAAAATTCGAAGGAGCTATCCATAACATCGGGTTGGATCCTATTTATGTCCATTACTGGACAAAGGAGCAACTTGCAATTTTCGAACAAAATCCTTTCACTTTATATATTGATGCCACAGGGTCGGTAATTAAAAAGGTTGCGTTACCGAACGGAGAAGTTTGTTCGCATATATACTTGTATCAAGCCGTTGGGCAAGTTGAAAATAAAACAGTTCCGGATTTTCAAATGGTTTCTTCAGTACAAAATACTAATTCCATTAGTCATTGGTTGAATGAGTTTTTGCGTATCGGTATAAGCCAAAAAGCCTCTTTTCCTACACCCAAAGAAGTAGTAACCGATTTTGATAAGGCCCTTTTAGGTGCTGTCAGCAGAGTCTTCGCCCAGAAACCCAGTTTGAAGATGTACTTGTCCGGTAGTTACGATCTGCTGACTGGACGAACGGACGTTGTACCTCCTTGCCTCTTGCGACTGGACATTTGCCATTTAATGAATATGGTGGCCAGGTGGAAGTGCTTCGCCGGTAAACCTGCCAGAGTTAGGCAAATGTACCTGCGATCTGTAGGTGCACTGCGAAGACAGGAAAATCTGGTAGACCTAGAGAATGTTGCCAGAGCAATATTTATACTTGCGCTTAGTAACAATAAAGCCTATGGCAGTTTGGCGGATCGGGCGAGGTCCACGTTGACAGAATGCATCCGGGCGAATGAAGGTCAATGCTCTGTCGAATCACCAGAATCCGAGGAACCCGAGGAGGATCTCCCAGACGAAACAGCCATTGACGACACTTACTTGTCGGCAACGAATGTTTGGAAATGGGTTGACCAATTATATAACGACTGCCTTTCGTCCATTCATAATGAAACAGACACTGATGACGTGAATGGTTTTTACTGTCCCGAATTTGCCAAGAAACTTAAGGCTTTAATGCCATACTTCCCACTATTCAGCGAAGTAATGCGCAGTGTGTACAATTATGGATCGGTCAATGCTACATCCGCAGCCGTTGAATCAGAATTTAACGATCTAAAGAATCGTGTATTTAAAAATATTGGGCTACCAATGCGCATTGATAAATTTATCGCAAGACATATTTCATCTTTCCCAGGGAAATTGAAATTGGCAATGGCGGGTCGGTATCAGCACAGTTATCTAAGTAACCTTACCGTTCAAAAACACATTGTACAAAATGACAAATTATTGCCTAGCTGTGATTCTCAGCCGTATAACGAGCCGACTCTGATCGACCCAACGTACAATGAAAACGGGTCAATGGAAAAACCAGAATGCACTGACTCCTATTGCGACGAAGTTCCTGAAGTTCTGGGTGCTGCTGAGCGAGAAATGATACATCAAAAAAATGCTATCAATTCTCAGAGTGAAGCAGTTGTTGAATTGACAGAGGAACAGAATTGGCGAAACAAAAATGACAGACAGAATAAGCGATTTAAATACACCGAGAGCAGTTTTGAAAACGATGAAGATTTTCGAGATGATGCTGGGAAAACTGTGACAAACCAAATTTGTAGCGATGTCACTGAAAAAAATCAAATTGTAGAACAAAAAAATTTATTAAAATTGAAGAAAGCTAACGATTTAAACAAAAAGAAAAAGTCCAGAAAAAATTTTCGATACACTGACCCGTGTCCTGACTTCGTATCATCTCATGCGAAGTTCACGAGGTTGCCACTTATGGTGAATGCTCACCTTTGTCCGAACATACGAGACGGATCAAACACCCTTATTGTATCAAACACCTGCGGTTATGATTCTTTGTGTCAGATCTTTGGCATGGCAGCAACGATCAGTGACGTCTATCGTGAAGCTATTATGGAGGCGCAATCGGAAATATTTTCGTGCGTGAACACTCTAATAACAGATGGGGTGTGTGCTAAGCTATACCGTCAACGTGCAAATATACTGAGAAACTTATCTCAGCTGAAGCCGGAACCAGGACGCAACGGTGTACTAAAAGTCAATGCGAACTCTACTCTTTTCAACCTGGCTACTTATTTACTCGAACGTGATCCAAGTTGTATGGAACGTACAAAATGTTCAACCTGCGGAAAACAAAACTCACGCCAATATCCGGTGCAAACCACAAATTACAACATTTTATGTAACATGGGGGTTCGTCACTTGTCGCAGGCTATCGATGAAAGTCGAAGTGGTCCCAATTTATGCTGTGGAAAAATTCCAACTGTTGAAATCATTTATGGACCACACTTAGTGTGTGAGGTAGACAGCGGGAAGTCTGAGAAAATAGCGCTGAGTGATTTCCCTGCTCAAATTACACCAGCTTACGGGCGAGATTATCGGCTAGCTGGTGTGATTGGATATGAAGGTATCAGGAAAATTAATTCCATTGGCCACTACATTGCGTATGTGACATCAGACAATCAATGGTTAATGTATAACGACACAGCCAAGAGCAAAAAATCACAGCCAATAAATTCTGATGTCGAAGTGGAAGCACATATTTGTGTATATGTCATAACGTAGGGCATGGGATAGTTCATGATGTTGGAGTTTGCACCGTTGGAATGCAACGAAATTCGACCAAATATTACCTTGCTAGGTACAGTAAGTTATAATAATAAAAGATAACTTCTAAAAAATGCTCGTTCTATATGATGGTACCCTTATATCTGGGTGAATTTGATATTCATTTATATATGTGAATATTTTTTGAGAAATTTCGTTGTATTCCAACGATGCAAACTTCAACGTCATGATAGTTCTGTGTTATTGACATTGATTCGTAGAAACTGAAAAAGTTATACCTACGCGGGAACCTGACTATTTTTATATATTTTGCCATATTGGTCACGCGAGAGAGATGACCTATACAAAACTACTCCCGTCCCCATATATATAGCTGGCCGTGTTGGTCACGCGAGGTAGATGACCTAAAAAAAACTACTCCCGTCCCCATGTATATAGCTGGCCGTGTTGGTCACGCGAGGGAGATGACCTAAAAAAAACTACTCCCGTCCCCATGTATATAGCTAGCCGTGTTGGTCACGCGAGGGAGATGACCTAACCAAAACTACTTCCGTCCCCATGTATATAGCTGGCCGTGTTGGTCACGCGAGGGAGATGACCTAACCAAAACTACTCCCGTCCCCATGTATATAGCTGGCCGTGTTGGTCACGCGAGGGAGATGACCTCAAAAAAACTACTCCCGTCCCCATGTATATAGCTGGCCGTGTTGGTCACGCGAGGGAGATGACCTAACCAAAACTACTCCCGTCCCCATATATATAGCTGGCCGTGTTGGTCACGCGAGGGAGATGACCTAAAAAAAACTACTCCCGTCCCCATGTATATAGCTGGCCGTGTTGGTCACGCGAGGGAGATGACCTAAACAAAACTACTCCCGTCCCCATGTATATAGCTGGCCGTGTTGGTCACGCGAGGGAGATGACCTAAACAAAACTACTCCCGTCCCCATGTACATAGCTGGCCATGTTGGTCACGCGAGGGAGATGACCTAACCAAAACTACTCCCGTCCCCATATATATAGCTGGCCGTGTTGGTCACGCGAGGGAGATGACCTAAACAAAACTACTCCCGTCCCCATATATATAGCTGGCCGTGTTGGTCACGCGAGAGTCTATTGTGCAGAAAATAAAACGTTATAATGAAAAATTGATCTCGTTGAGTAGCACAACTCGGCACAGTGATAAAATTTAAACACAAAATTATTTTATAGAATCCGATATTTTGGATTTTGTCGTATTCTGAAAACTACGGTGCAGGGATTGAAACTTTATAATAAGAAATTCATCTCCTCGAGTAGCACAACTCGGCACAATGATAAAATTTAAACAAAAAATTATTTCACAGAATGCGTTTTTTTTTTTTACTTTGACGTATTTTGAAAACTATCGTGCAGGGAATAAAACGTTATAATGAAAAATTGATCTCCTTGAGTAGCACAACTCGGCACAGTGATAAAATTTAAACAAAAAATTATTTTAAAGAATCCGATATTTTGGATTTTGTCGTATTCTGAAAACTACGGTGCAGGGATTGAAACTTTATAATAAGAAATTCATCTCCTCGAGTAGCACAACTCGGCACAGTGATAAAATTTAAACAAAAAATTATTTTAAAGAATCCGATATTTTGGATTTTGTCGTATTCTGAAAACTACGGTGCAGGGATTGAAACTTTATAATAAGAAATTCATCTCCTCGAGTAGCACAACTCGGCACAATGATAAAATTTAAACATAAAATTATTTCATAGAATGTGTTTTTTTTTGTTACTTTGACGTATTTTGAAAACTATCGTGCAGGGAATAAAACGTTATAATAAAAAATTGATCTCCTCGAGTAGCCCAACTCGGCACAGTGATAAAATTTAAACAAAACATTTTTTTAAAGAATGCTATGTTTCTGATTTCGTCGTATTTCAAAAAATATACGGTGCAGAGAATGAAACTTTATAGTCAGAAATTGATCCCCTCGAGTACAACTCAGTATAAGCCTGTAATTTTAACATTTTTCAGATTGACATTTTTTCATCGAAAAAAATGTTTTTCGAAAAATTTGATTAAAAAAAAAACTGTTGCACTTGTTGCAAATGCGTTTACGGCACAACATTCGGTACACCTTTGCCTGCTTGGCACATTTTTTTTTTTAAACAATTCGAATATGGCGGAGCTACTCAAAAAAACGTTTTTTTGCCGTATCACCGTCAATTTTTCTCATATCGATTTCGGATTTCCGGCACAACTGAGCACAAGTCTAGCACAATCCAGCACAATCATTATTTTTAAACAATTCAAAAATGGCGGAGCCAAGTTCACGGACATAAAAATAGATTCATTCAATTCACATGAAAAAATGGAACAACAGTGTGATCGAATTAAACTGATGTGCGGAAACGTCTCCTGTCCTCACCGGTATTTTTTCATTCAATCGTTTGGAGTTTCGGAAATGTTCCTGGCAGCAGCTAATTTCGATACGATATAACATTTTCCCATTATTCAATGAGGATAAATTCATTTCTTTAGTGTGTAATCGTGTGATGATTTACTCTGTGATTGTTTCCCGCACACACATGATCAATTTATCGGATCGAAAATTAACATTAACATTAACCATTAATTTTGAGAAAAATACGAAACGCGCCTTGGCATGTTTAAAACGAAAGGTGACTTATGAAAGTGTGATAACTGCTCGTTTGTTGTGAGAACTTGGATGTTTTTTTTTTATTCTTTTCAAATATAATTTCGCATATTATTCGGTATTCGTTAGGAAATTTTACCGAAGAATTTCTATTGTGGGGGCCCCTCTCTTGGGGAGGCCCCGGGGCAGTCGCCCCGGTTGCCCTCCCCTAAATCCGGCGCTGAGACCGAATGACTAAATACCTGAGTTGCAAGTTTGACATTCATCTTATCGAAAGGACCTGGATATATGTGTCGAGGCGAAAGCTTTGGAACTGATCGAGCTACCCCCTTAGAATCTACCTTATACAAATATCTCAATGCCCTCCACGTAATTAGCCCACCGTCTCCTACCACAAAATCATATTTCAACAAATTATTACGTAAAGATTTTATCAAATGAGGAAAGTCGAAAAGCCCGTATATTTTCCTGTCACCTACAACAATGAAAGGATTTTTCACGTCAATTCCTAACAAACGGAATAATTTTTGATTCGGACCACCCTGATCACAAACGAAAGCTCTAATCTGTAACCATATGCTGGTCAACGAAGCTATAATGCTATTAAAAATTTGAAGTAATTTGTCCGCGGTTACCGGCCCTGCTGATAAATAATACGCTCCTGGCATCTTCCAATTATAAGTTAAACCTCTATAACCATGAAAACTAACGCGTGCGAAGCTACTCTGTCAGTCCTACCTAACTCTCCGTAATCCTCAAAACCTTCTACACAATCTAATTTCCTATTATAATTCAACCACTTCTTAATCGTCATCTCATCGAACATTAAAACGCATTGTTTTTCCCACCATCCATCGTTGCTACCGCGCTTCCTAATTTCCTGAAGAATTCTGTCGATATCCCTGGCTTTAGATTCAATATATTGACCCAGTCCCTAACTGTACGAACACTTGGCAATCTGAACCCCATCCTCAACATAGCTTTATATGATTTCGGAGACCTATAAAACAACGCAAGACCTAATTCCTTCTCTTTTTCCGTCCACTGACTAACCTTCTTCCCTACACGCAACTGAGCTTTTACGAAAGTTAGAGGAGCCCCTTCTAATCCCGAAAGAAATCCCTTGTCTTTGGTATCTACCCTACTATTTTCAGAATCAGTCGAACGCAGAAGTTTTAATTTCAAATTACAAACTTGTCTTCTTTATTGTCTCGTTTATTGCGGCGATAAATTGTATTGTGTTTCGATTTTGTCACGTCTGGTCCGATCGTCGTCGTCGCTGTTTCAGTCTCATGTTTGATCGTCGCAGTGTCGTCAGTAGCGTCGATGATCGGTAATGTGTTCGAATTAATCGTCGGAGGTCCTTGAGGAGAATTTGGTGGCAAATCTGTCAGAGTAACCATTCCGTCAAACCTATTCTCGCTTAGTAGATAGGCTAGGCCGGTTCTGGCTCACCGCGTATTAGTGCACACGTACACGCACACACACATGCATGCCTCCGCCGTGTCCGTGTGAGGGTGGTGGAGGGGGTTGATAGGATGACGTCATGCTCGCTGATGCCTGCTGGCTTGTTCAGACCTGTCAAAGTGACGTCACGCACTCTTAATATGACGTCACACACCCTTAAAAATGGCGGCACGTACCCTAAAAATGGCGGCACACTCCCTCAATATGACGTCACACACCCTTAATTTGACGGCACCTACCCTTAATTTGACGGCACATACCCTTGATTTGACGGCACGTACCTATGATATGACGTCACGCGCCCTGATTCTAACCCTTGCTTCCAGAAGCTTCCTCAAGGCCAAGTTTCTGGAATTTTTCGGCACCCTGTGAGATTTGATACCCCTGCGCAAAAAACCTGCAGATGCAAGTCCTAGCTAATGATTCGTGGAAACAAACGGTTCCTGGAATTTTTCGGCACCCTGTTGGAAGTTTTTGGGGGATCGAGTTACTTTGCGTGTTAAAATGCAAAATTATGATAAGATTCTCAGAAAATTAGTTCTCGGAAAGACTGTGGAAGGTTCTAGATGTTTAGGAATTAGTGGAGGGGTTGTCAGCTATAAAAGGGTAAAAATTTGCTATGGGACATCTCATTCTACAATCATTTCTCGAATGGTTCAAACCACTCTTAAACGTCGTGAATTAAAAGTGCGACTTGAGCTGCTCATAAAGAACATCAACGAGGTGAAAAGCTTGATTCATACAAGATCAGAAATCAACCGTCTTACGAAGAAACTAGAAGCAATAGAGATTTGACTAAAAAAACATGGATCTCTCTGCAATTAACAAATTGGGCCGTTTGGAGGAATTCCTCCCAACGAAGAAGCTGAGTGAGCTGCAGGTGTTCGAGAACTATCCCATTACCGATCTTCGGACAGTTCAAACCAAATTTGGGATCAGGATAGTGGTGGATGTAGACAACAGATTTTGCATCTTCTTACCAGCTCGAATGACAAAGATTCTAAAGGATGACGACGACTTGCTGCACAAGATGAGAGATGCTGCTGATGAGAACCGCTTACATATGAAGTACCTTGGCGGCCAATATAATCAAGTCGAATTCAACTACATATAAACACACACACACACACATCGTGATATCTGATATATGATGTACCTATATGATACACTTATACCTTTATATACCTATATATAATATACCTATATGATACACCTATACCTATGTGATATACCTATATGTATTTGAGTATGATTTGATAAAACAAATTATTAATAAACTACGTGTTCATTATTCAAATCGAACACTACCTCAATAGATGTAGATAATCACATATACTTACCTGAAGACTAATATACTTATTCAGATTTTTTAAATTATGCTATGAATACGACAAGGAATAGGATTTTGGTTAGAGTAGAGGTATTATATAATGAGTTGGGATAAAATTAAAGGTGTAATCTCAATACATAATTTTCATTGTCAACGTTGAAAGTAAAATAGTAGTAGTAGTATAAATCAAAGAATTAACGTTGACTGTAAGGTGGTGGTGGCGGTGGACGGTGGATGAGTTACATTTTTCGGAACCACCAGCCACGATGATCCCTTTCGAGCTCAGCCATAACACCCCTGTACTCCATCAGAAGCAACGTTCCTTCGGGTCGCTGTTCTGCGATATTTATTAATGATAGAATCGATTGCATGAGCTCCTCGATCGCTGCTGGCGGAAGGTCATCCGTCCACTCGTAAGGCACACGGATACTAAACTGAGGCAGACCGTCCATTGCTGGAAATAATTAACAGACAGATCTATACTAATTGCGTTAAACCACCTCTAATCTTTCACAAAAAGATTCATGTGTCATACAAGAAAAGACACAGGTACATCAACGTATGTTATAATTCATGACAACTTGGAAAAAAATTCTATTAATTTTATCAACTGTTTGGTTGTTAATCACAGTATGTCACACTCACCTATGTTTTTTTCACTTGAAACACACAAAAAAATTTTCACTGAGGTTGATGACAGGTTGACTGATGGTTGGTGCTCGTTTGAATAGCAGAGTAAGACTGACGTGCTGGTACATGGATTAGGCTCTTCATATATACCCCTTATGTTTAGGGTTAAAATCGTAAATAAGATAGCATGAGAGCCACGTGCAGTTTCGCGAACGATCCCGGTCCTGCTCACAAGAGTCGTAGATGTAACTAAATACCGTAGCGCAAAACTTTCGAACGTTCTCACACACTTATCGATGTAACTAATACGATAGCAAATAGGCACTGGAAACTTCCATGGTAGTTGAATCATGAACCAAGTGTTGCTTCACGAATATTCTAGAATATCTCTTGAGAAAATTTTCAACGAAATGTAGGTACAATGACAAACTTATCATTTGTAAAAAAGAGTTATTCGGAGGAAACAAATTCTATCGTTTGCTTCCGTTATCACTTTACTTGCTATAAGTCTTGGTTTTGAAAAAAATTGGACGAAAGAAGGTTTCTCGCGCAAACGAAATACATATAGGTATCACATTACAAGATTCTTAGAATTCATCGGTGAAGCTGACCTATAAAATGACCACCCTGCAATGTGAGCGCATCATTCAAGTTTACACTTTCATAGCACACAATTGTTATTAGTGAAAAAAATGGACGCAGCTAAATGTCTTAAACTTATTAGCATTATGCAAAATGCTTATGGAATTTTGAAAAAGAAATCATCAACCACCGAAGTACAAAAATGGATAAGATTCGGGACTCAGAATATCAGACTTTTGAATAAAATCTTGCGAAAATCCGCTTCAACGGTCGGGGAAAAAACGAGAATTTTGACCACAATTGGAATCATAAAGTCGTTAGGAACGCGGTTTGAGGAATGTCGAAAAAGAGGGGAAGGTGTAAGGAAATTGCGGAGAAGTGACAGGGTAAAGTGGGAAGATCTGGAGTCAGCTTTCGATGGAAGAATAAGAACGGGCGTCATAGCGAATCTGCAACACAAAGATCTGGAACATTTTCTGGATGACTCAAAAAAACTAATTATCTCCAGATTGAAGAATATTCTCCGCAAACAAGGCAACTTGAAAGTCAATGTAGTTTTGTCCTGTCAATTTAATACTCTGAAAAGCGGTGAAATTATCGAAGAGATGAAGTTCTTCAATACCAAAAACGAAGCTATTCTACCAGCGACGAACATGGATGAATGGTTCGACGAAAATGTCAGGGAGAAATTATTAGTCAAGATAGAAGACTTCCAGGAAAAAGATTCGGGATGGTCTTTGTCTGAAATTATAAATCTGACTGTGAATATCAACAAATATGTACCACTGCGAGGAGGCATATCTACTTACACACCGTTACCCAAGTATATACAAGATAAGAATGCGGTGGTGAATATTATGAACGACGATTCCTACTGTTTTCTCTGGTCAGTCACAGCAGCTCTGTTCCCAGCAGATAAAAATGCTGGTAGAACGACTTCTTACCCACATTTTAGCTCAGTGCTGAGGTATGAAGGTTTGAATTTTCCCATGAGTCTTGATAAAATTTCAAAATTTGAACGGTTTGTCGATTAATGTTTACGGTATAGACGACCACGAAATAGTACCCGTTTATTTAAGTCGAGAAAAATCAGACAAGTCTACCATACATCTCCTTATGTTAGAATCTAATGTCTAGTCAAACGGATCTGATGACGCTAACAATACAATATATCATTTTACATGGATCAAAAATTTATCTCGACTATTAAGCTCACAAATCTCAAAGCATGATCATCGTAGCTGGTTGGGTGATAGATTTTTGAGTCATTTTCAGTCTGAAAATTGTTTAGTCAAACACAAGCTTGATTGCGTGAATTTAAATAAATGCAAAGTAATATTACCGGACGAAAAGGATAAAATCTTGAAATTCAAAAACTTTAAATATAAAGAAAATGTTCCGTTTTGTATTTACGCCGATCTCGAATGTCTCTTGCAACCGGTTGACGATACATCTGAGAATAGAAGGGTATATGAAAAACATGTCCCGTACAATATCGCTTACTATTTACATTGTACCTTCAACGATTCAGTTTCCAAATTTAGAGTCAACCGTGGAAAGGATTGTATAGAATGGTTTGTAAGCGAGTTGGAGAGTTTGGCTCATGCTTTAGAACCTTATTTCAAGTGTGTGATCCCGATGGAATCTTTGAGTCATGAACAAAAACAAGCGTTCGATTCAGCCAAGATTTGTCATATTTGTGAAAAACCGTTCGCACCTCAAGACGTGAAACATCGCGATCATTGCCACTTCACAGGCAAGTATCGTGGTGCAGCGCATGAAGGTTGCAATTTAAATTACAAGGATTCGCACATCATTCCGGTGGTCTTTCATAACTTATCGGGCTATGACTCACACTTTTTGATTAAAACATTAGCAACAGCTTTCGAAGGAGCCGTCACTCTCTTACCGGTTAACAAGGACAGATATATATCTTTTACAAAGAGTGTAAAGGGAACATCTATACATTTTAGGTTCATTGATTCGTTCCGGTTCATGCCGGGCAGACTAGAAAAATTAGCGTCTTATTTAGATGACGATCAGAAATTAATTACGCGTAAGTATTGTAGGAGCGTCGAAGAATTTCAGTTATTGACGAGGAAAGGTGTATTTCCATACGAGTATGTAAACAGTTGGGAAAGCCTTGAAGAAGTACAGTTACCACCAAAAGAAAAATTTCATTCAAAATTAAACGATTCAGATATTTCGGAGGATGACTATTTGCACGCGTGTAACGTTTGGCAAACTTTCCAAATCAAAACTTTGGGTCAATATTCAGATTTGTATTTACAAACGGATGTGCTTCTTTTAGCGGATATTTTTCAAAATTTCAGGAATAATTGTTGGTCCACTTATAATTTAGATCCGTTACATTATTATACGGCGCCGGGTTTATCGTTCGACGCGATGCTCAAGTGCACGGGTGTTGAGCTCGAGCTTCTTATCGACGTTGATATGTTATTGTTTATAGAACGAGGAATTCGAGGCGGAGTTGCCCAATGCTCGAACAGATACGCTAAAGCTAATAACAGATATATGGGAGCGGCATTCGATCCGCGTCAGGAAGAATCGTACCTCATGTATTGTGACGTTAATAATTTATATGGTGCAGCTATGAGTCATTTCTTACCGTATAGTTCCTTCGAATGGGTGTCAAATTTCCAAGGTTTTGATGTTTTAGCAGTTTCAGATGAATCTCTTATAGGTTACATACTTGAAGTAGATTTAGAATATCCGCGAGAACTTCAGGACTCTCACAAAGACTTACCATTGTGTCCAGAGCATTACATTCCACCTCTGTCGAGATGTAAGATATCTAAATTAACAACTACCCTTTTCTCAAAAAAGCGGTATGTCGTTCACTATAAAGTTTTGAAACAGTGTTTGAGTTTGGGTATGAAGTTAGAGAAAGTCCATCGGGTATTAAAATTTAAACAAGCACCGTGGCTTCAGAAATATATAGATTTGAATACTGAATTGCGGAAAAAGTCTAGCAATGATTTCGAAAAAACAATGGAAAACGTTAGAAAACATAGAGATGTACGGTTGATTACAAAGTGGGATGGGAGACACGGAGCAAGAGCGCTTATCGCTAAGCCAAACTTTCACAGCTGTACCGCATTCGGTGAAGATATGGCAATAATTGAATTAAGCCGGACGAAAATCAAATTCAACAAGCCTATATATGCAGGATTTTCTATTATGGATCTTGCTAAAACCTACATTTACGATTTCCATTATAATTATATCAAAAGTAGATTCGAAGACCGAGCAAAGCTCATGTATACTGACACTGATAGTCTTATATATCATTTTACCGTACCCGATATATACGAGCTAATGAAACGCGATTTGGATCGATTTGACACGTCCGACTATCCTCCGGAGAATGTTTATAAGATGCCGCTAGTCAACAAGAAAGTATTGGGATTGATGAAAGACGAGAATAACGGGAAGATAATGACCGAGTTTATAGGTTTAAGAGCTAAATTATATTCCTTCAAGGTTCTAGGTGAAAAAAGAGAACAGAAACGTGCCAAAGGAGTCAAGAGAGCTACACTAAAAACAATAACTTTCAATGACTACATCGAGTGTGCTATGCAGCATCAAAATCTAATAAAAAGTCAGCATCTAATTCAAAGCAAGAATCACCAGGTTCATACGCTAACGCAGAGGAAGATAGCGCTGAGCTGGAACGACGACAAGAGGATCATATTTCCTCATACTACCGACACGCTTCCATGGGGTTATGATACATGTAAATAAACCGTACATAAGGTATATGATATATATTAAAGATTTATTCATTCAATAAAGGCTTACAAGTCAGACTTATCTATCCAACTGTTATGTGTATTATCGAAACCTAACCACTTCGCAAACAGCTTGTTTCCACGTTTCTTGAGCACCTTCTCCACCAGGTAGATGTCGGAGTTCTTGACTTTGAGAAGTTCCTGTTCGTAGAAGCCACCTGCTATAGGCTGATCCTGATAGTCTTTGAGCTTGTACGTTACCGGGTTGGTATTGGCTACTTGTACAATCGTAAATATTTCGGTCGTCCAATTCGGTGTATAGCCTTTCTCAAAAACATTCTTATATTTGCTGATTCGTACTTTATCTCCAATTTTGAACTTTGCCGGTTTAAAGGATCTGCCTCGAACTTTTTGGTATACAGTGTGCAGTAATGTCTCTTCATTTCTGGAGGAAACGTCTTTTGGCTTCATGCGAATAGTACGGTGCTTGGAGTTGTTGTAATCCGAAACCAAATCAGATAAAATGTCTGTCCACTTGTAATTACTCTGCAGGCTGAACTGCATCCACATTTTGTTTTTCAGCGTACGATTAAAGCGTTCACAGATCGATGCCTTCAAGTTGCTAGAGGTTGAGTATAGCTTGATATTATACCGTCTCATGAGAGAATCGAAGTTTGAATTATAAAATTCTCCGCCTCTGTCAACGTGTAAATTCTTCGGGACACTTCCCTGTGCGAGTACAGATTCCATAGCACTTGCGGTATCTTTACCCGTCTTACTCTTCATCGGCACGGCCCAGGCATACTTTGAGAATATATCGATGACGGTGAGCATGTATTTGTAGCCTTTGTTCTCTCCTGCGTACGGTGCCATGTCAACGAGATCCGCTTGCCAGGTTTCGTCCAAACCACGAACATCTACACGACGACGTTGATAATTCTTTCTAGCTGACCGGTGCAGCTCCGTCACGAGCGCTAACTTTTTCTCGTTCATTTTCCAATGCTGTCAGTCTGGTGTCCAAGCTGAGAATGACCTTGGAGTTGCGAACCGACAACTCTTCTGCCGATTCGATACCACCACTCAGGTTTTGAAGAGCAGCTATCGTACGGGAGTACGAGACGGCTATCGCTGAGCGGATTTCTTCTCTCACGGCGTCGATTTCCTGCCGCATGAGTTTCATGGTAACAGCCTCATTTTGCTGCACGGGATCGGCTACGTTGCACAGTCGTTTATTATCTATATCGTAATGTCCGTCAGCGGTGAATTTGAATCCAACACCGGGAGGACCCCGACCGCTTGGAGCCGTAGCCTTGTCCAACTGTCGTCCAAACACATCGACGCTCATTGTGGAAATGATGGTGGAAACGATGAGGGGTTGCTTAATAAATGATGCCAGCTTCGCGCAATTCTTCGATTATCGATACGATTTCGTTGGAGTGGCTCGAGTTACCAGCTGCTTGGGAAGCCAGGAGCAAACGAAGACGTTCCACCAGCTCATTGGGGTCGTCCCAGTGAACGTAATCCGTTCCTCTACCTTCTTCGGCAATCATAAGCTCCGGTAGCACACCTTTACCCGTGCGTGGAAGGGGCACGGTAAACGCTTGCGCGATAAATTTCGTAAACTTGGGATTACTCGCATCCCGAATGGGTTGACCAGCTTTGTAGTATCTGCGATGTGTATCTGTGGCAAATACGATTTGCTTATAAGTTTGGATATCATTAGAGTCTATGTAGGTCTCATCGGGTATCTTTTTGAATAATAATTCTAACAAGCCTTTGGTCTTTTTATAAGTCATGTCACCTATATGAATGACGTCATTGCCAAAACTTATCGGTGAGTCACCCATCATTAACTTCCCGTGAGCGAGTGGTCGTACACCGTACACGTTATCTAGATCGCTTCTTTTTATATTCTCATCTCGAAACAATTCAAGATAGTCGTTAGGGGCCTTGGGTTCAGGGTGCGTCGGCTGCAAGGTCGTATCCATTTCATTTTCGTCACTTGTTGTTGAAAAGGAATCGTCTACTCCAGGTTCTTCCTCTTTAATCGGGTAAATCTCTTCTTTGCTTGGTTCATCCTTGATCGGCTCTTCTTTGATGGATTTAGCAGTCGTTTGAGAAACCTTCACCAGTTCTTTCAACGGAGTGACCACAGGTTTAAAAACATCGCTCATCTTCTGTTCAGCGATCTCTTTGCACGACTTTATCATTCTGTGTTTACGTCGAATCGCCGCGCTGGCTTTGGCGATATGACGCAACACTTCTTTTTGGTCGTGAATTTTTGTGTCCTGCATGTTGACCGAGTCGTATCCAAAACGCTACTGATTCTACGCCCCCGAATTTTCTCCATTTATGCTCACGAAACAGTCAAACCCTTTCCTATATCTACCCTCATTCATCTCACTGTCCTTGTCTATTACGATGAATCCGTACTTATCGTTGTTCCAACAGGCCGAGCACAAGTCTTTGAACTGCGCATAAGTCATGTCAGTGTTCACATGATCATCGTATACGTGTCTCAAATTCATCTCATCTTGCTTAAATAGGACTAAAAGATTGGTATTGTCACGCACTAGATGTTTGGGGATGCGAGCATAGGTCTGACAAAGATAAAAGCAGTCTACATTTTTGTGTCTCCCCATACAGAAGAAAGCTCTGATGTTATCCTGCTTCTCACAAGCCACGTCATCGAAGACAATGATCGAATTAGGTAGAGCATCGTTTGGTAAAACTACCTGTTCATGCTCGTCAAACGGAAAGTACTCGACACCCTCTACACATTCGATTAACTGCTGCAGGAACTTGTACTTGGGTTGATTCAAAGACTTTGAGTAGATATAGATATTTTCAAATCGCAGTCCGTTAGGGTGTGTTATTAGAGTGAGCAGAGCATTAGTCTTGCCGCAGTTGGACGATCCGCAAAATACTGCGCGAACGCTGTTTGGTAGCAAATCACCATGCCGTTTTCTAGTTTCGACATCCCGTTGCACGATTTTGTCGAAATTCATTACAGGTAGCTTGACAGGTTGTTTCTCGAACCTCATCTTGACTCTGACTGAAGCCAAACACTATAAATATCGCGTTTATAAAGATGATTCCTCATTCACGTAGAGATCGTCGACATGATCGTGCACAAGAGAGTCGGTCGTAAGCGTCGTGGGAAAGGGTTGGTCAACAAAATTATCAACAGTCTCCCGGTAGAGCTGCATATACCCGGTTACCAATACTGCGGACCCGGTACCAAACTAGCGAAAAGACTTGCGCGAGGCGATCCAGGTATCAATCCTCTCGACGCAGCTTGTAAGGAACACGATATCGCCTACTCAAAGAATCGAGAGAATCTCGAAGCTAGAAGTGCGGCAGATAAAATTTTAGCTGAAAGAGCCTGGAAACGGGTTCTTGCCCCGGACGCAAATATCGGTGAGAAAGCAGCCGCCTGGGCAGTGACAAACGCGATGAAAGCGAAAACCAAGCTTGGCATGGCAATGCGGAAGCCGGTGGTATTGAGAAAAGTTATCGATGCCGCCAAACGGTCCATGGTTCCCGGCAAAACTGCAAAAGTAGCCATCAAGTCTGCATTGAAGGGTGCGCGAGGAGCTGTCAGAAAGGCCGGTGGTAAATGTAATGTACGATCTCCGCGGATTCTACCTGTTCCAGCCAAAGTTGGTGGCTTTTTACCGTTCCTCATACCCCTTTTTGCCGGGCTCAGTGCTACGGGTGCGTTAGCTGGCGGTGCAGCAGGTATCGCAAAAGCCGTGAACGACGCAAGTTCCGCCAAGAGACAACTGGAAGAGAGTCAACGGCACAACAAAACTATGGAAGCTGTCGCTCTAGGCAAGGGGCTCCACCTGAAACCGTACAGAAAGGGCTTGGGAATTCACCTGAAAGAACAGCCAAAAAACTAAAAGTGACGCTACCACGGCGGGCGCTAACTGACGCGGACCTACTAAAGTACGCGACGGCCGTTCCACATTTCCGCGGCGTCTTCATGCGCAACGATTTGCCTAAGGACGGGCCGCGAAGACGTGAATCAGCAATCGTCAATCTAGATGATGAAGATGGTCCTTGAACACATTTGGTTGCGTACCGAAAGAACGGCAACGAAGTCGTTTACTTTGACAGTTTCGGTAACCTTCGTCCGCCGTCGGACCTCGTCAGATACCTTGGTGTTGGTAGCGTCAAATATAACCATGAAAGATATCAAGACTACGGTACGTTCAACTGTGGCCACTTGTGTCTCAAGTTTCTATATAAGCATGCGACGTAATTCCTCGAATTCAGTACGACTTTCGCAGTAGGCATGGACGATTCGTTTACACTGACCGTATCGGGGAACTCCTCGGTCCTCGAAACTCAATACTTTCCTCCCATTGATCGTGACCCTCTCAAGCATTACTCCCTAGGTCTGGTAGAGTTACTGACTTTTAATTCGATTCCTAGCGTAGACGTTGGTCACAACAAGATTTACGCGGGTGAAGAAGTAGTAACCATACCTACCGGCAGCTATGAAATAGAGGATATCGAAAGCTATGTACAGGGTGTACTACTGAATAAGGGTATCACCATCAACATTAAACCGAATAATAATACACTGCGTAGCGAAATTAAATGCAGTCACCCTGTAAATTTTCTGCCAGCCGATTCTATAGGCAGGCTATTAGGTTTCACTCAACGTACTCTACAAGCCGATAAAGTTCACGAGTCTGACCTTCCCGTGACTATTCTTAAAGTAAACGCACTGCGAGTCGAGTGTAACATTACAACGGGTGCCTACGTGAATGAGCGCAAAGTACACACCATTCATGAGTTCTTTCCCGTCGTTCCACCTGGATATAAGATCATTGAAGTACCGTCTCACGTCATTTACCTGCTAGTCACCGTGAGGACCATAGATCATATCCAACTCCGTATAGTCGATCAAGACGGGGATTTGGTCAATTTCCGTGGAGAGGTTATAACTGTGAGGTTGCATATCAAGGCTCAATGATGGGAATAGTTTACAACAGGAGTAGTTATATCAGTAAGGTGAGATGCCCCAAACACGTCAGTCGTCAATCGGTTCTCAACGAGCTGACACCTCAGAACGTGCTGCTTCTGAAAAGCTTGGGTCTCAAGGTTGCGCCTTTTGGAAGAGGAATTTCCGCAAAATAAAACTACGATTCGCTTGCATCTGTGTCATCCGCTGTATACCATGGAGGAAGAAATCTTAGACATTCAAACACCCGTCGTCTTTGACGAGTCTATCGCAGACTACGAGGTTCACGCACACAAACCCTACGCCTCATCGAGTTCCAATAACAGTGACGAGATTCGTATCGCTGTTCAACACCAAGACCTGTGCGTATTGCCGTGCAAGAGTTCGTTGCATGTGTACGGGAGGATAGTCAAGGCTGATGGAACTCCGTCGACTACCACAACACTGGTCAACAACGGGGTTTGTCATCTGTTTGAAGAAATGCGGTACGAGATAAATGCTGTTGAGATCGATAGGAGCAAGAACGTCGGTCTCACCAGTCTCATGAAAGGTTATCCTTCTCTACGACCTGGACAGAATTGGATGATGGAAAATGCTGGTTGGCTTAATGTGAATGCAAGTCATACCGATGGTAACTTCGACGTGTGCATACCGTTGAAGGTGATGCTAGGTTTCGCCGAAGACTATCGCAAGATAATCGTCAACGCCAAGCACGAATTGATCCTGACCCGTTCGAAGACCGATGCGAACGCGGTTTTGCAAACTCAAGACGAGGAATTCAAAATCCTGATCGATAGAGTCGAATGGTTGTTACCATATGTCAGACTCTCGGATGAGCGAAAAATACAGCTGTTGAATTTCATCGAGAGGGATGCACCGATCTCAATGAGTTTCCGCAATTGGGAATTGTACGAGTACCCTGTACTGCCTACCACCTCAAAACACGTTTGGACTGTGAAGACATCGACTCAGCTGGAGAAACCTCGCTACGTGGTCCTGGGTTTCCAGACAAGTCGGAAGAATAAGCTGAATAAGAACGCCAGCCATTTCGACCACTGCAATATCACCGATGCTAAACTCTTCTTGAATTCTCAATGTTATCCCTACGGAAACCTGAATCTCGATATGAGTCATAATCAGTATGCTCTACTGTACGAGGTGTTTGCAAATTTCCAAACCTCCTATTATTGCAAGGAGCCTGAACCATTTCTGAAGAAGAGTGAATTTCTACAGTACGCTCCCCTATTCGTCATTGACTGTTCGAAACAAAACGAGTCGCTCAAGTTTGGGTGGATGTTCGTCTCGAATTTGAAGCCAAAGATAACTTCCCTGCCGATACATCTGCATACTGTTTAATCTTACATGATCGAGTAGTTGAATATAATCCCATAAGTGGCGGAGTAAAGAAATTGGTATAATTATTTTAGCTGTCATCGATGTATTTCTACGAATAAGATCTTTTCAATAAATATATATATATATATACGTATGCATGTGTCGTCTAAATCATTACCAGCCTGAGCCGCTCAGCGGTATCAAATTACTCTAGAGTAAGCTAAGCGGGAGAGACAAGGATGGGGATCAGAATACGAGAGGTTACATGAAAAAAGTCAGCATTACATATTCCAATATTTATTTAACCATTTACTGCTGGTAAATCTAAATTTATCGATTCATTTCACATTGTGAGCAATTTTTAATCATAGGAGTAGGTTCATCGCTCAGCGAGCAATAATGTATTTGACACTTTCGGCAGCCTGCAATATCTTCATCTTTCTTCATAGCTTCCGATAGCTTGTCCCATACCTCATCGATGATGTCTCTACCGTAGATGAGGATGAAATTTTTTGTTAAATGAGCGATGTCTTCCGCCTTCATTCGTTTCAAACTCCCCACTTGAAGGTATATGTGCAATGATTTATGAAGGGATCCAGTACAGTTTCCCAAATACCAGGTTTTTAATCGCTGAACATTTTCGAAAGCACACTGATACCTGGGAATGTGCCCGTGATAGTCGTCGTGCCAATGAACCACATCGATGTATTGTAGCCATTGAAGATTCGTACATCCCAGCTCTCCCAATTCAATCACGCACTTTGAGTCGTCGTTGATGATTCCTTCGATCCACTTTTTCTTCTCCTCTCCTTTTACATAGACGTAACTCGCAAGCTCGACAACTTTTTTTACTACTTTCTGCACATCTTCGTAAGGCATATCACCATTATTCCACGGTAATCCATGATGATTCCGCGTCAACCAAGCGTTGGTAGCTCTACATTTAACTGGTAAGGCTTCCCAAGGACACGGTGGTTTGAAGAGAATGCGGGCTAGACCTGGCTTGCCTGTTTCATCCCCTTGAACAGTAATTACGGCGAGCTCCTTTAGTATGAATTCGTTGTTAGATTGTCGAAAACCTTGTACATCCAATATCATCTCCATGGTAAGACTGGATTTTTTTTTCGAGACGTTAGAAGCTGCACTATTCGGAGATCGGTTGAATACTGATTTTTGGCTCTAAATTTTTGGCTCTTTTATAGCTGACAACCCCTCCACTAGTTTCAATCGAAAAACTGAAACACGCGAGTCTCTAGAACATTCCAAAAGATTTTTGCGCGTGTCACGACTTGAAGATTATTCTGAGAACTAATTTTCTGAGAAGGCTTATCATATTTTTGCAAAGTAACTCAATCCCTCAAAAACTTCCAACAGGATACCGACAAATTCCGAGAACCGTTTGTTTCCACGAATCATTAGCTAGGACTTGCATCTGCAGGTTTTTTGCGCAGGGGTATCAAATCTCACAGGGTGCCGAAAAATTCCAGAAACTTGGCCTTGAGGAAGCTTCTGGAAGCAAGGGTTAGAATCAGGGCGCGTGACGTCATATCATAGGTACGTGCCGTCAAATCAAGGGTATGTGCCGTCAAATTAAGGGTAGGTGCCGTCAAATTAAGGGTAGGTGCCGTCAAATTAAGGGTGTGCGACGTCATATTGAGGGAGTGTGCCGCCATTTTTAGGGTACGTGCCGCCATTTTTAAGGGTGTGTGACGTCATATTAAGGGTGCGTGACGTCATTTTGACAGGTCTGAACAAGCCAGCAGGCATCAGCGAGCATGACGTCATCCTATCAACCCCCTCCACCACCCTCACACGGACACGGCGGAGGCATGCATGTGTGTGTGCGTGTACGTGTGCACTAATACGCGGTGAGCCAGAACCGGCCTAGCCTATCTACTTCGCTTTCTACGGTCGAATCTACCATCAAAGGAACTGCAGTCCGATTCAACTTTTGTTTCATCGAATTTTGGGAAGCATCTAATGGAAAATGAAGACTACATATACGTTTTTCCCTAAGTTTCGAAATAGGAAGATCCTGGAGCTCCTCACTACTGCCACTACGAACGAACCAATCCAAAAGTCTGATGAAAAAAAATATACATGTATATAGGTATATGTATATAGTATACATTAAAGGCTGGTCGTTTGGTCAATTTTTTTCGTCGAAAAATCGTGAGAGGCAAGGGGCCTCACGTTGAACAAGCACTCCGATGTTATCCTTTCGTTCTTTCATGATCGTCATTCATCAATTCATAGCAGTAAACCTACCGGGTATCCCGCCATGTAAAATAATGGGAAACGAATTTGTCGCAGTACCTTTCGGGTAATTTGGAAAACTGCGCATCGTGCTACATGCGAATTAATATAATTTGTATATGATGTGTTGTTATTTTCCTTTATCACTATAAGTCGGATTATTGTGCCAAAGTTTCGGTAATTTCAGGTGAAACATTATAGAACGTGGCGTCTACAAGTTTTTATTTTTCTGACGATTAAACATCAATTAATGTTTCAGAGTTTTTTTATTTGTCCCCACGAATAATTATGTTTTGCTTTATTATTTGGCTTCAGGGAACGATAAAAAAACATCGAAGTTTTCTGTTTAACTGAATATAAAAAATTGATGTTGACCTTTTTACACGATTTTGGATTTTTCAACAGAAAATTTGGAGTTTTTTGAGAATTGATCTGTATGCGAATTTTTCAAGCGATCCTAGGATACGAGCATTGTTAAATTCAAGAGAGTTGAAGCGTCGGTGTGAAACGATTGGATGTGTGCATCGCATCTACGCGTAACTTGTATATGTGTTTGTGAGCGATCGTGAAGCTCCAAGTGGTTGGGCGCGAAGTTAGAGACGTCTGTGAGCCGCAAGCGTGTGTGCAGGTCGTTTACACGGTCTCCTTTGTATGTGTAATGCCCGGTTGCATAAACGTGGGGTACCCCTCGATCACGGGGCAAATTCTGCCCCGAGAGTTATCTGTCAAACGTTTCATAGCAATTGTGTCCACTCTATGGCAGTAGAACTGCGCCTATGATCAATTAATCACACGTCTGACAATCACCGCGCGAATTTTGTAGAAACAACGCTGAATTAACATATGAGGCTTTCCATCAATTCTCGCTCACATTTGACCTCGACATTTTTTTTTTCGCTTAATTTCTTAATATGTTGTAGTACTATGATAAAAGATGGTCTCTGATTTTTTTTTTTTCATTTTTCAGTGAACGATTTTTTTTTAATAAATAATAACACCTACGAATAAAATATAGGGGGAATTCTCCGTCAGAGCGTACGGGAATAATAATTCGAAATTTTGATTTCATCGAAATTTTTATGGCTGATTACACCTAATGAGAGGAGCTTTCATGATTTTTTTCGATTTTTCTCGTTCATCTGTTCTTGAGATATGAATTTTCGAATTTTTTTTTTGAAAAATTCATAACTTCTTGAAAAATTGACCAAATCAGGTGTTTTTTTTTTGGAAAATTTTTGTTCTTAACTATACTTTGAGAAAAAAAAATACAAAAAACGTGATTTTTGTCAATTGCGGTATGATTTTTCCATTCGTAGCTCAAACTTCACGATTTCGAGAGGTTGGACACTTTTTTTTTTGAAAAAATTCTCATAAAAAACATTGTTTTCTTCTACAAATTATGCCGTCGGATTTATCGTGGGGTCACATCTCATTCTATTTTTTTATTTCTGATTCGAAATCTTTTTGCGTAAAGTTAATTGCTCTAAATTTCTGAAAAGCTTCAAAATAGCAATTTCGTTGATTCTGGAAGCCTATGGCTTCACTTTGAATATAAAAATATAGAATTATTAGAATTTATGTAGTCATCAATTACGATATCGGGACCAATAATTTCATATTTTTATATTCAAAGCGAAGCCATAGGCTTCCAGAATCAACGGAATTGCTATTTTGAATCTTTTTAGAAATTTAGAACGATTAAATTTACGCAAAAAGATTTTGAATCAGAAATAAAAAAATAGAATGAGATGTGACCCCACGATAAATCCGACGGCATAATTTGTAGAAAAAACAATGTTTTTTATGAGAATGTTTTCAAAAAAAAAAAAAGTGCGCAACCTCTCGAAATCGTCAAGTTTGAGCTATAAATAAAAAAATCATACCGCAATTGACAAAAATCACGGTTTTTGTATTTTTTTTTTCTGAAAGTATAGTTAAAACAAAAATTTTCCAAAAAAAAAAAAACACCCGATTTGGTCAATTTTTCAAGAAGTTGTGAATTTTCGAGAATAAAAAAAAATTCAAAAATTCATATCTCAAGAACAGCTGAACGAAAAAAATCATGAAAGCTCCTCTCATTAGGTGTAATCACGGATACAAATTTCGATGAAATCAAAATTTCGAATTATTATTCCCGTACGTTCTGACGGAGAATTCCCCATATCCTTCGAAAATTTTGAAAAAATTCACCTATATTCTACGTCCAAAACTTGAATTTTTATGACCCATCTGATCGTGAACGGTGAAGATTTTTTATTTTTGTTTTCCCAGTAAAATGTGTTAATTCAGCGTTGTTTTCACAAAATCCGCGCGGTGATTGTCAGACGTGTGGACAATTGAACATAGGCGCAGTTCTGCTGCCATAGAGAGGACACAATTACTATGAAACATTTGACAGATAACTCTCGGGGCAGAATTTGCCCCGTGATCGAGGGGCACCCCACGTTTATGCAACCGGGCATAAGTGAGCGATCGTAGCGCTCCAAGTGGTTGGGCGCGAAGTTGGAGACGTCTGTGAGCCGCAAGCGTGCGTTGGAGGTCGTTTACACGGACTTCTCTTATTTGTTGGTAAAATTCGGTCAATTCGCATCAGCGCCACCTGCTAGATGGGCGCGAAAGCTCTTGTATAGGTATGGGGAAAAGTAAATAAGCATACCCCCACCACGCCGTCTGCACCTCTATAGGCTTCTACACTCAACGCCTTGAGAGAGCATGTCCTATCTTTTCCCATAAGTGGCGAATGACGTAGAGACAGACTTAGTAAGAAAATAACCTCTCTTTGTCGCGCAGGATCCGATTGGTCGTCACATTTTAGTCACGTGACTAGCTACACCTGTAAGTAAAAAGTCCCGGTGCCCGCGCATTAACCTGTGAATATATCATGTCATGATTTCTCGTTCAGTAACGCGGGTACCTGGCTTGTCATGTTACGCTCCTGGCGTAGAAAGAGAGAGGTTATTTTCTTACTATGTCCCTCTCTGTCTGCATACTTTTTGACTAACACGCTCCCTCCAGGTATACTAATAGCGTTTTCAACTGGTCGAATTAGTGTACACTGAGTGTACACTGACGTCCCACACCGTGTTTTACTCGTACCGTGGTGCTCAACACAGTTTTGATGCACTGTGTTTTGCTGGCAAGGTTGGTGTAAGAATTTTGCCCCGAGTGCAGATATATTCGGGAACTCGTGTCGGTGTAGTGCAAAGATGGCGGCGCCCATGGTGGAAGAAGCTACGTTGGTTATGCAATTTCTATCATCGTCATCTAGTAGTGGTGACGATGAAATATATGTCACAGTAACAGAAAGGAAGAAAAAACCGAAGATTACCAATTTTATGGATGTAATTGATGAATTTTCAGAAGAAGAGGTGAAATTCTATATTAACATTATGTGAACACGACGGACACTGAATACAAGATTATATGAGTTAATAGTGATCACAGATTATAATATAAATATTTTTAATAGTTTAGACAAAATTTTCGATTGGAAAGCCACGTTGCATCTACTATAATTCAACAGTATGAAGCGTTACACTTTTATCCGTCGGATAGGAATCATGGAGGTAGTCCAGCATTGACTGCAAGACACGATATTCTATCTTTCTTATGGTACTTTTTTTTCATTTTTCTTAATTGAAGCTTTCATTCGTATTTGAATGTATGATCATTTTAGTGTATGTTCAGGTTTGCAGGAAATAAAGTTGTATTGCGAGATGTATCTCAACGATTTGGGGTTGCAGCCAGTACAACGTTGAATCAAATTAATCGGGTGATGGACTTCTTGCTTCACATTGCACCAAACATAATAAGATTTCCCGAAGAAAAAGAGCAAGCAGCAGCAGATTTTTTTAACGTAAGTCGAAGATATAGCAATAGTATGTTACTGCAATGTTATCCATTTGTTATTAACTTTGCTATTTAACAATGATTGATAATTGTATAATTTTTAAGGTCGCACGATTTCCCAACGTACTAGGCTGTATCGATGGAACTTCGATCAAAATTAGAACACCAGTACATAAAATAAAAAATATGTATGTCAACAGACATGATATTCCAAGTATCACTCTGCAAGGAATATGTGATGCAAGAAAACGCTTTGTAGATGTGTCTGTAGGCGCACCCGCAAAAATACACGACGCAAGAGTGTTTGAATTATCGGACATCAGCATGGAATTGCCACAAATATGCGATGAGAGATATCACATTCTGGGTGACTCAGCCTATCCGATACGGGAATGGTTGCTTGTACCCTTCAGAGATTATGGTAACATGAGCGAAGAACAAAGAATATATAATCGGCGATTTTGCTCTACCAGAGTGTTAATCGAAAATTGTTTCGGCTTGTTGAAGGGACGTTTCAGACAACTCCTAGAAATTGATATGCACACTGTGGAAAAAATTTCCAAATTTATTACAAGCTGCTGTGTTATGCACAATCTATGTATTGAGTATGATGATCAATGTATTTTCATTGATGTAAGAAATGAACAAGAAGTTCAATATGCAGACAACGATACGGCCGCAATATTAAAACGTCGTGGAGAAGTGAAACGTAATCTTGTGATGCACAATTTGGATGAATAAAGATATAGTCTCTTATATATTGCGATAGGGTGAATGTTCGACAATAATCAAATGTTTTTCACACTGGTTACCTGAGTGTTTATTTTTTTTCCAGTAGCAACAAACATAACAAATCACAATTATTTTATCAGTTCAACTGACATTTATCTGTACGTTTCACGACTAGTTCAACAAATCCCTATTGGTGTATATTGAAACGACTGTGTGTAAAGTAATATTGTTTTATGCCCTGTGAACTGAAATAACAAATTAAAATAAAAGATACATTTTGTGTTATAAGAGATAAAAGATATATTATAATATATATGTATAACGATATAAAACTTTTGGTAGCAAACTTATACAATCATAATTATTTTACCAGTTCAACTGGCATTTGTTTGTATATTTCACGACTAGTTTAATAAATCCCTATACTGAAATAACAAATAAAAATAAGAGGAACATTTTGTGAAGACACTTGAATTTAGTACTCGATATAGTAGTTCATCGTAACAATATTCGATGAAGCAGAGGAACCTTTTGTTGAATCACAATGTATTAAAATTAAGTTAAAACATATTTCAAAACAAAGAATTGAATAATAGTAAAAATAACAAGAAGGGAATAAAGATATAATATGTACTATAATATATACTATAATATACCGCTCCATGCACACGTATACACTCTCACCAAAGTGAGAATGTGTAGTCGTGTACATATACATTTTTTCGGTACCTAAAATGACTGGCGTCGCCACCAGTATGCATGTACACGACTATACATTCTCACTTTGGTGAGTGTGTATTGGCGTGCACGGAGCGAATAACGATATAAAAGTTTTGGTAGCAAACGTAATAAATCATAATAAGTCTTTGGTCCATTTTCTATCACCTACTGTTTTTTTTTTTGTTACCAAATAGTTCTCGCATTAACTGCAGCTTTTCTACGTGTCTTTCCTGTTTGGCTCTTTCTTTTTCCACGTGTAAGCTTCGTATTAATTCGCAGCACTTTGATACCTCGTTTTTTTTTCGGCATTGCATCCTTCAATTTCTTCAATTTCTGAATTTTCTTGTCCAGCATATCATCATCATCTTCATCTTCGCTGGGGCTTTCAGAGTCAACTGGTGGCGGCGTTCGGGATCTTTTGAAAACTTTCAAGTTTTTCGCACTGCGTATCAGTTCCGGTTCTATGCTGTCATCTCTTGCAGTTATTTTTCGTAGTTCCTCTTCAAACGGAACTTCTTTACGTGCTCGTCCAGACTTTGAGTTGTTATTAACTGCATCTTTCTTCCGCCTCAATATAGTTTTGAATCTGTTTTCTATTTGCTGTTCTGTTTTCCAGATTCTGAACTTTGCAAAATACTCCTGAGTTATTCGATTCCACATTACTTTTTTTGTCTTGAATATCTTCATTGGCCCAACTTGGTCCATGTATTCGGAATACTTGTCCAATATAAATCTAGTTTCTTTATCTCCCCACGCATCTAAAAAAAACGTAGATTTTTTGTTCCCAATGCTGCTACAAAAATGGAATGCCAACTTCTTTCGGCAAAGTTAAGTAAGTTTCTACTAATTGTAGGATGAGATACAATGAAGGTATGCTGAAAAAATGAACATCATACTAACTGGTTCTTTCTTCATTTGACTGGCTACTTCCTGCAGCAGAATCACAAAGCGTGTAGCTTTGTTGTGTAATAAGTGAGTTGTTTATATTTGGATCTATATTTTCAGTATCTGAATCTAGTGTCTGTTCGTTAATGTATATGACTTCTCTGAAAAAATGTTCCGCATTCACAAAAATATTCTTTGCAAATTCGTTGTTTGTTAATACTTTCAATGGTTATCTTACTCAAAATTATTATCTATTATCGCGATTCGAGTAATGGGTTCATGTAAAGATATCTGTTGACTATCAACCAAATCTCGGATGCTTGAGATGGCGAATGCATGGTCGTCTAGAAATGCATAGTATAATTATTGAGCAATAATCATCATAAAAAAATGTAATTGACGCTCAAAATTTTGTTAGACCGACCTCTGAACTGTTCACGTGCATCATTAGTCGGAGGATATAAGTGCACAATCTCATTGTTTATGCGAAAACACACAGCTTCAGGATCTATATCCATGATGCCTTGATTGTGACCCGACAGTGCTGAATGTTTGCCCATGGGCGCCGCCATCTTTGCACTACACCGACACGAGCTCCCGAATATTTCTGCACTCGGGGCAAAATTCTTACACCAACCTTGCCAGCAAAACACAGTGCATCAAAACTGTGTTGAGCACCACGGTACGAGTAAAACACGGTGTGGGACGTCAGTGTACACTCAGTGTACACTAATTCGACCAGTTGAAAACGCTATAAGGGAAAAGTAAATGAGCATACCCCCACCACGCTGTCCGCTTTACTCTGGCTTGAGTCGACGAACCAATGGTGGCGCCATCTATTAGCTATAAAATTTCGCCCCCTAAATTCTCCGAAAGTAGATTGTGTTTCAGCTCGGGATGGGGATTCAATTATTTCTACAATAATATTGTCTGGCGTGAAATAGTGCTCGGCACCTGAAAAGTGCAAGAAATCATCATATCATCATAATTAAATTTCACTCGGCTTACGCGGCAGCCATGTTTGTTGTGTCAGTGTGTGTATCCGTGTGTCAGCTATTTAATTAACATTTTATTACAAGTTCAGGTTCATTTGTGGTTATCCCCTGCTATTTCACGCCAAACATTTGTATTCGAGGAACGATTCGCACACATCAGATTCGCGAAATAATTCTTTGTTCGTGAGATTTTAGGGGGCGAAACTCACTCATAGGTGTGTACAATCTCCTGAACGAGACCATTTTTCTCTTAAGGCCCATCCCTAGTCGCCCACCTCCTTTTTGCCGAAAAAGGGGTGGGGGAGGCACATTTCGATTATTATGCGGGCTCAGGCGTCGAAGACGCAAAAATAAAATGCGTAGCGGCGATTCTATTTCAATTCCGCACACATACGTCCGAAAATATGTTCGTTTCATGCGAAAATAGAGCTGCAGCACCGTTTTTAGATTTGTCAAATGTCAATTTCCTCGGCGGCCATTGTTATGTAGCTGTCCGCCGAGTTTAGGTTAAGTGGCGCCACGAATATCAAAGATATCACTCTCTTAGTGTACTATCCTTGCGTCGGAGCAATATATTCGTGGCGCCACTTACCGCCCTGCCCAGCGAAACTCGGCAAATAGCTACATAATAATGGCCGCCGCCTAGTGTTGTTTAAGTTCGACAAACGAGGGGAAAGCTCAAGATGGCTGCCAGTGCAATTAATTCCTAGTGTCTGTCCTACAGTTTTTCCAATATTTCAAGCGGTGTTACGAGCGGATTAGTTACCTTACTATCATCTAAAAGTGTGTTTGTAGTGCTCTTTTCTGAGATATAAAATATCTTTAAAATAAACCTCCCCTGGAAGTTTTCCGGGGGATTCAAGATTCGATCTCTCGAGTGGGATAACGGCCGGTGGGCGCTGAGGGCGCTGAAATCACTTAAATCAAGATCTACAAGATTCAAACTTCAACGGCATTCCCCTGACTAGGGAACTTGATATCTGTGGGAGTAGATTATCTTAAGTTTCACTAACAGGTGCTGGTGACAGGCGTGTTCGTCTTTAGTCTTCGTTGTGCTTGTAGTCAAGTATTTAAGGTTAGTGATTTTTGTATTTTTTCCCATATTTCCCGCATGATGGGGTCGGAGCATAAGATCTCAGAAACTAAGAGAAGTAGGGAGGACGACGGGGATGAGGGCGGGGGCGGGCTGGCCCACCCCTCCAAGGTGAGGGCTAGCTCTCCCGTTAGACTCGATTCCCCGCCTGCCCGAGCACTGTCAAATAGATTTGAGGCTACGGACAGGGGTCCGTTTGTCGTACAAGTATACGACAAAAGAGGCTTGAAACTGGGAAACTTACATATCATGAGTTTTGGCAGGAAGCTGAGGGGCTATGCTCAGGGCATAGTTAAAATATCTCCCTCTGGATTTGATAGATTCAACTTGGTATTTAACAATTTTATTGATGCGAATGATTTCATAGAGGCTAGAATTAAAAAGGTTGATACTAATTACGGGGCTTATGTCCCTGATTCAGCAATTTTCAAGGTGGGACTCATCAGAGGAGTAGATCCCGTTCTATCGGAGGCGGAGATCCTGGAGGGTTTTTCTGTTCCGGATAGATCAGCCAGGGCTCCGGTTCGGGTTGAGCGGATATTTTCCTATTCAGTCGATAGTTCTGGGAAGAGAATTAAAGAAAATACTTCACGTATTTAGGGATTTTTCAGAGGGGAATTGCCGGAATCAGTGACCATCTGGTATTCTAGCAGAAACGTTAGCCCGTTCTTTCCTTCCATTAAAAGGTGTGCGAAGTGTTTGAGGTTCGGGCATATCGAACGACAGTGCCGGGGTAGAGATAGATGCAACAGGTGTGCGGAGTCTCATGCGGAAGCAGATTGTAAGATCATAGAGTCAACCGACAGTAACAGTAAATGCGCAAATTGCGGAGGAGCCCATTGGGCCTTTGACAAATTCTGTCCCATCCTGTTAGAAAAAAAGAAAGCTCTGGCAGAGAAAATTAAGAAAGCATATACCCCTGGCGCAGTACCTAAAGGTAGCACTTTTGGGAATGATAATCCTGGTCAATTTACAGCCAAAGAGAGGGATTTCCCCCCCCTTCGCTCCAGGACAGCGGTCGGTAGTCAAGCCGGGAGTTCTGTTAGGCGAGCAGACGTCGCCGATAGGGTTACGGGTCCCCGTTCAGGGAAGTCGCATGGGGACGGTGCTCCCCCAGTAAATAGATCCTTCCAGGAAGAATTTTCTATAGACCTCCTCCAAACGGAGGGAGATTTCGAGATGCAAAACGAGTCTTTCGAGGTGGGCAGCATGCACGATAGCACTCTGGTTGGCAGCGCGGCGTCTGGGCGTTCTGCCCCTGCTAGCGGCATTGACTTAGAAGCTTTAGTTAGAAAAGAAGTAAATAGAGCCATAGCTATGTTCTCTTCGGCGATCTGCTCGATAATATCGAAACAGTTCACTAATTCGGAGCTGATTATCAATTCCATAAAAACTGCGGAGGAGTCATTTGTTCAGGGGTGCATTGACCCTGATCCCCTGGATGGCTGACTCCCTTCGCATAGGTCAGTGGAATTGCAGAAGTATCTTAAGTAAATGGGCTGATATGTGTTATTTTATCCAAAATTTTGACATTTTATGCATTCAGGAATCGTGGCTTAGGCCTGCTCAAATTTTAAAACTTCCCAATTTTAACCTGGTCCGAAAGGACAGGGATTCTGACAGTCCGGGCGGCGGAGTTGCATGCTTTATAAGGAGCAGCATACAGTATAGGAGCGTGGATATCCCAGTTCGCCTGGACAAACTCGAATGGATTTTATTAGAAATAGTCATAGCAGATAAGAAATACCATATTTTTAACGTATACAGGGCCCCTAATAGGCATCTTAGCATTCAGGATTGGGGAAGGTTGCTATCCTCGTTGGATAGATTGCCGAACCTTATTGTCTGCGGCGACTTTAACGCTCACCATCTAAATTGGGGTAGTGAACTTAACAATAATGAGGGTAGGATTCTCTCAACAGCAATTGAAGACACCAATTTGATCATTTTGAACGCGAATGTATCGACCAGAATTCATGTCGTTAACGGTGTTAGGAGTTCGCCGGATATTTCGCTGTCCTCTCCGGACATTTTCTCTAAAACTTCTTGGGAGGTTTTGGAGGACACTATGGGAAGCGACCACTACCCTATTAGGATCATTATCGGCAATCTGCCGCCGTACAAAATTAGCTCGAGGAAAAAAATCTTGGTGAATAAAATGGACTGGGTTCTATTCCAATCCGCGCTGGAAAACAGATGCGACCCGTTGGAAATCAGGGATGACAATCTTTCGGATTCATACTCTTCCTTTGTCAGGGTGGTCATGGATTCTCTCAAACTGGCGGGAGCTTCCCTCCCGACGGATGGGGGGAAAAAAAGAACTGAAACGAAGTCCCCTCCCCCGGCCCCCTGGTGGTCGGATGAATGTTCTAAAAGGGTGGATGAGAGACGAAAGGCGAGCCAAAGATATAGGGACTGTCCTTCCGACAAAAATTATGATGCGTACATTCAGACATGCAAATCTACATCAAAATTTTTAAACAAATCAAAAAAGATTGGGTTTAGAGATTTCTGTAGCAAACTTAATCCGAACACTCCTTTGGACAGAGTATGGGGCCCCATCAAGGCCTTTAGACGCAGATTTTCAATCCCTCAGTCATTGACATCTTTTTCGGCCAGGGATCCGAGTGTCGAGCTCGCCCTTGATAAGTTAGCGCCTCCTTTTGTGTCGGAGGAAGTCCCCCCGCCGTGTGACAACGCAATCGAGTCGCTCCTGTCGGCCCCCATTTCGATGGAGGAGCTCGACTCGTCGATTGCGAGGTCAAGGGGGGGGTCTGCGGCAGGGCCGGACCTCTTCACATACGAAATAGTCAAACGATTCGGGCTAAAAGCTAGGAGAACTTTGCTAAACATTTTTAATGTAGCGTTAAGCTGTGGTCAGATTCCTAAGGAATGGTCACACTATACCGTCTGCCTCATCCCTAAACCTGGGGGCTTGGGTGTGAGACCCATCGCGCTGTCTTCTGTCTTATTAAAGACAATGGAAAGGGTTATCAACGATCGACTTCACTTTTGGGTGGAAAAGAGTTCAATCCTCCCAAATAGCTTCCATGGTTTCCGGCGGGGTAGATCGTGTCTAGATAACATAGCTATTCTGGTTACCGATGCGCATATTAGCTTTATTAAAAACAATCATATGCCTGCGATTTTTATTGATATTGAAGGGGCGTACGACAACGTCATCCCTAGCATTCTTATCAGGGACTTGGTAGAGCTGAAGCTACCGGATCGGTTCATCTCTTTCATTAGGAACGTTATTTGGGAAAGAGATATCGAAGTTTTTTTCGAGGGGATAGATCTTGGTAAACGAAAGGTGGCAAAGGGCCTCCCTCAGGGGTCCATACTCAGCCCCATCTTATTTAATATCTATTTAAGGAACATTTTAAGGAATATAGGGAGTGAAACCAGAATCTTATCTTATGCAGATGACTTAGTTATATACTGTTCTTTCCCCAGGCTTCCTGAAGCTATAGATGAGGTATCATACTCTCTAAAGCGGCTCGACAGCTGGCTCCGTTCCAGGGGTCTTAGAATCTCCGAGACCAAGACTCAGCTGTGTGTATTTTCGAGGAAGAATTTGGGAAACATTCCTATTTCGATTCCATTGAACAATGTTAGAATTATGAACAGCACTTCGGTCAGGTTCTTGGATGTCTTTCTGGATTTTACACTTAATTGGAAAATTCAGATCGGAGTTTCGAGAGCCAAGGCCAGGAAGGCAGTATCCATTATCAAGGCCATTTCTGGTTTTAAATGGGGGGCTCACCCTCATTCACTTATTTCAATATACAAGGGTTTGGTTAGAGCTATCCTGGATTGGGGGTGCTATTTTTTCCAGGCCGGCTCGGTGAAACTGCTGGAGTCTCTGGAGAGGGTGCAGTTCGCGGCCCTAAGGTCGTGCCTGGGGTGCATGAGGTCCACTCCGACAAATGTGCTTATACACTTGGCTGGGGTCCCTCCTTTGAGCGAGAGACGAACGTTCCTCTCAAAAAAGTATCTTACCAAAGCGTCTGCTTGTTCTGTGAATGTTCTTATCCCGAAATTCCAATGGATCTTGGAAAGATCACATAGGCGGGGGGTGATTACTTCTCGGCTCCCGTTCCTATACAGCACGTGGTTGGAGATCAAACACCTTGCCGCGGATGTATCCAGAGCTAGACTCCCCAACATTTTTAATGTGGATTACCACTCTCTTGCCTTCAAAGTGAACGTGGATCTAGCGGTCGGCAGGGAGGTAAGAGAGTCTCCTAATCCGGGTCTCTCCTTTGCCAACTTTGCTAGAATTTCCTACCCGCAGCGTAAGCTGATTTTCACTGATGGCTCGAGATCTGCAGATCCCCCGAGAGCGGGGTCTGCCATTTACGTACAGGGTTCGGAGCAGTTCCTTTCGCTCAGGCTCAAGGACCATTTCTTTATTTTCTCAGCCGAGGCCATGGCAATTTCTAGGGCGTTAGAATTGATCCGTACGAATGGCTGGAAAAGCTCAGTAATCTTCTCCGACTCGTTAAGCGTGCTCAAATCACTTTCAAAGTCCGGTTACGCCAAGTCCAATAACCCTTACACTTTGCACATCAGACAGGCAGCCTGGGAGCTGGCAGAGAGCGGGTATGAGATCGCTATGGTCTGGATCCCCGCTCACTGCGGGATCGAAGGGAATGACAGGGCGGACGCGTTGGCCAAAGCGGCATTAAGCCTAGAACCAGACCCAGATGTTTTATACTTCTGGGCAGACCTAGTTTATTTATTCAAACGGGCGGTCAGGGAGAATACGGACACCTTCATAAAAAACCAGGGTCTCTTTAAGGGATCTAAGTATTGCCAACTGGCCGGTGCCTTCTCTTTCTCGCCATGGTTCAGTAATACTAATATCAATAGGAAAAAAATCACGTTAATTAATAGAATTAGGTCTGGACACTGCTCCTCTGGAGCCCATCTGGCTCGAATCAGGGTGAGAGACGACAGCGCCTGCCCTTGTGGGCATTGGCTACAGACGCTGGACCATTTAGTTTGGGAGTGCTCGGAATGGGAGGCTCCCAGGGCGGGGCTCTTGAGGTTCCTTGCCAGGGCTCATGTTGCACGTAATAAAGACGTGCAGGAAATCTTCCTGACCTCCCCTCTGAAAGTAGCTCTCGTTATATGTGACTTCATCCTTCAAAATAACTTTCCGCTATGAGCTCCACGCCTCCCTCTCCTTGGAAAATTATAAAAAAAAAAAAAAAAAAAAAAGGAAAAAAAAAAATGAAAATAATAACAACTCTGGTATCTAACTGTGTTTTTGTCTGTCTAGTGGTGTGTCGTGTTTCCCAACACTCCCCTGCAAGATCTACCCCCTCTCTATCATTGGAACAACATATCGCCAACTCCCGGAAAGCAGTCCGGTTTCGTCAGGAACAAGAAAGGCTCTGAAGAGCTCAGCAACCCTAATCTATCCAAACAATTCTACAACACACAAGATATAAATTGTGGTGTGTCGTGTTTCCCAACACCCCTCTGCAAGAGCTACCCCCTCTTTATCATTGGAACAACATATCGCCAACTCCCGGAAAGCAGTCCGGTTTTGTCAGGAAAAAGAAAAGCTCAGAAGAGCTCAGCAACACAAATCCATCCAAATAATTTTACAACACACAAGATATAAATTGGTACTTACCTCGAGCTCTATTGCTCAAAAGAGGATATAACCATAAAGGAGGAGAAGAAGAAAAAGAAGAATAATGGCCGCCGAGGAAATTGACATTTGACAAATGTAAAAGCGGTGCTGCAGCTCTATTTTCGCATGAAACGAACATATTTTTGGACGTATGTGTGCGGAATTGAAATAGAATCGCCGCTACGCATTTTTTTTTTTGCGTTTTCGACGCCTGGGCCCGGATAATAATCGAAATGTGTCACCCCCACCTCTTTTTCGGCAAAAAGGAGGTGGGCGACTAGGGATGGGCCTTAATTCGGGCCAACTTTTTGCGCTGATTATGAATTTTCTATCAAAAGCTCAAACAAAATTTCTATAAGTTTGAAATTTATTTTTATTTGTTTCTTTCAACGAATTTCACTATTATTCAACTAACTTTTCGATTTATTGGGAACTGAAATTCAATTTTGTGAAGTTCTCTAATTATTTTGCCAAAAAATATGGACTCTATAATAATAATAATAATAATAATAATAATAATAATAATAATAATAATAATAATAATAATAATTCTTTTGATAAGTTTTTTTTTTCATTTATTCGGTGTTTCTTTGTTGTTTTCTTCTGTGTCCCCTGACATTATCTTAGAAATAGATTACGTGACGCTGAGATTCAATTCGACGGCTGAGCGGAACAACATCGTATCTCAGAATTTGGTTCAACAATATCGTATCTCAGAATTTGTTCCAAAAACATCGTATCTCAGAATTTGCTCCAAAAACATCGTATCTCAAAATTTGGTTCAAGAACATTGTATCTCTGTGTATAAGATATAGGAGATACGATGTTGTTGGACCAAATTTTGAGATACGATGTTTTTGGAGCAAATTCTGAGATACGATGTTTTTGGAACAAATTCTGAGATACAATATTGTTGAACCAAATTCTGAGATACGATGTTGTTCGGCTCAGCCGTCGAATTGACGAAATAAAATAGACACAATATTATAAGAAATACAACACGTTTATTTCAGCAAATCCTAAGCAATAATTCCCTAACAATTTGAAAAGGAGCCTGATATATTGATATAATAATTATTATTAATATGTGCACTAACGATATAACGTATGTACCAATCCATCATTTATACGCGTAAAAAAAAAAAAAAAAAAAAAAAAAAAAAACGTCGTTTCCTCAGCCCTAAGCGCTTTTTCTTCCTGATTGCTGCTCAAAAAAAAAGATGAACAGAACAAAAAAAAAAAACAAAAGAAAACGTAGGAGAAAAACATATACATAAAAAAAAAAAAACTAAAGCAAATTAAACAAACATTACACTTCCTCAACGTCACATTTCGAACGATTGCCATTTAAAAATAATAACTAATTAAAGAACGATCATAGCATGAATTAAAAACTACTATTTTATATACCTATATATATATATGGGGTAGTCCATGCCGTTTCGACCAACCCATGACCCCGACCCCCTCCGATTTTGGAATAAATTTTTTATACGATTTGCCGGTCTTCAAAATGCAACGTAAATTTTTTTCAGATTTTTATTATTTTTGGTTATTTTTTTAAAAATTTCCAAAGTCAAAAAAAAAACGCCATGTTTTGAAAATCTGAAAAAATTCAATAAAATTCTACGAAATGAGATAATTTTTTCCATATTAATTTTATAGTGGTGTCCTCGAAGGGACAGCCGGGACGGGACTAAGCCAAGGGAAAAAGTCCAAGTCGGATGCTGTCTTTTTTTTTTCAGACGTCAATTTTTGTGCCTAAAATAATACCGCATAGTTGAAAATGAAATTAATTTTTTTTTTTTTCGTTTTTATATTTTTTTTCACTTTTAAAAAAAAAAAAATTTTCTGAATGAACGTAAAAAAAAAAGGAATTTATTTTCAACTATGCGGTACTATTTTGGGCACAAAAATTGACGTCTGGAAAAAATAAGACGGTCCGACTTGGACTTTTTTCCTTGGCTTGGTCCTGCCCTGGGTGTCCCTTCGAGAACACCACTATAAAATTAATATGGAAAAAATTATCTTATTTCGTAGAATTTTATTGAATTTTTTCAGATTTTTAAAACATGGCGTTTTTTTGTTGACTGGAAATTTAAAAAAAAATAACCAAAAATAATAGAAATCTGAAAAAAATTGACGTTGCATTTTGAAGACCGGCAAATCATATAAAAAATTTATTTCAAAATCCGAGGGGGTCGGGGTCATGGGTTGGTCGGCATGGACTTTATATATATATATATATATATATATATATATATATATATATATATATATATATATATATATATATATATTGATTAATAATAATAATAGTTTACAACCATAAAACTGTTCCGGGAGCGTAGCATCACAATTAAATAATCAATAATTCAAGTTATTAGGCTCTTCCTCGTATCTTCCTTCACACCCGTTTTTTTTTTTTTTTCAAATAATATATTCACTTCCTCGGTCAATATTATTTCATTTCCCCTCGCATAACCCCCCTTCCTCACGGGTCCTTATTTCCTCGTATTTATTCGTTTATAAAACCGGTTACTGAACGCCACCGATTTAATTACAGTGTAGTATAATACAATTTTTTTTCCATTCTACATATTTTTTTTTCGTTATTTTTTTCTGTTTTTCCTTTTTTTTACCCTTACACAACGTATGTACTTGGTCTCCTATCTAATACACTTACATATCGATCTTAAAATTACACGCTTACAAGGTAATCTTAATTAACATATTTTTTTTTTCATTATTATTCTTATTGTTGTTGTTATTATTATTTGTTTATTTATTTCATTGATTTTTTCAATTTTTATTTCATTTACTTACGATTCCCCCGTATCTCGCTTTGCCGGGAATTATCGTTAAGCTCTCTGTATTCTCATTCAAGATCCTTTTCAACAAAATAAACTCTAACGTTGGTAGCATCGAAATAGGTAGTTACCTTAATAATAATTACATGTTATTTTATAATAGTAATAAAAATAATAATAATAATAATAATAATAATAATAATAATATACATATACGAAATGTTTATATGTATATATATTTTTATTTTCTTAATCAATTCATTTATTTAATTATTCATTTATATATGAGACCTTGAGCGAAGATCAAGCACTTAATTCCGCTCAGCTTTTGTCCGCCCTATAATCGAGTCTCACATTGTTATACATGGAGGAAGAGAGAAATCGATACTCTCTCTGGATTTGTGAGGCTTTTAATCCGAAATGACAAAATAAAGAATAAGGAAAGTTCTAAACAGACATCCGTTATGATAAATCTTACGGTATGATGCGGGCACGTTTCTTTGATATTAATAAATTCAAGCGAAACCAAAACCTTCACTGCACTCGTGAATCGCCTTCAGAAGATTACTGCGCAGTTTGTCGTAAGTCTCATAAACTGGCAAGTCGAGCTGGTTGAAACTGAAAAGTAAAAACAACCACCATTAATCTTATACTAGTCGATATCAAGTACATGCCTATATTACTTTTTTTTTTTTTTTTCAAACAAGGATCCTTAGTTGCTTAACGCAGAATTCAAAACTTATCAGTCTTTGTTACAGGTACAAAACCGGTCAAGGATATATTTAGAAAAATTGGCAAACAGTACTGATCCATCATTAGTTAACTAGGTGTAAAAAAAAAAAAAAAAAAAAACTAAACTACATGTAAGAAAAATAGAAGAATAAAAAAAAAAAATTTTAAGTGTTTCTTTTTATAGAAACCTAATTGGTGTTCTTACCACGTGTGTGCCGAAGGTAGTCTGTCCGTCGATCTATCATCTCGGTGAATTTGGAACTTTTGTACGCCGTTCATACCTTCCAGAGCGCCGAAGCCTTGTAATGGAACTTTAGAAGTGCCGGTAACAAACTGAAGGAATTTTGCTCGATCGGCTTGATCAAAACCACGTAAAGCACGCCAGAACCATTGAATCTGTTTAAACAAAAAAGAAAAGACAAAAAATAAACGAAAATGATTTGTAAAGTATGCAGTACACATAAAAACGCATCTTAAGGGGAACACTTGACGATAGAAAAAAAAATCATAATAATTCTATTTTCTTGAATTTTCATGCCAACTCGAACTCATTGCTCGTCAATCATCCGCTGCCAAAAGGACAATCCGATTGAGACCTTCGTTTCCGAGATATTCGAAAGAATAATTATGCCGGTAAAAATCGACTAGACCATCCCCTTAATGTATAAAATCATTCGTGCGTTGTGAAAAGAAATTTTTTTTTTACCTGTAACGAAGTTGGACTATATTTGTGGTATTCTGTGTTTGCTTTTAGGTCTTCGATGTCTACGTTGGGTAAGCCACTGATAAGTAGTTCAAGTTCTTGTTCGTTGAATATAGAAATAAGACGTTTAGGAATAATGTCATAAAAACCTTCCAAAAACGCGTTCAATCTAAAAGTTAGTAAAGAAAAAAAAATATGAATTGAATGAATGAGCTCCCGAAATAATCAATCTATTGTATTCATATGAAGGATTAATAAAAATAAAAAAAATACTCACTGTTTACGAATCGCCCCGGTCATTTTCATTTGACAAACCAAACGAATATATTCTAATTTAGTTTCCTCGGTAACGACAATGTTTCGACCATTTGGAATCAGGTCTCTTACATCATTTACTCCGAATTCATTTACCTGTAAATATGAAAACAAAATTAATTCTTGAAGTCGATTCAATGAACAATTTAACTTAACGGGGGACATATTGACTACTTCATGCCAGCTGACCCTTGAAATTTTTTTTTTTTTATATACATATACAGGGAGGTCGCTTGGATGGGCCACATTTCCCGTACAAAATGCTAGGTTCGAGACTATGATTACTTTCTTGTTTTTGTTAACCGCTCGTTTCCATGGTTCGAGAAACGAGCGTTTAACAAAAACAAGAAATAAATCATAATCTCGAACCCAGCGTTTTGTACGGGAAATGTGGCCCATCCACGCGCCTCCCTGTATATATTTTTTTATTATGATATGATAGTTTTTGACGAATGAAAAAGGTATGCCAATTTTCGGATATTTAGCTTAATCCACGCCGGCGTGATAAATTTCCAAAAATCATATACAGGGTGGGTCACTTCAAGTGTCGAGAATGGGAAGAACTCAATTGCCACGAGACCCCGCCCTTTCAGCCAATCAACAACTAGGAAAATTTGGTCGACCGAAATTCTTACGAGAACACAAGATACCATTTCTTTGTGTAAGAAAGAAATATCAACAACTGCGCAACTAGGCTGTTAGGTATAGCAGTCTGTGGATAGAGAAGGCCAACAATTCGAATCGCTTCAGTGATCATCGAAATAAATAAATATCTAATAGCCTGGTTGAGTCGTTGTTGCTTGTCTTTCCTATACAAAGAAATTGTATCTTGGAATTTCGTGAAAATTTCGGTCGATCAATTTCTTCTAGTTGTTGATTGGCCGAAGGGTCAGGGCCTTGTGCCGATTTAGTTCCTCCCATTCTCGACACTTGAAGTGACCTACCCTGTCAATGTAACTTTTCTTATACAATAAAAGTGATTAGAATTAGTTGAAAAAAAAAACAAAAAGCACAAAAGGAAATAAATTGAAAAAACAAAACCTGTATAAATTTATTAAGCTGGTCTTACCTCTGCGGAAAATGTAAGTTCGTATCCGAGGTCTGAGACGTTATGTTCGGTGAGATAAACTAGTCCTTTATAAAAGCTATAATCTTCACTCTCCATGTCTGTGTGTTTAACAAGTATTCCTAATATATGTTTATAAAAGCTACGCGTGAAGTAGCACTCCAATAATTTGTTGTCGTAAATTGCCTTGGCTGTGAAAATAGAGAGAAATATAGAAAATAAAAATAAAAATAGAAAAAACCACATGAATTTGTTGTGAATAAATTTGCGGATAATATTAAATCATAAGAATATTATTACTCACCGATTACTCTGCCAACAAATTTGTAATAACAAAGATGATTCGGATTGCAGTGCGATGAGGAATTAATCATGTAAGTTACTCGGTCACCGGGGCTCACCGTAAATAAGGCATACATTGGGTTGAAGATTTCTCGAGATATAATCACGTACCATTCTCTGAGCAGACCTCCTGCGTCTTGCCCTTCTTCGCCTGGAATTGAAACAATCAATCGGATATTTTACTTCAACTTTTGACCCGATCAGCTAAACACGGAATTTCGATTTCTGTAGATAATGCGGCATACCTTCGAAGACGATGTAGAATCGGTTCTTCCACTCGTCGGCATTCCGACGATGTAATTCTCTGAAAGAATCCTCGAATATGTGACTTCTGCGTACGTGAACCGCCAGCTCTTCCCTTCGTATTCCTTCATCCATCCTCTCCAGCTCAGTTCTGAAGTAACGTCTCTTTACATCGAAATCTAATACCCTAGTGTGATCTACAAGGACGGAGAAAGGTCCGTCTGCTAAATGAGTCGTAGTTTGCCTAAGAATTTGATTAAGAACTGTCCTATGTGTTTCTGTAACGATAAAACAATAATGAAACAAAAATCAGATTAGTATTTAATGTCCACGTATATGTATAGAAATTAGGTAATACAGTCGTAATCGTTATTTGGTAATAACTTACCGGCAAATTTCAAGAACTTTAATTGATCCGACGGCAGAGTGATTTGTGGAGTTGGTACAACATCCCAGGAACTGTTAACTACAGCCTCAGGCTGCGATGCACCTTCATTGTCAGAATATATAGGAGAGACAGGTGCCAAGTCCGGTACAACGTCTCTAGATTCAGTCGTTGTGTCATTGCTTCGTTCCCGAGCCGGCGTACTGGATGACGAATGAACTAAGAAAAAGGCTTCGACGGCGGGCTGGAACAATAAGCGACGACAATGTTGTTATGTAACACGAATATTACCGGAAACTGAACATTTCACATTCACATGAATTTGAGAAAAAAATAAGAACAAAATCTGGTTTATAGTTATTTAATAACATTAGAGTGAAAAATTAATGATGAATTTCAAGGAAAGCATACACTCCCAATCTATGAAAATATGAAAGCTTACAATTAGGTGATAGAATCTTAAAAATACAAACAACCGTGAATCATTATGAGCAAAGTTTACAAATATGTGCCACAGGATGGTGCAAATTCTGTATTTTTAATCCGATTTTTGAATTTCATCGCTCTATTCACTCACTGATCAAAATCTCTTCAAGCCGAGAGAAAAGTTTTTCAAGAAACATTACATACCTAAATAACAAATGCAATTTTTCACTATTTGCAATAACCGAGTACATTATTGGATACATGTGGTTATTATACTATTACTTGTTTTATGTAAGAGTGTACTTTGGAGAACCCAAATTCAGTGAGTGTGAAAAGAATTGATCGTTGAGTAAATCGAACAAACAAAAATTTTCAATGGATTGAAAATAAAGAATTAGTGAACTTTTTATCGTACGTACCGGTAAACTTTTTTTTCATAATATTTCACAATTGTTTGTATTTTCAAGATTCTGTCACTCGATTATAAGTTTTAAGGGGGTTATCTCGATATTCTATTTTCTTAGGATCTTAATAAAACTTTCACTACGGGTAAGTAACACTACTACACATAACATATTAAAATCTCAGCAAACTTAGCGGCTTAGTTGCAGAGATATAATAGGCCAAAGTTTTAAGTTCTAAGCCGGCGACTTATGGGAGTTCCGACAACCAAGAGATATATTTGATTATAAATCCGAAAATTTTCTTACGACTTTTTTCAAATTCAATTATGTTATTTGTCACCATTCTTGGAAAATTATTTTCAAAGGCCGAAACCCTCAGCGGCTCCGTTCTCGAGATATTCAAATGTATAGTGCAATATTTCATTGGAAATTTAGCGTTCGCACGGCGCCATATGGGCATATGCGCAAGACCTATGTATAAGTGTCAGTAGATGAACAGTATTTATGTGTGCGTGTACAGACCCTCGAGAAAACTAAATCTGCTTAAAAGGGCAGGGAGTATAGTCACTGAAAAATAACTGAACTGGAAGAGGCACTGCCAGGTTAAACGCGTAAGTGGAACGTAATTGTGAGATAGAAGAACTCGTGAGGCCACCTGTCCTTTTCTTTCTCTCTGCGCATGCGCTGTGAGGAGTAAACCATGCGGTGGATAATCGAACTCAAAAGTTTGTTCTCTGCAAAATAATTTTTCAGTGGTAAGTCCCTGTAGTTGACTCGCTAATAAAATTGACCGCTATTTGAGTTAATGCCATGACTGATCAATATTTGTAATGAAATAAGTGTCCACAAGTTCCCAAGCGGTAACCCTACTCCGCTGAGCGATTTGACGTAAGTTTTTGAACGGACTGTACGACAAGGACAAGGTGGCCTCACGAATTTCTTTCTCTCTCGCACAGAACCGAGAGCCCAGTGCACGATCTACTGTAGTTATGTTTCAGTGAGTATAGTTCAAGATTGGGGCACAGAATATCGTTGCCTTTTCACGAGCGAATTATTCGCTGAAAATTGAGCGAATGATGGTCACGTGACCCTGGTTATTTGCTGTTTCCACATTCGCTCGTGAAAACAAAAGTGCCGTCAAAACTCAGCGTCAACCTATAACAAAGTCTGTATTAGTGCTGTATTATAATCCAAACAGGTTAGCAGCGTTACCGCTATTTGCGGTCAATTTACAGTGACTAGTCGCTGAAAGTAGTCGCTGGAAGTTCGGCAAATTCGAACTTCTAGTGAACAGATTTGGCGATAGAAATGGGAGTCACGTGATACTCAGACGCTCAAAAAGCAGCGTCCATTCGCCACCGTAAAAAGGCACCTTTAAGGCGCGATTTCATGATGGCGAATAGACGCTACTTTTTCAGCGTTAACGTAACACGTGACTCACGTTTTCGCCGCTCGATCTGTTCGCTAGAAGTTCGATTTCATCGAACTGCTAGCGTCTAGTCGCCAGAACGTGGCGGTAACGCTGTTTCCATATTCAAACAGAGTATTTCGCTGGTTTTGGACGCCACTTTTGTTTTCATGAGCGATCGTAAACCCGCGAATACGCAGGGTCTATGGCAGGGTCACGTGACCATCATTCGCTCAATTTTCAACGAATACTTCGCTCGTGAAAAGGCACCTTTAGATTCCCTCAGCTTACGAGAATATTCTCTCCCAGATAATAATTATCAATTTTTCAAAGTAACATTATCAACCAGTAGTAAGAGCTTTTTGACTGCCTTATTGTTTTTGTCGTCGATTCTACCTCCCATACTTCCCTGATTCTAAGTGAGACAATGACTACTAAACAAATAAATGAATACTAGACTTAAAGATTTAAAGATTTCAACGAAACATCAATAAGCAGTGTCTCAGAATTCACACGAATTCCAAAGAGATTTCGTAAATGATCCTGTCGTATCTGTCCTTATGTAGAAGCAGTTTCAGTCGAATTCCATGAATCTGGAGTATGTTGCATTTCAAACCATGCTGATTAAAAGTTTCCATGGGCAGGACCCCCTGCAGTCAAGGGTTTCCAAGATATTCAAGCAAAAAGAAAATTGCACCTGGCAAGGGGGCAGCATGTTTCCACCACGCATATAATGTATGGGGCATTCCATGTCAAACCAGTCGGTCATCGGCCTGACCCCCTGAGATTTTAATGACAAAAAGATTTTTGAGTTCATTTCGGTCAAAAATGATACCTCTAATTTTTCCGCCATTTTGTAAGGGTATGGTGACCTCGAATATCCTGAAGATCATCAAATCATGAACATGGACATTTTTAAAATCGCTGAAAATTTTATGTAAAATCAGGGACTTATACACATTGTTTCGTCATGATTCGAAAATGGAATAAAAATCCTTAATTTTTTTTTTTTTTTTGAATATTTGTTTTTCAAACAGAAACAATTTTTATCAGGATGGGATTAAATCAATCCAGTCGAGTCAATTCGAAGTTATTTGTCGCCTGACGTTTCGGCAGTGGTATTCTGCCCTCATCAGAGGTTATTTATTAAAAGCCTTTTAATAAATAGCCTTTGATCAGGGCAGAATACCACTGCCGAAACGTCAGGCGACAAATAACTTCAAATTGACTCGACTGGATTGATTCAATCCCATCCTGATAAATAACAGTTCGAGTGTTAACTTCACATCTACAAAAACAATTTTTTTTTTTTGAATTTATTTTGAATGATGGTTTCTTGTAGTGAAAAATAAAATAAAAAGAAACATCGTCTTGGTAAAATTCGATTTTCTTTTTGGTTCGAGAGTAAAACGAAGAAAACAATGCTCAATTCGAAAATACATAACATCGCTTTTTCCGTTTTACTCTTGAACCAAAAAGAAAATTGAATTTTACCAAGACGATGTTTCTTTTTATTTCTTTTTTTTTCACTACAAGAAACCATCATTCAAAATAAATTCCAAAAAAAAAATTTTTTGTTTTTTGAAGGGAAAAAAGTTAAAAAAAATATTAAGGATTTTCATTCCATTTTCGAATCATGACGAAACAATGTGTTTTCGAGTCCCTGATTTTACATACAATTTTCAGCGATTTTAAAAATGTCCACCTTGAATGATTTGATCATCTTCAAGATAATCGAAGTTGTCACACCCTTACAAAATGGCGGAAAATTTTCGAAAAATTAGAGGTATCATTTCTGACCGAAACGAACCAAAAAATCCGTTGGTCATCAAAATCCCAGGGGGTCAGGCCGATGACCGACTGGTTTGACGTGAATGCCCCGTATACATACTAAGCTGGGCCAAATAAACCGACTATTTGTATTTTTCCAACAGTTACTCTCAAAAACTTGTTCTTTACGATCAAATAACGAACTTCAAGAAAACTCAGCTCTTAATATTATTACTATTCAGAAGTCGCTCTTCGCTATTTTTTATTTTGCATTTATAATGGATAGGAAATGTAATGATGGTACTTTTCGATTTTTATATCTCAAGAACTAATCTGCTTAGAAAGATTCTGCATAGCTACCTTTGCTCAAAATTGAACGCTCTACAAAGAAGGTCTCTTGGTCTTTTTCGATGAATCTTCCCAAGTTATGCATGGTTATTAACCAAGTGAATCGAACTTTATACTTAAATATCTTAGAAACCCTTATAACTTTCGGGGGTTTGGGCCATGGAGACTTTCAATCAGCATGGTTCCAAACGCAACATACTCCAGTTTCATGGAATTTGACTGAAACCGCTTTTACATAAGAACAGATGCGGGGTCCTTCTAGAGATCACACAAGAATTATAAACAGATTCAACAAATTGCATGTCGTTTTACAATTTTTTTTCAATTAATATCACACAAGTATCGAACTTATTTTCTAAAAGGATTTGACAAATATCAGAAAAATTTCAAATAGATTAACCAAAATTCACAATATTTCATAATAGTCGTGAACGACAATTTGACAAAATTCACAAAAGCTTCAATCACCGTATTTCCCAGATTCTGTAAATCCCTATGAAATTTCAATAAGATTATATGGATTTCTTCAGAATTTCAAGACTCGTTAATCCCTGGATAAAATACACGAGTTTGATGGCATCAACAAAAGGCTTGATAGTTCAAACACACACGACTTATCACAGATCACAAAGAAGACGTAATACCAATTCATACCTGTAAGACTAGGACGGCGTGATGATCGGGTGTATGTTCAAGCTCGAGTAAGCAAGCGCTTAAAGTTTCCCAAAGATTGTCTAGCACCAAGCTCTCGCTGAGCAATGGTAATATCGACTTTTCTTCATCTGTAATAAAGAAAAAAAAGTGTCAGTTTATCTCGAGTCCTGAACAACGTATCAATTTTCAACATCAATTCTTCAAACTACGAAGTTATTTCTTGAAATTTAATAAATCTAAAAAGCGTTCGAATTTGTTACTCATAACTCACCATCGCGTGCTGTTGAAGCAGAAGTATCAGCGCTTGCAGCAGAAGTCTTTGAAGTATCCAAAGTTGAAGCGTTGGGCTGCGTCGTGTCCATAGCTACAGCCTCCACATTTTCCTCGGCAACTGCGATCAAGATAAACGATAAAATTGTGTTTGTTTTCAGTATATCAACTGCGAATCAACAAACTAATGATATTAGATCCAGTTCATCAAAATAGGTACATAATAAAGACAACTACAGATGCTAGAATCCAGACATTATGGAACAAGAAATGATCATAATAAGTAATCACCTGCAACAGGTGCTTGTTGACTCGTTGCACCTGTGTCCATCGCTGTTTCCGCAGTTTGACTAACTTCTAATAAATAAAAGATTTAACCAATGTTAAAGAAAGATCATTGCTTGCATACCTCAACTTAACCATAAGGAAAGAGACCGTGGATTAAAGGAGAGAAAATATTGAGCAAAGACTTGGAAGATGATGGGGGAAACGTGGAAGATATTGGAAAAAAAAAAGTAGGAAGTATCCTCATTATTAAACATTACAATGCAATACTTACCAGTTTTCTTCTTATGAGCCAAACGAACGGCTTCCCTTATTTGTACGATAACTTTGAGTATACGTAAAAAGAATGCTTGACTAGATGTTTTGCTGACCAGGGCGCCCATCGACGGCAATTGCAGATCACTGCCTGCTTTGACTTTGCTTGGTGCAGTAACAACGACGTTGTCATTTGTGAAGCTGCAAGTTTAAGAAACCGTTTCAGATAATTTTTATCCAATTGAAAAAAAAAAAAAAAAAAACTATGGAGCAAAGCTTATTTCAAAACAGTCAATCCGTTATTAGGTCGTTATTAATCAAAAAATTAAAATTGACAAAAGTTAAACACCAAAAATTACATCTGCTCGGTCGGAAATAAAGCTATTGTATGTATGTATTACTGCGTTCAACGAGAGAACGGTACGCTTCCGAAACCAAATGCGTCCAGTCCGGTCAGATCCCACCCAACGCGCCGCCCACTTTACCCTCTCCACGCGGACGAATGATCTCGGCAGCTAGCCAGATCAGGCTACGATACTGAGTAGCATGCGTCACTACCCCCACCCGACCGACAGGCCGCACAAAGCTGCGCGGAGCTGTACCGTTCTCTCGTTGAACGCAGTATAGTGTTCAATGATGGGGTCCCAATGACTCACTATTTTTTCTGGACCAAAACTAAAACGAGTTTACACTCTCACAAATTTCATGTACCTATTGGCAACGAAACAGTAGCCAACAAACAATCGGGATCAATTGTTTGTCAGCTACTGCTTCGTTGGGCATAAAGAAAAAAGAAACGAATTCTCAAGAAATTCTGACTGAAAAAAAATACTAGTTGATTTCGGCTTACTTTCGGAATACAATGAAAATACTTGTTTTTAGTCCTAAATTTTGTGCAAAAAATGTCATCAATTCAAAAATAGTTTTTTATCCTATTTCCGCTTGATATAACGATATTAGAGATTGCAGAACCGCAAGAAAATGAAGAAAAAATTAAAAAAAAAAATTGAGGTTCCAGTTTGGGCCCGGAAGGACCCCAAAAAAATTTCATGATTAAAATCGAAGACCGGTCCAGCTGATGATCCCATGATTTGACTTGAAATGCCCCATATGTTTAAATTATTTAGTAATATAGTTTAAATCATTTTCAATATACGAACCGATCATGTAGGATTCCACGACCGCTACCACCGGAGCTGGTGGATGGTTGTTCTTCGACAGAATACCGTCGGTTTATTTCTCTGTTCAATACCTTTAACTCCATCATCAGATCGTTTATATGGTCACAAACCATATTAGCCAACTCCATAGCACCTTCCAGAAGCAATTTTAATATCTGTAAAAATAATTCATGTATTATTCGTTTATATGAAGCACTGAAAGGCTAAAATACCTCACAACAAATAGAATTCACAATTTTCTAGTTATTTTGAACAATAAATTAAAAATTTATCAATGATTCGCAATAAGCCAAACATGCTTAAGGCACTGCAAAAAAAATTTTATACCCTAGCCGCCGCTTGTAATGAATTTAACATCATCGTCGTGAAAGTGAAAACTCTAAGCAACTTTTCGGGACTTTTCTTTATTGTAAAATGAAATAGAAGATCACAACTGAACTGATTATTGAATACCCGGGTTAAGAAGTTGATAATCGTAATAAAATCGTCAATAGATAAAACTGATACTTTACCAATTGCCTGGTAGGATCTGGGCAGTGTGATAAATTGAGAAGCAGTGCAGTAGCGTCCTCCAATCCTTCCTCGGAGCAGCTTTTACTCGTGAGAACTTGAACAGCTAATCTAAGGTGTCCTTCGGGGGCTGCAACGCTCTGTTCTTTGCCGACATCGACCTTTTTGTTTTTTGTTCCACCTTCCTGTCTCCGGTAAGGATTTACTTCCGTTAGGCCGATGGATATTAAGGATAAGAGTCTGAGCAGTTTATCAGTAAGTTGGCTGCTCCTTTTGATCACAGACCAGTTAAGCATGGAGATCAATTGTCCAAAGGCAGAAATTTCGAATGATGTTGTGCTCTGTTCAGGTTCAGATCCCAAGTTTGAATAGGAGTGGGTTCGAGCAACAGATTTTCCTTTTTTAGAAGCGCAAGAGTCAAGTCGTAAAAGCATGTCCCAGAAATCTGGTAAATCACTTTTAGCAAGCTTAGAAGCAGACTTTGTCTTTGCACCGGTCTCATCTTTGTTGGTATTTGCCTCTTTCTCCTTTTCTTTATCCTTCAGTTCCTTATCCTTGTCCTTTTCTTCGGACTCTTTTGATTTCAGAGGAACAAAATAACCTGGGAAACTCTTAGCCAATGATATCAACAGCTCCAACGTGTGCCTGTAAAAACGGAAGAAGAAAAAACAGGTGTAATACACTTTTGGATCAATAGCTAAGAAATGCTAAGGAATTAAAGAAATTATAACCGACCTGCACACTGTGGGGGCCGCTTGAGGATGTATTGCGATAATGTTGCACTGACGTTCGGATCTCTTGCCTCCATGTCTCGTAACGTGAAAGACATTAGCTCGGCAGCCTAGCGCAGCATCCATACTAATGTTAAGCCAAGACTGAGCACTGTTGCGAGTCTCGGCGACCTTTGGCAATCTGTTTGAATAATGAAGAGAGAAAACTCATAATATAATAATGAAATATCTGTACGAAGTAATTTCTCTAGACGATAATGAAAATTGAATCATAGAATATTAGAGATGTTTATTTCTAGTCTGAACTTGTTAAAAGTTTGTAAATAATGAATCATACCCGAAATCTATCATTGGATATAATCCTTTTCGTTTAAATCTTCCTCCAAAGTCTGCAGCGGAGTCTTTGCTCTCATCGTTGCTCCTTTCCATTATTGAAAGTAAAGCCCTGACTACCCATTCCCTGGTACTGCCGTGGTAGCACAAGTTTCTTATCACCCTGTGGAGGCGTAATGTGTTGATTTTTGGCTCGTCAACAAACAACAATACCAAGAGACAGGCCATAGACTCGTGGTCTAGAAGTTGACGTCCTCTCAGTCGCAAGCCCGCACCTTGGTGGGTTATTCCAGCTTCTCCTCGAGGATTCCAAGAGCTCCATTGCGCACGCTGTGGAACTGTGTGAATTGCGTAACGAGCACCGCCACCTCTCCCTAATTAACACCGATTAGTTCATTGAAATGAAGAATTTATTTTTGGTAAAAAAAAAGATATATTGACAATAAATCAAGACAGATAGGTAAGACATTGAGGGACTGATTCACTTTCGATTGTATATCGCTTGAAGTCATAAAAAATCTTTTTTAATCACGTCAAGTTCAAAGAAATCGCAAAAAACTTTGCAAAATGACAGAAAATCACATAAAAATTATTGACATCGCCTAGTCCTGCGTGAAATCGTATAAAATCGTACAGAATCACTTTGCGGTTATTCCAAAACCGCTTCGAAAACGACAAACAATGAAATGCTGTATATCGATATAGGTATATCGAAATTCACCTATTTCATATTAATTTTGTGAAAATCGACTCGAAATGATTTGTAAATGCATGAAATGAGCTCGAAGTGAAATCAATTCGTGTTAAAATCATTGAAATTGTTCAAAATCGCATGGGATTTCATGAAATCCCAAAATCATGTGCACACCTGAAACACAGCTGAATGAAGGCACATTTTGTTTAAGTTTTTTGTTGTTTGCTGTTAAGAAAGTATGTATGTACGTTAATGCATGAAACTGACCTCGTCCAGAGTTCCTCAATATGCTAGACAACGCTGTGCTGCTCTGACTAACATGACTCAAGAATCTCTCTTGCATCATTTGTCGATTACGCGCTTCCCAGTCTCTCCTTAGACTTTGCGCTTCTTGAGCTAAATCTGGGGGTAGTACAGAGATTTGTGATTCCTCCATATCGGTGAGAATCTGGTAATAAAACGTTTAAATAATTCGTTAACAACTAATCTTAAGAAATAAATGTAAAATTTTTTTTTCATATAATAAATTGAACGTCTGTGGATTGTGAAAAAAGATTTTAAACCTAATCATTCGGGTATTTTTTGGAAGCAACAAATTCACAGATTTGAACATATTTCTGAAGCTATCAATCTCACTGAAGGCTTTGAGTCGTACAAACGTTAAAATAAAAATAAATAAAAATATAGTCACGGAATCGTATCTTGCAATGAATCATTTCTTTCTCAACATGTGAATAAATTATCTTACAGCTTGTCGCAGAGACGGTTGCAAGTTTTGAAAGAATGCTGCAGCGTCGACGGGATCTTCTGGGTTTGCTGAAGCCGCAGCATGACGCTGTTGCTCCAGCCTTTGCTGGGCGAGAACTTCTTCTTGTATCGCTGGCGGTAATGCGGCCAAGAATTCTGGGTTTACTTCCACCGGACCAGTCGGTTCTTCGACAACTGTAGCTTGTGCACGTTGTCTGATACGCTGAAGCCTGTCGTTTTAAACAGAAGTGATAATTGCGGTATTTTCATTAGTGAAAATAGTTTGAAAGCTCAACAGCTTGTTACAGATAAGAAAAAAAAAATTCTGAAGTAGAGTAAGAAGACGATTTATTGAATAGCAAGACGAACCTCAGCTGTTCGGCGATAACTTCTTCTCGCATATCCTCCGGTAGAGCAGCAAGAAAAGATGGATCTACTCCGTCGGGTAACTGTTGCTCTTGTTGTTGTGGTTGTTGTGGATTTTGAGACTCTTGAGTGCTGTTTTCAGCAGTCGAAGAACTCGGCCCTTGGCTAACAACGTTGGCACTAGATGACGATAAATAGGTAATAAAACGTGATAAGAAAACGTGACCGAATCTAATATAAGTAATAAACAACTCACTTTCGCTCAACGTTGAGTTGAGTATCGTCAGTGAGCAGTCTCCTTATCCAATCCGTAGGATTACTGCTGCTCTCTAGATCCGTAGGAAGATCTTGGTACACCTCTTGATTAAAGTCCACAAGTATTGGCGCCGCACGATTCCGTAAATTTATGGGCGATAGGTCTTCGGGATTTCGAACGTTTTGACCTATTTTAAAAATTTGGGAAATCAAAACACGGGATTTTTTTGAACCTGCTTCTACGTTTGTTTCCCAGAAAAGTAAAAAAGCTTTTTATAAAACATCTAAATCGTGAAAAGCAACTAAATTCGAGTCTCTAGTCACCGAAGAAAAAAAATCGCTATATGATCTAAATAGTGGCAAACTAAAGCTAGTTGTTTCTACTTAAAAATACTTTTCCGAAAATTTTTTCAATTCAGAAATTTGAAAAGTGATCTCATACTTCTAAACGTCAGTGTAGATTACAATAGAGAATATTAACTCACGTTGCAATCTAGTCGCTTCGGATGCACTTGGACGAAGAACCGAGTCCACTATGCTCTCGGCAAGTTGCGTTGCGTTTCGGGTCGCCGTCCTTGGGTCTCTTATTTCAGGACGTTGTTCTTCTGGAGGAGGGGGAGGCGTGCGATCTTCGTCTTCTTGAACGGTAACTTCCATCTCTCCAGTCACTTCTGAGACAAAAAGTTTTAGAAATTCGTTACAATGATTTGCAACAAGCTTACGAAAGAGACGATACGGTGGATCCTGTTCTGCAATTCGGATCTTTCAAAGATCTCAATGGACTTCATGAAACTTCTAAAAATTTGCTAGAATTCTCAGAAAGGACCCCGCATCTGTCCTTATGTAAAAGCAGTTTCAGTTAGATTCCACGAAACTGGAATATGGTGCGTTTTTAGCCATGCTGATTAACAGTCGCCATGGACCCCCTAAAGTTAGTGGTTTCCAAGATAGTTAAGTATAAAGTTCGAATAACTTGGTTAATAACCATGAATAACTTGGAAAGATTCATCAAAAAATACCAAGAGACCTTCTTTGTAGAGCGTTCAGTTTTGAACAAAGGTAGCTATGCAGAATCTTTCTAAGTTGATTAGTTCTTCATTTCCCATCCATTACAAATGGAACATAAAAAATAGCGATGAGCGACCTCTGAATAGTAATATTAAGAGCGGAGTTCTCTTGAAGCTCGTTATTTGATCGTAAAGAATAAGTTTTACGGAGTAACTTTTGAAAAAAACAAATTGTCGGTTTATTTGGGCCAGCCTAATATGTATACATTAGGTGCTGCCCTTGCCAGGTGCAATTTTCGAACTTGCTGCTTGAATATCTTGGAAACCCTTGATTTTAGGGGGTTTTGCCCATGAAGACTTTTAATCAGCATGGTTTGAAATGCAACATACTCCAGTTTCATGGAATTTGACTGAAACCGTTTTCACATAAGGACAGATGCGGGGTTTTTTAACAAATTTATCCAAAAATTTCAAAGATTTTACCAATAATGTCTTCATCCGGGTTACGCTCCTGCCTGGCTGCTTCTACGGCAGCTTCAACAGCTGCTACTAATTGCCTGGTATCTTCTCTCAGTGTACTAGTAGTAGCCAACGGTCTTTGTTCGTCGGTAGGCACTGTGGTCGATGCGCCGCCAGCTGCAAAATCAAATTCAAACGATTAACGAAGGTCAATAAGGACCGATATAAAAAGAAAAAAAGAAAAAAAAGATGATGAAAATTCTGAAAACGAGACGGAGAAAAAAACTGAAGGGAAAATTAACACGGGAATTTGGCTTTCATCACCTTTTTACGAATTCAACAAAAGATTCTCAGTCGATATACTAACATTCAGTATTACTCGCTTGCTCCTTTTCCGCTTTCTCATCTTTTTCTGGTTCTTTATCGCCGGCGTGCTGTTTTTTACGTTTTTCTTTCCTCTCTGCCAATTCCGTATTCCTGTATTTCTCAAGGCCTGGTATAAGCTTCTGTACAACACCTGAAAGTTAAGGATTAATTATAGATTGTGTCAGTATACATCTAAAGATGACCAGTTTTCGTAGTATAACACTGCTAAGGATCAACCGACGGAACTTAGATACTCGATAAATAGAATAAAATAGGTATTTGCTTACCAACACAGCAATCAGGCTGTGAATCTCCATCAAGAAGTTTACTCTCTTCAATCCACCAGTGCAAAGCGGTAGGAATATTATTCAGAGTAGCGGCTAGACTTGGGCCAAACAAATATCCGGATTGGTCCTGTATATGATAAAAGGAAATAATTTAATCAATAATTATCATCGTCCAGTAATCCAGGACTCTAAACTTTGTTAAATCAAAGGTCAAAGGCAAACTTACGACAAAGTCGATTTGCTCTTCTTCTTGATTTGTGAATATTCCTAGTCCATTATCCATAACAACCACTCGAGTGTCTCTGAAACTTGATGCTAATACTTGACTCGTTGCTAGCGGAAGTGTTTGAGCTGTCGGCCCAAGGAGTCTGAAATAATGTATGCAAATTGAAATAGAGAAAATTTATGGCGTTTCAATTTTGGGTCAGAATTCTCTGCTGCTTGTTGCCATCTTCCGAATTTCTTTTGGCATGTTATAGGCTAAATAATGACAAGGAATTGATTATAAATGGAAAAACTTGATATACCTTTGTAGAATCACAGGTGGATTTGTATTGCGAGGATTAGTTAGCTGCAAGTACTGATACCGTCGTTGACGAAGAGTACGCTGAGCTCTAGAAGCTGGTAGAGAGGCAGCGTCTAAATTGTTCCGTGCCATGAGCAGAGGGTGGGAATTTATACCTATTTAGAGTAAGATTGCATATTACATACCGGAGCATATTACTTGCCAAAAAGTTACCGAGGAAAATGAACGATTTTGAATTAAAAAAAAAATTTCATCATATTTAGGGTAATTTATTCTAACCATTGCTTTCAATTGCGGTAGGATCGTCGAATATACCAAAAGGTAATGGGAAATTAGTATTCCATGGAAGACTTGGACCGGTAGAAGCTGGAGTTGATGAACCGTTATCTTGATTATCGATATTGTGTTGAATCATGACAACGTTTCCGCTGTCTCGATCAGCGGATGGCAACATACGGAATACTCCCTCTCCAACATCCTCGTAAAACTCCATTCCATCTTCTTCGTAATTAGAAGAACCTTCCTCCTCTTCTTCTTCCTCCTCTTCGTTTTCTTCAGCTAATGAAGGTTCGTGAAGCATTTTATTCATTATCAAAGTTGAAATTTCATCAAACTTTTGGGTAAAATTATTTTCAGTTTAATATTCACCGTCATCTTCTTCTTCCTCCTCGTCGTCATCGTCGTCTTGTACTTCGTCCTCGTTATCGTCCGATGGATTGCTATCAGAGTCTGAATCAGAGCTCATCAAGTCCTCCTAGATTAATAAAAAATAAAAAATAAATAAAAAGAAAACAAACATGATTAAATATAATTGCAAGTCAAATTTTTGCCGCCATAATATTATGCCAAATAAAGAAAATGATGTTACTCTTACTGTCGTATCTCGCGCCGGATCAAACTCCCCCTCAGCTTCTCGCATTGCCAAACTTTCCTCGTCTATATCCATTGGTCTGTGAGGCCGAGAGGGCGGCTCCTCCGTGATGGCAGAGCCGTCCCTAGAGAAGAGTACACTACTTGATTATAAATACTGTGCTACAATGTAGAAGAATGGAGTCTAATAATGCCTTCAGTTATGGGCTATTCACTTGTATACATCTGCTATTGAAATCGATATTAAGGGGACCAGTTCTATTATTCAGGTGAAAGAAAAATAGAGTTAAAATTTTATACTTAAAATTTTATAGCGAAACTGTAAAAATTGACGCAGTTACGAGACTTTGGAGCAGTCCAGACTGATCCGACATATTAGTTTCTTCTACATGGAAATTGTTCCTCGAACTTTGAAAGCGTTTTTCTCAAAACTACTTTTTTAAAGTTGGCGTACTGCAGTATATCTCGATTACTGATCATTCGATCGAGTTCAAATTTGAATGGATATTGTAAAATATGATTTTGTAGGGAATGAACCTATTTTGATACTAAGTTTCTAACAGTAACATTTTTTACGGGTGTCCAGACAAAAAAAAAATAACGTAAAAAACGGTATTTTATAGAAGCTAAACTATTACTGCTACAATTTTCGAATATAATTTTTCATAGAGCTCCCTTTCTTGGAAAAAGGTGTCATTTATAACACATATTTTTTTTTTTTTTTTTTTTTAGACAAAATTCCGAGGAGTTACTGTGTGTGCCATGTTGGTGCAACTCGTCAGCTGCGGTTCGCAGCTGATAAGTAGGAAAATAATTATTTTTTGCCAATAAAAAAAATTCATGGAACACATACAAATGTATAATGAATAAACCGTGCGAATTTGAAAGAAATCGTCCCACAACTTTCTTAAAAAATACCAAGCCAAAAAATGACCCATTTTTCGCCGAATTAATAGAACTGCCCCCTAAGGAAATCACTTGAGGTAATCAAAAATCTGCACAAATTAAATCAAGGGATAAGAAATTGGAGAAAGACTTTGCGACATGGCAGGGAATCAAATGAAATGCATTGAAATTGCGAACTCCTGCATAAAATCATACAGAATTACCTCTAAGTCATTTCAAAATCGCTTCTAGATTTTTTGCTATGTTAATATAATACCACCTCTAAGAAACATATTCTTGCAGAAAGAGAGCGATAGCGAAAGAGACTTCGTCTTTTCCCAGCTCCTAAGTTAGTGAGAAGAACGTAAAGGTATGGTAGGGTACTAAGCAACAGCGAAAAGCACGCTAATACGACCTGTTCAGGCATGTAAGTTTTTCAAAACCCAATTTTACCTCTCCAACAACTGGTCCATGATATCATCAAGCGCAGCTTCGTCTCCCTCTTCATGAACATGGCTTTCTGAAGTGGGTTCAAGGCTCTCAGCAGTAACGGATATATCGTGTTCAGTATTTTCAGCATCTTCATTAGGCTCCTCGCCGACGGCATGAGTAGCTTCAGAGTTTGTAGTACCCGTCTGTTCTCCAATAGGTTCTTCCTGAGCGTTTCTACTGCTCTTTGGTTTAGCAAATTTAGAATTTACCGCGCCAGGCATGGGCTGATTAATGATCCTCGACAATGTTTCCAATGGTTTTAAAGCCGCGTTAATGGTCCCCGCCATATTAGGACTGGAAAGATCAAGGCTGTGCGGAATCTTCGCTAAATCCGTGACTATACCCTTCTTCAACATGATCCTAACTATGTTATTTACATTGCTGTACTGATGAAGTTTCAGTGAAGCCCTAAGATGCGTGTGAGCAGTCGGTGGACAGTTGTCAATCATCGTAGAAATTAGCCCAATCAAAAGCTGTAGCTGGGCATGTTTCTCAGAACTTTCTGGCAGCGCTAGAGACCGAGTTAATGCTGCCTTCACTTCGGTAACAAGAGTCGTTTGGGCGTCGGGCGAATGATTGCACGAAGCAAGAGCGGCTATCAGTATTCGTGCCATACTACTGCATTGTCTATCTCCAGTATTCTCAGGAAGCATAGGCAGTAGTTTATCGAGTAAAAAAGCGAGAGCGGTCGTATCTTCGATTACAAGTTCGCTTTGCCCTGCTCTGTAGGTGTGTTCGGTAATAAGATTTGCGACTGCTCCATAAGAGCGAACAGCCTCAGCGAGCATTTTAAGTATAGCTGATTTAGGTAGGAGAGGTTTCTTCGCTTCCTCTGGTTCGACTTTACCATTGTTACCGATGTCCGCGTACATTTTTAATGGTATTATCTGCGATACTTGATCGTCGTCGTCTAGAGGATCGTTGTTCGCTGCTGCCGCCGCTGCTGCTGCTGTATTGCTGCGAAGTATGTCTCTACGCGACGTCGAGGATACATTTGTCGCTGATGTTGTCGGATGGGGAATAGTTTTTTTCTCAGGACTTCCCGCTGGCGTCGTTGAACCGTCGTCGGGGAGCACGGGCATTGGCTTTATTAACGCGTTCAATAGGTCTTGGATAACACCGACGGAAACCTCTTCCACCATTGGCATAGCCGGAGAATGTGTTGGCGGTAACGCTTTAACGAGCAATCTGTTATCGACATCATCTCCTGTGAGGAAATTTTCATTTTAGAAAATGATTAAAATGTAATGGGATTCGCTTATTTCAAACAGTTTTTTTTTTATTTTTTTAATCGTGATTTTAAGTAGTTTTTACTGATTGTACTGATTCTAACTATTATAACTAACTGAAACTAACTGAATTTACTGAATATACTTTTTTTTTTATTATTAATTATTCGAATAATTTTTTTTTAATAGTTTCGACTCAGATTTAATCAGTTTTTAAATATTTGAACCAGCTTCAACTGATCTAAAATTACTAATAACTAAATTTGATGTATTTACAACAAATTTAACTGATTTTAAATATCCTGCCATCAACTGGTTTCACTCAGTTTTCAGTCTAAAAACTAGTTTCAACTGATTTGGCATTAAACTCCTTTGAATTTCATTATTTTTCAACAGATTATACAAATCTTACATCATTTTCAACTGGTTTCATTTAGTTTTGCGACGAGATTCAATTAGTTTTTTTTTTTTTTTTTCTTTTAATAGTTAAAGCTTTTCATTGATTTGGAATCGACTTTATCTAAATCTAACACATTTTCACCAGTGTTTGTTTATTTTCAATTACTTTTACTTGGGTTCAATTAGTTTTAATTAGTTTAAGCTAATCTTCAAATAGTATTAACTAGTTTCAACTTTATAGCAGAAGTTTCGTTTAGTTTTCAATATGTTTTGAATTGGTTTCAACCATTTTTAGTAACTTTAATTTTGAATCAGTTTATTTAATTATAACTAGCTTCGCCTGAAATTGATCTGATTTGATAAAGTTTTCGATATTCAGAATAAGTTCTAATTAGTTTTATCTAGTTTTTTCTCAAGTTTAAATTAATTTTAACAAATTTGAACTAAATTTGAATAGTTTTCAACTAATTTTACCTAATCCGAACTAGTTTTCACGAATTTTTGATAAATATCAACTAGTTACCATTTCAGTTTTTACTGATTTTTAAAACAATTTCAATAACTGTCTCAAAACCAATTTTGAATTCCTTCCAAATTTCTAACTTCAAAAAAACTGAAATAAATATCGGACTCACGTTTCAACACATTGATATCAACTCTAAGTATATTCTCGCAGACTTCTCTGTACACTTCCGGGTTCCTACATACAGCGCTACTGATCTGCCTAGTCATGTAGAGTATTTCTTTATAGGCAGGTGGAATATTGGTCAATGTCCGAGCTCGAACGACCTAGAAGGATAATACAACAAAAAAAAAAAATAATAATAAAAGAATAGAAAATAATTAAAAAAGAAAAACCAGAAGCATTTTGTTTTTTCAGTAATCAAATCTTTCAATCTCCACAACCGCAATTCCTGCTCACCTTTTCCATTGCTAAACAAAGCGTGCGTGGTTCTTCGAGCGTATGTCTGATCAGCAAAGTGCTAAGACTAATACAGCCGATAAAACTGCTTCCCTGAGTCATGTCGAGTAGCAATTTGACCCCACCTTCGCGGGCGAATACTTCAGCATTTTTGTAATCCCTAGTTAAACGTAAACAGACCTTCATCAAGGCGTGTAGAGCGTCTCTATCGACTGGTATCGCCAGGAGTTTGACACAAGCTCTAGAAATAAAATAAAATACGAGGATTATAGATAAAGAATTTTAAATAGGATACAATGAATTGATGTATCAACTTCACTAATTTCCTCAGAGTATACTGGAAATGGTAAAGTAGTATACCTAAGGCCTTAGTGTTCTTGGAAAACACAGAATGAATTTAACTTTTTTCTTTACCGATTTATAGCAGATGTATTATACTCGAATGTTTTTATCTTGTAAAAGAATAGTAAATATTGAATAATCAGGCATGTATTTTACAGATCCCAGTACCTACCGTCAAGCAGAATGTTATATCTGAAGTGTTTAGCATTTGCTTACATTAGTATTGATCAGAACTCAAACATCTCCCAAATATTGACTAAAGAATATAGCATTCGCCAGTTTTTATTTTGTAAGGTAGTTGCTTGTATATAATAATACCGTTTGCGACTTACCGGACGATGTTCGGTGCGACAGAAGGGTCTAATCCTTGAACAACGGTGTTGCGTTTATCTTCTTCCGGACTGGTAGCAAGACTAGGACATTCTTCAGTGTCCATGTTAGTTTCAGAGGTGGAATTACCATCTTCACCGTTAACATTTTTCAATTTAAATTCCATAGTTATAGGCCTTCTATTGTCGCTGTCTTCGTTAACTTGAGTCATGCACGAAAAAGTGATGAGATAACGACGCCTTCCGCAAGTTATTCTCACGCTCGACTCTCCCGCCCAATAGGCATCGTTTATCGCCCTGTTATTGATAGCTGAGTACGGCGTCCATTTTCCAGTACTCAAATCAAACCATTTCCATATTCTGTTGGTCACCTAGAAAAGCAGGATAGAAAGTTTGTTAATTGTATTTAACTACGAGTAAAAAAAATAGGATCGAAAAACGTTGGAGAAAAATAATCTTGAATACAGTTAGAAAATACCTTGTGCATAAGCTGTTTACGCTGTGTTAATACAGCAACTTTTTCAAGACGATCTATCAGCAGGAGCAACGGCGCCAACCATTTTGGTGTTTTTAAAGGAAGAACCGGGTCTTTGTTATTATCCTTGGAGTTTTTACTATTAATTTTCGATTCGGTGAGAGGACCTTCACTAACTACTAACAAACGTACGAGTTTTTCAGTTATTCCACACTCTTCAACTATCTGGGCGCAAGGTACTCTCATCTCTTGGAACGGTCCCTGAAATATGTAACATAAACAAAAATAGCAAAAAAATAAAATAAGATAAGTGAAACGAGGTTTTCATCCAATAATTAAAGAAGACCAAAGCAGACTAACGACAATCAAAAATTGACTAAAACTGAAACTATTTGTAGTGACCCTTACTTTCCTCAAATTAAATTTCGTATATCTCATTGCTTTGACGCAGATTCTAATCCCATACTTTTTTGAGAAATTATTTCATGCTAAAACGATGAATTTCTATGAAAATTTGATCCTTACCTCGAAAAATAAAGTGTACAGATATATTCGACCAGCAACTTTACTCGCTTCCTCGCACTCGATTAATCGAGTTCCGTTATTCTCTCCTCCATTCTCAGCTATGTCAATAAGGAAGTCGACCAGGTCTCCGATCTGTGAATAATAAAGTTGAAACAAAAAGTAGGATTTATAAAAATGTCTTTAAAAACGGTTAACAAATCTCTTGATACTTTATTCGTATATTGTTTACCTCTCTTATCAACTGACGTAGGGTACTGTCCCGCCATTCGTCTCCATTTCTCTTGGTAATGGTAACGAGTAGGTCACAGATCCTATATACTGTGTCCGGCATTAGATCTAGGAGATTTAAACACTGTTCTAAAGCGCTGTGTGTAAAATCGTCTATACTTTTACTGGGCGATGATTCTTTAGTTGGTTCTTCTGTACCGACAAATTTCCGCGGATCTGTATCTCCGAGAGACATGGCTATTGCGTGCATTATTTGATCGTCGTCAACCAACTCTAAATCCATTATCAAACCTTGCCCACTCGTGTCACCAGCAGGCGCATCCTGAAGAGAAGATTAGAATTGTTATTATAAGAATATTGTGTTTGAAGATTTTCACCTGGAAATAGCTTACGCAAAGCCTGACGCCCGGCGATAATATTTTCATTTAGTGACATGGCACCGTCACAAAAGTTAAATATTATATACACTAAATATTATCTAAAAAGTCCCAGTTTTCGCCCCGCAGATTATTTCCTAACCAACAAGTAACAAGATATCCGAAGATAAAAGACAGAGTAATATTGGATAAAGTTTTGGATGATTTGAAGTCAACTTACAGGTCTGCGCAAGGTCGCAGGATTAGTGAGAAGGTAATCGGTGGCTTGTTCGACATTTAGAGTGTGCAAAAGAGCCTCGATGCAGTGGGCTCTACTAAAACCCATATCCATTAGTTGGCGCAAATGTTGAGGATTAACATCCGCTTCAGGCTCCTCTCTGCGGTCTGTTGTAGAAGCTGTTACACTGTTTGCAGAACTGCTTGCTCCGGTCGTTCCAGCGGCCGTCGAGGTGCTTTCAGTACCTTCTTCTTTCTCTGCACGTTCCTATCGATCAAATAAATCGATGAATACAATAAAAATAGTACAAATAATCAACTAGAATCGTAATCAACTAATATTATCAAAAAAAAAAAACAAAAAAAAACCGAAGCTGAATGAGAAAAGGCATATTTTCGAGACACAAAGACATAAAATTTGATTAGTTTTTCAATTGTTTCCTAATTATTATATTTCTTCGCTAAATTTTTAAGAACAGTTTACATCTTTCGGATAATTTAAACTGATTAATTTTTTTGTTTTTCTTATTTCTGACCGGAAATCATATTACAGTGCAATTACATACCTTGATGATTTTTTCTCCACGAAGAATGTGACGAAGAATTGAGAGAATGGATTCTGTCATGCGAGCTCCGTAATTTTTCAACGGCTTTTTCCCCCACATAAGCATTACGGATTCGAATGCTCTCTGCGAAAGAAAAAAAAAATGAAACATAAAAATTTACCACATAAAAAAAAAAAACATTTATTTAAGCATATTTTATTTCGGTAGAAGTTATATTTTTATTTAAGCATATTTTATTTAGGTACAAGTTATATTACCTTGTGAATATCTGTGAGATATTTAATCGGATCGAATGTTTCATAGACTCTGTAAACTCCGATGCTCTTTGATGAAACTGCGTGTGGTGAATCTAGGATCGCTTTTGGATTGACCATTTTTTCCAACAGCATTAACCAGGCGTCTAAAAATTCGCCAGTCCCATCAGGGAGATCTGGATGTTCGAGACCCTCGGATAGTGGAAACTGTCCACCACCAGACAACGCCCAATGGAATGTGCTGGAAAATTTGAATATATTAATAAGATTCTAAATTCAATGAGATAAAAAAAGGTGTGATATTATTGAAGGGATGTATAAAACTTGGAAATAAGTTTTTTTTACGAATGGCTGGTTACGCTTCGAAGAAATATTGACATAATCGAAAATTATTTTGGATCTCACAGGCCTAATCGTTTATTCTTTTGTATTTTACAAAGTTTTAATTTTAACCAATTTTTAATAAAACTTACGCAAAGAATGCCGTCTGCCCTCCCGAATGAACGAAAGTCTGTAACATCAAATGGTAGGGGTGTCTTTTCTCGTCGAAAAGCATTGGAGAAGTGAATCCAACTGAGCAAATGAGAAAAGTCAATCGAAATTTGGGAATTGGAGATGGCGGAAGCTTGTCCCATGATAATCCGCGTGTTAATAAGCCGTTAAGAGCCTTTGCCACACTTCGAGCCGCCTGTGAAGGCAGAGACGGTATCATTGGAAGCTGCTGACCCCTTCGTTGTCTTATGGGAGAGCCAACGCAGAGCTGAAATTGAATTTTAATTCATTTTAACCGATTCTTTGATTCCTGCGATTCAAGTAGTTAAATTAGGATCCCAAAATTCATTAGTGCTTTTGATCTATCAGTTTCAAATCACCTTAACAAGGAGGCCGAACAGCTCGGCCAAAGCTCTTCCAAGTCTCGACGAAGCGCCTAGCAGAGGTTTTATGTACTTTAATTGATGGGTACTTGGTGACGTTCTTCCAGTTACACTGCTTGGTTTATCGTCTACCTATTAGATCGTCGACATTTTTTATTTCAGGATATGGGTCTAGGATAAATAAGTATACATTAAGGTGTTGAAAAAGATAATTTATACGTTTTTTTTTTTTTTTCAACTTCCATTTCTTAAAAAGCTGTTTAGTCGAAGGAGAAGCTGATTTTAATGAAAGAATCTCAAGACTTGATATTCGTTCTTGGAAATAACTTTTTAAATGAATTTATCGAAGAATATATGCAAAACATAAATTTTGGAGTGAAGCTGTTTTAAAGGTATTTAGAAAAACGCATTTTAAGGAAGTATGGGGTGTGAAATCTGAGTAATAACAATGAGGCGAATATCAATAAACCAAATCTTTGTCTGTCTAATCTCCCATACTTCCTTGAAGAAGAAGCATAATTGTCCCTATGATTTGTCTCAAAATGATGAAAAAAAAAAAGTAGAAATCACCTTTTAATGAATGAGAGATAAAAAAAGGCTCTGAAACACACCCTAATGTAAATCATAGTGAATTAACCATCTTCGTTACTTAATTAACGATCTAAGAATAACTTAAGTATAACAACTTATAACTTATTGTAAGTGAACGAACCCTCGGGGTGACTAAATGCTGAATTTTGATTACCTCCATCGAGACTGGCGGCGGATCTGTACTCAGTGCTTCCATAGCGGTAGTCATTCCGTTGCTACCCATGTCTGATGAGGTAGTAGCGGCCCACGGGGACGATGCCTCACCTTCAGCCTATTTTACAAATAAATAAAATATAACCGAACTTTAGTATCCGGAAATAAAGAAATCAAATGTTCCCTAATTTTCAATCATTCCAAGCTCAAACTTTTTGCATTCTCAAACGATCAAATGTCTCACCCTAAGTTCTGGCGGTACTAATTTGTCCATATCTTCTTTTCCAAAATCGCAACCTGCGGGAATAATGTCATCGCTACAAAGCGCCAAAAGCAGAGTACTTTCCCATACAAGTGAAGTGTAAAGTTCAGAGAGGCCTTTCAAGACCGTTAATCCACGTTCCGATCCCCAGTGGTTCATTGAAAGATTGCGTATCTCGCTTTGGCCAGTTCGGCAAACGTGAACGAACATTACAACGTAACCATGAGCGGCGTTCATTGCATGAAGCAAAGGCGTGGCCTGGTCGCTGGTGAATGCTGTTTCCAAATTAGAAGCTGAAGCGAGTTCGTGGAGGAGGACTGATCCACCTGGAGATTCCATGTGGCAGTGAAGTGGCTTCAGAAGATTTAACACCTCACTAAGTTGCGACAATCCGGTTTTTAGCACTAGTGGCTCATGGGCGAGATTCTATAAGATAAAATATCAGTTCATTGAAAATGTTTGAGCCAAAATTATTACTGCGCTTCGCTTAGGCACATTTTTTCGTTGGTTTGACTGTGTATTTTTGATATTTGGTCAGTGTGTAGTGCTGCTTGATAAAGCCTTCGATGAATTGTTTCAGATCTTTAGAGCAAACCGCTTTGAATGTGCAATTTTTTTTTTTTTTTTTTTTTTCAAGTCAGTATAGAGGCCGAGGCTATCGGTCGAACAACAAAAATATTAGGCCAAAAGAATTATAGTTTCCCCTCGGTTGTAGACTAAATTTAAAAATAATGTTATCGATGTTGTCAATTTTTCGGCGAAAAAGATGAATAATAATTCGTATTTCATAAAAGACCATTTTATTTTGTTGTTTGTAAGATTAAAAAATTCGAATCTTTGAGAAGATTTCGAAACCTTGAAAAAAAAAAAAAAAAAAAAAATTGTTATCAAAGTGGCGCCGACAGTTTTTGGAGTGATAAAAATTAAATCATTGAGAAAATGTAATCTTAATCTATTCCCAAGTATAAAACTAAAAATTTGATGTAAAGGCGTGTGCAATCTTAGCTATACCCAAAGAAACTTGTTTGTTTTTTATAAAACTCGTCAATTTACTTAGAAAATGATTTTTCAAACCAATCAGTAACTATAGGACAATAGGAATGGAGAAATTATAAGCAATTTTTAATGGAAGTTGAGGAAAAATAAAAAATATTATGAAAAAGAATAAGAATTTTAGATTTCAGAAAAAAAAGTAAGAGTATTTTCAATTGAAACAAAAAGTAGAATTCCAATACCGTATTTTATTTTATAGAAGAAAAAAGAAAAATAACATAATAGTTTCAATCTCACCAAAATGCTTTTGCAGACTGAAGCGACCGCCTGTGCTGCCTGAGCGACTGGATAGTCAACCGGAAGGTTTGGTAATCCAAGAATCGATAAAAGAGGTACAAGCCCTTTCTGAGCGACAAATTCCCTGCAGTGATCATCGGTTGAATTGTTGCTGAGTATAGCATCGACAAATTTCATCACATTGTGTATGTAGTCGACTAATGCTATGGGGGTTTTTTCTCTCGGTTGAGGAGGAGGTCCAGGCTGAGCTGGGGACGGAGATGGTTGTTCTTCGCGTTGAGGATGCGAACTCGTGCTCGCTTCCTCTTCATCTTCGTCTTCTTCGTCGCTACTACTTCCGCCACCACCTCCACCGCCGACACCTCCATCACCAACTCCTACACCAACTGATTGTCCGGAAGATTGACGACTGCTTGAATTTGAGCTCGATGGTGAGTTCTCAGACTTGCTTGCCGCACGCCAACAGACGTAGCGGGGATCACAACCCAATACGCAGAGTTCTTCTAGTAGCTGTGAATATTTTCTTCAATTTAGATTCGTAATGTTATCATTTTTTTTCGATAGTAATAATTGTAGGAATTAAGATGTTGATGCTGTGATGAAAAATAGAGATAAATGATGGGCTGAGTTAGATATTTTTTTACTCATCCATTTACATGTTTTTTTTTTTCAACTAGAAAATAAGCTGTGTAAAAAAAACTGAGCCACATGAGGGTAATATTTAGCAATGCAGCATCGGTATGAAACTTTTCAGAAATCCTGTGTTCTGATTTAAAAATTCTCAGATATTTTACTGCTCATCTGTTCCATCGTTTTCTGTTCGCTTAAGAAAATGACACGCGAAACTCAAGGCTGAATTTCCTAGTTAAAATTAACGAGAGAATAGACCTGACGATCACCGTGATATCCGAACATAGGAATCACTGAGAATCGATTTATAAACACAGTTTTGTCACCGGTGTAACAGTGACTAGAGTTATCGCATAGGTTTCAGGCTACGCGCTAACTATTTTTTGCTGAAAAGCTACAAGAATTCTGAATGGATCCATTTCAAGTTACGCAGGGTCTTAGAAATCAAAATTCTATTTCATCTGCAAGCTAAATGTGTTAATTTTTTCGACACTTCGGGAGATACGTATTTCAGGACTTCGCTTAGGGTCCATCCATAAATTACGTCACACGTCAAGGGGGGGGAGGGGGCCAACGAAATGTAACACTGTGTGACAAGGAGCAGGGGGGGTCGAAAGCTTTGTGACGTCACATGCTAAAATCCAAAGTACTAAAACGCGAAAGTTATATGCAAACCAAAAACTTGAAAATATTACTAACTCGATCTATATTTATAATATTTAAAATATTTGAAATTATGTTGATTCTATTAAAGATCATTTTTAATTGAAATAAAAAAAATTTGGAAAAATTGATGTTTCATTTAATTACTTCTAAATATTAAATTGAAAAAAATGTGACATCACACGGGGGGGAGGGGGTTTCACAAGTGTGACCACCTGTGACAAGGACGGGGAGAGGGGTCAAATAACCACAAAATTTGTGTGCCGTAATTTATGGATGGCGCCATTAAGAAGAATTTCATCTACAAAGTTTTTTTGCTATCAAAAAGGCGAGCTTTCGTACTTTTGAATTCGGTACATACATACAATTTATTTTCAGACAGACATAACTATCGAAGAAATAGTCAGAATGTGATGATTATTGTATGAAATTATACGTACGTGTTATTGTATGTACGTGAAATTTCATAATCTTTCAGAAAATTCTAAATTGACAGAGATCGGCCGATAATTAGTAAAGTTATTCAATATAATGTGAAAAGTAAGAAATAAACTCCGAAATATTCAAACTCAATTTACTCAAAAAGTGTTTTTTTTTTTTTATTTATTCATGAGAGCGAAGGGCTGCGCACCGTGAAAGTCCCAAGAAACTATCGGTCCCGCTCTCTGCCGCTTTCTTCGCGCTCTTTGCGCTCTCTGTGCTGTATATTTTTGATGGGCGAAGCGTGTGAGCGCGGCAAAGATTAGCAGAGAGTACATAAAGCGCGGCTGAGAGCGGCGGGAAAGTATTAAAGAGCGGGAGAGCACCGAGTCTAAGCCTACAGGGGGAACTTAGATGCGATTTCTGTACATTGTTTGTGATGCCGAGGTGGTGGCCGAGTAGCTAAAATCGTCAGTCGATTTTCCACTGGATGGGTTCGAATCACCCGTACAGGTTTTTTTTTTTTGTTTCCCCATCAAGCATGATGTTTCTTCAGGCTTTGTGTTGAGCGTAATCCATTTATTATGTGAGTATCACTAATTAATAATTTGAGGTAAGAAAAGCTCGAATCTCGGTTCGAATTCCACTCGATAAAGAAGGAGAATGAAATTTGATATGAAGAATTTCTGAAGCATAAGCTTCAGAACTTCATAAACTTTTATATATAATTTTTTAGTACCAGCTCGAATGTTCTTGAAATTGATCTTGAATAAAAAAAAAGAAAAAAAAACTGATTTAATTAAGAAGAGAAGGTCTTATCAATCAAGCCGAGTCAATTTATTCATTTTTCACCGACGTTTCAGCAGTGATGTACTGCCCTCATCAGAGGCTTGGGCTAAGTTGCTTTTAATCTTATGAGGACGGTAGTTACTGATCCTCTTAAGCAACATGATCCACCACCATCGAGTTATTTGCTTTACGGCATCAATTAGCCTAAGCCTCTGATGAGGGCAGTACATCACTGCTGAAACGTCAGGTGAAAAATGAATAAATTGACTCGGCTTGATTGATAAGAACGTCTCTTCTTAAATAACCACACCCGAGTGATAACTTCAATCATGACAAACTGATTTAATATTAGAATGAGATCTATTGCAATTATTATAATTATGACTGGAAAAAAAAAACAAAAAAAAAACGACTTAGTAAATGAAAAACAAAAATCTGCACCGGGGAATCGAACCCCGTATGTTAATGTATGTGAATCGGACGGACCACCTTAGATTTTTTTCAGAAGAGCGCAAAAAGCGCAGAGTGTGCGGCCCCTCGCATGAGAGGCTGCATTCTTCTATTCTATCAATTTCGCACGATTCAACATTTCCAAGGTCATAATAAACAGTCTACATATACTGTTATGAGAGCAATACGACAAAATTGCCAGTCGAAGACACATTTTAATATTTTGTTAAAACTTGACGATCTATAATGTTAAGAAATCTTGAAACGTACCTTGATAATGGCAGCCGTGGCATCAACCTTGAGGCTTGGTTGATGCCTCATTAGCTCGTCCATAGCATTTCCAAGATTCGAAGCTGTATCTCCTAGTGGATCGGCACTACGTCTACGTCGCATCGCCGACAAATAAACAGGAGAAAGGAGAACTTTGAACAAACGTTCAAACGGTCTACATTTTACAAAAGACTCTAATCCTCGCTGGTTCAAGCATAACGCACTGAAAACGTTCGGCAAAGATCCCAAGACTTCTCTGGTCGCCGGTACCTGAAAATGGTCGAATTATAAAATGAGACGATCTTCAAGAATGAGAATCTTATCAATAAAAAAATTTTCAAAATCCTTCATCGCGAGACTTGGGAAGATTTTCACAAGTTTCATGAAATTTTAACACATTTTCAAGTTTAAAAACATTTTTTTTTCAACTATTTTTAGATGTTTTCGAACAAAAATGAACGTATCAATGAAGATTTTATTTTCTGAACAATTAGAGACCGAAATATCTGAAATTGAAGCGATAGTTACATAAAAGGCTTGTACTTTGACTGCATCGAACTCTAAGACCCGATGACTAACAGCTGCTAACTTTCATTTCATTATGCTTCAAAAGACTTAGCTCATTTCTTTGATAAAACTGGTCGTTTAGGGAATAAAATTTGGACAGATGCCAGTCCTTTAAACATACTCCTAGAACGGTAATACCAAGAAATTATTCAATGCGATTGTCTGAAAAAAAAAAAAAAATTGTTATTTTTTGTCTACTTACATCCTTGATCAACAAGGCGTGTAAAACGACATCAGTCAGTCCATTATCCTGTAAAGAAGACAGTAGCGAAGGTTCTTGAAAAACATATACAGTAACAACATCCGTAGCGAGTAAAAACAGCGAAGGTCCGTAGTACTCCGAGTTGCTGATGATGTGTTTCAAAGATGCTGGTAGAGTCCCTTCCATAACGTGCCGAATGCTATCTGTAAAGGCGGGATCCTGGATAGCTTTTTTAAGAAAGTTGAGCATAGATTTAAGCAGTGCAGCTCTCTGAGGAAGACAAGTCTTCCCAGTCTTAGCGCCTGAGTAATCAGGAAGCGGTTCTCTCTTGTCGTCAACTTTAGAACTGGTATTTTCATCTTCAGAGAATTCCATAGGATTTGAAGATTCTTCTCTATCTTCAAAAGTCTCGTTTAACTGAGAAGGAGGACTCGAATCGTCGTCAACATCTCCGGAAGATCTTTCGCCGGTCAATTGTTGCTGTTGCTGCTGCTGCTGCTGCTGTTGTTGTTGTTGCTGTTGTTGTTGAACTTCTTGATTAGTTTGCTGCTGAGGTTCAATTTCGAACGGTTGTTCTTTCCTGCAAACATTCACTTCCATGTCTAGTCGGTTTATGAAACTAACCAGACCTCCGTGCGCCTGGAATCCTTGCATATCGATGTTAGTTATCAAGTCGATCACTCGAACAGCTCTCGTGACGAACTGAAAAAAGAATAAGAAAGTAGTCAATAGTTGAAAAGCTTTTATTTTACCTTTGAAAAATGCGGAATATATTCGGAAAAATTGATGAGGATCAGCTCCAAGCTCTACGCCGCTTACCGTAATATGTTCGAGCTCGCTTCCTGGCCAGTTGATCACTTTTAATAGACTTTCCATCATGCCACAGCTAACCAAAGCTTCTCCACCAGCTTCGTAGCTCGCAAGGTGATATAGGAAACTGAATAAAGCTGTTGCCAGAGGCAGCGGAAAGGGCTGTCCGTCTGGCTGTGGTGAAGTAAGCGTTGAAATACACGTGCGTACAAGTACAGGAAGAAATCCATGGTAAGAACTTGCGCCAGTAACGTCTATTATCATGTTCAAACGAGAGCCAGGTTTCCTGTTTTGTTAAGAATGAACGAAAATGAGAATTTTTTTATCAGGGTTAATAGAACAATAATTCCGATCTTAGCTAGAGAAATTCCTAAAAATAATTCTCTCTCATAGCTGGAGTTAAACTGTCTGAATAATTTCATCGCAGAGATAAACGTAAAAAAGAGAAAGAGATTTTACTTACTTTGGAAAATGTGGATTACGATCCAGATGTATAATACTAGTTAACGTCCGCAGTGCAGCGGCCCGAATTTCTACAAGGTGAGCATGCGGGAGTTCGAGAAGTTCGACCAATTCTTCTAGTAAACCAGTGTGCAGAAGGCTATGAGCATTTTCCTGTAAAGCGTTACTGTAAACTAGTACAGATAACGCTTGTAATCTTGCCTGTACACACTGTAGACGTCTACGATAATCGGAGAAGCTATGCGCCAGCCTGATATGAGTTAACAAAGCCATCTGGAAAAGGAATCAAATTTTAACTATGGAAATATGTAGATTGTAAACTATTCATTAGCGTCTTATCTCCTGAACGCTTTCCCCGCTAATCAACCTATATGTCACTGTGTATAGGATTTTACGTGAAAACTATCGCACTTAGAGATTTTGGATCCAACACACTTGTGAGGTATAAAATTTCCACACTGTGTGATCTGAGGGTATTGATATCGGTCAAGAAACTTGTGCGATGAGTGACAGAATATTAATGAACGTGATAATTGTTATGAATGAAGAAATTTAAATAAAAAATAAAAATACTTCGGATGTTTTTTATGAAATTGACGTAGTGCACACAGTGGACATAGTTGTATAGAATAGTCATGTAGAACTTGGTTTGTATCAGATGTTTCATGCCAAAGTAATCCCGTACACAGCGATTGATTATAGGTTTGCTATTAAAAGCTGTAAAAGTTCCGTAGCTAAATTATTTAATAAATGAAAAATCGCATTTGAAAATAGTTGAATTATAAACACAATGCAACGCTAAATTGAACATCGTTTCATAATCATCAAGCAAAAATAAGTCTAAAAATTTGATGCCAAAGTGTATGCAAAACCGTTGATTAATTCATAGATAAAATAAAAACTGTATAATAACAAAAAAGTAAGCTATAAATTGAGAATACCTGACGTTCTTGAGGTACGTTGTAAGCTTTCAACAAATCGTTCATTATTTGGGCTGGAGTTTTACGGAGTTTATCAACGCCCTCGATGTGGATGTAAGTGACGAGGTTTGTCTGTCCAGAACTTTTCTTTGCGCTCGATCCACCGCTGGTATTTCCGCTACTAGTTGTTGTCAATTCTGTTGTGGTTGTTGCAGATACTATTGGATTCTCAGCGTAAAACTCAAAGTGAAGAGTTGTAGCGCTCGCGGGAAATGGCTGCGTTCATATATTTAAATAGAATTCAGCCAGTTACATATGCAAAAAAAAAAAAATTGAAATAGTAAAATAGTTAGAAAATTTCCAGAAATAGATCATTGAGATTGAAATCTCAATTCGAAATACGATCTAAAAAGTTATTGAAATGAAAAATCATACCTTGTCCGGCTGCTCTTTGCAACAGTCTGCGAGGCCGAATCCATTTTCTTTACCACCCCAGCTCTGAAAAATTGTATATTTCATAAAGTATATTGAAGATCTTCTATTTCGTTTGATGATTTCTTTAAAATTGTTCAAAACGATAGAGAAATGTTATGAATATTTATAAATAAAATAGATGGAAAACATAAAATCTTTTAGATGCTTACCTCAGCCAGGTGGTTTAGGCGGCTCAGTAAAGCTTGTCGTTTGTCGCTGTTCAATCGTGTAATAAAATTACTACGTTTACTGAACATGTAGAGGAGATTAAGGACGCCAAGGACAACATGCATGTCGCAACTCGACAGCAAGGTAACAAGGTGTTCCATGCTGTTGTACAAATGACGTGAAAATGAGTGTTCGATCAGGAGGGTGGTGAAGTGTAGTACCCATAGAAGCAGTTCTTTCGCCTGAAAAACGAATATACTTAATAGGGAAAAAAAAACCTTTACAAATCGTTTACTTCGTTTAAGAATAGATAAATTTGGATGAATAAAACTTTTTTGAATATATAAAATACCGTGACTTTTCATGGATACTGAACGTTGGATGTTGGGGGATTTTCACTCTACGCTCTTGGTTTTACTACCAACAGTATCGTGGAGCCAAAGGCGTCGAGTGAAATTTCCCCAACATCTGTTCGGCATCCACGAAAAGTGCCGGTATAGTGAACTTTGACCAGTGTAATGAAAATCAACTTTCTTTAACAATTTTGATGAAAAATCGATCAATTTCAATTTTAACATTAAGATTATGTGTGAAATCCTCTAATTTTTTTCATCATTTTATAGCTGACAGTAGTGTTAGGTGTACCGATGTGAATTTTTTTCGTCAATTTCGGATTCAATTTTTTGTTACTTGTTTATCATTGCCATACCTCTCTATTTTGCGGCAGGTCACATGCGAGTTCCCACTGGTTATCAGGAGATCTAGCCGCAGCTTCTTCGAGAATACTATCGCTAAGGTCTAGTACATCGATCCAATGGAACAGTTCGCACTTCCCAAAGGTCCATGCATCTATTTGTTTCAGTTCTTCGAGGAGTTCGGCATGCGAACAGGAACGCAGCTTGCTTATCAGTGCCTGGCATTCCGTAGGCTGAAAATAAACGAAATTATAGAATAATATGAATCGATGAAATGTATCTACAATTTTCAAAAACCTGAAAGGACATAAGTTAAACTTGAAGGAAGAAAAAACCCATTTATCCTGTAGAATAATTTTTTTCGAAAAATAGGGAATTTCCCTGTATTGGAAATTCGAATTGAAATTCAAACTTCAATTCAATTAAGACATAAAAATACATTCTGTAACAGTTGGACATGTTTTTTGACTTTTTTTTTTATTTTTTTTCTTCATAGTACACAAAATCAAGTCAATTACATGAATAATAATGACAATGATAATAACGAAATAACTTATTCGTAAATAGTTACAGAATTCCTAAATAAAACTTGAAGAGATTTGATTAGCTTGTAGAAAATTCGTAAGAGTTAAAAAATGCAAAATACTTAAAAAAAAATAAATAATTTGTTTCGGATGTAATTTAATTTCGAACGAGCATCCTTAAATCTGATAAAGATTTATGTAGTAACTTTATATCATATTAAAATTACTGAAAACAGATATTTTCAGAATATTTGCGACAATCTCGTCCCAGGGATGTAATCTAATATACTATAGATAAATGTTTGATAAGTAGTTAAAAGTTTTCTCACCACTTCGGAAGTGCATTTTTTCAATCTACACCGATCTATCTTCATTTTGGCGGATTATCTCCACTGTGACCGTTAGTTATCTGCAAACAAATAAGAATAAATCAATAAGTAAATCTAATAACAAGACGATAAAAAACTATAATAACAATAATAAAAATCACATATTAGAAGATATGAAAAATAGATAAATTTGAATTACTTTAATGAAAGTAATAATTGAGAAACTGCGTGCAAAATAAAAAAAAATTCAGTCTATATCTTATGAGTCATAATATCTGAATGTCCATTGCGAAATTATAAGACACTATTGCTTCATCGTTCGTTTGACCCGTTGCTAAGATAGGATTAAAAATAAAGACAAGTAATTCTCTTTGTCTTTTGAAAAGGGTAAACAGAAAAGTTGGAAATAAAAAATTGTTACGGTTAGAGTTAAGGTTATGGTTATACGGTTAAGGTTTCATTGAATAAACTGAGAACTCGATTATTAATCATTTATTCCGCATAGTCATTACGGAACTGTAACCCATCTATATAAGATAAACACTCTCACCTAATCCATTCGTTGTGATATTAATAATGAACTATAAAGATAAAGGATATGACTAGAAAAATGAAATTTAAAGCTTTGTCAGCTCGGAAACTACACGACATCATTGTCAGTCAACTCTCTTTCTCTTTCTTTCTCTCTCTCTCTCTCTCTCTCTTTCTCTCTACGCATTGAACACCAAATATAACCTAGATGGGGAAATATGTGATAAATAAAGAGACTTGCATCAAGATGATTTGACTAAAGTAATGTGTATAACATACCTCTATAGAAGCACACGTGTCTACACACAAGTACACGGTAATGTAAATAAGTATTCTAAATAAATATTATTAGAAACTCCAAGATCAAAGAAAGAGAAAAAAGGACAGAGAGAAGAGCACATAGATTTGTACGGTAAAGTTAAAAAAAAAAAAATAAGTAAAAATAAAAATAAAAAACAACAGGAGCATTGACAAAATTTGATAGACGTACATACACACTTCGCACACGTGTAAAATAGTCAATGTTGAAAAAAAAATAAAAAAATAATAATAATAATAATAATAATAATCGGAATACGCGATTAGTGATGGTCAACAATGCAAACCAGTAAAGAACATTTATAAATTTTATCCCCAATAAATATAATATGACATGACGGAGAAGTGAAGGAAGGAAGGATGGAGTGACGGAGCAAAGAGGTAGGGGAGGGGTAAAACCGTTGGTTGGTTTGCTTACTTATTGTTGATGACCGGTGGATCCTTGAAATTGAAATATGTTTGATGATCTAGTGCCGTATCGAGGCTTGACAATCTTCAGTTTGAAATTGTTTTTTTTCGGTTTATTATCGACTATAGTGCCGCACTTGTCGAGGAGTGTAGTTTGACGGCACGGTGCAGGCATCGCGCCGCTACCGCATTGGTATGTGTGTAACAAAACTCACTCTCACTTTTGTATTAATACAACTGTAGCCTCACTTTTTTTTGGTATATTATACCGAAGTCGATTACCACTTATTCTCGGTATTACGAGTTAGCGTAGGATGTTGAAATTCTCATGCGTAATGATGATTAAGTTAGGCCTCCGCTTCTAACTATAGCTGTATACGTGCGTCTGCTGTGTGTCTACTATTGTGTATATATGTATATCTTGTTGCGATTAACCGCGTTGTATCTATGCACGTATGATCATACATATACATATAACACTCAGCGCGACGGTGGGGTGATTTATATCGGTGGTTTTTCTTAACGCCAAATATTTTAGAAACTGTTTTTCTTATTTCTATTTGTATTTTCTTTTCTCAACAAAAACAAGCTTTTTAAAACGCGAGGTATGTACCGATCGGTTAACACGGTTCTACTGCGTTATTTCGATTCTCTAGTGTTGCTGCTGCTGCCAAACAGCGCCAATTGTACTAGTAGCGCCAGTAGCCGCCATTTTGGTTATGAACTGTAGCCAACGACGAAGAAGGAGAGAAAAAAAAAAAAAAGAAAAACTCAACTCGCGAATTAAGTTATTTTAATACGTATATTTATTGTCTCTGTGTGTGTGGTTACCTACGCACGTATGTATGAACGTACATACATAGGTAATGCAGTATGTATATGTTAACGAGAGATGTTGCACATGGGTTTAGTCCGTCACGATCAAGAATAAACTCGGTTTTAAGATTTCTTCGATTGTTTTAATTGCAATTTATCTACGTTTTTATGCTACTACACTTGGATACCACGAAATAATAGTTAATATTTAACTTATTGAATTGAGAAACAAATGCACCCAGGGTATACAATGTACTGGTTATTCAGATCGACCTACGACATCTACGCCACCGCACACACCGTGACACATCCAAAGCATGAAAAACCGCTACGCCATAGAGTATGAAGATTTTATTCAATTGTAAAGATAGACGTGTATAGATAGATATTAGATAGACAGAAAACATGACACATTTCGACTTTTTCCGATCATGCATTACATTAAGATACTATTATATTATTGATTAAATACTATATATTGTAATCAACCCTTTTATATTGATATATAAATCCAAAATCAGCTATTGATATTATTAATTATCTTTGTTAACTTTTAAATGTCATACAATCTTTTATATTATATCAATTAAAAACTAACATTATCATTGACTACCAAAATATTTTCAGAACGTATTGCCGATATCATGTAAAATTAACATGTGCTAATTTAAACTTTAGCAATTATATCTGTATGACAAATCGTAACGAATCGCCGTGAGACAGAATGCCTCATCAAATGATCATACGACTGCGTACCTTCAATATCTAACATTCGAAAGATTAAGATAATAAATATCACGCGCAGATCAAGACCGCTATAATTAGTGGAAAATCTTAACTATATTCAAATGAAGGCACTCAACCAATCTCATTATTAAAATAATTAAAGCTAAGTAAATCATTATAAACTCATGTAATAGTATCTGTATCTATTGTATACTTAACTCTCACTGAAAACCCTTAAAACCAGATTATCAAAGGTAAAATCAAAGATTTATAAACTATGAAAATAAACTTATCAAACTACAAAACGAACAATATCTGAGAGGTACGGGGATGACATATATGACGACAAACATATCTTGTACCCAAAGGGACAAATGGGGGACAAGGAAAAATACGATAGCTGGATGCCAAGTTATTGAGAACCTTCTTCGACACCTTCCGAACCCGTGTCAACACGCTGCGCAGTCAAAGACAAAGCGTAATACCTACGAAGATAAAGAACAAACGCAGCATCCTGGAATGTACCGATGTACTACTGCATAAACAAAGGGAGAAGTTTCCCATGGCGCCCACTGGTCGTGGATGGAGAAAATTGCCCCTACTATCTTACTTCAATTTGGGACCCTCGCATCCACAAGACCCCCACCGGTCACGGATGGCGAACGCCACCCCTACTACCTTGCGTCAATTTGGGACCCCCGCGCACCCACAAGACCCCCACTGGTCATAGATGGAGAAGACTACCCCACTATCACACTTCAATTTGGGACCCCCGCACCTCAATTACCATATATAACACCCACCAAGCTAAAAATCGCCCTCACTTCGCCATTGTTTCAAAAGGTGTTATCCAGCTCATTTTCAACGATCCAACGATTTTTAAAAGTTAGACTCTTCTTCGATATCAATTTTACTGATTTTATGGACTTAGAAAGTTTCCTTAACCTCAGCTTATTTCATCTCGGGACTTAAACGTTTTTCATAGAAATCCATTCTTTTGCTATTTATACTTTTTATTTAACTTCAACTTTGATTCTTATTTTATCGGTTACGATAGTGAGAGTTTTAGTACGAACTATTGTAAAATTATACCAGTGTTAATTCAAAATAATAAATAGTGTCAAAAAATATCAATAGAACTTTATCGAGTTTTAAATCCATTTTAGAAGATACAAATACCATCATTTCTGCAACCATCCAGTGTCGCCTGCAGCCGACCGCAGTCCATCCTTTTTTTTTTTTCTATTTCATTTTATTCTCCTTTACACCATAACAAGGTAAGAAAAATTACGATTATTTATCAGGAGCAATAATCCTTTTTCTGCCTTCGTTCCTTTACCAAGAGTTCTATTTCCTACTAATAATGCGAAGGTAACGACGAAATTCAAACTCATTTAATTCAAGTAATTCAAACCATCCCAGTGATTCGATAATTTCAATAATTCAAGTGATTAATTTAATTCAAATAATTCAACCAATTCCTTTAATACCAGCTAATATAGTTAGACGAAAATCATAAGGTTAGACCACGACGATGAGAACATTCGCCCTCAAAAACACTAGATCTATCCGATCCACTGTACTTTAGTACTTATGAGTGTACGTCTAGGTCGTTCTAAAGGACAATTCTAGTTGCTAGCCTCTAGATTTGCCCACGAACGTCCGCCACGACGTCACATACGGGTGCGTTCGGTTTGTTAGCTTTTTCGCTGTCAGCGCCAACATTTTCATGTAGCACTTTGGCCCATTCGGCTTGGCTACCGCGTGAAAAGGTGCGAAAATCGCTTCACTGCAGCGCTTCGAAGCGACAAGACGAACGGCGAAAGCGACATTCGTGAGCGCTCTCAGCGAAAAAGCGAGCAAGACGAACGCACCCGAAGTGATGCAAACACAAGTGCGAGCGTAATGAGTCGCACCTCACCATCACGCGTGCGAAGGCACACAATCACGTATGTCGCTCATATGCGCCGCATCGCGTGCGGGCACCATGATGTCAGTGTACAATTATTCTATACGTAGTGCTTCGACAAGCGCTTTACGCAATAACCACCAGGTGGCGACCAGACCGTATTTCTCTCGCTACAAGGTCAACCTCACGATTTGGTATTCTCGAGTCGTTTGCCACTTTATCATACATATTTTTATATTTTATATATACTTATGCTACAGCCAAAGTTTGCATAAACACGGTTCAACTGGTTGAACTTTTGATTGTAAATTTTGCTTACATCTGTTGTAATGAAAAACGTTTAAAAAAAACTATTATATTTATTTTATCATTACGTGGTAGAATTATGCCTGCACGACGTGCTGGTCGCACGCGTGCGGGCATAATGTCCATCAATTGAGGACGCATCTGCATGGTGATCTGAAGTCACGCGGTGCGGATCAATCCGCACGCGTGCGACCCATTATGCAAGCACTGTGTGGTCACTTTGTTATCTGGATAGTTGTGGGGATATAGTCGTTTGAAAAAGGTAGGTTTGTAAAATTTCAAAAATTTCCACCAACTCTAAGATGCAAACAAATTGGCGAATCGCAAGACTGAAAAATATATGTCGCTACTTTTTGAGTGTGCTTTCAACATATGTATGAAAAATGAAATATACATAGTTATATTATATTTCAGTGAAAATGAGCCAATATATAGAATGTGCCAAATCGCTATTTTTTAAATCTTCATCGAGCGGGTGAAAATCTGCGCAGCCGATAAATAGCGGAAGTCTTTTTATCGGCAGCGTTGTCCGTTCTTTGTTGAATATGAATATGAATGTATATATTTTACTTGAAAGATTAAATTTGAATTCGAAATTCAAATATTTCGTAGAGCAAAATTTGAACAAAATTCTGAAATAAAAGGAGACGAGATATTTTATTTGTTCAATTTTAAAAATGTCCGTTAACATCAATAAAAAATGAATGATTTACGATTTTTGGTAGTACACGGGTATAACATTTCAAATCTCATAAAATATACATAGATACATTTGCAATTATTTGGCATGATATTTTTTAAAGGAGTTCCAAACGATGTCAACGACTGAAATTTTATCCCCAAGCATATAACGGGTTTTTGATTTACTTTGCATCGTATCTAGCTTATGTCTGGTAGCGCCGTGTATGACGCCGTGTATTCTGTCCAACGCTGTGTCTATTTTATCAGCGTAACTGATCAAGCCGCTCTCATATTCCAAAACGTCGCTACGTTTAGCTTCGATCAACCGATTAAAATAACGAGCTATATTAACCTCGCCAGTAATTTCATGATTTTGTCCAATTTTTAAAACGGGATCGATGCCAACGACCTTCCAAACGATTGCTATCGTTATTTCAGCATCCTCGGGAGCCGTGGAGTTTTTAAATTTCAAACAAAAGTCGTTCAGCTCTTGGGGAAGTACCGCAACAGTCGAATGAGTATGAATAGATACGAACATCCTGTAGCTTTCACTGATTAAACCTGAAAGAACTTCTAGCGAGTATAATGGTCGACGAGGATCGCAGAATATTACGAAATTCAGTTTTTTAACGCTTCCTTTCGAGCGCTCAACTCTCGGTAATTCTATCCGCAGTTGTTCCAACTCCAAGAGAATTTTATCCAAACGTTGTTCCAACTGTTCTGCTGTACCTTTTGACTTCACTGTCCTTGGCCCATTCCTGGGGAAACAAGGCATACAAGATTTTTATTTTTTTTTAATACAAACTCAGTAAACACACTGTGTTTTCTGTCAGCTTCTGTAAACTACTATATTTACAGTTCATTTTCGTGAGAATATAAACATTTGCGAGTTTATTCATCATGCATTGAGTTGCTGTGATATTGAGTCAACGAAATATCAGGTTTAAATGTTGGATAGGAAAATAAAGAAAACGGGCTACACCTGGAAGATGATTTATTGAATAAGAATAAATTGGATAATTACTTTTCAAGGCGACATATTGGGTTGCTGTGAACCATTTGCAAGTCCACCTTTGGTCCCACTAGATCACGGATATTGTTTAATCCATACTTGATCATCGTAGGCCTGTAGTGATAAAAATATTTGACAAAATTTGAAAGAAAATCGTTACGCCTATTCTGCCTTCGGTGTGAAAAAAAAGTTTCAAAATAATTGAAACATATAGAGCAGAGTTGTAGTTACCTTTCCAAAGACAATCCCCAAGCAATGACATTCACACTTTCGGGCAGTCCCATTGGGAGCAACATTTCCGGTCTGAAAATTCCACTGTTTCCAATCTCAATCCATTTTCCTAGGCCATTATGAAAGCAGAATATTTCCATACTGGGTTCCGTGTACGGATTGTAGGCTGGCTTAAACTGCAGCTGGGTGATTCCTAGCTTTTTGAAAAACTCGTAAAGCGTTCCTATCAGATCACCCAATGTTAGATTATAGTCGGCGACTACACCTTCGACCTGATGAAATTCTGCAAGGTGCGTCGCGTCCAAAGTCTCGTTTCTGAACACTCGGTCAATACTGAAGTAACGCACAGGCTTGAACTCGCCCTGAAAGTCATAGAATTAGAATAGAATAGAACTCAGGATCACAAATTTGTATCGTCTTAAATAGGACCGAAATTTTTGACCGGAGAAATTCTTTCATCTTTTAAGAGTAAAAAATCTTTAGAATACAAACAATGCAACATATTTGTCGATCAGTTCAAGATATCTGTTCTTGCAATTGAAGATCATCAGCCAATTTACCTCCTGCATAAGCTTGTAGAGCATTCTGGCGCTGACAGCAGTTGTGTGGGTACGAAGTAGATTCTTTTGAGCTTCTTCGATTTTCCAGTCATAACGATACCCCTGAGATCCATAGCCACCTTCACTGTGTACTTGCTTGACCTTTTCCAAATAATCCTTTGGAAAATTTGAGCTAGATTTTGGTTCTGAAAGGTAGAGCGGAATGAATCGAAGAATGAATCAAACCAGGATGAAATTAGTGCAATTACATTGATTAGCGTAGCTCTGAATGCTCTTGAAAAATAGAGACATACCAGATATGAAAAAAGTATCGTGCGCATCTCGCGCAGGGTGTTGCTGAGGCTGAAACAAGGCATCAAAATTCCAGAAGGAACTCTCCACGAAATTGTTCGTAGGCATTTCGGAAAAGCTATAAATGAAAATCAGGCTGCTTTTAATGAAGATAATTGTATTTAATAAAGCTTTCTTATTGTTGATCATGAGATTGAATTTCAACGTTGATAGATAACTTATGTATGCAATATCTCCTACCCCATTTCTAAGAAAATTTTCCTGAATTCAGCTCTGACTTTTAGTAGGGGGTGGAGATGCCCGACGTCAAGCGCCGCTCCAAGAGCATCGAAATTGTAGGGCTTGAATTTTTTTTCTTTCCAAGAATCATTGGTTAATAAGTCTGCGGATAAATCTGCTTCCTGTTTCTCTATCTTAGTTACAAATTGCGGCCCTTTTGACAGAACCATAATCTTCGTTACTCTGTAAAGATTCGGAACTTGAAATTAAATAAAAGAAATCTCAGCTTCCTAATGAGTTCGTTGTTAAAAAATCAAAAAATGTTCTGCAACTTCATACTCGCTCAATACCCCGTTTTATTTTGATTTTTTCAAACATCTAAGTCAAGTTCTGCCAAAGGAACTTCTTCAATAAACATTTTACTGCTGCGTGTACTGTATAGAGGGAGCTGAGAATAGAAGTGGATTGGGTCTGAAGATAGTCTTACCAGATACAAAGACCCAGATGCATAAAGGATTGCAAAACGTTTGCCATAATATACTCATATAGATTAGTCTTGACTGTTAAACGACATGATATCAATTCTTTGAAGTATTAAAAGCCTTGAATTTTTATAAAATGTTAAAATTTAAAAAAAAAAAAAATCAAGTCTCACGATGCTCAAAGTCCCATCCATAAAATTACGACAAAAAAATATCACCTAAATTGAATGGAACTTACACTTCCTGCAGAAGTTTTCTCTTCTTGTAATCTGTTTTAACGTTGTCTGGGATACTGGCCACGTTGTTTAAGTGAAGTTGAATAGTGTCGCTGATGGAGGCAACTTTCCTCCTTACAATTGGAGCTCCACTACTCTTGTCCAGCTCGATCCAGCCAGCTACCAAGGCTTTGGAAAATCCTACTTTAGCATTAGAAACAGTTTTCATAATTTCTGACTGGGGTACACCACCCTCTGGTATAGCCTTGAAGACCGCAGCTTCATGACTTCCATTTTCAGCAACGTGCTGACCCTCTTGCGTTAACTCCCATCTTTTTGTATTCAACTGTTCCACAGAAATCACCTATAGGCGAAAGAGAAAAAGAAAAAATAGCGGTATACATTTTTATTTCGTTTTGAAGTAGAGTGAACATTAGGAATACCACCATTTCACTGTTCGGTTGAACAGGCTTTAGTTTCAGGATACAGGTAAATTGATAAAGTATTTTGTGTATGCAGCATGTAAGCGGTGTATTTTTACAAACGATGAGTTTACTTACGGAGATTTTTTATACTGGGAACAGGACGCCTGTCATTATTTTAATCGATTTTAATCTGAATTACATGAGAGAAGGAAAGGCGAAAATTCTACATGAAAAATGCCAGAGCGTTTTTCACAGATAGGTGAATCGAATTGAAGTAAACATAATATATGAAGGTTAGAAGAGCATATAGTATGAAATAATTTTGACATGTTCAAAAAAAATTTTAACATAAATAACAGTATACACAATATTGTAAGCCAAGGTTTATTCGTAGATCGTTTATTGAAAAAAAAAATTGTTTTCTCAAACTCCACTGTCCATCCATTTTCAAACAATAGTCATAACTCGGACAAGATTTATTAATCATGGTATTGACCGAAAGAACAAGGGATGACTTTTCATGCTGACGAAAATATTTATTGTTTTGTTTTCAGCATTTGTGTTTTGACCTTTGATTATGTGGTCGTAGCACAATGTCTGAGCACGCCAGAAAACAACCCGAAATGGCAACAGAAAAAAAGAACAAGTTGAATTTTTGAACCTATAGGAGAATGAGAAAGGCATAATTTTTCAAATTTTCACATTCCCGGTTGTATGAACGATCGACAAAACAATCAGACATCAGAGCATCGACAAACTCAAGCCTGCTTGGTTTTTGAACAATTTTCGCTGAACTAGTAGAACATAGTGGAAGAATAAAACAATAGGCATTTCCGTAAGACTGGAATCTACATCAAACAAACACATTTCTTTCTAAATTCCATCGCCATGAGAAAGCAATTAAGATCAATGTTCAGAACAAAATGTAACAACCTGGAAAAGGCTATTTTCGAAATGTGGGGGTCAACTTCACACGGTCTGATTGGTAGATTAATAATTCCTGAGAAGTTGATCCTCGATTTCGGTTCTAACGATGAACAATGTACGACGATTACGATAGGTTGATGTTGCATCATGATTTTTTGTATTTAATAGAGACGCAGTAGAAGGTACTCAAATATATTTTATATTATGTTACAAGGGAACAATTTCAGGTCTCTCATAGTAAGTGAGACAAATTACATTTTCAAGAGTCTGAAGGCTTTTGACAGCTCCGATTATTCTCTGATGATCTTCCCCGAAGATTTCTGCCAGATTCAAGGTGCTTATTCCATCGCCATGCCTTGATAAGTGCTCAAGTATTTTCTCTGCCAATTCGCTAGCCATCTCGACCAGATTTCAATTATTTCACTCATGCAACATACAATCGGAGTTCTTAAATATTATCAATTAACCGTTATAGACAACTTGCTAATCACGATATCTGCCAGCCACGCACGACACCACGCCACGGTCTGAACCCTAACCTGAAATTTTCAAGAATTCTAAACACAGTGCGAGGAAATGAGAAATAGAAAAATAGGAATAGAAGTCAGCCAATCGGAATGCGCCTTAGAGAAGCTATGCCAATCGGATCTATTAATTATTTTAAGCCAATAATCACCCTGTATTTTGTGCACTTGTGACGTCGTAGCGGACGTTCGTGGGCAAATCTAGAGACTAGCAACTAGAATTGTCCTTTAGAACGACCTAGACGTACACTCAGTAGTTTAGTGGGTCACCAATACCGACTAAGTACTAAAGTACAGTGGATCGGATAGATCTAGTGTTTTTTGAGGGGGAATGTTCTCAGCGTCGTGGTCTAACCTTAAGATTCTCGTCTAACTATATTAGCTGGTATTAAAGGAATTGATTGAATTATTTGAATTAAATGAATCACTTGAATTGTTGAAATTATCGAATCACTGGGATGGTTTGAATTACTTGAATTGTATGAGTTTGAATTTCGTCGTTACCTTCGCATTATTAGTAGGAGATAGAACTCTTGGTAAAGGAACGAAGGCAGAGAAAGGATTATTGCTCCTGATAAATAATCTCAATTTTTTCTTACCTTGTTATAGTGTAAAGGAGAATAAAATAAAATAAAGAAAAACAGGATGGACTGCGGTCAGCTGCGGGTGACACTGGATGGTTGCAGAAATGATGGTATTTGTATCTTCTAAAATGAATTTAAAACTTGGTAGAGTTCTATTGATATTTTTTGACACTATTTATTATTTTGAATTAACACTGGTATATTTTTACAATAGTTCGTACTAAAACTCTCACTATCGTAACCGATAAAATAAGAATCAAAGTTGAAGTTAAATAAAAAGTATAAATTGCAAAAGAATGAATTTCTATGAAAAATGTTTAAGTCCCGAGTTGGAATAAGCTGATGTTAAGGAAACTTTCTAAGTCCATAAAATCAGTAAAATTGATATCGAAAAGAGTCTAACTTTATAAAAATCGTTGGATCGTTGAAAGTGAGCTGGATAATACTTTTTAGAACAATGGCGAAGTGAGGACGATTTTTAGCTTGGTGGGTGTTATATATGGTAATTGAGGTGCGGGGGTCCCAAATTGACCCAAGGTAGTAGGGGTGGCGTTCTCCATCCGTGACCGGTGGGGGTCTTGTGGATGCGGGGGTCCCAAATTGAAGTAAGGTAGTAGGGGCAATTTTCTCCATCCACGACCAGTGGGGGCCATGGGAAACTTCTCCCTTTGTTTATGCAGTAGTACATCGGTACATTCCAGGATGCTGCGTTTGTTCTTTATCTTCGTAGGTATTACACTTTGTCTTTGACTGCGCAGCGTTTTGACACGTGTTCGGAAGGTGTCGAAGAAGGTTCTCAATAACTCGGCATCCAGCTATCGTATTTTTCCTTGTCCCCCATTTGTCCCTTTAGGTACAAGATATGTTTGTCGTCATATATGTCATCCCCGTACCTCTCAGATATTGTTCGTTTTGTAGTTTGATAAGTTTATTTTCATAGTCTATAAATCTTTGATTTTACTTTGATAATCTGGTTTTAAGGGTTTTCAGTGAGAGTTAAGTATACAATAGATATAGATACTATTACATGAGTTTATAATGATTTACTTAGCTTTAATTATTTTAATAATGAGATTGGTTGAGTGCCTTCATTTGAATATAGTTAAGATTTTCCACTAATTATAGCGGTCTTGATCTGCGCGTGATATTTATTATCTTAATCTTTCGAATGTTAGATATTGAAGGTACGCAGTCGTATGATCATTTGATGAGGCATTCTGTCTCACGGCGATTCGTTACGATTTGTCATACAGATATAATTGCTGAAATTTAAATTAGCACATGTTAATTTTACATGATATCGGCAATACGTTCTGAATATATTTTGGTAGTTAATGATAACGTTAAATTTTAATTGATATAATATAAAAGATTGTATGACATTTGAAAGTTAACAAAGATAATTAAAAATATCAATAGCTGATTCTGGATTTATATATCAATATCAAAGGGTTGATTACAATATATAGTATTTAATCAATAATATAATAGTATCTTAATAGCATCAATCATTTGTAAAAAGTATAAGAGCTAGTTTGCTGATTATTGATATAGCAGTATATGTGAATGCGTATAATTCTTTAAGCGTGTGTGAAAGAGTATGTTGTATAGCTCACGATATGCGTATAATAATTCGGGTATATTATGTTTATATAGGCGTTTTATAAATGAATTATAGATAGCTTATATCGATTTATGTAGCTTAAAGTTAGAATATGATGTTTTTAATGGATTAGGATATTCATTTGGTGTGTATGTATATATTGAAGTTGAAGGAATCCCTGGATAGCGTAAATATGGTATATTGATATAATGTGAATTATTATCTTATGGTTACAGTATAATAAAGCATGAATCTATTGTTAGTGTGTATTATAAGATAAGGTCCAGGGATAGCCCGAGTGTGGTGAGTCAAGATGTACTCATGTATATGTGTGTGTGTGTGTGTTCCTCTCAGAAGAATATCTTCCGTATGAAGTTGGATAAGTATGTGTGTTAGGTATTTAAAGCTGAATCCAAAGGTGTATTATAAAATATAATTTCTATTACTTGATTATTGATAAAGATAATGATTAATAGGTAATGGGTATAATTGCTGTGCATAATCCTGAAAATCAGGTAATGATGAGTAGCGCGGTCCAGTGAATAATATTGCGATAATTTTATATTGAACTTGAATGAAAGTAACTTATATAAAGTTTTTAGTTAAGCGATAGCAATGAATAATGTAATGTGATTAATAATATAGCGATAGCATTTATAATATTTTATAGCAAAATCAATTATTTGAATTCTTTGATATTTATCCGCCAAGCATAAGAGAATCTCGCTGGGTAATGTCGGTAAGGTCTGAGTTCTTTAGTATTAACAAAAATGGGGAATTGTAGGTAGACAACTCCTAGCGATTTTATGAATAGTTAGTCGTTTAGAAAGTTCGACAAAAATACTAGCTATACATCATAACGAGGTTCTCATATTCTATGGAGATATAGGTAATTCTAGGGATATTTTATAGTTATAAACAGAAATAGAGCATACACGTCCAGACGGACGTTACACCTCCCCCCTTAATTGAGAATGGCGAGCCCGTTGCTCGATCATTCACTATCTTCGTCGTTAATTTTGAATGATACATTTTTTGAATTTTCGGAAGGTGCGTTAGCTGTTGTTGATATGTTGGTTGTTGTCGGCAAGTTAGCTGTTGTTGATATGTTCCTGGTTGTAGGTGTGGCGTAAATTGGTATAGGACCATTGAAATGCATGTTCAAGCCTGGGTATAGATTCGAGCTTCTATGGATCCGTTCTAAGGGCGGTGTTTGCGGCATTTGAGGTAACGGTGGTGCGGATTTTTCGGGTGTTTTAGGCTCTTTTGTTACCTTTTCCCCTTTATTTGCTAAATGCAATAGTAAGTTCGTCAAGGAATCCCATATAGCGCCTAGCACGTGGAGACTCCATCCATAGGCATCTTGTAAGGCGTATCCGTGTATCAATGTTTCGATAAGAAATTTAACTACTTTAAAGGCGATCCATAATCCTATAACTCCTGCGCTAGCTGTTCCAAAGCTAGTAAACCAACCCCATATTTTTGTCCATGCATTGTTGACTATTTTTTGCATAGCTTCTTCATCTAGGAAACTCATGATTGACATCTTCTGATTTGCGACTGATTGTCCTGTCATCCCTCTAGCCATGTCGTTAAGGCCCATCCCTAGTCGCCCACCTCCTTTTTGCCGAAAAAGGGGTGGGGGAGGCACATTTCGATTATTATCCGGGCTCAGGCGTCGAAGACGCAAAAATAAAATGCTTAGCGGCGATTCTATTTCAATTCCGCACACATACGTCCGAAAATATGTTCGTTTCATGCGAAAATAGAGCTGCAGCACCGTTTTTAGATTTGTCAAATGTCAATTTCCTCGGCGGCCATTGTTATGTAGCTGTCCGCCGAGTTTAGGGTAAGTGGCGCCACGAATATCAAGGATATCACTCTCTTAGTGTACTATCCTTGCGTCGGAGCAATATATTCGTGGCGCCACTTACCGCCCAGCGAAACTCGGCAAACAGCTACATAATAATGGCCGCCGAGGAAATTGACATTTGACAAATCTAAAAGCGGTGCTACAGCTCTATTTTCGCATGAAACGAACATATTTTCGGACGTATGTGTGCGGAATTGAAATAGAATCGCCGCTACGCATTTTTTTTTTGCGTTTTCGACGCCTAGGCCCGGATAATAATCGAAATGTGTCACCCCCACCCCTTTTTTGGCAAAAAGGAGGTGGGCGACTAGGGATGGGCCTTAAGTAATCCTGGCCTCTCTGCGGGGAACATTATGTGGTCGCGTAACCGTTCTAAATCTTCCGCTGAGTAGATTCCACTTGTTGCTAATTCATTCGGATTCACATATTTCCAAGTTGGTGCGGTTAATGGTTGAATTGCTGGTGGTTCTACGGTTTCCGTCGGTAATGGTAACATCTTGTACCATTTTTCGTTTAAGTAATACATTGTAGGTATAAAGGGGTTGCAATCTACTTGTGTTCCTGTCTTGTATAGCATATGACTTTTAGGTGATAAGAATAGGCTGGTATTGCCTCTATAAACAGGTAATTGCTGATAGCACTCTTCGGTTTTCCTAATTTTAATTTCTACCGGTATGCATTTAATAACGTGAATGACCTCTCCCGCGACTACTGCCATATATCCTGGTCCTTTCATTAGATGATAGGCGAATTCGTCTGGAGTGATTGCTGCGAGTGATAGTGCATTACGTAAGACTTTTTGCTCTAATTCGCATCTTTGCGTTAGTACATCGCGATAAAGGGTTGTGATTTGTGATCTCAAGTGTCGCTCTACGTAAACGAATTTCGAATTGACGTAGGTGAAAATATCTAAGTTATTTGCAGAAATAGGTTTCCTTGCGATAAAAGCATTATTTTTTGTGGTTTCGGCGATGAATAATTTTGGGTGTTCTGTTTTGATTATCGTGTGTCCGCATATTTGTGTCTGTCCTTGTTTAGCTAACGCAAAAGTAATGTCCTGCGTAGTCAATGTGTAAAGTTCTTCCCGTATTTCATCATCATCTTGAATTTTAGTAGCTTTCCCTTCGTATAAGACATCGTATCGATCTAAACGACATGAATCTCTTGGCACAACTTCCCAAAACGTGTTTCCTCCCTCGTTGTCTATAACGTTTCCTACGTTAAAGTCGCTGGTAGTTCCTGATCTAAGTACGATTTTGTTTGAGTTTAAATTTGTTTTTGCCATGTAATCGGTCAAGGTTATTCTTATTACTCCCTGTACGACTACATTATTCCAACTTCCGTATTCGTCTTTATAAGTTGTCCCGTCGCAAGTACCGTCTACGCTTGTCGTACCTCCTAAATCTATCGGTCGAGTAATCGTATTGTTGGCTACTAATGAATTTATGATACCGTAAATTCCAAATTTCCAAGATCTATAGAGATGCATCGAAATGCATTCTTCCTTTGAAACTGAATGAATATACTCTGTTTGGCCATTTGTTACCAATGAAACGTGGGAATGCATTCCGCAATAAAATATAGATCTATGGATTTCTATTTTACATTGAGTAACCTTTACTTCGGAATAATCTGATAATTGTAATAATTGAATATCAAGACTAGTTGCCACTGGTTAAATGTTTTGTAAATCACAAGATCCTACTTTTAGTAGCGATACGGTCGTTAAATTCATCATGTTTGATCCTCAGTCGTATCCAATCAAGGCGTTCGTCATCAAAACGAGTCGCAATACGATAATTGTTCTGAGATCCATCTCGGATGGTCCCTATTTGAACAAAAAGATTTGATTGAATTTATTTTACCATAAAGTTATCATTCTAGAAATAATCCTTTCTCTTGGTTCTCTAGTTCGGATAATGAGATTGGAATCGAATGGATGTGTAGGAATGCTTTGATTTGGATCAATGTTTGAGAAAAATAAATATAGTGCTATAATAATAATAGAGATATATTCTTGAATATATGTTTGTATGTATACAACGCACATAGGGTCGATTATATGGGTGATTGAAGTAAAGGTTAAGTAGTGTTGTAATATGCGGATAGTGTGTTATACTTGATATATACACATGTGCATGTATACTCAGTATTCTTGTGTTCTACTTTATATTATGGTGTGGTATGTATCCTAGGTTTGTAGGTTATCTAAATTTACATATAATTTTTCAGGATTATCCGTTTTCGGTTATATATGACGTTTAACATTTCTCACTTACAAGTAGTGTATGTATTATAATTGATGGTTCAGAGTAACAGACGGGCTAATTTTCGATTAATGTGTTTGCTTGTATCAAAAATTTTTGAAAACAAGGTATATGTAATTTACTTAATTCCGGAGTTAAGGTTAATTATAATACGTAATTAATTTTTCTTAATTGTACTGGTTAATATACTTTGAACGAGTAACATATCTTAATTTAAATGGATTAACAGTTTATTAATATAGTTGCTTGTTCCAAGAGTTGATTTTAAGAATATGGGATATATACCCACATAGCACACAATATTTTCGATAAATATTTGTAAATATTGATCAAATATAATGCTGATAAATATTCTGTGAATAACTATGAAATGCATATTTCAAGGTTTAAAAAAGAATATTCATACATTTTTTCAATGATATTTGTGCAACATTATGTAAATATCTCCTCAAACATTTTCGTAATGATTTACATAAATATGTGGATAAATATTTATGTGTCATATAAGCAATCTTCCTGAAAACAAGTACTTTTAGTTTCGCAAGCTGATTTTCAATCCATTGCGTAAAGATTTATAAAATAATACCTGAAATATTTTCAAAACATGGAGCCTAAATATTTCTCCTAATATTTAAGTCATATTTGAATAATCTTTATGAGTAGATAATGTTTCGAACTTTACGAAGTTTGATAAGGCTATTTTCGAATCGCTTTCGGAATAATTTATATATGTTCAAGAAATATTCATAATAATTTTACCTTCAAGATTACAATAAAGATTTCGGTAAATATATCATGCTTGATCGTTAGCGACAAAAGCTATTGCGATATACAGAGCGCAGCGTGAAGATAAATGTTTCTCAGTTGGAAGGACTGAAAAGTTGCAAGTACAAACCCCACAAGTAACTTCTTTACCTCAAGTCTATTCCGTTACGTATTCTACTACCACGAAAAAGCCACACCATGCCGGTCATAGATCAGGCTCATCACTGAGGTGTTTTTTAGTACTATTCCATTGGATCCATTTCCCACGATACAATCTCTTGATTTGATCATTCGAGATGAATCGAGTAATATTAGAAGTGCGATTGATATGATTAATTCATAAAATAATGTCCCTGTACAAGTTTTCGGAAAAGAAAACGAGAGTACCGAGCACAAGCTTCAAATTGAGAGGTCACAGAAATTGTTACCTTAATTCATTGACAAGGTAAAAGTAATTGATCGATCGCCAAAATGAAATATAAATACAAAGGGTGAGGCAGAAATGGCATAACTGAGAAAATGGAATCAGACTCAACAGTTTCATTCAGATTGGGTAACTGGTTTAAAAACTGCTGCGTTATTTTCGACCAGTTACCCAAACTGTATGAAACGACAATCAAATTCTAAATTTCTACTACTACCTTTACACGAAGAAAATTCTCTATTGAAAACTACCGCGAGGGTCACTGCAAGTGCGGAGCACCCCAACATTTGGTAAGATATTAATTATTACCAAGCAGTGTTACAAAAATCTATTTTGATGTACTGGAATTCAGAATAGAATCTAGATATAGGTATATTTGACTGATACTGGTTACTTGGTAATATTTCACAAAATGCTTTAGTGGAACCACACTTGTAGTGACATACACGGTGATTTTTAAAAGATAATTCTCCCCGTGTACATGACGAATCATTAATAAATATTACATAAAAGTTTCGATAAAGTTTTCAACGATATTTTATAAAATATTCTACATACATATTTATGCAATAATTATCAGCAAAATTTATTGAAAATGTTCATGAAATATTTGATAAAATCTTTTTGATCCTTCAAAATCGCGGACATATCAATATTTATGAATTATCCATGATAAATATTTGAACAATATTAAAACCTTTATTATAAATATTTCGTCAATTTTTCATAAATATTCTGTGCTGTGTGGGTATATTTATATATTTCCCTTAACTTATAGTTAATATATATTGATTAATATAGATTGAATATAATATTTGCCTCACCGAGAATGATTTTAAAGAATATGCTTTTACTTAATCTATCCTTATATGTGTAATATTGGAACTGGATTAATATATTGATTAATATAGATTGAATATAATATTTGCCTCACCGAGAATGATTTTAAAGAATATGCTTTTTTAATGTGAACCTTATATGTGTAATATTGGAACTGGATTAATATATTGGTTAATATATTCTGATATAGTATGTAGCGATATAGTTATGTATCTTGAGAGTTATTTCTCCCTTTTTTTGAATTTTTCTTTCCTTTTTCTGCGTCTGTCTAATATTTATATAAAGCTTATTAACTTAGGTATGTATGCGTATATGGTAGCTGGGAATGAAATATACAACAAAACGAAAATAATAATATAATGTAGATATAACACGATTTTGTCTGTGAATTTTTTATTTTCTTCACTCTTTATATTTCATGAGGTGATTCAGGACCACTACCATTCCTTCTAACACTTGTAGGATTTTAGCGTTTTGCTCTTTTTCATTCCTAACCGTCCCTACAGTCTCTGCGCCCAAAGAATGTGCGGAATTATTAAAGTCTGATTTTTCGAAAAATTCTGTCGTCCAGAGCTCTAAGGCTCTGGCGTTCTGATACGCACAGTGAAATTTACTTGCCATTTGTAAATGGCGTGGGCATGGTCTTGAATATAGGGCACAGTTTCGCGGATATTTTTCCTCTAACTCTCTAACTAGCGCTGAGATTTGAGGACACCCGAAGTCCTCTAAATTGAAAACATTTGGACAATATCTTTTCATGACCTGCATTTTTTCATCTCCCTTCACAAAGATGTCAACATTTGGTTCTTGTCCTATTGTGTGCAGGAGATCTTCTACAAATGCGCTGTTTTCTTCTCCTTCTTCCCATTGCAGGCCGTGGAACTCTTTGGTGAGCCACCTATTAGTTCGGTGGGCGTTGGCTTCTAGGTTTCCTAGCTCTTCCTCCATTTTGAGGATTAGGTGCCTGTTCCGTATTGGTTCGCTGCATTGCATCGCGATTTCCTTGATTAGGAATTTATTATTGTCCCCTCTGAATCCTTGGAGATCGATGACGAACTTCATCTGCAAGTTGTAACGAGTGATTTAGATTTCTATCCGTTATCTTCTAATTTGGATCTCAGGTTTTGGATGAAGTAGGAGTTCGTGGGAGTAGCCGGGTTCTGAAGTGATCTTGGAGTTTGGAGTGGTTTGGATACAGGTTGTCCTATTATAGTTACATTTCAGCGGTCTAGGCCTTCCTTTTGCTCGACGATTAAGTCATCCTCAATAATCGTAACAAAGATTTGTGTAATTCCGGGCGTGAATCTTCCTAGCAGGAATATCAGATAGTTCTGATTTAGCGAATTAAGAATGTTAAACCCCTTCTGGAATTCTTCCCGTTCTCGATTGTAATCTTCTTCGTTAGTTGTTATATATCTGTAGACTATATAATTTTTGCAGGAAATATTTCCACCCGCTAATAACTGTACGATTCCGTTCTTGAACGATTCTTCGAGTTCTTCGTCATGTTCTACTCTGTTTAACGTAATCTTAATCTTCAAATACGACCTGCCTGCCCTGGGAGTTGGCACCAAATGAAAATGGATCGTTTTGGCTGATGGTAGTTGCATAGTGGACGAAGTCTGTCTATAATCCAGATATGTTTTTTGTTTTATATATAAAAAAAAAACTCAATCAATTACATTGGTGCGATAATGATTTGGAATTCAAGTATTGTTTTCCCCTTTTATTGACCTTTTAATAGGGAATAACATCGAAGTGTTCCCATATATCATCGTAATCAGTACCGTTAATTTCGACAAATACACTGTCGGGTTTGTCCTGGACAATTAGAAGTTCTCCGAATGGATCCCAAATACCTTCCCTGAGATATACTCCTATATCTTCAAAATTAGTTGAATAATTATAACGATATATTATACCGATTTTTAAAAAGTTATTCTGGATTAAATAAGTTATGATAGATTTTTCTTCTTCCGAGAAAGTCTTGTTACATTCTACTATAATTCTTTGTCGTATAAGTTTTGTTTCGATAAATGTTTGTTCGCCGTCGTTGCGGTCTTCAAAAAAAATTCTTATCCCTTCCGCCATTTCCGCAACTACAGGTATTTCTGAAATTTCATCATGTCTATGTTTATATTGGATCACAACAAAGAATAAGGTATTCAATATTTTGTTTTTAGAAGAAACTACTAATTTTTCAGTGAAGGCTCGTCGTTAGGAGACTGACTATAATAGGGTAGATAAAAAATTTTGATATATAAAACAAATTGTTTAAAATTTATTCAAGTTATTAAAATTAAATACAAAGAGGTACGTCTTTATTTGGGACGAATGTTATAAGTGTATCTTAATATTAGTCTAATTATATAGGAGGTATAACTGGGTTGTGAAAAGAATATAGGAAACAGAAAGAAAAGGGAAAGTGTGAAAACGAACGGAGAAGAAAAGGAAAACAAGAGCTAATAATATTGATGGTAGGGCGATTCCGGATTTTGAGCCCTTGGCGGAAACTCCATATACAGGGGAGGAAGGTCTGGAATATCAGAGGGAGGACCGAAGGTCAGGGTCAGGTAATAAGTTTTGAAATGTAGTCGAATTTAATTGCCCTTTTTGTATTTTGACTGGTTCCGTCAGCTCGGTTAAGGTTTCTTCTCGATATTCCATTTCATTTTCGTCCGTTACGGGGTTTCTAGACAATGCGTCCGCATTCACATTTGTTTTTCCGGCTTTATACACAACCTTGTAATCGTATTCGGCTAATTTTATTTTCCAACGTGCTAGTCGGGAGGTGGGGTCCTTAATTGAGTGAAGCCAGGTTAAGGGTTTGTGATCTGTAACGAGTGTGAAGTTTTTTCCGTAAAGGTAAGGTCTAAAATATAAAACGCAATACACTATAGCGACTAACTCCTTTTCTATTGTTGAGTAGTTAAGCTCAGCTCCATTCAATACTTTAGAAACATACGATATAGGTAGATCCCACCAATTTCTCCCTGACTAAGTATTCCTCCAATAGCGAAATAAGAAGCGTCGATCGTAACTATAAATTCTCGCTCGAAATTTGGATATTGAAGTATAGGTTGCCTGCATAAGAGCGTTCTTAAGGTTTCAAAAGCTTCTTGTTGATCCGTTGTCCAAATAAAAATCGAATCCTTTTTCAATAAGTTAGAAAGTGGTTTCGCAATGCGAGAAAAATCCTTGATGAAGCGGCGGTAATATCCGGCTAAACCCAAAAATTGTTGAATATTTTTCCGGTTTTTTGGTACTGGGAATGCTTCTACGGCTTTTAATTTTTTTGGATCTGGGCGAACTCCGTTTTCTCCAATAATGTGGCCTAAGTATGCCACCTCTTTCCTTAAAAATTCGCACTTGTCCGGCTGAAGCTTCAGATTTGCTTCCCTTAGTCGCCTTGTTAACTTATCGAACTTTTGTCGATGTTCCTCTAGCGATTTTGCATAGAGAACGATATCATCTAGATACACGAGCATTTCTATTCCTTGTAATCCCGATAATACTTGATCCATTAATCTTTGAAAGGTTCTTGGGGCATTTGTTAGACCAAAGGGCATTCTATTGAATTCATAATGCCCGTGTGGCGTGGTGAATGCAGTCTTACCCCTATCAGTTTCGTCCATCTCGATTTGATGGAATCCGGAAGCTAGATCAAATACAGAAAAATATCTTGCTCCTCCGAGTTGGTCTATTATGTCGATAATGTTAGGTAGAGGGTATGCGTCTCCCAGCGTTTTTTCGTTTAAAGATCTATAATCTATTACCATTCGCCATCTCTTGTTACCCTTGGAATCGGGTTTTTTGGGAACTATCCATAACGGAGAATTATAGGGTGACGATGATGGTTGAATAATATTAGATTCTAATAATTCTGCTATCTGCCTTTGAATTTCTTCCTTATGTATCGGTGGATAACGATATTGTTTAGTGTTAATCGGTTGTTCGTCCGTTGTAAGAATTTTATGTTTTATCGCGTTAGTGCTTCCTAGGTAATCTCCTGGCAAATGAAAAACGTCTGAATTTTGTCGTATTAATCTTTCAACTTCCTGCTTTTCTTCCTCGTTTAAATGATCTAGTCGTAAAAGGGATCTTAGAATATCTAACCTATTTTCGATTTGTTGGGATGAACCTGAAATAGTCATGCAAATTTTTTCGTTAGTTATGGATTCGTTATCTGAAGTGTCGCTGTCCGTTGTACTCATCGTATCGTCTATTACAGTTATATCTGTCATATATTCCTGATCATTCGTAAGGTCGTCGTTTACTTCGAGTTTGTTTAATTCCTTCGCTTCGGTAATCACAGGTCTGTTTTTTCTGATTTTGGAATGTTCAATCTTTATTTTATTAGTTGTTAAAATTTTATTTTCCCTAGTTTCATTACACTCGTTTCTTTTATCTTTGGTGATTCTTCTGCGTTCTTTTAATTTACTTGTCACATTATCTGTGTCCTTCAAGATTTCCTGGTTAATTGCCTGATTTCCGTGTCTTCCTTTATTTTTAGTTTTCATTTTGAATTTACCGATTTCGCTGTCTGGTTTTGGTTCGGTTTCTTTTTCACTTGTTAAAGGTTTTCCGGTTTGTTCTGAATATCTTATCACCTTCTCTATTTCTTGAAGCTCTTGCGGGGGTATTATTAAATTTGCTTGTTCGTTTGTTGCATTTATTACGTAAAGATAGGCTTTATTGTTACGGTTTGTCACTATTGCAATACCTAAGTAAACCTTAGAATCTGGTATTAAGAGGGGTAAGTATCCTTCGCGTAAGCTGGTTTCTTCAAGATTGATGCAGATATTTTTTCGCGTTCTTGGTGGAACCTTGATTATTCCTATCCTTGAATTTTCTTTAAAAGTTTTATCAACTGGGGATGCTGGGCTTAAGCTTGGTTCAACGTATCCAAAACAAACGGTAGGTTCCCTGCTCGGAAATGGTAGGGTTGCTTTGTCATCATTAGTTTCTATAATCTTTTCGTAACAGTTATCATATAATAAACCTCTTTTTAAGAACGGGATACGCGTTGCTCCGTATTCTAAACGTCCCTTTTCAAAATTTATTTTCGCGTCATTTTCGCGGAAAAATTCGGATCCTAGCACACCGTGCTGTTGTATTGGTATATTCCCTGGGATTACTTGAAAGTTACCCCGAGTACCTGCTATATCTATAGCGACTTCTCCTAGAGTTACCACGTCTACTGCAGAAATTCCCTTTAAACAATATTTTTTACCCTTATTTATTTCGATCTCTGGTTTAATGCAGTATTTTCTGATAAGATATAAATCGGATCCTGTATCTAACATAAAAGTACCTGTATTTCGTAATTCGTTTGCCTCTATCTCTACTGACGGGATTGTAGTCACGTATTTTTCTTTGGTCACTTGTGAAAATGTGCGCGTAGCATAATTATTGTTTTCATTGTCTTCATATAATGAAGCATTAGAAATATTGTCTTCGGAATTATTTGCTTGTATTATAAAATCGTCTTCATCATCTTTGCGTGAAATTGAATTAGAAATATTCTTCTTGGAAAAACTTGCTTGAATTGGATTGCCTTGATGTAGTGTATTTTCAGAATCGTCGTCTTCGCGTAAAATTAGGCTAGAAATATCCTCTTTGGTATAGCTTGCCTGAACAGTATTGCTTTGAATTGGTATAATCTCAGAATCATCGTCTTTACGTAAATTATCATTCAAATTATTCTCTTTGAAATCACTTGCTTGAATAGTAACGTTTTGACTGAACGTACCGTTGGAATCATCTTCTTCGCGTAAAATTGAATTAGAAATATTCTCTTTGGAATTATTTGCTTGAATAGTAACGTTTCGATTTAACGTACCTTTGGAATCATTGTCTTTGCGTAAAATTGAATTAGAAATATTCTCTCTGGAATTATTTGCTTGAGTAGTAACGTCTCGATTTAACGTACCTTTGGAATCATTGTCTTTGCGTAAAATTGAATTAAAAATATTCTCTCTGGAATTATTTGCTTGAATAGTAACGTTTCGATTTAACGTACCTTTGGAATCATTGTCTTTGCGTAAAATTGAATTAGAAATATTCTCTCTGGAATTATTTGCTTGAACAGTAACGTTTCGATTTAACGTACTTTTGGAATCATTGTCTTTGCGTAAAATTGAATTAGAAATATTCTCTCTGGAATTATTTGCTTGAGTAGTAACGTTTCGATTTAACGTACTTTTGGAATCATTGTCTTTGCGTAAAATTGAATTAGAAATATTCTCTCTGGAATTATTTGCTTGAGTAGTAACGTCTCGATTTAACGTACCTTTGGAATTATTGTCTTTGCGTAAAATTGAATTAGAAATATTCTCTTTGGAATTATTTGCTTGAATTACATTGCTTTGATTTTTAAAATCATTGTCCTCGCGTAAAATATCATTAGAGTTACCGTATTCATCATCTTTGCATAAAATAACATTAGAGTACCTTGCTTTATCGTCTTCGTATAAAATTACACTGGGAATCTCTCTGAAATTGTTTGGCTGAATGCTATCGTCTTGACCAAATGTACCTTTAAAATAACTGTCATCGCGCAAAATATCATTGGCGTAATCATCTTCATCATCTTGGCATGAAATAACATTAAAGTAATCGTCTTCATCATCTTCATATAAAATATCATTGAAAACATTTGTTTCTATCTCTTCATTTTCGTAAACTCCTAAAATCTCTGGTTCAGAATCATTTGTCTGAGTAGCTTCGGCGATTTTACAAATATTGTTGAATAGGCTTACTGCATAATCATCTTCATCATCTTCACATAAAATAACATTAGAGTAATCATCTTCATTATTTTCGGACAAAATATCATTCGAAGTATTTGCTTTATTGATATTCGTTTGTATCTCTTCGTTTTCATAAACACTAAAAATCTCTGCTTTAGAATTATTCGTCTGACTTATTTCTCTATTAAAGGTCTTCGTCTTGATATTATTAGTCTGTACTGCAGTTTTGTCTTCTGCATTTTTGGTCGAAGTAAAAATTGGAATATTTTCCTCAAGATTTCCTGTCCCTAAAACTCCGTTTTTTTCATAGAATTCGCTTTCGATCAAGTTTATTCGTCTTCCAATGGATAACTCTGTATCATTGTAATGGCGCGGTGGGTCTGCTGGTGGCCTCCGAGCTCACGCCTTCGTTCGGAGGGCCTTCCCAGTTTCCCGAAACTGGTGATTGGTTATTACGCATTTCTTGTTTATATTGCTCATTTCGTTCTCTCTTGCGACATTCGCTAATTGAGTGACCGGAACTTTTGCAGTAACGGCACAATTCACGTTCTATGGACCGTTCTTGGTCAGAATTATATTGATTTCTTGGATTGAAAAATTGATCCCGTCGTTGATTAGAATATAGATCTCGCGGGTCAAAATCGTTACTTCGCGATTGATAATTTCTTTGATTTCGTTGTTGATTTAAATATGGATTCCGTGGATTAAAATCGTCATTGCGTGATTAATAATTTCCCTGATTCCGTTGAGGGCTTGGGTATTGACTTCGCGAATTAAAATCATTATTGCGGGATTGATAATTTCCCTGATTTCGTTGAGGACTTGGGTATTGATTTCGTGGATTAAAATCATTATTGCGTGATTGATAATTTCCCTGATTCCGTTGAGGGTTTGGGTATTGACTTTGCGGATTAAAATCTTTATTACGTGATTGATAATTCCCTTGATTTCGTTGAGGACTTGGGTATTGATTTCGTGGATTAAAATCATTATTGCGTGATTGATAATTTCCCTGATTCCGTTGAGGGTTTGGGTATTGACTTTGCGGATTAAAATCTTTATTACGTGATTGATAATTCCCTTGATTCCGTTGATTATAATTGCCTTGAAAATTTGACTGCCCGTATTGACGATTTGAAAATTGATCCCTTGAATCATTCTGATAACTAGGCTGTAGGCCTTGCTGCCGATTTGGAACTTGATTTCTTGAATCATAAGTAGTTTGCATTTGATTTCTTTGATCGCGGTTATTACTGTCTCTATTAAATAGACAATCTCGGGTCTCATGACCTTGTCTCCCGCAGATTGTACATTTTGGAGTTTTACTTTGCGCGTAATTTACCTTAGCATCTTGAATTTTTTCGGATTCTTCTTTGCGTCTAAGGTTTCTTTTAATTTCTTCCTGTTGCTCTATCTTTCGAGCCGCGTCTACTAATTCTTTGAACGTATTTGGAACTTTACGAATTTTAACTTCTATCTCTGATTTTAATCCTCGTAGGAATGCTGCCTTACCGTCGGCTTCTGTGTTTCTTTTAAACACTTCGAAATCATCTGTTCTACGTTCTTGTACAAATGCTTGAATTACGTTTGAAATTGCTTCGCGAACCCTAGCCGCGTAGGTTACTACGGATTCGTCTTTTTTCTGAAATAGATTACCTAGTTCTCCCTGACATAGGTTTACTGACTTCGTGGGACCATATATTTCACTAATTCGTGAAGTTAATTCATCTATTTTATCAAATCGTTCGTCCTCGAGTACGCGTCTAGCTTCACCTTTTATTTTATTTCTTATTATTCTCGTGAGATTGAGTTTTATCTGCGGCGGTACCATATCTCGCGCATCTTTGCATCCTTGAATAAAACTACGTACGTCCGACGGCTTTCCGTCAAAATTCGGGACTGCTGCTAACGCATCTTTTATCGAAATGAAACTTTGAGGGTTTTGACCCGAAGGTCCACCGTTTCCTTGATCCGGCATTCTCCTATTTTTATTAACAGGATTTTCCGTAGTGGTGGTTTTAACCTCCGTTCGTTTCGGTTCTTTAGATTCTCTGGGGTTTTCCTCAAGATCTACCGCGAATAGCTGTGTTCCCTTAGCTTTCGACCTAGTAATTCGCACGTCTGGTTCTGCAGTTGGATTTAGATTTGGCTTTAGATCTGGATTTGAGTCTAGATTTTGCTCAGAATCAAGATTTATAAGAGTGTCGGGATCGTCTATCGGAGTATCTACTACTTGCGGACTTTCCCTCGTATGGGGTGGACTGTGGACCACCTTGGGCCTTTGTTGTCCGTCGGACATTGATCACACGAAAGGGGTAATCGAGGTTTCGTACATTACCATTCACTCTCAATCTCGCGTTTTCGCGGAAATTATAAATTTTGTTCAATTTCTGAACTATATGTATAAGCTGTTCATGAGCCGTCAATTAATTTTTCCAGGAAGGATAGAAGATTGGTAGAAAGAAAGAAAAATTCCCTAGTCCTTGAAGTTAATAATATCGAAATAGATTTCCTCGAGTCCGTCTAATATTTCCTCCGACAATTTAATAAACTCGTAATGATCTAGTTCGTCCAATTTTGAACACATGAAATCTGATTCGGTTAATACCGTCAATGTATCGTTAGTTACGGGGGGTAGAGAAAGATCTAACGGGGTAATTTCGGCTCTAGGTAATCTGGCTGTTACCGTGGGGCGTAAGGAGGAAATTATTGGCGTTTCCTCGATTTTAAATGGTACTGGTGTATGTAAATCTGAATAAAAGTCGGTTGGGGTTTTGCCGTAAATTAACTCGGTATCGGTTCGAGCCAGTGTTTCCTTGGTTTCCAGTTGAATTAGAGTATGAAAATTTGGATCATTGTTAACTACTTCGGCGGTAGTTTGCACCGGTGCTTTACTGGTTTTAGGTTGAACTAGAGTATGAAGATCAGAATTGAAACTAGCTGGGATCTCGTCGCGTACTGCTTTGGTAGCGATTTGGAAAATGGTTTGTTCTAAATGTCTTCCTGCAATACGTTTTGATCGTCTCAAATTCCGTGGGAAAGTTTTACGGGGCATTTATGATTAATTAATGTTCATGCACTGTTTACTTAATTTAATTAATTTACGTCGTCAGGAACTATACCCTTTGCCACTTTTGGATTCGTGAATATCCGGTTGGGTTTGGTACCTTCTGTCGACCATGCACTTAATTTAATTAATATAATATCGAGTGAACTCTTTTTTACTCCTCATTCCCAATATTCAGATAGCCAGTGCTACTAGCTCCACGACTTCTCTCTAAAGAAGCAGTAAGCGCACTCTTTCCATCTGTAATCGGTAGAACTCGGGTAATTGGTGTAGCTCGATTTTTCGTGCACTTAATTTTAATTAATTTGAGTTTGAGGAAAAACTCGGGATCTGAGGCGAATGAAACGAATGCTTATTTTCTTAAAATAATACCAAAGCGCTTAACTTCAATGATTTTATAAATGAGAAAGTCTGAATAACTCGCTTAAATCTGAATTCGTTCTAATAAATAAATTTCCAAAAAGTTCGATGTTTGATTTCCCTGTAACGTTGATCATTTAATATAAAATATGCCACCTATTATATCAATAATCTATTTCTCGAAACAGAGAAAAAAATTTTTTCGAATTTTGACACTTGATCTTTACCTATCCATCGATCGTTACACGCGTCACAAAATAAGCTATTCGCGATCTTAACGTTTGGTGTTTCCCGGCCGATGCACCAGAAATTTTTATGTGACGTCGTGGCGGACGTTCGTGGGCAAATCTAGAGACTAGCAACTAGAATTGTCCTTTAGAACGACCTAGACGTACACTCAGTAGTTTAGTGGGTCACCAATACCGACTAAGTATTAAAGTACAGTGGATCGGATAGATCTAGTGTTTTTTGAGGGGGAATGTTCTCAGCGTCGTGGTCTAACCTTAAGATTCTCGTCTAACTATATTAGCTGGTATTAAAGGAATTGGTTGAATTATTTGAATTAAATGAATCACTTGAATTGTTGAAATTATCGAATCACTGGGATGGTTTGAATTACTTGAATTGTATGAGTTTGAATTTCGTCGTTACCTTCGCATTATTAGTAGGAGATAGAACTCTTGGTAAAGGAACGAAGGCAGAGAAAGGATTATTGCTCCTGATAAATAATCGTAATTTTTTCTTACCTTGTTATAGTGTAAAGGAGAATAAAATAAAATAAAGAAAAACAGGATGGACTGCGGTCAGCTGCGGGTGACACTGGATGGTTGCAGAAATGATGGTATTTGTATCTTCTAAAATGAATTTAAAACTTGGTAGAGTTCTATTGATATTTTTTGACACTATTTATTATTTTGAATTAACACTGGTATATTTTTACAATAGTTCGTACTAAAACTCTCACTATCGTAACCGATAAAATAAGAATCAAAGTTGAAGTTAAATAAAAAGTATAAATTGCAAAAGAATGAATTTCTATGAAAAATGTTTAAGTCCCGAGTTGGAATAAGCTGATGTTAAGGAAACTTTCTAAGTCCATAAAATCAGTAAAATTGATATCGAAAAGAGTCTAACTTTATAAAAATCGTTGGATCGTTGAAAGTGAGCTGGATAATACTTTTTAGAACAATGGCGAAGTGAGGACGATTTTTAGCTTGGTGGGTGTTATATATGGTAATTGAGGTGCGGGGGTCCCAAATTGACCCAAGGTAGTAGGGGTGGCGTTCTCCATCCGTGACCGGTGGGGGTCTTGTGGATGCGGGGGTCCCAAATTGAAGTAAGGTAGTAGGGGCAATTTTCTCCATCCACGACCAGTGGGGGCCATGGGAAACTTCTCCCTTTGTTTATGCAGTAGTACATCGGTACATTCCAGGATGCTGCGTTTGTTCTTTATCTTCGTAGGTATTACACTTTGTCTTTGACTGCGCAGCGTTTTGACACGTGTTCGGAAGGTGTCGAAGAAGGTTCTCAATAACTCGGCATCCAGCTATCGTATTTTTCCTTGTCCCCCATTTGTCCCTTTAGGTACAAGATATGTTTGTCGTCATATATGTCATCCCCGTACCTCTCAGATATTGTTCGTTTTGTAGTTTGATAAGTTTATTTTCATAGTCTATAAATCTTTGATTTTACTTTGATAATCTGGTTTTAAGGGTTTTCAGTGAGAGTTAAGTATACAATAGATATAGATACTATTACATGAGTTTATAATGATTTACTTAGCTTTAATTATTTTAATAATGAGATTGGTTGAGTGCCTTCATTTGAATATAGTTAAGATTTTCCACTAATTATAGCGGTCTTGATCTGCGCGTGATATTTATTATCTTAATCTTTCGAATGTTAGATATTGAAGGTACGCAGTCGTATGATCATTTGATGAGGCATTCTGTCTCACGGCGATTCGTTACGATTTGTCATACAGATATAATTGCTGAAATTTAAATTAGCACATGTTAATTTTACATGATATCGGCAATACGTTCTGAATATATTTTGGTAGTTAATGATAACGTTAAATTTTAATTGATATAATATAAAAGATTGTATGACATTTGAAAGTTAACAAAGATAATTAAAAATATCAATAGCTGATTCTGGATTTATATATCAATATCAAAGGGTTGATTACAATATATAGTATTTAATCAATAATATAATAGTATCTTAATAGCATCAATCATTTGTAAAAAGTATAAGAGCTAGTTTGCTGATTATTGATATAGCAGTATATGTGAATGCGTATAATTCTTTAAGCGTGTGTGAAAGAGTATGTTGTATAGCTCACGATATGCGTATAATAATTCGGGTATATTATGTTTATATAGGCGTTTTATAAATGAATTATAGATAGCTTATATCGATTTATGTAGCTTAAAGTTAGAATATGATGTTTTTAATGGATTAGGATATTCATTTGGTGTGTATGTATATATTGAAGTTGAAGGAATCCCTGGATAGCGTAAATATGGTATATTGATATAATGTGAATTATTATCTTATGGTTACAGTATAATAAAGCATGAATCTATTGTTAGTGTGTATTATAAGATAAGGTCCAGGGATAGCCCGAGTGTGGTGAGTCAAGATGTACTCATGTATATGTGTGTGTGTGTGTGTTCCTCTCAGAAGAATATCTTCCGTATGAAGTTGGATAAGTATGTGTGTTAGGTATTTAAAGCTGAATCCAAAGGTGTATTATAAAATATAATTTCTATTACTTGATTATTGATAAAGATAATGATTAATAGGTAATGGGTATAATTGCTGTGCATAATCCTGAAAATCAGGTAATGATGAGTAGCGCGGTCCAGTGAATAATATTGCGATAATTTTATATTGAACTTGAATGAAAGTAACTTATATAAAGTTTTTAGTTAAGCGATAGCAATGAATAATGTAATGTGATTAATAATATAGCGATAGCATTTATAATATTTTATAGCAAAATCAATTATTTGAATTCTTTGATATTTATCCGCCAAGCATAAGAGAATCTCGCTGGGTAATGTCGGTAAGGTCTGAGTTCTTTAGTATTAACAAAAATGGGGAATTGTAGGTAGACAACTCCTAGCGATTTTATGAATAGTTAGTCGTTTAGAAAGTTCGACAAAAATACTAGCTATACATCATAACGAGGTTCTCATATTCTATGGAGATATAGGTAATTCTAGGGATATTTTATAGTTATAAACAGAAATAGAGCATACACGTCCAGACGGACGTTACACCTCCCCCCTTAATTGAGAATGGCGAGCCCGTTGCTCGATCATTCACTATCTTCGTCGTTAATTTTGAATGATACATTTTTTGAATTTTCGGAAGGTGCGTTAGCTGTTGTTGATATGTTGGTTGTTGTCGGCAAGTTAGCTGTTGTTGATATGTTCCTGGTTGTAGGTGTGGCGTAAATTGGTATAGGACCATTGAAATGCATGTTCAAGCCTGGGTATAGATTCGAGCTTCTATGGATCCGTTCTAAGGGCGGTGTTTGCGGCATTTGAGGTAACGGTGGTGCGGATTTTTCGGGTGTTTTAGGCTCTTTTGTTACCTTTTCCCCTTTATTTGCTAAATGCAATAGTAAGTTCGTCAAGGAATCCCATATAGCGCCTAGCACGTGGAGACTCCATCCATAGGCATCTTGTAAGGCGTATCCGTGTATCAATGTTTCGATAAGAAATTTAACTACTTTAAAGGCGATCCATAATCCTATAACTCCTGCGCTAGCTGTTCCAAAGCTAGTAAACCAACCCCATATTTTTGTCCATGCATTGTTGACTATTTTTTGCATAGCTTCTTCATCTAGGAAACTCATGATTGACATCTTCTGATTTGCGACTGATTGTCCTGTCATCCCTCTAGCCATGTCGTTAAGGCCCATCCCTAGTCGCCCACCTCCTTTTTGCCGAAAAAGGGGTGGGGGAGGCACATTTCGATTATTATCCGGGCTCAGGCGTCGAAGACGCAAAAATAAAATGCTTAGCGGCGATTCTATTTCAATTCCGCACACATACGTCCGAAAATATGTTCGTTTCATGCGAAAATAGAGCTGCAGCACCGTTTTTAGATTTGTCAAATGTCAATTTCCTCGGCGGCCATTGTTATGTAGCTGTCCGCCGAGTTTAGGGTAAGTGGCGCCACGAATATCAAGGATATCACTCTCTTAGTGTACTATCCTTGCGTCGGAGCAATATATTCGTGGCGCCACTTACCGCCCAGCGAAACTCGGCAAACAGCTACATAATAATGGCCGCCGAGGAAATTGACATTTGACAAATCTAAAAGCGGTGCTACAGCTCTATTTTCGCATGAAACGAACATATTTTCGGACGTATGTGTGCGGAATTGAAATAGAATCGCCGCTACGCATTTTTTTTTTGCGTTTTCGACGCCTAGGCCCGGATAATAATCGAAATGTGTCACCCCCACCCCTTTTTTGGCAAAAAGGAGGTGGGCGACTAGGGATGGGCCTTAAGTAATCCTGGCCTCTCTGCGGGGAACATTATGTGGTCGCGTAACCGTTCTAAATCTTCCGCTGAGTAGATTCCACTTGTTGCTAATTCATTCGGATTCACATATTTCCAAGTTGGTGCGGTTAATGGTTGAATTGCTGGTGGTTCTACGGTTTCCGTCGGTAATGGTAACATCTTGTACCATTTTTCGTTTAAGTAATACATTGTAGGTATAAAGGGGTTGCAATCTACTTGTGTTCCTGTCTTGTATAGCATATGACTTTTAGGTGATAAGAATAGGCTGGTATTGCCTCTATAAACAGGTAATTGCTGATAGCACTCTTCGGTTTTCCTAATTTTAATTTCTACCGGTATGCATTTAATAACGTGAATGACCTCTCCCGCGACTACTGCCATATATCCTGGTCCTTTCATTAGATGATAGGCGAATTCGTCTGGAGTGATTGCTGCGAGTGATAGTGCATTACGTAAGACTTTTTGCTCTAATTCGCATCTTTGCGTTAGTACATCGCGATAAAGGGTTGTGATTTGTGATCTCAAGTGTCGCTCTACGTAAACGAATTTCGAATTGACGTAGGTGAAAATATCTAAGTTATTTGCAGAAATAGGTTTCCTTGCGATAAAAGCATTATTTTTTGTGGTTTCGGCGATGAATAATTTTGGGTGTTCTGTTTTGATTATCGTGTGTCCGCATATTTGTGTCTGTCCTTGTTTAGCTAACGCAAAAGTAATGTCCTGCGTAGTCAATGTGTAAAGTTCTTCCCGTATTTCATCATCATCTTGAATTTTAGTAGCTTTCCCTTCGTATAAGACATCGTATCGATCTAAACGACATGAATCTCTTGGCACAACTTCCCAAAACGTGTTTCCTCCCTCGTTGTCTATAACGTTTCCTACGTTAAAGTCGCTGGTAGTTCCTGATCTAAGTACGATTTTGTTTGAGTTTAAATTTGTTTTTGCCATGTAATCGGTCAAGGTTATTCTTATTACTCCCTGTACGACTACATTATTCCAACTTCCGTATTCGTCTTTATAAGTTGTCCCGTCGCAAGTACCGTCTACGCTTGTCGTACCTCCTAAATCTATCGGTCGAGTAATCGTATTGTTGGCTACTAATGAATTTATGATACCGTAAATTCCAAATTTCCAAGATCTATAGAGATGCATCGAAATGCATTCTTCCTTTGAAACTGAATGAATATACTCTGTTTGGCCATTTGTTACCAATGAAACGTGGGAATGCATTCCGCAATAAAATATAGATCTATGGATTTCTATTTTACATTGAGTAACCTTTACTTCGGAATAATCTGATAATTGTAATAATTGAATATCAAGACTAGTTGCCACTGGTTAAATGTTTTGTAAATCACAAGATCCTACTTTTAGTAGCGATACGGTCGTTAAATTCATCATGTTTGATCCTCAGTCGTATCCAATCAAGGCGTTCGTCATCAAAACGAGTCGCAATACGATAATTGTTCTGAGATCCATCTCGGATGGTCCCTATTTGAACAAAAAGATTTGATTGAATTTATTTTACCATAAAGTTATCATTCTAGAAATAATCCTTTCTCTTGGTTCTCTAGTTCGGATAATGAGATTGGAATCGAATGGATGTGTAGGAATGCTTTGATTTGGATCAATGTTTGAGAAAAATAAATATAGTGCTATAATAATAATAGAGATATATTCTTGAATATATGTTTGTATGTATACAACGCACATAGGGTCGATTATATGGGTGATTGAAGTAAAGGTTAAGTAGTGTTGTAATATGCGGATAGTGTGTTATACTTGATATATACACATGTGCATGTATACTCAGTATTCTTGTGTTCTACTTTATATTATGGTGTGGTATGTATCCTAGGTTTGTAGGTTATCTAAATTTACATATAATTTTTCAGGATTATCCGTTTTCGGTTATATATGACGTTTAACATTTCTCACTTACAAGTAGTGTATGTATTATAATTGATGGTTCAGAGTAACAGACGGGCTAATTTTCGATTAATGTGTTTGCTTGTATCAAAAATTTTTGAAAACAAGGTATATGTAATTTACTTAATTCCGGAGTTAAGGTTAATTATAATACGTAATTAATTTTTCTTAATTGTACTGGTTAATATACTTTGAACGAGTAACATATCTTAATTTAAATGGATTAACAGTTTATTAATATAGTTGCTTGTTCCAAGAGTTGATTTTAAGAATATGGGATATATACCCACATAGCACACAATATTTTCGATAAATATTTGTAAATATTGATCAAATATAATGCTGATAAATATTCTGTGAATAACTATGAAATGCATATTTCAAGGTTTAAAAAAGAATATTCATACATTTTTTCAATGATATTTGTGCAACATTATGTAAATATCTCCTCAAACATTTTCGTAATGATTTACATAAATATGTGGATAAATATTTATGTGTCATATAAGCAATCTTCCTGAAAACAAGTACTTTTAGTTTCGCAAGCTGATTTTCAATCCATTGCGTAAAGATTTATAAAATAATACCTGAAATATTTTCAAAACATGGAGCCTAAATATTTCTCCTAATATTTAAGTCATATTTGAATAATCTTTATGAGTAGATAATGTTTCGAACTTTACGAAGTTTGATAAGGCTATTTTCGAATCGCTTTCGGAATAATTTATATATGTTCAAGAAATATTCATAATAATTTTACCTTCAAGATTACAATAAAGATTTCGGTAAATATATCATGCTTGATCGTTAGCGACAAAAGCTATTGCGATATACAGAGCGCAGCGTGAAGATAAATGTTTCTCAGTTGGAAGGACTGAAAAGTTGCAAGTACAAACCCCACAAGTAACTTCTTTACCTCAAGTCTATTCCGTTACGTATTCTACTACCACGAAAAAGCCACACCATGCCGGTCATAGATCAGGCTCATCACTGAGGTGTTTTTTAGTACTATTCCATTGGATCCATTTCCCACGATACAATCTCTTGATTTGATCATTCGAGATGAATCGAGTAATATTAGAAGTGCGATTGATATGATTAATTCATAAAATAATGTCCCTGTACAAGTTTTCGGAAAAGAAAACGAGAGTACCGAGCACAAGCTTCAAATTGAGAGGTCACAGAAATTGTTACCTTAATTCATTGACAAGGTAAAAGTAATTGATCGATCGCCAAAATGAAATATAAATACAAAGGGTGAGGCAGAAATGGCATAACTGAGAAAATGGAATCAGACTCAACAGTTTCATTCAGATTGGGTAACTGGTTTAAAAACTGCTGCGTTATTTTCGACCAGTTACCCAAACTGTATGAAACGACAATCAAATTCTAAATTTCTACTACTACCTTTACACGAAGAAAATTCTCTATTGAAAACTACCGCGAGGGTCACTGCAAGTGCGGAGCACCCCAACATTTGGTAAGATATTAATTATTACCAAGCAGTGTTACAAAAATCTATTTTGATGTACTGGAATTCAGAATAGAATCTAGATATAGGTATATTTGACTGATACTGGTTACTTGGTAATATTTCACAAAATGCTTTAGTGGAACCACACTTGTAGTGACATACACGGTGATTTTTAAAAGATAATTCTCCCCGTGTACATGACGAATCATTAATAAATATTACATAAAAGTTTCGATAAAGTTTTCAACGATATTTTATAAAATATTCTACATACATATTTATGCAATAATTATCAGCAAAATTTATTGAAAATGTTCATGAAATATTTGATAAAATCTTTTTGATCCTTCAAAATCGCGGACATATCAATATTTATGAATTATCCATGATAAATATTTGAACAATATTAAAACCTTTATTATAAATATTTCGTCAATTTTTCATAAATATTCTGTGCTGTGTGGGTATATTTATATATTTCCCTTAACTTATAGTTAATATATATTGATTAATATAGATTGAATATAATATTTGCCTCACCGAGAATGATTTTAAAGAATATGCTTTTACTTAATCTATCCTTATATGTGTAATATTGGAACTGGATTAATATATTGATTAATATAGATTGAATATAATATTTGCCTCACCGAGAATGATTTTAAAGAATATGCTTTTTTAATGTGAACCTTATATGTGTAATATTGGAACTGGATTAATATATTGGTTAATATATTCTGATATAGTATGTAGCGATATAGTTATGTATCTTGAGAGTTATTTCTCCCTTTTTTTGAATTTTTCTTTCCTTTTTCTGCGTCTGTCTAATATTTATATAAAGCTTATTAACTTAGGTATGTATGCGTATATGGTAGCTGGGAATGAAATATACAACAAAACGAAAATAATAATATAATGTAGATATAACACGATTTTGTCTGTGAATTTTTTATTTTCTTCACTCTTTATATTTCATGAGGTGATTCAGGACCACTACCATTCCTTCTAACACTTGTAGGATTTTAGCGTTTTGCTCTTTTTCATTCCTAACCGTCCCTACAGTCTCTGCGCCCAAAGAATGTGCGGAATTATTAAAGTCTGATTTTTCGAAAAATTCTGTCGTCCAGAGCTCTAAGGCTCTGGCGTTCTGATACGCACAGTGAAATTTACTTGCCATTTGTAAATGGCGTGGGCATGGTCTTGAATATAGGGCACAGTTTCGCGGATATTTTTCCTCTAACTCTCTAACTAGCGCTGAGATTTGAGGACACCCGAAGTCCTCTAAATTGAAAACATTTGGACAATATCTTTTCATGACCTGCATTTTTTCATCTCCCTTCACAAAGATGTCAACATTTGGTTCTTGTCCTATTGTGTGCAGGAGATCTTCTACAAATGCGCTGTTTTCTTCTCCTTCTTCCCATTGCAGGCCGTGGAACTCTTTGGTGAGCCACCTATTAGTTCGGTGGGCGTTGGCTTCTAGGTTTCCTAGCTCTTCCTCCATTTTGAGGATTAGGTGCCTGTTCCGTATTGGTTCGCTGCATTGCATCGCGATTTCCTTGATTAGGAATTTATTATTGTCCCCTCTGAATCCTTGGAGATCGATGACGAACTTCATCTGCAAGTTGTAACGAGTGATTTAGATTTCTATCCGTTATCTTCTAATTTGGATCTCAGGTTTTGGATGAAGTAGGAGTTCGTGGGAGTAGCCGGGTTCTGAAGTGATCTTGGAGTTTGGAGTGGTTTGGATACAGGTTGTCCTATTATAGTTACATTTCAGCGGTCTAGGCCTTCCTTTTGCTCGACGATTAAGTCATCCTCAATAATCGTAACAAAGATTTGTGTAATTCCGGGCGTGAATCTTCCTAGCAGGAATATCAGATAGTTCTGATTTAGCGAATTAAGAATGTTAAACCCCTTCTGGAATTCTTCCCGTTCTCGATTGTAATCTTCTTCGTTAGTTGTTATATATCTGTAGACTATATAATTTTTGCAGGAAATATTTCCACCCGCTAATAACTGTACGATTCCGTTCTTGAACGATTCTTCGAGTTCTTCGTCATGTTCTACTCTGTTTAACGTAATCTTAATCTTCAAATACGACCTGCCTGCCCTGGGAGTTGGCACCAAATGAAAATGGATCGTTTTGGCTGATGGTAGTTGCATAGTGGACGAAGTCTGTCTATAATCCAGATATGTTTTTTGTTTTATATATAAAAAAAAAACTCAATCAATTACATTGGTGCGATAATGATTTGGAATTCAAGTATTGTTTTCCCCTTTTATTGACCTTTTAATAGGGAATAACATCGAAGTGTTCCCATATATCATCGTAATCAGTACCGTTAATTTCGACAAATACACTGTCGGGTTTGTCCTGGACAATTAGAAGTTCTCCGAATGGATCCCAAATACCTTCCCTGAGATATACTCCTATATCTTCAAAATTAGTTGAATAATTATAACGATATATTATACCGATTTTTAAAAAGTTATTCTGGATTAAATAAGTTATGATAGATTTTTCTTCTTCCGAGAAAGTCTTGTTACATTCTACTATAATTCTTTGTCGTATAAGTTTTGTTTCGATAAATGTTTGTTCGCCGTCGTTGCGGTCTTCAAAAAAAATTCTTATCCCTTCCGCCATTTCCGCAACTACAGGTATTTCTGAAATTTCATCATGTCTATGTTTATATTGGATCACAACAAAGAATAAGGTATTCAATATTTTGTTTTTAGAAGAAACTACTAATTTTTCAGTGAAGGCTCGTCGTTAGGAGACTGACTATAATAGGGTAGATAAAAAATTTTGATATATAAAACAAATTGTTTAAAATTTATTCAAGTTATTAAAATTAAATACAAAGAGGTACGTCTTTATTTGGGACGAATGTTATAAGTGTATCTTAATATTAGTCTAATTATATAGGAGGTATAACTGGGTTGTGAAAAGAATATAGGAAACAGAAAGAAAAGGGAAAGTGTGAAAACGAACGGAGAAGAAAAGGAAAACAAGAGCTAATAATATTGATGGTAGGGCGATTCCGGATTTTGAGCCCTTGGCGGAAACTCCATATACAGGGGAGGAAGGTCTGGAATATCAGAGGGAGGACCGAAGGTCAGGGTCAGGTAATAAGTTTTGAAATGTAGTCGAATTTAATTGCCCTTTTTGTATTTTGACTGGTTCCGTCAGCTCGGTTAAGGTTTCTTCTCGATATTCCATTTCATTTTCGTCCGTTACGGGGTTTCTAGACAATGCGTCCGCATTCACATTTGTTTTTCCGGCTTTATACACAACCTTGTAATCGTATTCGGCTAATTTTATTTTCCAACGTGCTAGTCGGGAGGTGGGGTCCTTAATTGAGTGAAGCCAGGTTAAGGGTTTGTGATCTGTAACGAGTGTGAAGTTTTTTCCGTAAAGGTAAGGTCTAAAATATAAAACGCAATACACTATAGCGACTAACTCCTTTTCTATTGTTGAGTAGTTAAGCTCAGCTCCATTCAATACTTTAGAAACATACGATATAGGTAGATCCCACCAATTTCTCCCTGACTAAGTATTCCTCCAATAGCGAAATAAGAAGCGTCGATCGTAACTATAAATTCTCGCTCGAAATTTGGATATTGAAGTATAGGTTGCCTGCATAAGAGCGTTCTTAAGGTTTCAAAAGCTTCTTGTTGATCCGTTGTCCAAATAAAAATCGAATCCTTTTTCAATAAGTTAGAAAGTGGTTTCGCAATGCGAGAAAAATCCTTGATGAAGCGGCGGTAATATCCGGCTAAACCCAAAAATTGTTGAATATTTTTCCGGTTTTTTGGTACTGGGAATGCTTCTACGGCTTTTAATTTTTTTGGATCTGGGCGAACTCCGTTTTCTCCAATAATGTGGCCTAAGTATGCCACCTCTTTCCTTAAAAATTCGCACTTGTCCGGCTGAAGCTTCAGATTTGCTTCCCTTAGTCGCCTTGTTAACTTATCGAACTTTTGTCGATGTTCCTCTAGCGATTTTGCATAGAGAACGATATCATCTAGATACACGAGCATTTCTATTCCTTGTAATCCCGATAATACTTGATCCATTAATCTTTGAAAGGTTCTTGGGGCATTTGTTAGACCAAAGGGCATTCTATTGAATTCATAATGCCCGTGTGGCGTGGTGAATGCAGTCTTACCCCTATCAGTTTCGTCCATCTCGATTTGATGGAATCCGGAAGCTAGATCAAATACAGAAAAATATCTTGCTCCTCCGAGTTGGTCTATTATGTCGATAATGTTAGGTAGAGGGTATGCGTCTCCCAGCGTTTTTTCGTTTAAAGATCTATAATCTATTACCATTCGCCATCTCTTGTTACCCTTGGAATCGGGTTTTTTGGGAACTATCCATAACGGAGAATTATAGGGTGACGATGATGGTTGAATAATATTAGATTCTAATAATTCTGCTATCTGCCTTTGAATTTCTTCCTTATGTATCGGTGGATAACGATATTGTTTAGTGTTAATCGGTTGTTCGTCCGTTGTAAGAATTTTATGTTTTATCGCGTTAGTGCTTCCTAGGTAATCTCCTGGCAAATGAAAAACGTCTGAATTTTGTCGTATTAATCTTTCAACTTCCTGCTTTTCTTCCTCGTTTAAATGATCTAGTCGTAAAAGGGATCTTAGAATATCTAACCTATTTTCGATTTGTTGGGATGAACCTGAAATAGTCATGCAAATTTTTTCGTTAGTTATGGATTCGTTATCTGAAGTGTCGCTGTCCGTTGTACTCATCGTATCGTCTATTACAGTTATATCTGTCATATATTCCTGATCATTCGTAAGGTCGTCGTTTACTTCGAGTTTGTTTAATTCCTTCGCTTCGGTAATCACAGGTCTGTTTTTTCTGATTTTGGAATGTTCAATCTTTATTTTATTAGTTGTTAAAATTTTATTTTCCCTAGTTTCATTACACTCGTTTCTTTTATCTTTGGTGATTCTTCTGCGTTCTTTTAATTTACTTGTCACATTATCTGTGTCCTTCAAGATTTCCTGGTTAATTGCCTGATTTCCGTGTCTTCCTTTATTTTTAGTTTTCATTTTGAATTTACCGATTTCGCTGTCTGGTTTTGGTTCGGTTTCTTTTTCACTTGTTAAAGGTTTTCCGGTTTGTTCTGAATATCTTATCACCTTCTCTATTTCTTGAAGCTCTTGCGGGGGTATTATTAAATTTGCTTGTTCGTTTGTTGCATTTATTACGTAAAGATAGGCTTTATTGTTACGGTTTGTCACTATTGCAATACCTAAGTAAACCTTAGAATCTGGTATTAAGAGGGGTAAGTATCCTTCGCGTAAGCTGGTTTCTTCAAGATTGATGCAGATATTTTTTCGCGTTCTTGGTGGAACCTTGATTATTCCTATCCTTGAATTTTCTTTAAAAGTTTTATCAACTGGGGATGCTGGGCTTAAGCTTGGTTCAACGTATCCAAAACAAACGGTAGGTTCCCTGCTCGGAAATGGTAGGGTTGCTTTGTCATCATTAGTTTCTATAATCTTTTCGTAACAGTTATCATATAATAAACCTCTTTTTAAGAACGGGATACGCGTTGCTCCGTATTCTAAACGTCCCTTTTCAAAATTTATTTTCGCGTCATTTTCGCGGAAAAATTCGGATCCTAGCACACCGTGCTGTTGTATTGGTATATTCCCTGGGATTACTTGAAAGTTACCCCGAGTACCTGCTATATCTATAGCGACTTCTCCTAGAGTTACCACGTCTACTGCAGAAATTCCCTTTAAACAATATTTTTTACCCTTATTTATTTCGATCTCTGGTTTAATGCAGTATTTTCTGATAAGATATAAATCGGATCCTGTATCTAACATAAAAGTACCTGTATTTCGTAATTCGTTTGCCTCTATCTCTACTGACGGGATTGTAGTCACGTATTTTTCTTTGGTCACTTGTGAAAATGTGCGCGTAGCATAATTATTGTTTTCATTGTCTTCATATAATGAAGCATTAGAAATATTGTCTTCGGAATTATTTGCTTGTATTATAAAATCGTCTTCATCATCTTTGCGTGAAATTGAATTAGAAATATTCTTCTTGGAAAAACTTGCTTGAATTGGATTGCCTTGATGTAGTGTATTTTCAGAATCGTCGTCTTCGCGTAAAATTAGGCTAGAAATATCCTCTTTGGTATAGCTTGCCTGAACAGTATTGCTTTGAATTGGTATAATCTCAGAATCATCGTCTTTACGTAAATTATCATTCAAATTATTCTCTTTGAAATCACTTGCTTGAATAGTAACGTTTTGACTGAACGTACCGTTGGAATCATCTTCTTCGCGTAAAATTGAATTAGAAATATTCTCTTTGGAATTATTTGCTTGAATAGTAACGTTTCGATTTAACGTACCTTTGGAATCATTGTCTTTGCGTAAAATTGAATTAGAAATATTCTCTCTGGAATTATTTGCTTGAGTAGTAACGTCTCGATTTAACGTACCTTTGGAATCATTGTCTTTGCGTAAAATTGAATTAAAAATATTCTCTCTGGAATTATTTGCTTGAATAGTAACGTTTCGATTTAACGTACCTTTGGAATCATTGTCTTTGCGTAAAATTGAATTAGAAATATTCTCTCTGGAATTATTTGCTTGAACAGTAACGTTTCGATTTAACGTACTTTTGGAATCATTGTCTTTGCGTAAAATTGAATTAGAAATATTCTCTCTGGAATTATTTGCTTGAGTAGTAACGTTTCGATTTAACGTACTTTTGGAATCATTGTCTTTGCGTAAAATTGAATTAGAAATATTCTCTCTGGAATTATTTGCTTGAGTAGTAACGTCTCGATTTAACGTACCTTTGGAATTATTGTCTTTGCGTAAAATTGAATTAGAAATATTCTCTTTGGAATTATTTGCTTGAATTACATTGCTTTGATTTTTAAAATCATTGTCCTCGCGTAAAATATCATTAGAGTTACCGTATTCATCATCTTTGCATAAAATAACATTAGAGTACCTTGCTTTATCGTCTTCGTATAAAATTACACTGGGAATCTCTCTGAAATTGTTTGGCTGAATGCTATCGTCTTGACCAAATGTACCTTTAAAATAACTGTCATCGCGCAAAATATCATTGGCGTAATCATCTTCATCATCTTGGCATGAAATAACATTAAAGTAATCGTCTTCATCATCTTCATATAAAATATCATTGAAAACATTTGTTTCTATCTCTTCATTTTCGTAAACTCCTAAAATCTCTGGTTCAGAATCATTTGTCTGAGTAGCTTCGGCGATTTTACAAATATTGTTGAATAGGCTTACTGCATAATCATCTTCATCATCTTCACATAAAATAACATTAGAGTAATCATCTTCATTATTTTCGGACAAAATATCATTCGAAGTATTTGCTTTATTGATATTCGTTTGTATCTCTTCGTTTTCATAAACACTAAAAATCTCTGCTTTAGAATTATTCGTCTGACTTATTTCTCTATTAAAGGTCTTCGTCTTGATATTATTAGTCTGTACTGCAGTTTTGTCTTCTGCATTTTTGGTCGAAGTAAAAATTGGAATATTTTCCTCAAGATTTCCTGTCCCTAAAACTCCGTTTTTTTCATAGAATTCGCTTTCGATCAAGTTTATTCGTCTTCCAATGGATAACTCTGTATCATTGTAATGGCGCGGTGGGTCTGCTGGTGGCCTCCGAGCTCACGCCTTCGTTCGGAGGGCCTTCCCAGTTTCCCGAAACTGGTGATTGGTTATTACGCATTTCTTGTTTATATTGCTCATTTCGTTCTCTCTTGCGACATTCGCTAATTGAGTGACCGGAACTTTTGCAGTAACGGCACAATTCACGTTCTATGGACCGTTCTTGGTCAGAATTATATTGATTTCTTGGATTGAAAAATTGATCCCGTCGTTGATTAGAATATAGATCTCGCGGGTCAAAATCGTTACTTCGCGATTGATAATTTCTTTGATTTCGTTGTTGATTTAAATATGGATTCCGTGGATTAAAATCGTCATTGCGTGATTAATAATTTCCCTGATTCCGTTGAGGGCTTGGGTATTGACTTCGCGAATTAAAATCATTATTGCGGGATTGATAATTTCCCTGATTTCGTTGAGGACTTGGGTATTGATTTCGTGGATTAAAATCATTATTGCGTGATTGATAATTTCCCTGATTCCGTTGAGGGTTTGGGTATTGACTTTGCGGATTAAAATCTTTATTACGTGATTGATAATTCCCTTGATTTCGTTGAGGACTTGGGTATTGATTTCGTGGATTAAAATCATTATTGCGTGATTGATAATTTCCCTGATTCCGTTGAGGGTTTGGGTATTGACTTTGCGGATTAAAATCTTTATTACGTGATTGATAATTCCCTTGATTCCGTTGATTATAATTGCCTTGAAAATTTGACTGCCCGTATTGACGATTTGAAAATTGATCCCTTGAATCATTCTGATAACTAGGCTGTAGGCCTTGCTGCCGATTTGGAACTTGATTTCTTGAATCATAAGTAGTTTGCATTTGATTTCTTTGATCGCGGTTATTACTGTCTCTATTAAATAGACAATCTCGGGTCTCATGACCTTGTCTCCCGCAGATTGTACATTTTGGAGTTTTACTTTGCGCGTAATTTACCTTAGCATCTTGAATTTTTTCGGATTCTTCTTTGCGTCTAAGGTTTCTTTTAATTTCTTCCTGTTGCTCTATCTTTCGAGCCGCGTCTACTAATTCTTTGAACGTATTTGGAACTTTACGAATTTTAACTTCTATCTCTGATTTTAATCCTCGTAGGAATGCTGCCTTACCGTCGGCTTCTGTGTTTCTTTTAAACACTTCGAAATCATCTGTTCTACGTTCTTGTACAAATGCTTGAATTACGTTTGAAATTGCTTCGCGAACCCTAGCCGCGTAGGTTACTACGGATTCGTCTTTTTTCTGAAATAGATTACCTAGTTCTCCCTGACATAGGTTTACTGACTTCGTGGGACCATATATTTCACTAATTCGTGAAGTTAATTCATCTATTTTATCAAATCGTTCGTCCTCGAGTACGCGTCTAGCTTCACCTTTTATTTTATTTCTTATTATTCTCGTGAGATTGAGTTTTATCTGCGGCGGTACCATATCTCGCGCATCTTTGCATCCTTGAATAAAACTACGTACGTCCGACGGCTTTCCGTCAAAATTCGGGACTGCTGCTAACGCATCTTTTATCGAAATGAAACTTTGAGGGTTTTGACCCGAAGGTCCACCGTTTCCTTGATCCGGCATTCTCCTATTTTTATTAACAGGATTTTCCGTAGTGGTGGTTTTAACCTCCGTTCGTTTCGGTTCTTTAGATTCTCTGGGGTTTTCCTCAAGATCTACCGCGAATAGCTGTGTTCCCTTAGCTTTCGACCTAGTAATTCGCACGTCTGGTTCTGCAGTTGGATTTAGATTTGGCTTTAGATCTGGATTTGAGTCTAGATTTTGCTCAGAATCAAGATTTATAAGAGTGTCGGGATCGTCTATCGGAGTATCTACTACTTGCGGACTTTCCCTCGTATGGGGTGGACTGTGGACCACCTTGGGCCTTTGTTGTCCGTCGGACATTGATCACACGAAAGGGGTAATCGAGGTTTCGTACATTACCATTCACTCTCAATCTCGCGTTTTCGCGGAAATTATAAATTTTGTTCAATTTCTGAACTATATGTATAAGCTGTTCATGAGCCGTCAATTAATTTTTCCAGGAAGGATAGAAGATTGGTAGAAAGAAAGAAAAATTCCCTAGTCCTTGAAGTTAATAATATCGAAATAGATTTCCTCGAGTCCGTCTAATATTTCCTCCGACAATTTAATAAACTCGTAATGATCTAGTTCGTCCAATTTTGAACACATGAAATCTGATTCGGTTAATACCGTCAATGTATCGTTAGTTACGGGGGGTAGAGAAAGATCTAACGGGGTAATTTCGGCTCTAGGTAATCTGGCTGTTACCGTGGGGCGTAAGGAGGAAATTATTGGCGTTTCCTCGATTTTAAATGGTACTGGTGTATGTAAATCTGAATAAAAGTCGGTTGGGGTTTTGCCGTAAATTAACTCGGTATCGGTTCGAGCCAGTGTTTCCTTGGTTTCCAGTTGAATTAGAGTATGAAAATTTGGATCATTGTTAACTACTTCGGCGGTAGTTTGCACCGGTGCTTTACTGGTTTTAGGTTGAACTAGAGTATGAAGATCAGAATTGAAACTAGCTGGGATCTCGTCGCGTACTGCTTTGGTAGCGATTTGGAAAATGGTTTGTTCTAAATGTCTTCCTGCAATACGTTTTGATCGTCTCAAATTCCGTGGGAAAGTTTTACGGGGCATTTATGATTAATTAATGTTCATGCACTGTTTACTTAATTTAATTAATTTACGTCGTCAGGAACTATACCCTTTGCCACTTTTGGATTCGTGAATATCCGGTTGGGTTTGGTACCTTCTGTCGACCATGCACTTAATTTAATTAATATAATATCGAGTGAACTCTTTTTTACTCCTCATTCCCAATATTCAGATAGCCAGTGCTACTAGCTCCACGACTTCTCTCTAAAGAAGCAGTAAGCGCACTCTTTCCATCTGTAATCGGTAGAACTCGGGTAATTGGTGTAGCTCGATTTTTCGTGCACTTAATTTTAATTAATTTGAGTTTGAGGAAAAACTCGGGATCTGAGGCGAATGAAACGAATGCTTATTTTCTTAAAATAATACCAAAGCGCTTAACTTCAATGATTTTATAAATGAGAAAGTCTGAATAACTCGCTTAAATCTGAATTCGTTCTAATAAATAAATTTCCAAAAAGTTCGATGTTTGATTTCCCTGTAACGTTGATCATTTAATATAAAATATGCCACCTATTATATCAATAATCTATTTCTCGAAACAGAGAAAAAAATTTTTTCGAATTTTGACACTTGATCTTTACCTATCCATCGATCGTTACACGCGTCACAAAATAAGCTATTCGCGATCTTAACGTTTGGTGTTTCCCGGCCGATGCACCAGAAATTTTTATGTGACGTCGTGGCGGACGTTCGTGGGCAAATCTAGAGACTAGCAACTAGAATTGTCCTTTAGAACGACCTAGACGTACACTCAGTAGTTTAGTGGGTCACCAATACCGACTAAGTATTAAAGTACAGTGGATCGGATAGATCTAGTGTTTTTTGAGGGGGAATGTTCTCAGCGTCGTGGTCTAACCTTAAGATTCTCGTCTAACTATATTAGCTGGTATTAAAGGAATTGGTTGAATTATTTGAATTAAATGAATCACTTGAATTGTTGAAATTATCGAATCACTGGGATGGTTTGAATTACTTGAATTGTATGAGTTTGAATTTCGTCGTTACCTTCGCATTATTAGTAGGAGATAGAACTCTTGGTAAAGGAACGAAGGCAGAGAAAGGATTATTGCTCCTGATAAATAATCGTAATTTTTTCTTACCTTGTTATAGTGTAAAGGAGAATAAAATAAAATAAAGAAAAACAGGATGGACTGCGGTCAGCTGCGGGTGACACTGGATGGTTGCAGAAATGATGGTATTTGTATCTTCTAAAATGAATTTAAAACTTGGTAGAGTTCTATTGATATTTTTTGACACTATTTATTATTTTGAATTAACACTGGTATATTTTTACAATAGTTCGTACTAAAACTCTCACTATCGTAACCGATAAAATAAGAATCAAAGTTGAAGTTAAATAAAAAGTATAAATTGCAAAAGAATGAATTTCTATGAAAAATGTTTAAGTCCCGAGTTGGAATAAGCTGATGTTAAGGAAACTTTCTAAGTCCATAAAATCAGTAAAATTGATATCGAAAAGAGTCTAACTTTATAAAAATCGTTGGATCGTTGAAAGTGAGCTGGATAATACTTTTTAGAACAATGGCGAAGTGAGGACGATTTTTAGCTTGGTGGGTGTTATATATGGTAATTGAGGTGCGGGGGTCCCAAATTGACCCAAGGTAGTAGGGGTGGCGTTCTCCATCCGTGACCGGTGGGGGTCTTGTGGATGCGGGGGTCCCAAATTGAAGTAAGGTAGTAGGGGCAATTTTCTCCATCCACGACCAGTGGGGGCCATGGGAAACTTCTCCCTTTGTTTATGCAGTAGTACATCGGTACATTCCAGGATGCTGCGTTTGTTCTTTATCTTCGTAGGTATTACACTTTGTCTTTGACTGCGCAGCGTTTTGACACGTGTTCGGAAGGTGTCGAAGAAGGTTCTCAATAACTCGGCATCCAGCTATCGTATTTTTCCTTGTCCCCCATTTGTCCCTTTAGGTACAAGATATGTTTGTCGTCATATATGTCATCCCCGTACCTCTCAGATATTGTTCGTTTTGTAGTTTGATAAGTTTATTTTCATAGTCTATAAATCTTTGATTTTACTTTGATAATCTGGTTTTAAGGGTTTTCAGTGAGAGTTAAGTATACAATAGATATAGATACTATTACATGAGTTTATAATGATTTACTTAGCTTTAATTATTTTAATAATGAGATTGGTTGAGTGCCTTCATTTGAATATAGTTAAGATTTTCCACTAATTATAGCGGTCTTGATCTGCGCGTGATATTTATTATCTTAATCTTTCGAATGTTAGATATTGAAGGTACGCAGTCGTATGATCATTTGATGAGGCATTCTGTCTCACGGCGATTCGTTACGATTTGTCATACAGATATAATTGCTGAAATTTAAATTAGCACATGTTAATTTTACATGATATCGGCAATACGTTCTGAATATATTTTGGTAGTTAATGATAACGTTAAATTTTAATTGATATAATATAAAAGATTGTATGACATTTGAAAGTTAACAAAGATAATTAAAAATATCAATAGCTGATTCTGGATTTATATATCAATATCAAAGGGTTGATTACAATATATAGTATTTAATCAATAATATAATAGTATCTTAATAGCATCAATCATTTGTAAAAAGTATAAGAGCTAGTTTGCTGATTATTGATATAGCAGTATATGTGAATGCGTATAATTCTTTAAGCGTGTGTGAAAGAGTATGTTGTATAGCTCACGATATGCGTATAATAATTCGGGTATATTATGTTTATATAGGCGTTTTATAAATGAATTATAGATAGCTTATATCGATTTATGTAGCTTAAAGTTAGAATATGATGTTTTTAATGGATTAGGATATTCATTTGGTGTGTATGTATATATTGAAGTTGAAGGAATCCCTGGATAGCGTAAATATGGTATATTGATATAATGTGAATTATTATCTTATGGTTACAGTATAATAAAGCATGAATCTATTGTTAGTGTGTATTATAAGATAAGGTCCAGGGATAGCCCGAGTGTGGTGAGTCAAGATGTACTCATGTATATGTGTGTGTGTGTGTGTTCCTCTCAGAAGAATATCTTCCGTATGAAGTTGGATAAGTATGTGTGTTAGGTATTTAAAGCTGAATCCAAAGGTGTATTATAAAATATAATTTCTATTACTTGATTATTGATAAAGATAATGATTAATAGGTAATGGGTATAATTGCTGTGCATAATCCTGAAAATCAGGTAATGATGAGTAGCGCGGTCCAGTGAATAATATTGCGATAATTTTATATTGAACTTGAATGAAAGTAACTTATATAAAGTTTTTAGTTAAGCGATAGCAATGAATAATGTAATGTGATTAATAATATAGCGATAGCATTTATAATATTTTATAGCAAAATCAATTATTTGAATTCTTTGATATTTATCCGCCAAGCATAAGAGAATCTCGCTGGGTAATGTCGGTAAGGTCTAAGTTCTTTAGTATTAACAAAAATGGGGAATTGTAGGTAGACAACTCCTAGCGATTTTATGAATAGTTAGTCGTTTAGAAAGTTCGACAAAAATACTCAGAGCTATACATCATAACGAGGTTCTCATATTCTATGGAGATATAGGTAATTCTAGGGATATTTTATAGTTATAAACAGAAATAGAGCATACACGTCCAGACGGACGTTACACAATATTGAAAAGCAGGCAACCTATTGGTTAATGGCGCCAATTTTAAACCGATAAAACCATACTCGATGCGTTGACTGAAGAATTTAAAGACAGCTCACCCTGGGCATTTTCGTGAGCCGAGAAAGTGGGCTTGAAGTGGGCTTGGGGACGAAACAGCGTCGGAACTTACCAACAGAAATAATATTGTAGTATATCTATAGCGTGCGAATACACAGGGTGAGTCACCAGAAACTCCGAGAATGGGAGGAGCTTGGTCGATAAATTAGGCCCTGCAGCTCGATACCCCGTGCGCGTAATTCAAATTTTCAAACAGCATTCTTTAGCTTATGAAATCTACTACAACGTCTGTCTCTTGTTAATTCCTGTGAGATGATTTTTCATCGAGCTGCAGGGCTTAATTCATTGACCCAACTCCTCCCATTCTCGGAGTTTCTCGTGACTCACCCTGTGATATACAGTAATGCTATTTCGGTCGGTAAATTCAGACACTATTCATATCCGCAAGCCCATTTTCCTGGCTCACGCTTCCCCGTTAGGTGAGCCGTCTTTATAGATCTTCAGTCAACGGTTGACTGAAGCATTGAACGATTAAACCACGACGAACTTACCTATTCTGGCTACTTTCCGCAAGGCAAGCACCAGATCCAGGCAATTTCCCCCGGATCTGGTGATTTTCTCCTCGGCCAATTGGAAGCTCCAATACCTACTTTGCGTATAACTATAGGTTTGTTCTTCTTAGCTACACTTTCTACACTCTCCTTACACTTTCCTTACACTTTTTACACTCGCCCAATAGGAGGTGTAAATTTCTAGTGAAAAGTGTAAAATCTGGTAAAAGTGTAGAAAGGGTAGCTAGGAAGAACAAACCTTTTATCTCCCACAAAAATAGTTTTGCAGCCATTCAATCTACAAAAGTATTGAAATCAACAGGTTTGTTCTTCTTAGCTACATTTTCTAGACTTTTCCTACACTTTCCTTACACTTTAAGATTCCTATCTTACCAACATTAGAGAACTCAGACCTTACCGACATTACCCAACGAAATTCTCTTATCCTCAATAGATATTACCTTAAGAACTGATATGATCCATCTTACCATGCAAGTATTACATACCAACAATCATACCATATTATTCACTCTCAAGATATTAATCATTATAAACTAACATTAAAAATTTATAACCATTATATTATCCACTATATCATGTACTCATTATTACCTTTCTTCCAGAATTACCAACTACGAAGTTAGCACATCAATTACTACATTTATACAAAATAACTACACTAATTATTATCTTTAACATTAATTAAGTTATAAGTGTTATATGTTATAATACAACTTTGGATTCAGCTTTAAACACCTGATGTACACCTATTCAAACTCACACAGAAGATATTCTTCTAAGAAACACACACACACGCATACGTACATTCTACTCGCCTGCACACTTAGGCTATGCCCAGACCTTATTTTACGATACGTAAAAACCCTAAAAATTACATTACAATGCACATTAATAATGAGTTCATTCCCTTACTAGATTATAACCATTAAAATAACTAATTACACTATATCGATATGTACTAATACCATTATACTTACATTACCGACGAATTACCTCAAAATGTACACGTACACACCAATCTAGTACCATATTAACATCATGTTCTAGCTTCTAATCTATTCTAAATATAAGATATATATATATTGTAACATTGCATGTTGCAAGGTACCCGAACTCCCTTAGACAACCTTAAGTAAGGGTATGAGGAGTGCCTGAAACTGTAGGGATGAGTTAGGGTAAGCCCCGAGGCTAAAGTTAACTCCGAGAGGCGACCGTGACCGACTTAAGACTGTTGAGTTAAGACTGATTTTTTTTGTTTCTTTTACACTTTTCTCTACCATGTGGGAGACACGGCCTAAGAGAGGGCGGAGAATACGGCGAACGTTGGTGGAGTAATCGAAGGGGTGTAGTCAAACCCCTGCGCCTATGCTTCCGGACGGCCAACAAAGAAGAAGAGTCACCTCCTGTACCAAAGGACACGGGGGAGTGCCGAGGGCACTCAGCTACGAGGGATACAGGTGGTGGAAGAGATTCCCGCCACCCCCAAGAGCCTGCGAACCGTGATCCTACAACGAGGGATTCTTCTATCGTGGCCTATTTTGAGTTTTCGCGCGTGGTCTGACCACGCCGCCATGTGAGCGATCCTGCGGTCGATTGCCAAATCGATACTATGAATGCGTAATGAGGGTGTGCGCAGGACTGTCGCCATGCGGTCTAGTCACTCTGTCGTAGACTTACCTATAGAGAGCACGTAGCCTAGCGTTCTTCTCAAATTTTTTTGGTTGCGATTTTTGGTTGATTTGTGTGGATCTGTTGAGTTTCTTGAGCATAGCGGGCCCCACGTTGGGCGCCATTTTGTGACGTGACCCTTATTCAGGCCTCGGGTCCAGACCGGATAGCTAGGCCTCGAGACCGAGTCAGTCGACAATAACTGGCAAAAGATCGAAAAGAAAATAATTAATTGAATTTTGGGCGCCAGACGAACTCTCTTCGTCACGAGACACAGAAAAAAAATGAAAAACGAACAGAGCGCGGAAGATTTCTTGAGCAGGTTAGATGACTGTCGTAGATTTACGCCTCTGACCGGTAGAGAAATAGTACAGTCTCTACCGATTATCTTTACGGGTTGGGCCTCCGAGTGGCTACGAATCGAGCGCGAGAGCTGGTCCAGCTACGAGGACTTCGAAAAGGCGTTCAGAGGTTGGTTCGGAGACGAAACCGTGAACAAGCGGTTCCGACAACAAGCCGCGACGCGTACACAGGGGGAACACGAGTCAGTAACCGAGTACCTTACCTGCATCCGAGGATTGTTGCATAGGATGACGCGTCCGTATGCACTCGAGGACCAACTGGACCTGGCGTTCGAGAATTTGAGACCTAACATTCGCGAAACATTAGATCGGTCGCAAATTAAAGATTTCCGCGAGCTAGCTCGAGTAGCGACCGCGCGAGAAAGAAATTTGAGCTTCTCGCGTACATATCGTCCGCCCCCGTCCCCCGAGGACTCCTTTATGAAGGAACTCGCGTGCAGAGCCAAGGAGAAGCCTGCAAAGAAAACCCAAGCTCTCGCGGCAGTAAAAGAGGTGGAGGCTAAAGAGCCAGAAGCCAAGGATCCAGCGAAGGCTAAAGCGACCCCGAAAGCGAAGCCGAGGGGTAGCGAAGGTCAAGGGGGGGGGGGAGGATGGCCTTGGAAAAGGCCATTAAAGAGCAAGTGGCGGCTATGCAGGCCGAAATCGCGAGATTAACGACGGTAGCCGGACCAAACGCGTCGCAAAAAGCTGCGGAGCAAGCGAAACCCGCAGCTACGCGGAACAAACCGGAACGCCCGACGCAAACGAGGGGTAATACCGCGAGTACGCAAGTAGCGGCACCAGCGGTGACACAAAACCCTCCAGCGTTAGACGGAGGACCGGGCGTAGTCTGCTTTAACTGCGACCGGCGAGGTCATGTTTGGAGAGAGTGCCCGGCACCGAAAACGCGATTTTGCTACCACTGTGGTATGAAGGGAGAAATCTTGATTACCTGTTCGCGTTGCAATACGGGAAACGATCAGGGGGAGTCTCGACCAGGGTCGTCGGGACAATCCCAGTAGAAGTTCCGACCCCCGTAGACGTAGAAAAACCGCGGGTAGAATGTCTTCCGTTGCAGACACTAGAATTGCAACCCCGTTGGTTTATCTCGGTAAAACTGGGGAAGACACCAGTACGTGCTCTCGTAGACACCGGGTCTTCGAGGAGTTTTTTAGGCGCGACCGGAAGGCAGATAGCCGAAGAAAACGGATTGACGCTTACCCAACCCGCGTTTAGTCAAGTTGTGTTAGCGAACGGAGGAACGGAGACAGTAGTCGGAGAAATCGTGATACCAATAGAAGTACTCGGGTACAGGCATGATATTCCGTTGCGAATCCTTCCGTCCCTCTCGTGGGAGTGTATTTTAGGCATGGATTTTGTTCGCGAATTCGGGTTAGAGATGTACGGGTGGAGTGATTCGTGGAGGATCAAGGAAGGACCGGATGCGACATGCTCGTTCTACGAAACAGCTCCGGACGCACCGAGTGCGACTCAAGAATGCTACGGCATAGCCGAGTTGTCCGCGTCGGAGAAGACGGTATTAGACGAGTTTTTAACGCGCGAGTTACCTGCCGTAACCGGGAAGCTTGGGTTGACGAACCTAGCCGAACATAAGTTAGATACGCAGGGACACCCGCCGATAAAACAACGGTATTACCTAGTCTCACCCGTAGTACAAGCAGCTATTCACGAGGAGGTCGATCGTATGCTAGCCGAGGGAGTAATAGAGCCTTCCCAGAGCGCGTGGTCGAGTCCGATAGTGATGGTGAAGAAGCCGAATGGCACGTACCGTTTCTGTCTCGATTTTAGGAAAGTCAACAGCGTGACTAAGAAAGACGCGTATCCGATACCGTATATTAATGGGATATTGGATAAATTACGGGCCGCGAGGTACATTTCGACAATCGATTTGAGCCAAGCGTACCATCAGATCCCATTACACGCGGATAGTCGCGAAGTCACCGCGTTTACAGCCCCCGGACGAGGGTTATTTCAGTTTACGCGGATGCCATATGGACTCACCGGAGCCCCGGCTACGTTCCAACGTCTGGTAGATAAATTAATTACGCCAGATATGGAACCCCACGTGTTCGCGTACTTAGATGACATTATTGTAGTCACCGAAAGTTTTGAGAAACACGTAGACTGGCTAAAGCGGGTCTTTGATCAAATAGCGAGGGCTGGTCTCACGTTAAACCCAGATAAGTGTAAGTTTTGTAGAGACGAAGTTAGATATTTGGGGTTCAGGGTGAACAGCGAGGGATTACAGGTAGACCCCGACAAGATCGAACCGATTGTTAGTTATCCGGCACCCCGGAACTTGAAGCAATTGCGACGATTTTTAGGGATGGCCTCGTGGTACCGCCGGTTTATTCCAGCGTTCGCGGGTTCTTCGGAGCCATTAACGCGGCTTTTACGTAAAGATAAACGGTGGGAATGGGGTGAAGCACAACAACAAGCTTTAGACGAATTAAAATCCTCGTTAACATCCGCCCCGATTTTGTCGTGTCCAGATTTTCGCGTACCGTTTGTAGTGCAGACTGACGCAAGTGACTTCGGTATCGGTACACGGAGAAAAATGACCATGGTAGAAATAGCAATAAAAACATTGCTCCAAAAAAATTGCTCAAGTAGCCATAATTTGTGCTTTTCTAGCAAACTAGTAATGCAGTACATACTATGTGATTATTGGTAAGACTGTATAGCTGGTATAGCAAGTTATTTGTTATCATTCTTCAATTATAATTGCAGCGCTGTCGTTGCATATGAGAATTGTAATGGGTAATAGAGAAAAATTGTTGACACTGCAATTGTATTGTGTTATGAATACAAAATTCAATTTGAACAAGTATTAGCAATTTATTTTGGCCAGTACTGCATTTCATTTGTTATCATGGTTCACATATAATGGCATTGCAGTCGTGGCACATTAAAATTGCAAAGGATTATACGGAAGAAATGTTGAAACAACAATAGCGTTGTGTCATGAACACAAAATTCAATTTGAAAAAATAGTAGCAGCTTATTTGGCTGGTGTCGCGATTCATTTGTTACCATACTTCAAATATGATTGTATTGCTATCGTTGCACATCAGAATTGCGCAGGATACTATGGAAGCAATGTTGAAACTGCAATTGCATTGTGTTTTAACTACATAAATCAATCGAAGACACTATATTAGTAATTCATTTTGGCTAGTATCGCAATTTAGTTGTTATCAGGCTTCAAATATGATTTCATTGCTGTTACTATATGTCAAAATTGCAAAGGATACTGTAGAATACAATTGTATTGTATTACGATTATAAAAATCAATCGAAGAGAGCATCACCAATTTATTTTGCCGCACAAAAAAAAAAATATATATTACTTTCAACCGATTGATCACTTTCCTGGAGTGCGTACATTTGAATACAACCAAATTACCGGACTTGTTCGAAAAATGACTTTTGCTAATTCTACAAACTATCAATAGAAAAACGTTCTTTTTAAAAGATGTGAGTCTCTCAAAAATCTTAGTCATGTCAGACACAACTGTCAAAAAATTAGGACGCCGGTGTTGTACCTACTATATCTATGTATAGGTCACACGCCGCGCTGGGGCGGTTTTTTCAAACTCCGTAGCACTACGACTGCAACCTTATAAATGCTATACATTTTATTACTACGATTTTTTGCTGCAGGTAGATTAGATCTGTAGCATTTCAAAAATGAAATTAAAAAAAAAAAAGTGTGTCCGCACGCACTCATGTTTAAAGTAAAACTTGAAAACTATCTGCGACAACTAGGTAACATTAATAGAAAATAATGTGAGAGAGAATGAGATTAATGCAGTAAGAGAAAACAGAAGCGTGAGAGAATAATAGGCTATATTGCATATGATAATAATACCAAGTCAATTAAAAAATTTCTTTTCATTTTATTCAATCCCCATGTTTTCAGTTTCTACAAATGATACGAGAGACTTGGTAACTAAAATACGAAACTAGTCCTTTGGTTTCGATGCGATCAATATATCTTTGAAATACAGCATCAATTGTTGTTCGTGTAAAACTGTGTTCTATCTCATTCTCTCGTTCACTACACCCCTCACGCAAAAAATTTATAAATTAGGATGTAAACAAATTTATATACAAATATATAAAAAATTTGTATGCAATATATAAATTTCATATATTCATTTTGTCCCGGTGTGGTATACTGAAATTTATAAATTGAATATATTAAAAGTATATAATCATAGAGATATATAAAATAAATGAACTGAAATATAGATAATGATTATAATCACAACTATAGATATTAGAGAATATAAATATATATAAATGAAAATTTATAATTTTTTTTATAAGGAATAATTTTTGATCTTATTAATTAATAATTTTTTTATATACTTTTCATATTTTCAATTATACACCGAGCCAAACTGATTATACCGTGAGGATCTCTTGAAACTATACGGCCGAGAAGCATGGGCGCAGAATAATACGTGAATAATACGAATTTTATGGGGCAGTCAACTCGTCACACTAAAAAATGCCTAGGGGATTCGGGTGGCTAGACCAGCAGTGACTCTAGGGAGATTTTCGGCAAGTTAGCTATCCCCATAAAATTTGTATTATTCTGCGCCCATGCTTTTCAGCCGTATAGTTTCAAGAGATCCTCACGGTATATCATTTATACCTATATTGTATACACATTTTTCATATATTTGTATAGGTATACATTTTTTTATAAATTTTTTATAGTCTAATTTATAAATTTTTCGCGTGAGGGTCATGAGCTCGTCTCTAATTAGTGTCGCTTTTTCGTTTTAAAATTTTCAATTTACAGCCTCGCTAAAGAAGTTTCACTTAAAAAATGATTTTGTACAAATTTGAATGGCAATGTGGCAATTTCAATTATTATTCAATATTCATAGTTTTTGACTAGCAACAATATTATCGCATTTATTCTTAGTAAAATGCAGCGCCCGTGGTACGTCCCTGTAAAAGCGGGTCCTACGGTACCCGCTAGGGCGACCGCCCCTATTTGCACGCTGGCAAAACAAAGCCTTGACTTGTTTCGACACGATCCAAAGTTTTAACATGCTTTGACATGCGAAGACGCTGCTACGTAGTAAGTGTATACCGCCAGTCAGTAGTTCAGTAGCGGAGAGCGCGGAACGATCGCCGGCACGTGTTTGTGGTGTAAAATCTTTCCCAGAATCATGGGAGACAATTATGTGAAAAGCATGCTTGCTCAGTGGGACCTGGAGCTGCTTACTGAAAAATTTGAATGTAAGTATATAATTAATTATGATAATAAATACTTCGCAACATTTTATTATTTTTGGCTACGAGCTGTAACTTGATTATCTTACAAAAACTCATAGGATTGCCATCAAACTAAATTAGTTTCAGATTCTATTCTCGAAGCCATGGTAAAAAAAAATTCAATTTAATTATATATTCTGAGTTTAATTGTCAAGAAAATTTAGTAGGTGCATATATTCGAATTCATCAGCTTTTTACGATGAATATTTTTTTAATTGAATATTTTTAAATTAGCAGAGGGTATTGACGAGGAATCTTTCCAAGACCTGGACGCTAATACGATTAAAGAACTAATTCCTAAGATCGGGGTGCGATTAAAATTTGAGAAACAATTTAAGCGCCTGAAACGTGTTGCTGGCGAGGTATACTCACTCATACATACAAACCTACTCAGATAATTATACTGATGCTTAGCCAGGATTATTTTTTGAATTGCTTGATTATAACTCGTAATGAATTTCAATGTAATGACTTATAATTTTTTCTTCCTTGATTTATTATTCTTGGTGTATTTTTTTTATTTTTATTTATTTTTTGACATTGAATAATTTTTGTTATTTTTTTTTTATCTGTTGAATATCGTGTCCCACAGAATAATTAATAGAATCATACAAGACTAGGAGTCCGAATGATTTGCATACAGTTTTTTTTTTATATAACTTTTTTTTCCATAAATCATTCTTTTCAAAAAAAAAAAAAAAAAACGGGGCATATTAATTCGAATTTCAGAATATGTACTATTTTATTTTCAAAGTATTTACTTTGCATCTTAATTCCACAGATAAGCGAATCCTCTGTCACAGACACTACTGATACTGTTTCAATAGGTAAATATTCGTTTTGTTTGGGCACCGGCCTTATATGTTTTTGTAATAGAATTGATGCAACATTGTTATAGAGAGAATTATTCATATTCGTAATTTAAAATTGTAATATTGTTGTTGAGCTCTATATTCGTACCCGTGCTTATGCCGTTAATCCGATACTTTCGTTATCTTATGTTATTTTCTTTCATAAAGGCTCATTGTCAGAAAGTTCGGATGCGCAAGAAATACAAGGTGCAAAAAAATTGGAATTGGAACAACATTTACAAAATAACATCATTGGAAAACAGATTTTGAAAGTATATAGTGCGACTCAAGCTTTAGATCACAGCCTTCGTACAAAACTAGCGGATGTTATTATTCAAGCGGAATTGAAAAGATCTCCAAGTCAACGGTAAAATACATATTACAATTTTTTTCCCTTGTTTACATAGGCGCGAGTGACTTTGTATTCATTCATGGCTAGAAAATATAAACACGAAATAATTTAGTCGCGTCTTGTGCCTCGCCTTGTGCGCATTAAACTTTTTAAATTGAAATGTTTTCACAATATGTATTTTGCAGTTTTTTTTTTTTTTTTTTTTGTTTTAAACTTATCTTTCATTTTTGTTATGTCTCAAAATTATCGCCTTCGATATTTTAATGAGAGGAATTCTTGAGTGAGTTTCAAAAATTGTTGATTGCCTTAAACTTTTGGGAGGCTTTATAAAATATTGAAAATTAAAAAAAAATTGGATAAGACTACAAATTAGAAATTACCAATTAAAAAATTGTCTCCTGATAGTAACCCGTAACATATTGAACAATATTAGAATACATAATATGCGATCACTGTGCTTTCAGAATTTCTACCCAACGCTTCGAATACCTGAGCAAGCAAATAGTTGCCTTATTTCCGACCGAAGACGAGGTATTATTATTTTACTGTATCTTGTCAATATAAGTTTGATTTCGCTTACCCAGTCTTTCCATACAATATTCTTGCAGTCAATCTATTTTGTACCGTACATAAAAGAAAAAGGAGTAGTCTGTAACGCTAAGGGCAAACTTTGGTCCAAATATTGTAACACGCGACGAGCTCTACGCCGCGCAGGAGTTATCGAATCCAACGTATTATCACAAAGCGCAGACGAGGCATCTTCATCATCAAACCCAGGTAAATGTGGAAAATTGGAAATTTGTCCCATAGTTGGGATAAAAAACAACTTCAGCGCCCTGAATTTTTTATTTCAATCCGTTTTTCAATCAATGCTAGAAATATCTCATGTACCTTCTCCTGATGACGTCGAACGGCTACAATGGCTGAAAAATTCCCTAGAGCCATGGACACAAGTAGTTGAATATTGGGCAGTTACGACTACAGCCAGATCGCTCGAGTTGAAAACTTTAGATTCCATTGACCGTTATTTTCATACATATCCTGTTCTTAAGCAACGCCTTGGATATACATTGGTATGTTAATAAAAAAAATCAATGTTTGGCCATTTACAGAATATCTTGATCAAGTTCATGGATCTAATTTACAAATTTCATAATTATTAGTTAAATTATAGTATTCTGTGATTATTTTTCATGACCTCCATTATTTTTATTCATTGATAAGTACATCACCTAATTTGGTTGAATTTTTCACTTTCTAGCTAGAAATTGATTTTCGTGCGAATTTTGCAAACGAGGAAGGCAATTTGTTTGCTAATTGGCCAGACTACTGTCAACGTATAATACAATACGCCGAAAAATCTAAAAATAATGCATTCGTCAAACATTACATGGATGTCTTGGTAGTAAATGATTCTAATGGTAAGACAGTAAATTCACATCTATTTGTACACAGGTATATTTCTTGCTTCCGCGGTGCATCCAAAGAAGAAAAAAAATATTTCTTCGATACAGTCTATACAAATAATTATTATTATATCAGAACTTATATAAGGTATTTATCAAGGATAAGACTCGCTTTTGATTGTTAATTCTTTTTGTTTTTTGAATTACCCAGTTATCGGACAGTTCTTCGCCTGACACTTATTCGTACACTTCTTTGTCTCCCGTTTCTCCGTCGAGATACTTCTTCGTCCAGACACTTTTTTGTCTCTGACACTTATTTTCGTCAACAACATACATATTTTATTTTTCTTACCCAACGACGAAGAAGTGTCTCAACATAAAAACGGAAGACGAGAAAGTGTCGTATGAATAAGTGTCAGACGAAGAACTGTCCGGTAACCAATGAATCATCTGTTTGAGAATCAAACTCGTACAGTCGTATACAAATCGAGTTAGTCAGAAGAAATTTTTCTAAATGCTTATATTATAGACTCCATAATATATTTTATAATTAATGATTTAATGACATAAAATTTACAGATATCCGAACAAACGTGGCTCTGAGAATTCTTCCCTTACTATTTCCAATTATTACTGTACAAGGAAAAAAAAAAGGGTCATGGCGTCCTTCTAAAATAGAGGTACAGGATGGTTTCATAACGCACATCAAAGTAAGTTGTATACTTATTGAGATATAATCAGAACTCGCAATTATTGGTCTTATATTTCTACTGAGTCTGACTTCAGTCATATTAGCAAATGCAGTCTTGGTTGGAAGTTTGCGAAGTATCTTTCATACATATACCTATAGCGGACGGCAATGATCAATGTTTTCTAATATACCCTCATAAACAGTTCTCTTGCTGTTAACAAGAGGTCATGTGAATGACCTCGACGTACTAGTTGTGTATGCAAGTTTTTCATTCAGGCAGGTGATTCTTGTTTGACCCCAGTATTATGCATGATTTTGCCAATAAACTCACTATGGATGTATGAAATTTCAGAATGTGGCTGATCTTGTGCCGACTATCGAAAGGCGTACTGAAAAGATGCGCAAATTCGGATTGAAAGTTCAACCTTGGGTTATAATTGTTGGCAGCTCACTCCAACTGATAGAAGCAAGTTATGTCATCATCGACAAGGTGACATATAAACTGGAAACGCCATTGAAGGCCTTGGACATCTGTTTTAAGGCAATTCAGGTCTTGTGCGCAATGTATTCACCCGAATCAGAACAAGTATGGCTCTTCATTCAAAAAGCTCTTTATCAGATCACCACAAAATGGGACAAAAAACCTAAAGATTCGGTTGGCCTCAAAACCCTCCTTAACGATCTCACTAGTAAAACCAATGTCTAAATCCTCATGTTGAGTTCATATAGCTTGACATATATTTGCTGTGACTTTTCCTTTTAACTGTGAAGCTACTTCTTTGGTATAACAATAATTTTTCATTCCTAAACATTAACACTTTATAATATAATATCATATATAATATTCACAATGCCATCGTGCTACGTTTGTTTGAAAAACTTCATATCTGTGAAAGCGTTGATTCTCCATTACAAGCTTTTTCATGATTTTGAATCTGATAGTATATTCCGATGTATAGAGAACAACTGTACTAGAGATTTTGATAATGTATACGTATTTACGCGACACCTGCGAAATAAGCATGGTGATGATCGTATCCAAGCAAAAGCAAACAAACATACAGATATAAAGATAAATTTTAGCCAACTAGAGAGTCAGTCTGACCAATTAAACATTGATAATAATGACTATGCTATATTCAGAGACAACCCAAATACATTTGAGCATGAAAATCATCTCGTTGATATCCCGAAGTACGTTACTTATATTGAGGCACAAGTCTTATCATGCGTTTGTAAATTATACGCGAATCGAAGAATGCCTAGAAACATGATTCAGTATGTGATAGAAGAAATTATAACATTGTTTCATGACTCGTTTCAAACATTGATAAGAGATCAGGTTTTGACGTCCTTAAAGAGTTTAGGTGAATCGGAATTAAATATTGCTAATATACAATTAATGTTTGATGCTTTTGGAAATTCATTTCAAAAATTTTCTACTGAACATTTGAGGATGAAATTTTTTAAGCAAACGGGGTGTTTTATTCAAGCAGAAGATGTGATTGTTGGACAAGAACTTAGAAATACAAATGTCAATAACCAGGTTGTTGTGCAAACCTCTGATGTCATTATTAAATTTATTCCATTACGTAAAATTTTGAAAGCTTTTTTTGAGTTGCCAAATGTTCTCCAGAAAACGTTAGAATACGTTGATAGTTTATCAAGTAACGATAATATATTACAAAATTTTACTCAGGGAAGATTATGGAAATCAAAAACCGATCTATATCCGAATAAAACTGTGTTGCCATTATTTATCTACTTTGATGAGTATGAAACTAATAATCCTCTTGGGTCCAGGGCAGGATTAAAGAAGTTAGGTGCCGTTTATAGTACAGTTCCATGTCTACCGCCCCAATACCAGTCCAAGCTCGAAAATATTTTCTTGACGTTACTTTTCCATGCCGAAGATAGAATCAAATATGGCAACGCAGTCACATTCCGTGAATTATTCAAAGAAATTAATTATCTACAGGAAAATGGGATTTGGATTGAAACACCAAACGGTAGTCGTCAAATTTATTTTGCACTAGGATTAGTTCTTGGGGACAATCTTGGAATGAATTCGATTCTAGGCTTTGTTGAAAGCTTTTCAGCTAAATATTCGTGTCGCCATTGTAGTGTTGCGAAAGAAAACCTGTCTCAACATAGTATTACTGAACTTCCACAACTCTTACGAACAAAAGATTCTTACCATACAGATGTCGATTGTGATGACTTGACTAAAACTGGCATTAAAGAGGAATGTGCTTGGCACGAAGTAAAAAATTTTCATGTAGTGGAAAACTCCAGTGTAGATTGCATGCATGATGGTCCGGAGGGCGTTTGTAAATTTGACATGCAGTTAGTTTTACTAAATTTTATAGATTCAAAACTTTTTACTTTGGACACACTCAATTTTAGAATAAAAAATTTTAATTACGGCCCTATAGAAAAACGAAACAAACCACCCATTATAAAAAATCTAGATAACATTAAAATGTCAGCATCCGAAATGCTCTGTTTTGTTAGGCATTTATCTTTAATTATAGGAGACCTGGTACCAGAAGATAATCCTTATTGGAAGCTATATTTGATATTGAGAGACTTATTGGACTTGATTTCAGCACCCTTTTTACAGAAAGAGTGTTCAGGTTTATTGAAAATTCTCATCGCCGAGCATAACGAATTGTATTTAGAATTATCTGGACGAACTCTAAGGCCAAAAAATCATTTCCTCGTACATTATCCAAGGATACTAAAAGATTCCGGACCATTGGTTCATTTTTGTTCGATGCGATTTGAAGCGACACACAGAAAAGGAAAAGTCACAGCAAATGCTACAAGTTCGCGAGTTAATATTATTGAAACTATAGCATTTCGAGAGCAACTACAATTATGTGTACGTTTACTCTCAAGAAGAGGTTTTCATGACGAATTTTTAATGGGACCTGATACAAATAAAAAAAAAACCAACGTTGAGTCGCTAGGCGCATTGCCAAGTCTTGTTCCTAATACATTCCGAGGTAATTGTACCTATCCTAAGTGGGTTACCGTTTACGGGACTATGTATAATGTTGGTGCCGCATTGTTTATAGATTCTATACCAACCATTGGTGTGATACACAGAATTTTAGTTAATGAGTATAAATGCGTCTGTTATATGCTGTGTAAATGTTCATCTGTTTTGTACAGCAAGCACTTTCATGCGTATGAAGTTGTAAAAGGAGATGAATTGATATGCGTAACACTTGAACAATTAGAGTACCCTATGCCATCTTTCATAGTTCCAACAGTCAACGGTAAATCTTATATTTCACCTCGTTACGCCCTTTAAAATGAGTTATCTAATTTAGATGTATTGTTAACACTGAACTCTATATGATACTGGAACGCGTACAGCCTATTCATCCAGCGGTGAGAGAGAGATAGTTGTGGTTTGAGTTGGTACGCTCTTGTCATACTCACAGCGACTACCAGCGACTATGCGATATAGCAAAGTCTCTGGTAGTCGCTATGAGTGCGACGAGAGCGTACCAACTTCGAGCACAACTATCTCTCTTTCACCGCTTCTCGCTTAAGGGATACATAGGCTGCGCTCGTTCCAGTATTCTATAGAGTTCAGTGATTTTTAATAATAAATAAGAGAATATATTATTCGTACATAAATGATGTATGAATTCTTCAAAATAAGCTGCATCAGTAATATGTACGTAAATAATAAGGGATTCGTAGTGTTGGTTTCATTTATTTATATCACGTATATTTTCATACACTCGTGAACTTTATGCAAAGATCCTAATCACTCATAAAAAAAAAACGTATTATATACACGTATACACATACATATATTTTCATATCTCAGATATAAACCTTGTTGATTCTTCAAAATATTAATAAGTTAATTAATATATCAGATATATAAACCCTGTTAATTTTTCTAAGTATAAATAAGTCATGTTATGTACATTTCAGATATTTTATATATGGTACTAAATTCATATATTATTACCCTACTTACGATTGATACATATACATATATATGTTTCCGATTCATATATTTTTCGCTTCAAACTGATTTTATTTTTTACTTTACGAAGTCCTGACATAATTACCATATATTTTAACTTTCAATATTAATTGAAAATATTCCCTAAACAAGTTCCACTATGGAGTTTTTGTCATTGTTTGACAAATTTGTCAAACAATGACAAATATTGTTTTGAACTTCATGTCTGCCTTATTTTGTCTTTTATTTTGATTAATATATAATATGTACTTACGATATCATCTAAGGTGAAGAGAAACACCAAAGATTTTTCTGTTCGAAGATGAGCAATGACTCAGTATTCAAGTATCTTTAAATATCGAAGAACGCCTATGTTAAAATGCGTATATTATAAATAAAACATAAATTTTATACAAATCCTATATTTCCAAAGTTTTTTATTCCTACATCATACTTCCTAGAATAAACAGTATCAAATTTGTAGCAGCAGTGGTTTTTTGTTGCTGGTGATAGTAGAATTACAACATTGTTCTACTAAATAAATAATACTGCTGAAAATCTGCATTATAGATATTTTTATGCAGCGTTAGGACATCGCTAATTCAACACCACAATGCGGTAATTTCCCATAATAATTGCAATGTTGATTTAGCCATGGTAAATTGTTCCCCACAGCATAAAAGTATTGCCGTAAAATCAGTAATATTGATATGTTCGAGCAGCGTTAAGACATTACTAGTTCAGCTCCACAATATGTCAATTAACTATACAATTTGTGATGTTCATTTGACCATGGTATTTGGTCTACACAGCATTAATGTATTGCAATGGCAACATCTGCATCTGCTAATTCACCTTAACGAATTATTGCTAATGTAGCTAAGTAAGATATTACGCCTGACCAATTCAGTATATCAGTATAATCCTGCAAATATTATTGTTCTTACAATTGCACGGCCATCTACACTCTATTGCAAAATGCTTGTACAATAAATTATGGTTACACGAATTTGCAATAATTACATTGTTGAGCCAACAAAAACTCTTGCAGGTTGATATATAACAATTTTTTATTGCTCTGCTTGCAATATTATAGCTATTTTTTTTCTCCGTGTACGGTATTGACTCAGACGGTCGATGACAGCGAACGAGTCATTGCCTACGCGAGTCGGACTCTCTCCGAAGCAGAGAGAAAGTACTCGGTGACCGAGAAAGAGTGCTTAGCAGTCATTTGGGCAATAAAAAAGTTTCGCGCGTACCTCGAGGGTTATCATTTTACAGTGATTACGGATCACAGCAGTCTGCGTTGGCTGCATAATTTGCATAATCCGACTGGTCGCCTCGCGAGATGGGCATTGGAGCTCTTGGAGTACGACTTCGAAGTCGTACACCGTAAGGGAGCGTTGCATCATGTCCCGGACGCCTTATCGCGAATGTATGAGGACGAGGTGGATGACCTCGAGCCGGTACACGTAGCCGCGATTAACGAAGCACAGGATCCGTGGTATATCAAGCGGGTTCAGGAAGTGTTAGCGTCCCCTAAAAAGTATAGAGAGTGGTCGGTTTTCGAAGGTCGGTTATATTATTACGGGCCGAATCCCGTGACCGATCCCGTAGTAGAGGAACTGAATCCGTGGAAGATGGTTCTCCCCGCGGAGTATCGGACGCGAGCGTTCGAAGAACTGCATGTAGACCCGCAAGCCGGACATTTAGGAGTCGAGAAGACCTATGCGCGAATGAGGGAGGAATATTATTGGCCTGGCATGTTTAGAGATATTGTGGTAGCCATCCGAAGGTGCCAACAATGTCAACAATGCAAGGTCGAACAGGCACCTCCCGCAGGCCCAATGGGAGAACGTATTGTAGACGAACCGTGGGCTGTCGTAGCAGCCGATGTCATGGGTCCGTTTCCCCGCAGCCGAGCAGGCTACGAATACCTGCTGGTCTTCGAGGACCTATTTACCAAATGGGTCGAGTGCGTTCCGTTGCGAAAGGCTAACGGGAAAAATATTATGGTAGCTTTCGAGGATCTAATTCTGTCGCGGTGGGGTACCCCGGAGGTATTCCTCACGGATAACGGCACTGAGTTCGCGAATAAAGCCATCGACGACATGTGTGCCGAGTACAATATCGTACACGCACGCGTGCCTCCGTATCATGCGCAGGCGAACCCGGTCGAGAGGGTGAATCGGGTGCTAAAAACTATGATTACGTCATATATCGAGACCGATCACCGAGATTGGGATTTGCATCTGCACGAGTTCCGTTTCGCGTACAATTCAGCGGTGCACAGTTCACTGAAAGTCAGCCCAGCGTTTTTAAACCTTGGTCGAGAACCGCGGCCGCGAGTGCGACTCCGACGTTCTGAGGAGGGTCCCGCGACTATCCCCGAACCGAGGCCGGAGAAGTGGGCCGAGCGAATGCGTCGACTGCAAGAGCTACGCGATCTTGCGACGCGACACTTACAAAACGCACGGACTCGACAGGCGCATTATTATAATCGTCGGCACCGAGCCGGTCACTACAACGTAGGTGATCGCGTATGGAAGCGTAAACGCATCGTCTCCTCGGCCGCAAATTTTGTCGCTGCGAAATTAGCTCCGAAATTCGAGGGGCCGTATACCGTCACCCAAGTGGTATCGCCGGTCGTATACGAGCTGGAAGACGAGACCGGTCGAACGATAGGGCGACACCATGTTAAAGATTTTAAACCGTACGTCGCGCCGCAGGCCGAGGTCAATCTGAGCGACTCCGAGGAAGAGGAAACCTCCGAGGCGGAGTCATAGGAATTTTTGGTTTATTTTCGTTTCGCGTTTGCTCCGGGTTATACTTTTTTTTTGGGTTGAGGTTTAGAGTAGGGCAGTAGGTAATTAGGTCATCAGCACGATAATGCCGACTAGACGGAGTTGTTTTCTTTTTATTTTCTTTTGAAGTCTGGGGAGCCCGGCGACCCGTAGCTACCTACCGAACCCCCGAGTTTGTCATAATGTGTAGGATTTCCTTACAGTCCACGAGGGCGCGTGTCACGACGAGGCCATCCGGACAGCGTGCCGTGACCTGATGGCCAGCACGCGGTCTACCAGCCGTACGGCCCAGGGGGCCGTTCCAAGGGATCCCCGGTACGTCCCCGTGAATCTCCCGCGGGATGAACACCCGACCCCGAGGGTGAACCTCGAAATCGAGCATTGGGCTCGCGAGGTAGATGCCCGGACCCGTAGGTCCAACGAGTTGAGAAAGGGGGCGAACGAGGCCCAAGAAGCGGCCAACAAGGCCCGCTAGAAGGCCCAAGAGGCCCAAAGAAACGCCTACGAGGCCGACCAGATGGCCAAGGCCGCCCACGAGGAAGCCGCCGAGGCCGTCCGAGCCCTAGCGGCCGCTCGCCGAGCGCGAAATGCGCAATCGACCCCGAGGGCCCAGCGGGCTCAACCGGACCCCGCGGCACTACTCCGGCAACAAGAAGAGCGGGCGGCGAGAGCCGCAGAGCGGGAGGCCCACAAGAGGGCCCAGACCCCTTGCTGGCGGTGCCCGGGAAGGGGGCACATCGCCCGGAACTGCACTAGACGCATGACGAAGTTCTGCAACGTGTGTGGGGCGGCGGGAGTAACCACCGAGGAATGTCCCGCCACCCGTTACGAGTGGCACCTAAAGATAGTGCGCGATCGGGCAGCGGCCAAAGCCAAGAAGGCCGCCGAGGCGGCGTCAGTCTCGAGGCCCTGAGCCCCGCAACCCCGTGGGTGCCCTTTCCACTCGTGGGACTGACGTTCATCGTTTTTTTTGTTTTGTATAGTTTTTTTTTCTGTGTTTTTTTTTTGTTGTTTTTTTTTCTGGTCAAGCGAGTAGGTCCGGATGGGACCGCTCGCAGAGCCCCGAGGGCCACATCTCGAGCATTGACGCTCTGTTTTTAGTTGGTTTTTGTTTGGTTGGTTCGTAGTCTCTTATGTTATATTTTTTTTGTGGTTAGTAATTTTGTGTTTAGTAGTCTATTGTTTTGGCAATCAATTTTTTTTTGTTATGGACATTTTTTTTTTGCACCATATTTTTTTTTGAATTTAGATTTTCTTACGTTCGAGGAGTCGAACCCTCCTCCCAGTTTTTGCTCTTCTGCCTTCTGCAGAGGGGGGGAGAACAACGGGTGATGACTTAAAAACAACGTGAAAATTCCCCTGAGAAAACTTAGAGTGTTTCCTCCGAGGAAGCGTGATATCTGTGATATTATATTTAAGCAATACGACTCCGTAGAGTCGATAGCTGTAAGAGACGCGGTATGCGGCCGCCACTCGGAGTTCGGCCCATGGGTCAAGTTAGCTAGCGCTTCGCCCCCAGTGGTCCGTCTAAGGGGGGGGGGGGGGAGTTGTAACATTGCATGTTGCAAGGTACCCGAACTCCCTTAGACAACCTTAAGTAAGGGTATGAGGAGTGCCTGAAACTGTAGGGATGAGTTAGGGTAAGCCCCGAGGCTAAAGTTAACTCCGAGAGGCGACCGTGACCGACTTAAGACTGTTGAGTTAAGACTGATTTTTTTTGTTTCTTTTACACTTTTCTCTACCATGTGGGAGACACGGCCTAAGAGAGGGCGGAGAATACGGCGAACGTTGGTGGAGTAATCGAAGGGGTGTAGTCAAACCCCTGCGCCTATGCTTCCGGACGGCCAACAAAGAAGAAGAGTCACCTCCTGTACCAAAGGACACGGGGGAGTGCCGAGGGCACTCAGCTACGAGGGATACAGGTGGTGGAAGAGATTCCCGCCACCCCCAAGAGCCTGCGAACCGTGATCCTACAACGAGGGATTCTTCTATCGTGGCCTATTTTGAGTTTTCGCGCGTGGTCTGACCACGCCGCCATGTGAGCGATCCTGCGGTCGATTGCCAAATCGATACTATGAATGCGTAATGAGGGTGTGCGCAGGACTGTCGCCATGCGGTCTAGTCACTCTGTCGTAGACTTACCTATAGAGAGCACGTAGCCTAGCGTTCTTCTCAAATTTTTTTGGTTGCGATTTTTGGTTGATTTGTGTGGATCTGTTGAGTTTCTTGAGCATAGCGAGCCCCCGAGGCATAAGTTTTTAAGCAAAGGGACAATTGGTGTGGGTGTGTGAGTGTTGGGACTTTCCCCGAGGGAATACACGATGAACTACGCCCGCGAGGGTGTTCTGTTTGTCGCCTGGCTGGAAGACGGTAAGCGTTAGTTCACTTCGCCTATGGTAATTTGAATCCGGCAACGGCCATCAGCCATATTGCCTTGTCTAAAGCCACGAGGCTTAATTATTGTGGATCAAATTAAACTGATCTCCGAGTCGGTAGGCCGTTACCTGTGTCCCTGTAGAGTCTAGTTAAGTCGAGTTTCGAATAAATAAATAAATTTTCGCGTCAAGTATAGTACAAGCACTGTTCTAGTCAGTCGGGTGCTGTCGCACCTGAGTGCAAGCGAGACAGCCTGAGTCGGTGACTGTCGTCCTCTCTCTTCCTCCCACGAGGAGAGTCAGGCATAATAGCAGGCGCAAGCCTGTCGAGCCGGTAGGCTGTTTGATAGTTCTTAAGCGTAGTAAATATTAAATTCTTAAAAATTGCTAGCCCACGAGGCAGGGTTAGATTAAGTAGGATAGTTAATAGTAGAATAAGTTAAATAAAACGGTGGTCGGTAAAGCAGGGGCCTAGCCTCAGTCTAGAAGAGACCTCGAGTCTGTAAGAATTCAGTTTTCTTTGTTATTGTTGATCTTATTTCCTTTATTATTTTGCACCGCCACCGAGTAGCTTCCAAGAAGCAGTTTGTTGTATTTGTTACCTAGTTTTAAGTTGCTGCGAGGCATTGTTGTATCGAGCTAAGCGATAGTTTTTCCTGTTATTGCTCTCCTACGTGGAAGCCGGATCTTGTCGACGATTAATTTTTGTAAAGCTCGATAAACCGCTGTTTCAGACCCGAGGGGTGACACCCCGAGGTGCATGATCGCTGCGGCGATACGATTTGTTTTGTTGTTAGCATCACGTTGTGCAATCTAGTTTATTTCTTGTTTTTTTTGGTTGAATAAATTTCTTTTATTCTGTTAAAATTTATATGGCACGAGTCGTTATTGTGTACGCTACTCCCTCATATGATCCCGACCCCTCTCCGCGGTACTGCAGCTAGTCGCCGCTTATTATTACAGTGTCTTTTCGCTTCTTAATTTCTTTTCATTTTTTTTCTGTGTCTCGTGACGAAGAGAGTTCGTCTGGCGCCCAAAATTCAATTAATTATTTTCTTTTCGATCTTTTGCCAGTTATTGTCGACTGACTCGGTCTCGAGGCCTAGCTATCCGGTCTGGACCCGAGGCCTGAATAAGGGTCACGTCACAATATATATATATATATATATATATATATATATATATATATATATATATATATATATATATATATATATATATATATATATATATATATATATATATATATATATATATATATATATATATATATATATATATATATATATATATATATATATATATATATATATATATATATATATATATATATATATATATATATATATATATATATATTGTAACATTGCATGTTACAATATGCCCGAACTCCCTTAGACGACCTTAGTTAAGGGTGCATCGAGTGCCTGAAAGCTGTATGAATGAGTTAGGGCAGCCCCGAGGCTAGATTTTACTCCGAGAGGCGACCGTGACCGACTTAAGACTGTCGAATTTAGTTCTTATTCTTTTGTTTTTTTTTAACCTTTTCTCTATTATGTGGGAGACACGGCCAAAAATATGACGGAGACTCACGTGAAGGCACCCGATTTCGAGAGTGGACCGATAACTCCTACACGAGTCGACGCCTAAGGAAGCATCCTCTCATACACACGAAGACACGGGGGAGTGCCGAGGGCACTCAGCTACGAGGGATACAGGTGGTGGAAGAGATTCCCGCCACCCCCAAGAGCCTGCGAACCGTGGTCATACAACGAGGGCTTCCTACGTCCTGGCCAAATTTGAGTTTACGCGCGTGGCACGCCGCCAAGTAGAGATCCAGCGGTCGATCGCCAAATCAATATTCGACTGCGTAAGAAGGGTGTGCGCACGACCGGCGTCATGTGGTCTAATGACTCTGCGGTAGGCCTGCTTCGCAGGTAGATCGCTGAGCTTCGAGCTGGTTGCGAAATTTGTTAGAGTTTGTCGTAGCCACGAGGCGATTTTGTAGATTCCCTTAGAGGGACTTTTTGAGTGAGTGTGAGTGCCTGAGGTCGTTACCGTGGCTGTTGGAGTGCCTGGATGGTCTTCGAGGTTTTTCCTGCGAGGAAAACTGACCGAGAGTGGCTGGACAACGGTAAGCGTTAGCCAATTTGATCCGTAAAAATTTGAATCCGGCAAACGGCCACCTGCCATCTTGCCTTGTTGCGAGCCACGAGGCTGAGTAGAATTTGGGATTAAATTAAACCGATCTCCGAGCCGGTCGGCCGCCACCAGTGTCAGAAGGCATAATAGAGTTTCGAGTTTGAGTTTTTTTGAGTTTTTCTTTATTTTTCTTTGAGTAAAATTTTCGAGTTTCTGTCGCGTAAGATCACTTATTAGAGCACGTACGCTGCACACACGAGTGTGAGTGAGACAGCCTTAGTCCGTCACTGTCGCGCTCTTTTTCTCCCACGAGGAGATTCAGAGCATTAGGTCAGAATTAACCAGTTCTCATATTTGGCAATTTTGGTTTAGCTTACGTAGGCAGAGTTAGTGTAAGTTAATTTTAAGTCATTTTGGAAATTAGTTTTAGTTTGCTGCGAGGCATTATTGTATCGAGCTAAGCGATATTTTTCTCTGTTATTGCTCTCCTACGTGGAAGCCTGATCTTGTCTACGAGTAATTTTTGTGAAGCTCGATAAACTGTTGTTTTAGGCCCGAGGGGTGACACCCCGAGGTGCATGATCGCTGCGGCGGTATTATAATTATTTCTTTTTGTTATTAGCATCACGTTGTGCAATCTAGTCTATTTCTTTTTTTTGAATAAATTTCGTTTATTTTGTTAAAATTTATATGGCACGAGTCGTTATTGTGTACGCTATTCCCTCACATAATCCCGACCCCTCTCCGCGGTACTGCAGCTAGTCGCCGCTTATTCTTTCAGTCCGTTTTCTTTTGTTATTCAATTTTGTTATTATCTCGTGACGAAGAAAGTTCGTCTGGCGCCCAAATTCCAATGTAATTATTTTCTTTTCGATCGTTTGCCAGTTATTGTCGACTGACTCGGTCTCGAGGCCTAGTTATCCGGTCTGGACCAGAGGCCTGAATAAGGGTCACGTCACAAAATGGCGCCCAACGTGGGGCCCTGAGAAAAGATAGTGCATTTTGATTAATTTTTTTTTATCGTATTTTTCTATTTCGGGTAGTTTCTGATTTCGCTTTGTCGTAGCGAGCTGCCTTGGCAACTACGGTTGTTTACATTCTCACTACCGGAGAGGGATTAGCGACGCGTACGTTCGTGCCTACATTGTAGCGTATAGAAGTATTGCGAAAATATAATATTCAGAATTTGATCCTTTAAATTTTTTGAGATCGCCTATGCAGGCTGGGACACGGGGAACGACTCCTTGTAAAAGATCAAGCCTCGTGAAAAACCTGTACAGCCGACCGGTACAGAAAATTTTGTATTTGAATTATTGCCTTTTTGTTATATTTTGTTTTTTTTTATTTTTGATTATCTCTGTGCATGCCTTGTGGTGTTGGATATAACGTACTGTACATGATTTTGTAAGCGGTAAACATCCTATAGCGTCGCACCATCGGGTGCCGTCGAACAAAGCTATAGCTAGCTAGCAATAGTCAAACCGTCTATTTGCGCGTCGGCTTCAAACGTCGGCGTGAGAGATAAGGCGCGGTCATTGTTTTGAATTCGGCGTTCCACCCGTAGCAGTGACACTCAGGCGTAGGCTCTGAGTTCCCGGCGAGAAAGAGCAACGGTTCTCAACCCGGGGCGACTGCGACACGCATGCTAGTCGGGGTAGCGGCATGCACCGAGGGTAATTGATATGTTTTGAGTTCGAGTTTTGAATTTTCGCGTTCGAGTTCGAGTTCGGGTTTTGTGATTGCGTTTTTGACTTTTCGCGTTCGAGTTCAAGTTTTGGTTTTTGCGGTTTCGCGTTCGCGTTAAAATTCGAGCTTAAATTCACGTTTTGCGTCGAGAGTTAGAGGAAAAATTTTGACTTTAAGTGTTGGAATTTTTTTTCTTTCGGGGTTATTTTTGGAATTTGTTTTTCTTCTCGTTTTTGGCTTTTTGCGAAATTTTTTTTTTGATTTCGTTCGGGAGTTAATTGCGTTGCGATTTTCGATTACGTGGCAAGTCGAGTATTGAGTTTAAGTTTTTTTTTGCGTTTCAGAAAAGTTTTTTCTTGTTGTTTTTGAGTTTTCGCGTTCGCGTTCGAGTTTTGAGTTTTTGCGTTCGCGTTCGAGTTTTGAGTTTTCGCGTTCGCGTTTGAGTCTTGAGTTTTCGCGTTCGCGTTCAAGTTCGAGTTCGAGTTCGAGTTCGAGTTTAAATTTGCGTTTTGCATCGAGTTTTTGTGGAAAAGTTTTTTCGGGTTATTTTTGAGTTTTCGGGAAAATTTTGAGTTGTCGAGTTTTTGTAGCTATTTTGGCGATTGAGAAATTTGAATTTTTGCGCTTCAGTTTCGCGAGCTGACTTCTTGAGGCTTTTTCAGAATTTTTCGAGTTCAGTTTTTCGCGACGTAATTTTTGTTTTGTTGTTTTCGCGTTTGAGAGATAATTGTTCGCGTTCCGGAACGTGCATCGTACCATGGCGTCGTACGACACACCATACGGGGACACTCTATGGGAATTAACGCGAGACGAGCTATCCCAGCTGTTAGCCTCGTTACACGTTAGCCCCGAAGGCTCGATCATAGAGTTGCGAGACCGATATGTGAGATATTGGAGGCGAAGACAGGGGCAACGCACGATTCCGTGGGAACCCGAAGATGAAACGATCTTCGTTTCGGGACGACCTACGGAGCCAAGCCCGAGATCTAGGCAGTCGCGAACTCCCTCGCCGCCTCGCGTCGCGTTTGCAACTAGCTTCGATTCGCGCCCCGTAACTACTACGCAACGAGTATCGCGTACTCGACCGGAGGGCCAGTGATGTCGACGATGTACGGCACACGGACTACCGCGTATGCAGTGCGGCCCACCGTAAGTCTAGGGCCGGACGAATTCGCGCGTAGGGCTCACGAGGCCTCGACCTTCGATAGGAATTACGCCGCGCTACGAGAAATCCTAGACGGAGGTGCTCCGGAAAGCATGCCGCGAAGGTCAACGGCTTACCCCCGGGAATTGGAAGAATTCGATCGCGAATACCGTCGAGCACCGACAGTAGAAGCTCCCCCGAGGATCTCGCGAAACCCGCATGGGTTAGAAGACTACGGCCACGAAGAAAGGCGTGCCGCTCGCCCTGAGGTTCCCCCGAGGACCTTCATAGACCTGTGCGAGTCACGGGAGTATGTTAGCGAACATAGACGAAACTCCCAAGTAGAAGGTCCGCCGAGGACTACGATAGAACCTCGCGACCTGGACGAACAATATCGTAGGCCGGCAGAACGGCTATTCGAGTCTCGCGAAATAGAGGAACGGTATCTGAGGCCGTCAGAACGGCTAAGAGAACCAATCGCGAGTAGGGCGCCTCGAGCACCGACTTTCGGAGGCGACAGGTTCGATAGAGATTACCGCGAAGTAAGGAGCAGGTACGAAGCTCCTCGGGAAGAAGCACGTACCCGAGCATCGTGCCCAGTACACGGGGATCGGGAAGAGGGTGAAAGACAGACCCGCGAGGCCACGTGGCCACCGGTGAGTCACAGGCGAAGAGACCGAAGTCTCTCGCCGATTAGATCCCACCCGCCCGCCCAGCGTGGTAACAGAACAGTCACGAGGGCGTGGGAGGAACCCCCAGTAGACTGGGCCGAGGAATCTAGGTACGCACGTCCGGCGTGCCGAGACAGAGCCAAAGAGGTAGTCGAGGCTCTGAAACGATGGAACGTCGAATTCAGTGGCGGAAGCGACCAAAGTGCGGAAGACTTCCTGAGTAGGCTAGACGACTGCCGTAGGTTCACTCCGCTGTCAGGTAGGGAGATTGTACAATCCCTACCGATAATTTTTACGGGTTGGGCGTCTGAGTGGCTGCGTATCGAGCGCGAGAGCTGGTCCAGCTACGAAGACTTTGAGAAAGCATTTAGGAGTTGGTTCGGAGACGAAACCGTCAACAAGCGGTTCCGACAACAAGCCGCGACGCGTACACAGGGGGAACACGAGTCGGTGACCGAGTACCTGACCTGCATCCGAGGGTTATTACACAGGATGACGCGGCCGTACGCGCTTGAGGACCAATTGGACCTCGCTTTCGAAAATCTAAGACCCAACATTCGGGAAACTTTAGATAGAACGCAGATTAGAGATTTCCGCGAGCTAGCGAGAGCAGCTACCGCGCGGGAGAGAAATTTAAGTTTGTCGCGTACGTATAGACCACCCCCGTCCCCCGAGGACTCGTTTATGAAAGAACTGGCGTGTAGGACCAAGGAGAAACCTTCAAAAACAATCCCAGCTATCGCGGCGATAAGAGAGGTGGACCCAAAAGAGTCCAAGGCTACGGAGCCAGAAAAGACCAAGTTGGCCTCGAAATCGAAGGGTGACGATGGTCAAGGGGGGGGGAGGATGGCCTTGGAAAAGGCCATTAAAGAGCAAATGGCGGCAATGCAGGCCGAAATCGCGAAGCTAACGACGGTAGCCGGACAAAACGCGTCGCGAAAGGCTACGGAAAAGTCTGAACCGGTAGCTACGCAAAAGATATCGGAACGCCCGACGCAAACGAGGGGTAACACGGCGAGCACGCAAGCAGCGGCAGCAGCAGTAACACAAAACCCTCCAGCGTTAGACGGGGGACCGAGCGTAGTATGTTTTAACTGCGACCGTCGAGGTCATGTTTGGAGGGAGTGCCCAGCTCCAAAGACTAGATTTTGTTATCGCTGTGGTAGGAAGGGAGAAATCTCTATTACCTGTTCGCGTTGTAATATGGGAAACGAACAGAGGGAGTAATCGAACCCTCGCAAAGTGTGTTTGAGTTCGCGACTCAGTTTGAGTTTTTTTTTCTTTCGTGAGTTTTCATTTTTTTTGTAAGTCGTAGCGTGTGAATTCGAGTTCGTGCGTTATTGTTGCGTCCGACTTCAATTTCAACGTTTTTGCGTTTTGAGTTTTTGCGTTTCGAGTTTTGCGTTTCGAGTTTTTCGTTCTGAGTTTTGCGTTTCGAGCTTTTGCGTTTCGAGCTGCTGACTTCGCCGCATGGCAGCCCCGAGGGCTCGGTCATGAAAATGTAAGTTTTATAGAGGTCAAGTAAGATGTCTGGGGTTTCGAGTTACGAAAGTACGACTGCCGATCGACCCCAACACGATTGAACCGATTGTTAGTTATCCGGCACCCCGGAACTGTAAATGATCGCGACGATTTGTAGGGATGGCCTCAGGGTACCGCCGGTTTATCACAGCGCTCGCAGGTTTTTCGGAGCCACCCATGCGAATTTCACGTAAGGATAGACGGTGGAAGAGAGGTGACGATCAAATAACACCTTTAGAGTAGAACAGTCCGCGTAACCTGAGCCCCAATTTTGAAATGATTTTGGTTTTGTTTTGTATTTGGTAATTTTGTCGGGCACGATGGGCAAGAGCCTTGGCTTAGCCTACCTGATCTGATTTTTTTTTTGGTTTTTCAGTTTTTTTGGTTTATTTGTTATTTTGTATTACAGTCAGTGACCAAAAGAGGTCCAAAGTCAGTAGACTTAAAAACACACGGCTGCGGCCGCCACTCGGAGTTCGGCCCATGGGTCAAGTTAGCTAGTGCTTCCGCCCCAGTGGTCCGTCTAAGGTGGGGGGAGTTGTAACATTGCATGTTACAATATGCCCGAACTCCCTTAGACGACCTTAGTTAAGGGTGCATCGAGTGCCTGAAAGCTGTATGAATGAGTTAGGGCAGCCCCGAGGCTAGATTTTACTCCGAGAGGCGACCGTGACCGACTTAAGACTGTCGAATTTAGTTCTTATTCTTTTGTTTTTTTTTAACCTTTTCTCTATTATGTGGGAGACACGGCCAAAAATATGACGGAGACTCACGTGAAGGCACCCGATTTCGAGAGTGGACCGATAACTCCTACACGAGTCGACGCCTAAGGAAGCATCCTCTCATACACACGAAGACACGGGGGAGTGCCGAGGGCACTCAGCTACGAGGGATACAGGTGGTGGAAGAGATTCCCGCCACCCCCAAGAGCCTGCGAACCGTGGTCATACAACGAGGGCTTCCTACGTCCTGGCCAAATTTGAGTTTACGCGCGTGGCACGCCGCCAAGTAGAGATCCAGCGGTCGATCGCCAAATCAATATTCGACTGCGTAAGAAGGGTGTGCGCACGACCGGCGTCATGTGGTCTAATGACTCTGCGGTAGGCCTGCTTCGCAGGTAGATCGCTGAGCTTCGAGCTGGTTGCGAAATTTGTTAGAGTTTGTCGTAGCCACGAGGCGATTTTGTAGATTCCCTTAGAGGGACTTTTTGAGTGAGTGTGAGTGCCTGAGGTCGTTACCGTGGCTGTTGGAGTGCCTGGATGGTCTTCGAGGTTTTTCCTGCGAGGAAAACTGACCGAGAGTGGCTGGACAACGGTAAGCGTTAGCCAATTTGATCCGTAAAAATTTGAATCCGGCAAACGGCCACCTGCCATCTTGCCTTGTTGCGAGCCACGAGGCTGAGTAGAATTTGGGATTAAATTAAACCGATCTCCGAGCCGGTCGGCCGCCACCAGTGTCAGAAGGCATAATAGAGTTTCGAGTTTGAGTTTTTTTGAGTTTTTCTTTATTTTTCTTTGAGTAAAATTTTCGAGTTTCTGTCGCGTAAGATCACTTATTAGAGCACGTACGCTGCACACACGAGTGTGAGTGAGACAGCCTTAGTCCGTCACTGTCGCGCTCTTTTTCTCCCACGAGGAGATTCAGAGCATTAGGTCAGAATTAACCAGTTCTCATATTTGGCAATTTTGGTTTAGCTTACGTAGGCAGAGTTAGTGTAAGTTAATTTTAAGTCATTTTGGAAATTAGTTTTAGTTTGCTGCGAGGCATTATTGTATCGAGCTAAGCGATATTTTTCTCTGTTATTGCTCTCCTACGTGGAAGCCTGATCTTGTCTACGAGTAATTTTTGTGAAGCTCGATAAACTGTTGTTTTAGGCCCGAGGGGTGACACCCCGAGGTGCATGATCGCTGCGGCGGTATTATAATTATTTCTTTTTGTTATTAGCATCACGTTGTGCAATCTAGTCTATTTCTTTTTTTTGAATAAATTTCGTTTATTTTGTTAAAATTTATATGGCACGAGTCGTTATTGTGTACGCTATTCCCTCACATAATCCCGACCCCTCTCCGCGGTACTGCAGCTAGTCGCCGCTTATTCTTTCAGTCCGTTTTCTTTTGTTATTCAATTTTGTTATTATCTCGTGACGAAGAAAGTTCGTCTGGCGCCCAAATTCCAATGTAATTATTTTCTTTTCGATCGTTTGCCAGTTATTGTCGACTGACTCGGTCTCGAGGCCTAGTTATCCGGTCTGGACCAGAGGCCTGAATAAGGGTCACGTCACAATATATATATATATATATATATATATATATATATATATATATATATATATATATATATATATATATATATATATATATATATATATATATATATATATATATATATATATATATATATAATCCATTATGAAAAATATTATACTTAACCTACACGTACACTGTTGGAAAAAATGTGTTAATTTTAACATTTTTCTAAAGTCCCAGGAGGTCCACTCTAAAATTTATGTCATCTTGACACAAGCAAGTAATGTTGAGAGTTAACAAATGAATTATGTTAGGGATTTAACACAAATATAACACACGATTAATATAATAACGACATTTTCAAAGAGTTGTTTCAACACCACCATGAAGTAATTAAGAATATATTTGAATACTGAGATTAATAAAATTATATGTTAATCCAACGCTCAACGGAAGTGAAGTATACACATCTCAAATGTTGAAGCTAACTTATGATGAATGTACTAATAACTCAAAACGTATTATGAACTGTCATTCATCAACCTTAATTTAGTGTTGATTTCAACTTTAAAAATATGTTACTTGGACTTATCAAATCAGTTATTACTACATAATATTAAAAGTCACTTTATGACATTCAATTTGAGTTAACGTTTCGCACAATATGCCAGGAATTGGATGTGGGGGTATGGGATACACATTAATTAAAATGTTTGTTTTGAAATATTTTATTCAAAAATAGTTAAATGAATATCCATTACATTAATGTTTCACACTGTTCATAAAAGAAAGAAAAAATAGTAAAATCAATGTTCATTGCATAAAATTTGTCAAGTTCACACCCTAAATAGGAAGAAAAGTAAAATGAATGTTCCTTACATTAGCGTTTTCAAGTTGAACACTCTTCATGGAAAAAAATAGTTGCATCAATGTTTGTTAAATTAAAGTTTTCAATTAGGTGTTACACTCTAAATAGGAAAAATAGTAATATTAAAATTCGTTATATTAAAGTTTTCAAGTTTCACATTCTAAATAGAAAGAAACTTCGAGTATTTGTATCACAGCGTACTGTACGAACTAACTTATACTTATATAAAATACTCGGTAACTCCAGGTACTTGTATCACAGCGTACCGTACGGCTTAACATATATACTTATATAAAATACTCGGTGACAATCACTTCAGTATTAGCAACAATATGAGATCGCAACGACTTGGCATATAGCAAGCTAGAAATTTCCGCTATAATAACATCATCTACTTCTTTCACGGAATAGCCCAAATATTCATCAGATATACTCAAGGTGTCATATGTCTGACATATCGCATACACCAGAGAATTTACATAAAAAAACATTAGAATTTTACCAAATACTGGTAAATTATTCGAATGCCGCATGCATACAAATGTATTCAAAATCAAATTCGCACCACGGAATGAAACTCGTTTTCCAAAAGTGACATGTGAGTCTGGTGGAATGTTCAGGGTACTTGCAATCAAAGAGCAATGAGTACTGTTTCGCAGTAAGATTTTTTGAAAATGTTTTAGTTTTGGAGTCGGTTGTAAAATTTCTAAATTTCCCCGCTGATACAAGACATTTTGTTGATTACGAAAAGCCAAAGTATGACATATATCCTTGAAATTTTTTAATTTATTAGCTAAATCTTTAAAATAGCGATGCTTGCTTTCGAATCGTAGTGTCCAATATGATTTTGGTGGCCCCATTTTTTTAATTATCATTGGATAATGTGTTATAAAATGATGTTTGGGGGTTAATGTAGTATCAAATGCATTCATATATTCATCATGATGTTTTTTGATTAAGAACTCAAGTTCTATTATCATGGCGTGGGTAATTTTTGTAGAAAAAGTTATTTTAACGATTTTTATGAGCAATAATAGAACATTCCATTTCAAAATCTGCACGCTGTCAAGTTTTTCTATTATATCTCTTAGAATTAATGGTAAGAATATGAGGAGACAATGTGTTTGTGCTGCTCTTTGTCCTATTAAGGATCCAGGTTTATAAATATTTATTGGACTTGGTTTATTGCTATTATTTTCCAAACCGTAATCAAATGCAAGAACCCGTTTATTTATATCGTCAAGGGAAGATATTTTACTTTCGACTAGAAAGATTATAAATTTTTTTATTTCGAGTTGACATATCCCTTCCAAAAAGTCATGCGCAATATCTACAGTGTAGTTTTGTCCTGTATTGAAGTAAGTGAGTTCGTTGAGGACGGTTTTGTTTTTAATTCCGAATACATTATTTAAACTACTGTCAGCAAGTATCATGTTGGAATGTTCTTCGAAATGCTCACTAGTTCTCAGCAATTCATCGATTTGAATAGAAGTTTTTTTACAGTCAGATTTTGCCATGAGACATATTCTGCAAAAATTATTTGCCTGGAACGATTCTACCATGCCCAACAAGGTAGCGCCACCCAAACTATCACATCTAAAACAGGACTTATGCCAAATTGTTTGACATCGACATTATGACACAACGCTAGTAAGTTAATATTTTCCAAATAAGAATTCCAATGTACAGGAAAGTTGTTGATTACGAAATAGAATGCTCCTATTTTATGATTCCCTGCCTTGCTGCCCAGCGGATTACAAACTTCGAATTCGTCATAGTAAATTTGAATTTGAATAGCTTTCGGGTTGTCAATGAAGAAACGAGATTCTTGATAAAGCTTGCCATCAACAAAATGTGTATAGGCTTCACGATTGATAATGAAGTTCTGTAATAAGTATTGTCGAACGAACTCATTTTGTAAGAGAAATTGAAGTGTCTCTAAAAGAGGTATGTATGAAAATGTACAAGTTATAGGTGTTTGTAGGTATTTATCAAGAGTAGCATCGTAAACTTGATCGATTCTGATCCCATGAGCTTTTTTAACTGGATGTACCATTTCATCTCGGAATGTCTTGTTTCTCTTATATTTTGTCATTTGATTTTCCATTAAACTTTTCAAATGGTGTAACATGAATTTATTATCATCACGGTTGTTTTCCTCTAACAGAGATTCAAAAAGTGGTAATACTAATTCTGAAGTACATTTTATAATCGTATCTATGGTTGTATCAGGCAAACCTAGAGAATACAATTTTAAAATATATTTTGCTACAAGATCATCGCTAGGATTTTCATTCGTTTTATCAGAAGTATTTGAATGAGGGTTGATTTGACAATCTTCAGAAGCTGCTACATAGTTTTCTGGGTCATTCTCTGTATCGTTAACTTTTTCAGTACAATTATGTGCTTCAGATTTTTCGACAGAACAAGCTGAAGGATCAGAATCTCTTGTATTACACTGGCATTTTAAAAGGTGTTTCCGAAATCCCGAATAAGTTTTATAACTAGCTGGGCAATCAAGAAAGCCACATTGCAGATTCAATTTTGAACCTTCAAATAACAAATGTTTGTTTCGCAAGTGTTTACATAAAATTGAAATATCTGACGACATAAAATTGCATTTAAAACACGAGTAATCCATCTTCGATGAGATCCAGTACTTTAATTTGAAAATATAGCGAAAATATTATAATATGGAGCAAAAAAAGCCTCAAGGCAAGGGAGTTTTGTTATACAAATATATTAAGATTTGTCAACATGATAGTACCTAATCCATAGGTATATATATGTGTATATATATATATATATATATATATATATATATATATATATATATATATATATATATATTTTCCAAGTCTTATGCCCCTTTACTACACCTAATGCGCAGATTCATGTCAATTGGGAATCTGGAGCCTCATCTTCATTTTCTTTGATTGCATGGATTTTTGTGTAAACGTCAATAATTTTTGGTGTGATGGTACCTCCCATTCCATAAAAGTAAAATTGAAGGAACGTCCAAAAACTAGATAAGTTCGAATCGAATCGAGTATCGAAAGCGAAACTTGCCTTGAATAGGTAGTCAGTGGCAGAAACGATGTCTTTGCTTGGGAGCAAAATAAAACGATCATCAACTGCGATAAAGTACTGGTCAATTGCGGTTTTTTTCGGCCCTACCGCAATCAGTTTAGGCTGTTTGGTTTTTTCTTCACTTTCAAATTCTACTGGTGTTCCACACTGTAAATTATTATTTCATATAACTATCGGTACTATTACATTAGTAAATTCGATATTATATTTTAACACATAATTGAAATATAATTGAAACGTACCTCTTTGAAAGTGATAAACTTATCAATGGAATTTGAGACTTTTCCTCTCGAAGCTTTTGTTTTTCCTCGAGCAACAGGAGGTAAAAGTTGTGTCAAAGCAATCAAAGAATTAGTTATTCGATCCCATTCTGAAATAACACGGAATAATCTGAATCGAGAGTTGAATTCTGTGAAGCATTATACCGATGGAATTCTTCCATGCAACCGAATCATGGGGGGCCAAATCAAACGTGGGTCAACTAGGAAATAATAATTAATAAACATGACCAATTTTCTTACCAAATATGCTTTCATTTCCTTTTTCAACGCTGTATAATTTTATTATCGCATTTCCAAATTTGTCATAGTTGTTTGTAAAACTATTTGGATCAATTTTTGGATATAAAAGTTCAAATTCAACATCGATCTGTAACATAAGGAATAATTTTTGCATCTTGCTTTGATTTGAAATTTGATTGAGTGCTATTACATTTCTGCTTTCCAAATACTGAAACATACCAATTTTGGAGTGTCGGCAAATCGTGGGAAGTGTTGAAAAAATTGTTAATTTAGACAAGATTGTCTTCTATAAGCAAACGTAATCTTAGTTTTTTCAATGATCTCGGCTTCTTGAATTTTAGGAACAGCATTTTTCAGGAAACTGGTTGCATCTTTTATTTCATCTGTTTCTTTGATGTCAACTCCCACCGTGTTCTGCTCAGAGACTTTGCTACCTGATTTGATTTTTTTAACACCTCGTTGCGCATTTGATAACCTCGACGCTAGGTAACCTGTCTTTGTTTGTGGATCATAGAATTGTTCCTGAAACAGATGATACGATAAAGATATGAGAAATAATGAAAAATACGACGAATAATGAAAAGGGAAAGATTTTGTCGTTAAATTGTATTCAAGCTTGATGTCGAAGAGATATATACCTAATTTCCTTAATTATTTTCCGAAAATCATATTCAAAAAAAAAAAAAATTATCAGATCTCTGATTTTTATTAGCTGACTGTATATGAAATTATCGTTGCTTTCGCAGAACTTACATAACCGAGTGTGCCGTGAGGATCTTTCAAATTGGGAAATAATTTAATTATTGCCTCTGCATATTTGCACTTATCAAGTGAAGTGAGAGCATGCTTGAGATTTTCTTTTTGTTTCAACATGTGATCAACAACAATTTTTACCAATGTTTTACGAGATTTATCAGTTAAAAAGTGGTCGTTACTATATTGCCCAATAATATCTCGCCCACATGAATTTCTTTTAATAATATTTGAAAGTATCTGAGGACAAAGAAAAGAGTTAACGCATCCGAGGGATAATGTGGACCTTCACTCAAATAGTTGCTCATAATAACAAAAAGAATTAATAATTGGTATAATATCTAAGGAGGTATGTATACATACCTCCTTAGAAATGACACTGTCATCTAATGTCCGTTTGCAAGAGTACGGTGATGATTCTCTTGTGCCAGAAGAATTTTCGACATCAGTTTCATCGGTGGATGAAATATATGTCAGAGTACTACCCGATTGATCCGTTTCAGATAGGGGCGTAAGACTCCCGAGCCCGGTAATGCCTGATTGAATTTTACAAAGAAATTTAATTCAGAAATAAGAAAGAAAACTATTTGAGAATTCACTAACTTACTTCTCAGGAAATCGATCTGTTCTTTTATTTTAATGATTCCACCTCTTGAAGACATTTGTACATATTCTGATAAAAAGTCCTCAGGCAAATCCGCATCATATTGGTCCGTGAATGTGAATGTAGTAGAGAGTAGATGAGGGTACATCTGACGCGCTGTATTAGATATAACACAATAGCACTATGTATTTAGTATTCGAAAAAAGAAAAAGCATTGATAAATTTACCTTTAGCAATAAACGTCTCAAAGTTATACGGAAAATCAATTTTAGTCCACTGCTTATGTTCTTTACATTGCAGAACAAAGTATAAGGGTGCACGAGTCACAGGACACGGGACGTTTTCGTTAAGAGGGGATTCCATCTGTACAAATTATATTATATTTCAAGTATGAATCATAGGTGGGAATCGCCACCTTAAATCGTGCAGGTTTTTTTTTTCATACTTTTTTTTCGGGAAGTGTATTGTCCAAATTTTTCGATGCTTTTTAGAACATCTCTCTACGACAGCCCGGAACAGGATATAATAATTCATAAAACTAACCGCGCACTACTTTCTGAATGAAATGCATTGATTTATAACTTCTGTAAGAAAAAAAATTTGAGATAAAAAAAAAAAAAATACGGCGTGATTTGGCTTTCACAATATATTCGACGTAAAAAGATTACAATCGATTTTAAAAATACGAGGTCAAAATCTGGCCGACATGAGGTGGAAATTCCCAGGCATATATATCTTCTTACTTTTATTATACTTATCTACTAAGCTAGTCTCGTAAAACGTGGAACTGAAGAAATCAGTTTCCGCCAAGCACACACAGTTCTTAACAATTAGATGCGTACGTACGAAGCATGTGCGTATTGGCGGCGTGCCGCTTACAAGTTCAGCGATTAACGAGACTAAGTCCGATAGTAGGTACATTGAACATTACTGTACATTTTTATTTGCATTAAATATCAAACTACGACGTCAATTGCAATAATTTATATTATTAACAAATGAATAGCAACTTACCTTTTAAAAGGTTTTCTCGCAGATACTGCGTTCTTACTGTGACCAGACACTCGAAACAACACGACGCACTGAGCGCGACAAGAGACTGAAAAACGTGTTACAACTTCTCGAAACTGCGAGATTTCGTGCAACATACTGTTATTTGTAACAGCTCTTGTGATTGGCATTGTCCAGGAGAGCAGCCAATCATATCACAGTAAAAGAAACTACCAATCACTGACAATGTTTCAACGGTCGTTATATTCAAGCTTTGAATAAAATCTGACAAACTTGTAAGTTAAATCAAATATCAACGTCTCGTCAACGGACTCAAGTAACATATTTCGGATAGTTCAATCAACAGAAATTTTTTGTGGTTTTGTAACATGAAATTTCGAGTTATGCCATGATTATTATTTCTGGTTGTACTAATAAAACTACACAAAACTAACATATTCCATTCGTAGAAATTATTTCACAATTTTATTGTGTCGAAAAATTGTAGTATTATGTTGAATTGAGCGTTTGACACAATTCCGCAAACCAACATAAATACAATATGTAATATTAACTGCCAAAAAATTCAATTTTTGACACAAAAATATTAACATAGGAAAAATTTAACATTAACACAAATTATTTCCAACAGTGTATCATATTCATATCTCAAGCTATTCCCCATAAAATCTTATATGTTAAAGATATTATTAATCACGAGTACTCTATATTATAATCAACCTTTGAATATTCATGTTATTAACTATCTTTATTAATCTTCAAATATTAATCCCTCATATAAATTCCTTTTATACTATTCAACCAATTTCTACATTATGCTATGACATTATAATGAATTATTAATTATTCTTAGAAAATATGTACTCAGAATTTGTCATCAATACTATGATCAATATATATATTCAAATTTTAGCAATTATCTTTTTAACAAACTGCAACCGTGAGATTGAACACCTTATAAATAATTAATACGGGATTGCATATTTCAAATATTTAAACATTCGAATTATTAAGGTGTTGAATATCACAATGCCCACTGATCGAGCAATGACCGTAAATCAACGATAATTTATAAAACTAAGACCGATAACTAACGAAAAACATTCATTCAACAGTCGATAAAAACAACGAAGCTAGGCGATACCTAGAAATCGCCTTGAAAAATAAACACTCTCGCGAGTGTCAGACTCTCAAAATACGGCCCGTATATAATAACTTGCGATCAGCCATCTTGCCGGCTGAACAAAGGCTCTCAGTCTAATCCATTATTTGACATATAATTAAAATAACTAAATTAAGTAAAATAACATAACTCTTGTAACCACATCTATACCTGTATACCTATGTTCAAACTCTCACTTGGAACCTTTAAAATCAAACCCTTAGAAGTAAAAATCATAAAAGAGTTGTGAAAACAGTTTTACAACAATGACAGGAATAACGAACAATACCCGAGAAACGCAGGCATGAAATACCGAGCAAATCCGAACCAGATTCTTTACGACACAACAAACATATTTTACCCAAAAAGTCAAATGGGTAATAAAGGAAAACGGTAACCAAATGTCGAATATCCGAGAACCTATTTCAACACTGCACGTGCCAACGTGCTGGACAGCCAAGGACAAAAAGGTAGCTACGGAAGAAAAGGATGGGTGCAGTCCCAGGAAACGCACAGACACACCACTACAGGCACAAAGGAGGAGGGCCCTAGAGCACCTACTACCTTGTCACACCTTCGGGACCCCTTCCGATCAGAAGCGAAAGAGGCTCCCCCTACTATGCCTTACCATACCTGGGGACCCCTGCCGATCATAGGCGGAGCAGACTACCCCTACTTCCCTGCTCCATTTTGGGACCCCTCGCACCCGCGATTATCCTATTTAAGCCTCACCAAGCTGAATCTCGCTCTCACTTCGTTACCATCGGAAAACCGCTCGCCATTGCAACTAATCTACTACACTTCGACGATATTAAAACTTAGACTCCTTTTTCTTGATTTTAAAAACTTAGAATATTTTTTAACTTCACTTGTACCACGACGGACTTAGACGATTTCATCACTTATTATATTTTCACTTCTTTCATTTTTACTAAACTCAATTAACGATTTCTTTTATTTCAATTCAATTTCAATTTTTAATTCAAATTTCTTATTGGTATAAAGTGAGAGGTTCCATATAACATATTGTGAATTTAAAGGTTTAATAAATATTGTGAAAATTATCAAAGAACTCTATCAAAGTCTTACTTATTTTAAATATACTACATCTGCAACCAGCATCAGCCGCCGTTAGCAGAGCTGCATTCGACAACAGCAATCAAGGTAAGAAGATTACGATTAATTATCAAGTTAATAATCCTTTCTCTATCTTCAATCCTTCCAAGAGTTCATTTCCGATATTAATACGAAGGTAACGACGAAATTCCAACACTTCAATTTTATTCAAGCAATTCAATTTAATTCAATCAATTTAATTCGACTCAATCAATTCAATTTTAGTCGAACGATTCAATTAATTCAAGCGTGATTCAATTCAATCAATTCAAACAATTCAAACACGATTCAATTCAATTAATTCAAACAATTCAAGCGTGATTCAATTTACTTAATTCAAACAATTTAAGTGCGATTCCATGAATTCAAATATTTCAAGTGATTCCAAATTTCAATATCAATGCGGCAGTATAGAATATCATCCGATAGATCTCCGCTTCCACAGAATTTCTTCACATGTTGAGATTAACGAGAACCTCGAAGAGCACCTCGATATATTAACTTTGAAATTGTCAAAAACGGCATTTTCTCGATATTTCAACATCCATGCGGCAGTGGTAAAAAAAATCGTGCGGCCCTCAGCTTGTGCCAAAGCCATTTTTTTATGAACTGGAACAAAAATATCGATGAGCAATGCTGAGAAAAAATAAAGCATTTTTTCGAAGCGCCCTAATGTGCATCGCATAGTGGAGCCTGTTCCTTCTTCAAAGTCAATCTTGTTCGGAAATATCATTCTTGTACAAATGATATACCTAATATAAGTATAAATCAATGAGTGCTTATACTTTAAATCTAATTAGAAAATTATTTATAATGTTTCCATGGTTTTCCGAAAAGATGAAAAAGGCTTAGGCCTTGAGAAACAACCCAGCCCTTGTTAAGCATTATTTTTTTTATATTATAGTCAAAATTACGAGGCATGAAGAAATATTATTCATTTAAATGTATGATCAAAATTATAAAAAGCAACATTTGCCGCCTTCATGAGATAATTATTTTTAAGTAAAAATGATATAAAGCAATTTGAATTAAGGTGGGCCTTATATGCCTCAAGTGCTTTAAATAGAAGAATATTCTCTGAAACTTTTAACCCCAAAAGACGTGGTTATTGAGAAATTTTTAACACTAATTGTACTATAATTTTTTTTTCAACTTTACGGATCCGCCATATTTTTTTGTATGTCATCACTTTGAAGTTTACTTCAGGCTGAAACTTTTTTATACTCCGCATTTTCTGTATGATGTATAGTTTTCGAGTTATACTTAATTAAAACTCGAGCCACGACGCTCGCTGTTTGAAACGTACAAATTTCCTCATTCATCTATGGGAAATCCATGGGAAATTTCGCTATCGACTGAATCCAAATGAAATCATGCAGGCCAGCGGACGTGATGTTCCAGAATCGATCGGCGTTCAAATATGTTGTTCCTCATACAAAATGAGCCGACACGTATTTTGTTGTTTACCCCCAAAAAATTATCCAAGCCCGATATCGATTTTTTAAGATTTAAAGGCGAAAAACTTTCTTCGCCAATTTGAGGAACCAAATATTCGAAAAATAGCCGCCAAATCCGTAATTCTCGAGCTTTTTCGACGATTCTTGTTTTATGTGATTCGGAATTTCGTACTCCATCGAGAAAAACAAAAAAATCCGAAAAAATTTGAAAATTGCCGAAAATATCGATGTTTTTTGGAAAACATAAGAATTCACTTTTCTCAAAAACCCCATTTTTTTTTTTTTTCTCAAAATTTGATATGTTTTTCGGGGTGATGTCGACTACTTACCCTTTGAATGGCGACTGGTATTTTTTCTTGCCTTCCCAGTAATTGACTATTTTATTCTCTGAATTCCTGCACGGCCGTATTTTCACTGTTTCCATGCTATATACTCGCGAGCTTGTATTTTATGTAGAATCCCATTTGTATATTGTTCGGGCTACCGAATATCTTGTTGTTCAATTTTCTACTCGGTGTTTCGCTTACACAATACTTCAAATTACTTGTATCATGAACAAAAAGTAATGAAATCCCCCCCAAAAAGCACCTCTGGTGCAAAAACCTTTCGCCAAGTACATTGATGCGATATTTCCCACAAAAATAGTTTTGCAGCCATTTAATCTTCAAAAGTATTGAAATTAATGGACGTTACCAAGTACAAATGAATTTGCTCCCAATTTATTTCTTAACGTGATCCAGTTTTAGATTTTGGTGGCAATTTACATTTCGATGTATACCTATAATGTGGGTAACATGTAATAACATGCGACAGCCGAACTCATAAGAAAAGATCAATTAAAATTGAAATTAGGAAAAAACAAAGAAAAGAAAAAAAAATTTGGAGGTAGTGGTACTTGGCGGGCATTTATATTTTCTTGTAATTTTTACAAAAATGCCCGCCAAGTACCACTACCTCCAATTTTTTTTTCTTTTCTTTGTTTTTTCCTCATTTTAATTTCAACTGATCTTCTCTTATGAGTTCGTATGTCGCATGTTATTACGTGTTACGCACATTATAGGTATACATCGAAATGTAAACTGCTACCAAAATCTAAAACTGGATCACATTAGGCAATTAATTGGGAGCAAATTTATTTGTACTTGGTAACGTCCATTAATTTCAATACTTTTGTAGATTAAATGGCTGCAAATCTATTTTTGTGGAAAATATCGCATTAATGTACCTACTTGGCGAAAGGTTTTTGCACCAGAAGTGCTTTTTGGGGGGGATTTCATTACTTTTTGTTCATGATACAAGTAATTTGAAGTATTGTGTAAGCGAAACACCGCGTAGAAAATTAAACAACAAGATATTCGGCAGCCCGAACAATATACAAATGGGATTCTACAGAAAATACAAGCTCGCGAGTATATAGCATGAAAACAGTGAAAATACGGCCCTGCAGGAATTCAGAAAATAAAATAGTCAATTACTCGAAAAGCAAGAAAAAATACCAGTCGCCATCAATAGGGTAAGTAGTCAATATCACCCCGAAAAACATATCAAATTTTGAGAAAAAAAAAAAATGGGGTTTTTGAGAAAAGTGAATTCTTATGTTTTCCAAAAAACATCGATATTGTTGGCAATTTTCAAAATTTTGGGGATTTTTTTGTTTTTCGCGATGGAGTACGAAATTCCGGATCACATAAAACAAGAATCGTCGAAAAAGCTCAAGAATTACGGATTCGGCGGCTATTTTTCGAATATTTGGTTCCTCAAATTGGCGAAGAAAGTTTTTCGCCTTTAAATCTTAAAAAATCGATATCGGGCTTGGATAATTTTTTTGGGGTAAGCAACAAAATACGTGTCGGCTCATTTTGTATGAGAAATAACATATTTGAACGCCGATCGATTCTGGAACATCACGTCCGCTGGCCTGCATGATTTCATTTGGATTCAGTCTATCATCTTTTCTCCGTGTATGTACTACAATCGCCACATAGGCCGTACAGCTCTCATGCGGATATAGAGACTCGATCGAGTCCCGCGCCGCGCGTTAAAAATTCTTCTTGATGTATGTATGTATGTAGTACATACTTGGCGCTAGACTCTTGATTTAAAGATTTCCCGCCTTATAGGCTACTTCGGGGTTATACGCGCGCCACGGTGTGGCTACTTCGTTCCGAGCGGTACTGGCAACACTGCTGGATGGCGACGACGACGATGGAGACGGAAAGGACGAAAATTCTTGATCGAATTGAGCATTTCGGTAAATCGGAATATTATATCTCAGCTCTCCGTCCACCGATTGCATAAAAATTAGGCTTAAATGAAAGCTATTTGAACCCATATTCTGAGATAAAAATTTTAATCTCGTGTATAACTTGAGTCGGAAAATATAAGGATAATACAATCGTCGTATCGGCGGTAGAGCTCTCATGCGGGTATAGAGACTCGGGTCGAGTCTCGCGCCGTGCGTTAAAAATTCTTTTTTGTACTTGGCGCGAGACTACCGAGTCTCTTGATTCGCACGAATCTCAGTCAACTATTTGTTCGTATCGTACTACTATTTGCCTCCTAATGCTGTATGATCGCATGATGATTAGTAGCTGAAACATAGAAACTCGTACCACGGCTCACGCATCCTAAATGGTACACTATATGTATATTATGCATAGAGTCACAAAACATACATTTGACAGTTTGATAGTCACTCCTCATAACCTGAGAATTTGAAATTTTATGTGAGGAAAGAATGGGGCTACATGATATAAATTTGGCAGTTTAATTTTCAGGCGTTTTAGTAACAAATAGCTGAATGAAATTACGGTACGACTACCTATAGTTTAAAAATTGAAATCATATCACGCAGACGAAATGTTTACACAACGGCCACAGACTTATTTTCGTAGCTAGACCAGCGAAATTACTCGTACGGTGATACTACGTAGCATAATAATTGTTGTCTGCGCCATCTGTCGTCATTTGCTGTAACGAATGTTGTATACATACACGGGTGCGTTCTGATATTAGCTGGCAGTACTGTCAGCAAGTCTCTGTTTGCGTCGCACTGCAGGGTTGTTCCCTAGCCTCATCTCGCTTCCTCCAGATTTCCAACGCTGGCAGCTGCGAATATCGGAACGCACCCCACGTCAACACAAGTCCACTTTGCTAGTGTGTTAGTATGCACGGTCACTCTTTTCCAGTGGCCAAGAAAAGAAGGGACGCCTCTCTATGTTGCTTATATAGTCATACAAAACATCGATGACGCGATCGTGGAGAACACGGACGGGAAAAAGAATTCTTGGCCGAACTGAACGCTTGTAATTTGTAAAAAAATTATAATATCAGTCACCGTGCACCGATCGCATTGACCTTGGTCTTGAATGAAAGCTGCTTAGACCCTCATTCTAAAGATCAATTGATAGTCTCCAGGATGTTACAGAATACGACACAATGACAATATTAAAAAATATTATACCATTATTACCCCCACTCTGCCGGAATCCAATGTCTCCGGTATAGAGACTCGTCGAGCCTCACGCCGCGCGCTTAAAAATTCTTTTTAATGTACTTGGCGCGAGACTCTACCGAGTCTCTTGATCTAAAATAATTCAAAAGCTGGAATACGATGTTATAACAATCAGGAGAATTATTTCTCGATTGTCAGTCTGGTTTCTAGAATAACCAAAATCTAGTCTTCGTTAGTTCCGGAGAATTATTTCTCCATCGTTAGTTTGGTTTCTCACAACCGTTGGAATTAACCATGATACATAATAAGAGGGTGATGTATAATTCTGCTAATTTAACGTAAGAAAACAAGCAGGTTGTGAGTATGTAGTTGTATCCCTCGCTATGTCTCAGCATTTCATTGGGACTGTATTAAATAATACATTTTTCAGACAAGCCGTTGTACACACATTGATGAAGAACAAATGGTTGTGTAAAGCTAAACAGGAAAAGTCTCATTTCAAACTCAACCAATGCCTTTATATGATTCATATTGATAATGCACGTGGATAAAATCCGGGGAGGTCGAATCGGACTTACATCCTTTTAGACGCATCTTAAAGAGGTCGAGATCAGGAAATAAAAATACTGTAGGAAAGCAAGCGACTCTACAAACGATGACAGATCTTTTTGGGTTGAAGTCACCCAGCAGGAGTTCGCCTTGGGACACACTTTGTTTTTAATTTATTTATTTATTCAATGAAAACAGGCGAACTCGAAAAGGGCAACAGCAAAGATACATAAAATACAAATAAGCGTACATGCTATTTTATAACTTAATTATTGTTGGAGACAATAATTAATAGAATTAATTTGTGTATATATTAATCTTTTACGTTAATTTATATAAGTTTTTGGTTGTATCATTAGTGGATAATATAGTATGATTATAGATATGGTAATACTTGTTTGGTAAGATTGATCATATTAGTTCTTAAGGTAATATCCGTTGCGGATGAGAGAATTTTGTTGAATAATGTCGGTATGGTATGAGTTCTCTAGTGTTGGTAAGATAGGGAATTCTAGTTTGACAACTCTTAAGTGAGCTGAAGGTTGGACAAAATACTCAGAGTGGTACGTCGTAACGAAGTTCTCATATTCTATATACCGAGAGTTTTCGGTGAATCCGCACGACCCCCTCCTAAGTCCAAACCAACACAGGCATGCACCGCGTGTATGAGGCTCATTCAGGAGGGGATAGGCTACAAGTAGCATTGCTTATCCCCTCCCGAACGAGCCTCACGCATACGGTGAGTGCCTGAGTTGGTTTCGCCTTAGGAGGGGGTCGTGCGGATTCACCGAAAACTCTCGGTATAGTTATACGCAAAGTAGGTATTGGAGCTTCCAATTGGCCGAGGAGAATATCACCAGATCCGCGGGAAATTGGCTGGATCTGGGGAATTCCTGAGATCTAACGGAAAAAACCGTATCTATTATTCGATTAATAATATTAAACATTACCAAAGTAATGGGTAATTGAATAAATATTTAATTACGCGTTACCAAAATAATCATGTATACGTATAGAAGAATTATAGCCTGAATATCATCAGTCCTTATATATATTTCATTATTTTAGTAACGTATAATTAAATTTTTATTCAACGGGTAATTTAATTTTTATCCAATCACCCATTACTTTGGTAATGGGTGATATTATTCACTACTTCGGTAATGTGTAATTAAATGGGTAATTTGAATGTAATAAGCGACTTGCAACACTGGTTGAGAAGGAGAGCTGACGATCGTAAGATATATTTTTTTTTTTTCTTCAATTATTTGGAACAAATCTATAGATACGAATATTCTACTAACCATGGTCATATTATATCCCCCAAAAGCACCTCGGGTGCAAAAACCTTGCGCCAAGTACATTAAAACGTAGTAGCTATCAATAAAAATTTATTAAAAAAAATAGTCAAAGAAGAAGCATTTGATTATACATTCGATCTACAAAAGAATTGAAATCAATGGCCGTTGCCAAGAACAATTTGGTTGATATTTACATCTCAATATACATAATATGCGTAACACATAATGAGATGCATCATACATACTCACAAGAAAAGATCAATTGAAATTAAAATTGAGAAAAAAAGAAACGAAAAAAAAAAATTTGGAGTACGTGGTACTTGGCGGGCTGATGTTCAAATTATTATAAGAATATATTAATAGTTCAATATATATTTTCTTGTAATTTCTACAAAAATGCCCGCCAAGTACCACTACCTCCAAATTTTTTTTTTTCGTTTCTTTTTTTCTCAATTTTAATTTCAATTGATCTTTTCTTGTGAGTATGTATGATGCATCTCATTATGTGTTACGCATATTATGTATATTGAGATGTAAATATCAACCAAATTGTTCTTGGCAACGGCCATTGATTTCAATTCTTTTGTAGATCGAATGTATAATCAAATGCTTCTTCTTTGACTATTTTTTTTGATAAATTTTTATTGATAGCTACTACGTTTTAATGTACTTGGCGCAAGGTTTTTGCACCCGAGGTGCTTTTGGGGGATTTCATAACTTTTTGAACCAGTCTTGATTTTCTTAACCGTTTCTGTTAAATGGTATTTTTCATGAAACGATTCATTTCTATAAATCTAACTGTTAGTTCTATTGAAAGTGTTTTACTGACAAAGTTGTGTTGTTATCGATAACTGAAAAATGAACTGTGATGAGAAGCCTCGACCCCCGTTAGCATTAGGTTCTATCGTAGATATCGTAGACTTGCTTTCGATAAAAATGTAACGTCATGTTAATGTAATTATGTAATTGATAGACTAACAAGGAGAGTGTCAGACCTCGTGGTCGTAGATTTGGATCAAACTTCTAGAGGTTCTTCTTCGGATAAAAACATTAAAACCATGCTGTTCCATTCATTCCAACGAGCTTGTGTCTCCTCCTTGAGCTCAAAGTTCTGGTACTACTGAGCATTTCCTGAATTTGTCTAATAAATTTAAAAAAAATTTACAACAATTTAGTGTAATTTTTTGTTGCTGAATAATCGAAAAAAAAAAGTCGAAACTCTTCTTCAGATTACGCTATGTTGATGCCTTTTGAACATCATTTCCAATTGGTACTGTCAAGTTTATACTCTGCAGTCAACTGTCGAAGACAAAATCATAGGCTACTTAGGACTATAATTTCATTATTGAAGGCTCGAATACTGATCAAATTATCTTGAACTAGCAAAATAATCACAATTACATAGCAAAATGACATTCTTATTAATTTTTATTTTTATTTATTTTTTAGTCTTTAGTCCTTTATCTTGCTCATTTCATTATGATCAGCCACATTGCATGCATTGATAGCTCTTAGTGCAAAAACGTTTCCCAGGGCACGGTGACTCAATTCATATTATTCATTATATTTGGCATTCAATTACAAATACCTCGTTGAATCTTCGGTAACAATGTTATCTGCCTAGGTATTGTTATAAAATATGTCAGTACTTCATACACGATATTTGAACCATACAACATCTCTTTAGCCTCAATAACCAATCGATCGCATATTTTTCTTCATTTTGATCACGTTCAGACACATTTCCTCAAAGGCTGTAGTAAGCTTCGTAACCAATTTATTTATCTGCAGATAGGTTAATATGCAGATGGGGTTATTTTTATCCTATACCGGCAAACAATTTTTTGACAATATAAAAATTTCATGTGAGCTACTTTCTGTTATCAGAGAAGCAACTATTCGAATAAATATAGGTAAATTACTGCCGAACCTTTGTTATGTATAAATCGCGATCAATCATGACAGATAATTCTCATAACCTCAAAGGCTCGATCTCGTGAAATAAATGAGAAGATAGATATTATTATTATTTCATAGGACTCCTGTATTAACTGTAATGTAATGAACAACTATCACTTCCCAGTTTTTTTGAGTACGTTTAATTATTACTCCATATTTTACATTATTTTCATCCTCGTTCCCCGCAACTGTCATCGAGAATAAAATATACGTTCCACCATACGGCATACGCGATTATGCTGCCTCTCGTGGGCCATAGAGAGCGTTATTGTGTCATAGACTGACAAACTCGCTTTGCTTTTATTTAATTTTTTCTATGTGTAACTTTCGTCTCTTGAAGGTACCTTCTATGTTGTTAGGTAGCCGGGCAAATGTGCAAATCTGGCGTGAGCCGGAGACGGAGAAATTCTGATCGTGAAACTGACCCTCTCCATTTTATAAATAATCATATCTCAGCTATCCGTACACCGATTGCATTGATATGAGGCTCAAATGAAATCTCTTTCGCATCTTATTTCTGCAATAAATCGGCGAGCCCTGGGATATTGCCTATATACCCTTAATGAAATAATATGGTTACCCCCACTCCTGCGCTGAACTCCCGTTCCGGTAAACGAGAGTGGTAGAGTCATGAGATGAATTTTTTTTAATGTACTTGGCGCGATGTATAGATCGTATATCATATGTATTTTCATATAATTTTATATAATAGATAATACGACTGATGTTTAGCATGAAATTATATTATATGCAGTACAATTGTTCACATATTATTCCATATAATTGTATTGAAAATCCATGGAAAAATTGTAGAATAATGAAAATAAATGAACAGAATACTCAATTATGAATCGATTGAATATTTTCACTTATCAAGACGTTGCAGAAATCATTGAAAAGTATTAATATCGTGAATATACGTTTTGTTAGTCTTCAAATCATCTCTGACTGCACGTCGAATCACGTGGTACGAGCATACCAACGTAACAGTAGTGATAGAACGTGAAGCAGAAAACTCGCGTGCGGCGACGTCTTACAGGCGTTTTGGGAACTAATATAATGGCTGCTTCCAGCCGTTGACATGTGCTAATTACCACAAATTTGTAGAATACTTATTACGTCTTTATCGTTGTTCAAAACAATGATGTTTTTGGATAGTTGTGTTCGGAATTTCATGTAGAATCGGGCTTAGGAAGCCGATTTTGCATTTTCGATGCATAGGCCTTTATATAAGTCAAAATAGGTGCCACGCCTACACTTTGCCATCGAAAAAAAAAAAATTAATTATTTCGCTGAATTTCTCATGACAGATCGAATTCATTCCTCGTCAAACATCGACTGCCCAAAGGACAATCCGATTGGACCCTCCGTTTCCGAGATATTTGCGAGGATAGTTGATGTCGGTAAAAATCGCCTATAGCCCCCCCTATTCGAGTTAGGTTAAATTCAATACTGCCAACTCTACAACTTTATTTGCGGGGAATATATCTGCATGCTTTGAAGTATTTATTTAAGGATATACATATTACTGAAATACTGATTAATTAGGAGCACTGCTCTGAGATCCATGCCTGTTTTGTTCTCCGGCAGACTGTTTATATGGATACCATAACCTAGCAATCGCCTATTTGAAAACAGTTGGTAACGCTCAATTCGACCGTAACCCGGGTGTAATCCGACCCAAATCCTGTATCGGTGGAAACAGGCGGGATCAGATGGATCAGATTGACGGAGCGGAACGTTATAACCCGCCTTTGACCCGATTCTGACCCTCGATGGAAACTTACTAGGAGTGTCCCAGGGTTCCGGTGCACGGATTTTGTTCAAATTTGCAGAGGTGTTACTTTGGTCCAAAATACTAGCCCTTTGAACTTCAATTTCATCTCATAGGCCTTTCTTCTCCTAGAAAATATTATTATCGTACATTTTATCGGTCCTTTGCCATGGCTCTAGATTGATGCAGCGAACTTGAATATATCACTGAAACTTTTTCATTCGAGCATGAAAATGAATATTTAACGCGTTATTTATCATATTTTTTTTTTTTGTTTGATAAAATTTTTTTACCTTTTTTTTTATTAGAAAATTTTAATTATTAAAAAAAAAAAAGAACAAAAAGATATGATAAATTAACTCGTAAAATATTCATTTTTATGCTCGAATGAAAAAGTTTCAGTGATATAGGTATTCAAGTTCGCTGCATCAATCTAGCGTCTACAGCCATGGCGAAGGACCAATAATTTGAACGATAATAATATTTTCTGGGAGAAGAAAGGCCTATGAGATGAAATTGAAGTTCAAAGGGCTAGTATTTTGGACCAAAGAAACACCTCTCCAAATTTGAACAAAATCCGTGCACCGGAACCCTGGGACACTCCTATAGTTAGTCATTGAGTTAGCTTTTACATTTTATTTTGCGCAATCTTTGTTGGTCGTTAAATAGGGTGCGTTCGTCTTGCTCGCTTTTTCGCTGAGAGCCCTCACGAATGTCGCTTTCGCCGTTCGTCTTGTCGCTTCGAAGCGCTGCAGTGAAGCGATTTTCGCACCTTTTCACGCGGTAGCCAAGCCGAATGGGCCAAAGTGCTACATGAAAACGTTGGCGCTGACAGCGAAAAAGCTAACAAACCGAACGCACCCATAGTGATTGATGGCCGATTTCCGACGATTGATAGTTGGTCCATCGTTCCTAAAAATCAAAACAGTTTTCAATTTACTCGAAATCAGTGTTTATGATTATGGGTGCGTTCGTCTTGCTCGCTTTTTCGCTGTCAGCGCCAACGTTTTCATGTAGCACTTTGGCCCATTCAGCGCTTCGAAGCGACAAGACGAACGGCGAAAGCGACATTCGTGAGCGCTCTCAGCGAAAAAGCGAGCAAGACGAACGCACCCTATTTTGGAGCAGATGAGGGCTGTCATCGCTTTGACTTTTACCGCCATCAATCACTATTTAACAGCATAAGCAGAATTAAATTTGATCCAAGAATCGGGTTGTGAGGGGCCAAGGTCACTTAAATTCCCTAGACGAATTTGATTTATTATTTATAAATAAACTATTGACTATCAAACGTCGGGAATAGACTATCAATCACTATCTAACGACCAACAATAGATTAAAATAAGAAATTATTCAATCGGGGTAGATGAGGGGCTAAGTAAATGGAGCCCTTGAAGTGGGCTTGGCGACGAAACAGCGTCTGAACTTACCGACAGAAATAACATTGCAGTATATCTATAGTGTGCGAATATACGTATATAGATATACAGCAATGATATTTCGGTCGGTAAGTTCAGACACTGTTCGTATCCCCAAGCCCATTTTCCCAGCTCACGGCTCCGTCTTTATAAATCTCCAGTCAACGCTTTACCGGCCAAAAATAAAATCGAAAACAAAAAATTCTAAAAAAAATCCGAAACGCTGATTAAAAATGATATATAATGGATACATTCTATGATTATCGATGAATAGGATCAATCCAGCACGTGCAATTCATCGAACTCGCGAGAAATTAATTTTTTATATTCGTCAAGTGTGGACGTGTAACTCGGTATTTTGGTTAAGGGGGGGCTCTAGCCGATTTTTACCGACATCAACTATTCTTTCGAATATCTCCGAAACGGAGGGTCCAATCGGTTTGTCCTTTTGGCAGTCGATGTTTGACGAGGAATGAATTGGATCTATCAGGTGTTCAACGAAATAATTCATTTTTTTGGTTTTTTTCCATCGCAAAGTGTGGGCGTGCCCCCTATTTCGACTCATATCAAGGCAAATGCATCGAAAATGCAAAATCGGCTGCCTGAGCCCGATTCTCCGAAAACAACTTCATCCGAAAACATCTTCATTTTCGACAACGATAAAGACATAATAGGTATTCCACGAATTTGTGGTAATTAGCGATTGACAACGGCCGGAAGCGGCCATTATATTAGTTCCCAGAACGCCTATGAGATGTCGCCGCGCGCAAGTTTTCTGCTTCTCCTTTTACCACCACTGTTATGTTGGTATTCTGGTACCACGTGATTCGACCTGCAGTCAGAAATGATTTGACGCGACGCCGAGCTCTGGCGAGGGGGTCGGGGGGGGGGGGGCAAATACAAAAACATAGAGGGTATTAGATTCCCTAGAAATCTCGAATACATCTTCTTTAAGAAATTAGGCTCTCAGGTTAAAAAATGCACCTCGCTAACATCTATAGAGCTCCAAATAAAATAGTATCGGTCCAAGAATGGGACAATCTACTAGTGGATCTAGCAGGGCTCGAGAACGTGATAGTTTGCGGAGATTTCAATGCAAATCATTCTCAATGAGGGAGTAATATTCCTTCAGGAGACAATAACAACCTCTATAACGCCGTAAGATTGCGCGAGTTGATCATCTTGAATGATGGTTCCAGCACCAGGGTCTCTAATCAGTTGGGGCAGGTTAGCGCTCCGGACCTTACGTTGGTATCGGGGGATATCTATCCCTTGTGCCACTGGTCAATTATGGAAGACACTCTGGGTAGCGACCATCTCCCCATTAAAATAACGATTGGCAACCTAAGGTTAGAGTTCTCCAAATCGAGGGACAAAATACTTCTAACCGGGGTCGACTGGGGGGAGTTTGGAGTAGAGGTAGAACGGGAGATAGATAAGGTAAGGTCAGTCGATCTCACCGAAAGCAATTACTTGGACCAGTATGATAAGGCTGAAAAAGTGGTTAAAGAGGCCCTAGTGCACAACGGAGCTAGAGCTCCGAAAGCTCCTAATAACTTTAAAGTACCTCCTCCGTGTCCCTGCAGGTGGAACGAGGAATGTACATACAAGGGCCAGGGTGGACCGGTCGAACGCCTTAAAACAATATCTCGCTTCTCCCTTAGATGAGTCGTACAAGGAATACAAACAAAAAACGGAAGTAGCGAAGAAAACCTTGGACCAACAAAGAGCCAAAGAATACAGGAAATTTTGCGCTATTTTGTCCCCTAGTATGAAAGTTAAGGGGGTCTGGGGCAAAATTAAGTCATATAAGAATCGGAAGAATGTCCCTATGAGTAAGGCCTGTCATTCTGAAGACGACCCAAACATCAAAACAGCCTTTGATAAGATTTCCAAACCTCTGAGCGCGTACAGAATTGACCTGTCAGAGGTTGAGTCGCATGCCGAGGTATTAGATAGCCCAATTTCACTATCCGAATTGAAGAACGCAATTCGGATAGCTGTTGAATTGGACGGTCTTAGTACTGGGGATTATGAATTGCATTCTCCAATTTGGGAAAGTACCGAAACAGTGGTCAAACTACGTAGTATGTTTCATACCTAAGCCAGGAAATAAGGGGTTCAGGCCCATCGCCCTTTCTCAAACAATCTTAATAATAATGGAGAGGATAGTTAACGATAGGTTACAATACTGGGCAGAATCGCGAAACAAGATCCCAAATCAGTTTTTCGGCTTCAGACGTAGCAGGTCGTGCCTAGACAATGTTATGCTATTCTGGTTTCAGACATCAGCCCAGCCTTTCTGAAGGGGGAATACCTCACGGCGGCCTTTGTGGATGTGGAGGGAGCGTACGACGTCATCCCTTATATTTTAATTAAAGAGTTATAAGGGATGGGGGTGTCTGCGAGGGTCCTGAAATTCATCTATAATATTTTCTTCAGCAGAAAAATACACGGGTTTTGCTCAGGCTTTGATTTAGGAACGAGAGAAACAGATAGGAGGCTGCCGCAGGGCTCTATCCTTAGTCTCATACTATTTAATTCATATCTGACAAGGATACTGCATCACATAGGAAACAAGGCTAGAATATTAACCCTTGCGGACGACATAGCCATATACGTTGCAGAAAAAAATCTCGATAACTCGATAGAGTATACTTCCGGAGCTCTACAGCTCTTAGCCAATTGACTCCGAGAAAGGGGTTTATCAGTGTCCAAAAGCAAAACCGAAGCGGTTGTATTCACTAGGAAGCACATGCCAGAGCGCGTGATATCTCTAAATCTAGACGGGACTGAAATATATACCAGCCGAGTCTGTAGGTTTTTGGAGTATATCTGGACTCCAAACTGTTATGGGAATCCCATATAAATTATATCAGGGGTAAAGCGGGTCGAGCTAACTCGATATTGAGAGCAATCGCGGGCATAACATGGGGCGCTCATTCGCAAACATTGAACATGGTATATAGAGGTTTGGTGAGGGCTATTTTAGACCTGGGGGAGTTTCTTCATAAATGATGGATTCTGGACCGAAATCAGGAAGCTAGATAGAGTGCAGTTTTCCGCCTTATGTACTGTTTCGGGGTGCATGGCGACCACTTCTACCAACGTTCTATTCCACATAACGGGCGAATCTCCTTTGTCTTTGAGACAAAGATTCGTTTCTAAAAAATACCTAATCAAAACAGCCTCGGGGGGAAAAATACATGCTCTTTCCTAAGTTTCAAATGATGAAAATATTAACGGAAAGAGATCCGGGAACCAAAATTTCTTACGCCGCATACTTATTTAGGGTTTGGGTCAAGTCAGAAGAACTTTACTGCCAGGCTCTTTCCTATTCCAAACCACCTTGCTTCATTTATAGCTATAGATGCCAATTCACCGAGTACGAGGTATGGACTTCCACATAGGTAGTGAGCCGAAAAACTCAGGTAATCCGAATTACTCTTTTTCTCAGGCTTTAGCCCGAACACATCCCGGGGCAGAAGTATACTACACAGACGGGTCCAAAACGTAAAATCCTCCAATTTTTTCAGCAGAGGCAATAGCCATTCTGAGAGCAATAAACAATTCTAAGAATTCGAACGAAAACTGTCGGGGGGTGGTTATTTGCTCGGACTCTCGGAGTGTCCTCCAAGCGATTAAATCCGGAGGCCTCACAACGAAGATTAACCCTATGATACTGGAAATAAAGCAAGTCTTACTAAATTGTAAAGAAAGGTGGCACGGGGTCTCGCTGGTTTCGGTCCCCGCGCATAGGGGAATAATAGGCAACGAAGTCGCCGATTCCTTGGCCAAGTCGGCCATTCACATCGACCGGCGTTTTGAATCTGTCTCGAGGTGCGCCGGCTCCGATTTGACAGCTAGGCTCAAGGCCAATCTTATAACTAACTCGGATAAGTCAATTAAGGCCCAAGGAGAGATAAAGGGTACGCAGTTTTGTGAACTGGCAGGTGCCTTCATCTCCCGTCCATGGTTTTACGGACTAGGGTTAGATCGGTCCAGAATTGGTCTGGTCAACAGAATCAGGGCGAATCATTGCCTTACTAGAGCCCATCTCTATAGAAAAAACATAATCGCGGCACAAGACTGCGAGTGCGGCTTTCCTGTTATGGATGCAAACCATCTGTTTTGGAATTGTCCGTTGTACAATATCGGTAGAGCTAAAGCAATCCAGCAACTTGGAAGGGATAACACTGGTCAACAGTGACTTTGTTGCCCTTGGTATGAGAGTGATTCGAGGATGATTTTATGCTAACAATTACGGAATTACAAATGATTTTGCAAGATTAGCTCTAGTTTTTGAAATAATCGCAATTTTTATATTACACTGTAAGAAGCAGTATTTGTAAGAAATAATTGATTTCAATTCTGATTATGAAGAGTTTCTTGAAAAACACACCGTTAGTTATTTTATATTGTAGTACATCTTGCAGTTATTACTCAAACTTTTGGTTTAGGAAGGTCTAAATCAATCCACTGGAGTCATTGGTGTGACCCAATGACTCGAATGGATTGATTTAGACCTTCCTAATGTTAATCATTTTACTTTAGTATCTAGTTCATTTACATAAAAGTGAAAAATGGTAAAAAAGATATTACATTTCAGAGAAATACTTCTCATAAGACTTTTTCTTATAGGCTATTTGGAAAAGACACACCCCAATAACAAAAAAAAACTAGAGCCAATCTGGTACACTAATGACTTTATTTGTAAGTTATGTATTCTTAGTCACAAGAATCCGCGGAGATAGCAAGGGCAACAAAACAAAATTTTTTTTTGTTGAGCTGTGTAATGTACCTAGGGGGGCAGAGCTGAGTAGAATTTTCCTCACTAGGGATTTGTCCACTCTATACGTAATATGTAGCTTTTTCATTAACAATAACATCCAAATTTAACAAACAGGGGATAGGGAGTAGTAATGTGTCGTCTCTTCCCAATAGATCCGATAAGTGACGTCCAACGAACTCCACCCTCACTACCAAGTGGCCATCCAACAAGACTCAATATAACTCAACCACAACAGTCGCGGGACGGGTCAGAGAACTTGGAAATACTGGCAGACGAAACTCAAGGACAGCTCAAGAAGAACCCATACTGATTCTCGCTCTTTATCAGCTGGGTTTACCTACGGAGAAGACTCCACCAGACCACAAAATCAGCTCAAACAAAAAAACACAGAAGGGCTCCTTAGTACTAATTAAATAATAACAACACGTAAAGAAAAAAAAAAAAGGAATCATTCTCAACAGAAAAGATATTGAGATATCAAAAGCGATGTGGCATATGGAACCTACGAGGTCCCAATAGCCAATTAAAGAGAAAAAAAATAGATGATTTGAAAACTAACAAAACATATATTTACGATATAATACTTTTCAATGATTTCTACAATGTCTTGGTAAGTAAAAATATTCAATCGATTCATAATTGAGCATTATGTTCATTTATTTTCATTATTCTACAATTTTTCTATGAATTTTCATTACAATTATATGAAATAACATGTGAACAGTTGTACTGCATATAATATAATTTCATGCTATACATCAGTCGTATTATTCATTATATAAAATCATATAAAAATAGCTAAAATATACGATTTATACGTGTAATATGGAGATAGTTAGTAGAATATTCGTATCTATAGATTCGTTCCAAATAATTGAAATAAAAAAATATCTTACGAATCTCTCGTCAACCAGTGTTGCGAGTCGCTAAATACATTTAAATTACCCATTTAATTACACATTACCGAAGTAATTTGTAATTATATCGAGTTTAATTACACATTACCGAAGTAATTTGTAATTATATCGAGTTTAATTACACATTACCGAAGTAATTTGTAATTATATCGAGTTTAATTACACATTACCGAAGTAATGAGTAATATTACACACTTTTATCAACTTTAGACCATATGTATGCCAGTACTTTTATATGCAGAATTTGATGTTCTTTCAGATTTCGCAAAGGAAAATATGCCATTCCTATTAACAAAAAAATCTAACTATAAGTTGACCTTCCTCTGGCCTTGGCGTTTCCACCTACTATAAATATCGCTACACCATGTTCTTCCACCGCGATATCCTACAAGTTTCGTCTGAAGTATTTTTTCGTATTGTGATTAGTTTTTGAGATATCTGCTTGGGAAACTTGAAAAAAAAAAAAGAAAAAAAACCACCCTGTATATACGCTATACATATATTCGTAAACTAAATCGGTATCTGCGAACTATACATTTTAAATTTGTTTTGCTAGTACAAAGTATATCAGTCAGATATGCCGGTACCGCAGACTGCAAACCGATGCTTCGTTTTGATGGTCCGCGATATAGTTGATACTAGTTTTGCAATGTAGGAAAATGTAGGGGATCAGGTTTTGGTGATTGGTAAACTCCAGTAGTTGAAATTTCAGCTTCTCTCACTTTTATTTTTAAATAACAATATGATCGCTTAGCAAAGATTTCACAGTACTTAGGCTACAACATAACATCGGCATAATGGCCCTAGCAGAGTCCATTTGGACTTCATTTCGTTCGTTTTGAAACAGTGACGACTGCAAGTTGTAAAAAATTGTAAAATCGACTCTGCTATGGTCCTAATCAATCGGCTCTGGACTGTAGTTGTAACATTGATATCTCCACCTAGTTGAATAGAAAGCATTCTATTGATTCAGCAAAGCTGATCAAGTCTTAAGTCTCTTAAAAAAATTAAAGTTCGCCAAAAATAAGCTGATTATTATACTAAGGCTGTACCTATATCGTTGAGCCTCTGCAAAGGAGGCAAGTAAATTCGTTAAAAGACCAGTCTTGTAGGAATACTAGTAGATAAATAGCGATAAAAACATTTGAATTTTTTTATTCAATAAAAGAGCAGCCATTGTGAATAAATAAATTTTTTACTCAAACTACCTCACCTCGTTCTTGTTGCGTGATAAAGCTAGGAAAACCTTACCTTGATTATCAGCTATCCATATTTCCTTTTAAGCCTATAATCGGTAACTAAAAACAAGGGGGCGTCCGAATAATTCGAATTTTTCAGATATTAGAATGATTTCAGATATTTGAAAAACGCATATGTCGTGTTCCACGTGAAGCGGGCCACTTTTTTTAGTGACCATCACCGATTTTGGGGTCGACCAGGTATTTTGTACCACTTATGGACAAAAGTCTTTGGGCCAGGTCAAAGGCCGTTGCAGGTCTCGGTTTGCTACCTAGCATAGGTAATAGAAATGCTATTTTTGCGCGCAAGCTCTTCTTTCGCGGCTCATATCTCAGTTGTTTTAGATGGAAAGTTCGAAGTTATACAGTGATTCTTGTAGCTATTTTCACGCGCTTTCGAGTCATTATACTAACATTTCTTCATGACTACAATGTGGCAGTCAAAAACGCTGTCTAATTAATATTTTTGATTTTCACGAGGTTCGGCCATTTTGAATTTTTTTTTTTATTTCTAAAAAAGGGCTCAAAATACCCCCTATGTATACCCCAAGTGGCAAAGTGAGATTATTTTTTCTTTGGTCAGAATAATATTTTTTAATATTTTTTTATTTTCGATTTCACTTATGTTTACCCCATATTTCATGAATAGTGGCTAGTAGTGATTATTATTGTTCAATTTGACCCTATAAGGGCTTCAGAAATCTTTAAAATGAAAAAGACTAATTTGATAACAAAACTCCACTTTCAATATTATATTCTTTACCCTAACTACCACTTTACGGTCAAGAATTCCTGCACACTACTTCAATATTATACGAAATATTATATGAAACCTCCAGTTTCAATATTATAAAAGTGAGTTCATGAGGAACATCAGGTGTCAGATTTGCCTTAAATTGTAATATCACTATTCAATAAATAACTACATAGGGGGTATTTTAAGCCTTTTTTAGAAATAAAAAAAAAATTTCAAAATGGGCGAACTTCGTGAAAATCGAAAATATTAATTAGACTGCGGTTTCGAGTACCTCATTGTAGTAGTGAAGAAATGTGAGTATAATGACTCGAAAGCGCGTGAAAATAGCTACAAGAATCACTATACAACTTTGAACTTTCCTGTTAAAACAACTGAGAAATAAGCCGCGAAAGAAGAGCTTGCGCGCGAAAATAGCATTTCTATTACCTATGCTAGGTAGCAAACCGAGACCTGCAACGGCCTTTGGCCTGGCCCAAGGACCTATGTCCATAAGTAGTACAAAATACCCGGTCGAAGTCAAAATCGGTAATGGTCACCAAAAAAAGTGGCCCGCTTCACGTGGAAAGCCACATATGTTTAAATTTGAAACCGCGGTCCAAATGTGACCAATAAGAGACGCTCTGATTGCTTGATATTAGGATGTTAATGAATTGTATAACCCACGGATCAATTTGGACTGAAAGCATGTACACACAAACCTGCATTAGCTCTGTGAAGCTGCCTTAAGCAAGCCCCTCAAAATGTTAACAAATCTGAGCGATTCTCTGAAAGAAATTGAAAAAAAAAAAATCTAAATTTTAACCAAACTACTCGAAGTATTCAAATTATCCGAACATACTATTCGGATATTTGATTCTATTGGATTCGACCACTATTCGCACACCCCTACTAAAAAATGATAAACACAGGGAGTTGTTTCCTGACGATACCATGCTATCTAGCTGCAATTAAAACTTAATTAAAAACATGATAGAAAGCAATCATCGGATAAGCGCTAATATTTACAATTTGTACTTGTAACGTAATTATAACGTAATTAGATAGCTGTTCGTTGATTAAACTACACGCAACCGTATTCGTACCAAACCGAGCCAGCTTTTGGGTCCTTTTCAGATGATCTTTCAACCACTGTCTCGTTATTTTCGGTAGTAATAATATCTTTATCGGTTGCGGAAATGTTTCTCGATTCGTTTATCACTGCCGATACTTTATTGTATATTAAAACCGGGTGTTTTATACCGCTTTGTGCATCCAATTCTGGGTTTGTATTAGGGTCAATTTGACCCCTGCTTCTCTCATCTCCATCCAACTTCTGCGCCGGTTTAGGAACACCGTGATCCTGTTTAAAGGAGAATCACTATCCTTAAGAATAATGTAATTTTTCATCAAGACGAAAGGTCATTTTCAGTATAATTTTCGTTTAAAAACTTACATCCAGGGTCGTTGTACTACTAGGAATTTCGTCCGTGTAGTAAACCGTTCTCCGAGTTCCAGGGTAGCCCAAAGACAGTGGATCATTTCTTAGCTCATTGGTATCTTGGTGTTCTGGATTTTTTTTTTTTTTTTCAAGTAGTAGAATAGTCAAATGAAATAGCCAATCGAAATAGACTTTGATTCGCATTCTCAGATAACTGTTACAAGTAAGCTAATGTCTTTACCTCTTATCGGTCTAACGTCATCCGCGCTAGCGTCGGAGTCGTTTCCACCTGATTCAGATTCGTATGTTTTTCCCTCTAATTGTTTTGTGTCCTCTGCCCAAGATCTGCGATTCTATACATCAGGAATAAAAAAATGTACAGGCATTCACTTGGGGCGTATTCCTCAGATATTGAGAAATTTTGTTCATTCAGGAATTTGTTCAATTATAATAATAATTTGTACAGAAGTAATGATTTTTTATGATGTTTTTGGTTGTCACCAATGCACAACTTTAGGAAAACGACACATTTGGTATGATTCTTCTCTCAGAGCATAGATAAATAAATCTTTTGTGTTACTTGCCTTATTGAGAAGTTCGGAACCAGCTTTTCTCACCCTTCTCACAAAACTAGCGCCAAACCCTTTTCTAGAAGAGGGGAAGAAGAAAATGATTTGGTGATACTATATTATTTCAAAATTTTATCACAAAGTTAATGACAGACAAATCTGAGGTAAGATATTTTTCTCGTAATCAATTAATGAAATTCAGATCAGTGATCAGAATGGATCAATTTTCGGAAACTTTTTGTGATTTTTTTTTTTTCTTGTACCCCCGGGACATATTTGAATGTTGATTTTTTGTCGCAATTGTTTGTTATAGGTAAAATTGTAATACAGTAGAATCCCGATAATTCGTAACGTCAAGGGACCTGACCAATATTACGAATTATCGGGATTTACGAATTGTCGGGATTACGAAATATCGGGGTGAAAAAATAAAATTACGAATTATCGAGATCAGGCAATAGAAAGAGTTTTGTGCATCACACGGTTTGCATTTTTGGAACTCATTGTCTCAACTGTATAAAGAATTGAAGTGGCATGATGTTAAATGGTACAATGTAACCATCGCGGCTCAACGGGAAGAGTCGGGAGTGCCAGAACAGCCTAGCCCATTACGAATTATAAGACGTTTGGGAAGCCCAACTACGATTTATCGGGATTCAGAGTCGAAAATTTATTACGAATTAACGAGAGGACCGAAATACATTGTTTTCTTACGAATTACCGCGATTTTTTCAAGGGACCGACTAGTAATTACGAATTATCGGGATTTCAACTTTATCGGGATTACGAAAAACCGGGATTCTACTGTATATGCTTACTTTTTAGTTGAACAACTTTCGAGCTTGCGATAATGCTCCATTATTTTCTCCTCAAGTTTCTCCTTCTGTCTACAGAGATTATTCACTTTGTCTCTGTAAATGGATATTCAATCGTTATTCATAATGTGACTCAAACATGGATACTAATTCCGAACAATTGTGCGTATTGATGGACAAAGAGTGCAAGTCAATCTAGTCCCATATTCTCTTCTATCGACTTGGAGAGTGTGTACATGAAAAGAAGGGCCCCGGAATTTAAATCAAGCTCTTTTTCCACAGATTCATTCAAAAATAAGACTTTTAGGCTTGTATGTTTTCAATTAGCATTGGAAACCATCAAGAGAAGCTAAATAAAATGTTTCATTTCATTAGTTTCTTGAACTAAAAGGAGAGTAAACTCCGTCAAAGTCTTCCTTCAATGTTATCACACTGAGATACATGTTCTGATAAATATCAAGACAAAGTTAATAAAGTAAATCTGTCCATCAACTAACGTAAACAACTTCTCTTCCATGTGATAGTGTTCCTTGTCATCCAAGGAATGCGTCAGTAACTCATGATACTGGCTCAAAAGTAAGCTGACATGATCCATCAGCGAACGTCTATCGTTATCCAAACCAGAATTCATTTGCAGCAGCATCTAAAATAGGAATATTGTTACAGAGTTTCTTGTAATAGGAAACATATGAGGATTTAGAGGGCTAGTCAATTTCAGTATTCTGAAATATCACCTGAGGCATTGTTCATAGATAAGCAAGAATTTAGATTTGATATTCAAAAGCGCCACATGTTTTCGTGAACTTGGCCCTGGCGGTGTAGTTAGACAAATCAACATCCAATACCTCACAGCGTTGGTTCAGCTTGCTCATTTCAAATTCTAAATACGAACATCTTTCGTCTTTGAGAACCAGTTCCCCGTTAGTTTCAGTCTGCTTGAGGCTCAGCCGATTAGTTTCCATTTTATTGCTCTTGTAATCCTCTTGCAAATTTCTGTACTCAGATCTGAGCTTTTCCGTCGCTGTGAAAAGGTTCCTGAAGTCATCCTGTAACCAGAAGACACAGTGTCTAGTTCACATTAATTATATTGCAAATAAATTTAGGGAATGAAACAAATTTGATCTCCTCTTACCTTCAGCTTGGAGTGTTCTCCTCGTAGATTATTGAGGCTTTTTGCATTGTTGATAAGCGTTTCTCTCTCAGCTTGCAAAGCCTTAGTCTTAGCCTCGAGACTTTGACAAGTCTCTCTCAGAGCTCTGGCATCGTTTTTAACATCTCGAAGAGTAGATTTCACCACTTCTCTTTCTACGAGTAATTTTTCATACTCGTTATTCAGACCTTCGTGAAGGATCTGGAGAGCTATTTGGTCGTTAACTAATTGAGAATGTATGCTTTGCTGAGAGGCACGTTCCTTTAATAGCTGCGATGATAAATTTCAATGTTTTGTTAAACGGGTAAAGGATATTCCATCATCGATTGTTATTATTAATCAACAATCAAAATTAACATAAACAAATTAAATGGCACTATCACCTCTTCTTTTTCAGCCACTAGCTGTGAGTTTGCTAATTGCAATGCTGTATGCTGAGTTGTCAGCGACGTGTTCTGAGACTGTAGAGTAGTTATATTTACTTGAAGCTTAGCATTTTCTGCTAAGAGATTGTCTGAGGTAGTATGTGAGGCAGTCAACTCAGACCGAAGTTTTTTAGCCTCGATCTAAAATTATGAAAATCTTTATCCATTGCTAATGATAAACCATCAATGTTCGCGAATATTTATACCTCTAATGTCTCGACGGTATCCCGCAATCGATTTTGTTCACCGATTGTGTCGATGCTAGCCAAAGCAGGAGAATCGCTAATAGCAAACGACTGTTCAAGGGGTGGGGATTCAATTGCAACGAATTTCTTGACGGTATTAATAACTTCAGGGACTTTAGCTATCCTGAAAGAAGCCAGAATTTATGGATCAGTTTCAGATAAAACACAGGAATTTTGAGACTAAATCTTTCTTTGTTTATGGGACATTCCATGACAAAATAGTCACTCCAATTTTTTATCTTAAGCTCAAGTAAGTACTACTCAAGTACAAAAAGTATGATTTCATTATTTTTTGTACCTTCCTAGAAAACAAGTGGACTAGGATGATTGCAACGCTTTTCTAAGACACGTCTTTTTGAAACTATTTATTATATATACCAGAAAATATTCTACCCAATACCAAAAAATTGGGGTGGCTAATTTCGTGTGAAACGTCTCGTATACATACGTTTCTATTATGGTGTCCGTAGGCAGTGATAATAACATGTTGATATTAACTCCGAACTTTTCTAATACTGTAGATAAATGCTGAGTGTTCAATTTCTCCGCGACCAGATCAGACTGCAAAGCTTCTAGTGTTTCTCTATCGATAGCAGCTCTGGAATCCAGTTCTTTACTAGATCTCTCTATGTCCCGTAGTCTGCGTTATAAATCAGATAATATAATTAAGAGACCACTGTAGCGTTCAGTCAATACTCAGCTTAAAAGTATGAGAAGAAGTCAGCCTTTATTGCTAAATAGTACCTAGATATTTGGGAATTAGATTCCGTAACTTCCTGTTTTAATTGCACGATTGTTTTATTGGCGATTTCTATCTCGTTCGTAGCTTTGTCAAGCGCGATATCTTTGTCCTGTGAAAAAATAGGCTGGATTAAAGTTTGTCCCTAATTTCTCTACAGTGAAATAATAAATTAATTTCTAGGCGTTTTACTTCGATAGTTAGTCGATATTTGTTGACGTCACGTTGAGCGTTCTCTTTTTCTCTCTCAAAGTTGACAAGTTTTGTTCCTAGCTCTGCACACTTTATTACCATATCGGATAGCTTGCTTTCGGTATTCTTTAAATCCTCTAATTTCTGGTTAGCCAAATCCAGGGATCTTTCCAAGTCGTCGGCTCGCCTTTGCGCACTTTCTTGAAGCGATTGAACGCGTTGTTTTTCTTTCGCCGCCAAATCCTGACTTCTTTCCAGATCTGAGATCTTTGACAACTGTGACTGAAAAAGTAATATTATTCTTTTTTTGTTGTTAAATAATCAACTTCACAGACCATAAAATCTGCACAAAACTTTATTATATACTTGATTTTCTAATTGTTGCTTATCAAAGATGGCTCGTTTGTTGTTCAAAGACTCTTGGAGTTTTTTATTTTCCTCAAGAGCGTCTCTGCATATTCTCTCCAGATCTGTGTTCTGTTGTGTTAATCGTTCGTTATTATCATTCAGTGAACTGATCTTCAAAGATAGCTTTTTCTTTTCTTTTTCCAGCTCTAAAACTCTCGCCGAACTTTCGTGAAACGAATTTTCTTTTAGTGAATCTATCAACGTAACTAAACGCCGATTTTCTAGCTCCAATTTGAGCGCTCGAGTTTGTGCATTGTTCGTCAGCTGTTCAGATAAACTGTTGTCTGCAGTGGCTTTGGGATAAGAATACACAACATTAATTACAGAGGCTCAGAAATTTCGTTTTTTACTCTCGGATATTCACCTGGCTCTTCCGAATCGCTGATAGAAGGTGATATCGCAGTTTCACTCAAATTCCCTTTAGTTATACACCGGAGCTGCGCGTTCTCATCGCATATTTCTTGATACCTTTCTTTGTCAGCTTCTCTTTCCTGTAATATTCGATCTTAAGCATGAATAAAACACGATAACAGCGAGAAAGAATTCGATGAATATGTGAAAACGTATGATTACCAAAGACGCGTCGTTCAAAAGCTGCTTATACTTTATTATCTCCGATTCCAATTCCGGGACCTTGTCCGACCGTCTTCTTGTCGTTGTTAATTGTTCTTCTAACATTTCCCTAGTCTCCATCAACACTCTGGAAATAAAAAATAAACACGAAGTTGATCAAAAGCTGAGAAACGATGTGAAATATGTATTCGCATTACCTATTGTCTTCACGTATTTCCTCGATTCGTGTTTTATAAAATTCAATGTCTGCTAGTTTCTCTTTGTACCGAACAACTTCCATCTCGAGTCGGTCGGCTCGTTCAGCGCGTTCAATTACTGCGTCCAACTCATCTCTGTATGATTTTGCTGTACGGGCTTCGTGCATGAGTTCTTGGTTCTGAGGAATTGTAATGAACAATCAGAGAGCAGTGAGGCACAGAAAATCTATATCTCCCAAAATAAAAGCCCAAAAATTAGGAATGACCAGGTAACAACGAATTATAGATTGAATTTAGGGGTGTGCGGGTAGACCTTTTTGCCGAGTCGGGTCGAGACGAGTAATTTTCATTTCTGTCGGGTCGAATACCCGAAATTTTCGAGTACTCGAATCGGCCCGAGTACTCGAATTCCTTTGGGTACCCGAAAGTTATAGGGTTCCCGAATGCTTTCGGGTACTCGAACGTTTTCGGGTACTCGAATGTTTCCGGGTACTCTTATGTTTCGAAGTACTCGCATGTTTGTCGGTACTTAGCTCGGGTACCCGTCGGATTTTCAGAAGAATGTCTCCATGGATCCATGTTGTTGAGTAATTCAAATTTAGTTGAGTATCGGCTATGATTCCACATTTCAATTTTTATATAATTTGCTAATTTTAAATTAGCAAATTTTAAATTAGCAAATTATATAAAAATTTTAATGAGGAGTCATAGCCAATACTCAACTAAATTTGAATTACTCAACGACAAGGATGCATGGAGACATTCTTCTGAAAATCCGACGGGTACCCACGCTAAGTACTTCGGAACATGCGAGTACTTCGGAACATTCGAGTACCCGAAAACGTTCGAGTACCCGATTTGTACATCGGGTACCCGACCATACCGAGTACCCGATTATATCGACTAATAAAGAAATCTCGACTCGACGGGTACCCGACCCGACTCGAACATCGAGTACCCGAGTGAATTGGGTACTCGCACACTCCTGATCGAATTCTTCTCTGGGGTATTATGGGACCATTGATTTCTGATTGATAATAAGATCGATAAAAATACACGACCTTCAATGTGGAGTGTATTTTCTCCTTTCGGTATCATTCAATCCCTTTTCAGAAATAAACACTAGGGTGGTCCTTATTTATGGTGTTTTTGAAATTTCCTGCGGACAAGGTGGAAAAAGTTTGCAAATAAATTAAAAGAAAAGTACCCAAAACTTGAAGTCTGTAGGTCAACTCAAAGTACTGCCTACAAGGCAGTGAAATTTGGCATACGTCTTCCGTACAGGGATAAACGTTTTTTTTCCAAAAAATCGCCCAATTTTTTGTTGAATACCTATGACTATAGGAAAGACGTATACCAAATTTCAGATTTTTCGAAGCACTATTTAGGCAGGAAAAAAAAAAATAATGGAGTGAGCCCGAATTTCCATGTAAATCAAATGGGGAAATTTGCTGCCTTATAGGCAGTACTTTGAGTTGACCTATGGACTCCAAATTTTGGGTACTTTTTTTTAAATTTATTTGCAAACTTTTTCCACCTTGTCCGCAGGAAATTTCAAAAACACCGTAAATAAGGACCACCCTAATAAACACAGTTCAAATCTGAACTGTAGAATAAGTATTCAGCTACTGTATGATCCGAAGTCCAAAAATCGATGTATAATGTATATTTGAGTCTAATATAAACAGGTTTTTACCCTGCCTGAGTATGCAAAGAAGAGTTTTACCCAAGAAGCACGTTTATTGGAACAGTGAAATACTAACAAACAATAGTTTTTATAATTCTTTTGCTGATAAATTTTAATCTTGAATAGAATAATCTGCAAGACCATGAAGAATTATGTTCAACTATAAATATATCAAAGAAAAATTAAGTTCACCTCTTGCCTAAGTTTGGCGAGTGCAGCCTTAGTGTGGTCCATTTCTTCCTTGCACTCGAGTAAGGCCTCTGTTTTTTCTTCCCTGAGTAGAGCATAGTATGTACATATTTAAGACGCAAGATCTTTAGATAATCTTTTTTTTTGACAATCAGTTACTTACAGTTCTTGGCGCTGTTTTCTGACTTTTGATTTCCAATCTGCTAATTCAACAGCGTGATGATGGTTGTTTCCTCTGTCCGACTTTACGATACTGTTCATCTGATGCGACTTGTTCATTTCCTCAATGTCAGCGCTGCTTATAGCAGACTCGTTATTGTCTGGATTTTCGGTAGTTGACGACCCTTTCCATTTCTTCAAAGCAGTCAAAGCAGAAGAAAATTATATAAACAGCTGAAGGTTTTTTGGCCTAAGTTGAAGTAAGTGTCTAATTATTTGAGCAATTGTTGATCATCTTCGAAAATTAGGATTAGCAAAGCTACTGATGTAGCTCACCTCGTAATACAAGTCTCGTTCATGAACCAATCTTCTAATTTGATTGAATAATACACCCATATTAACATTTTCCATTGATTCCTGAGTTATTACAATGTTTTGATCATCTGTGACCTGAAAAATATCAATGGGTATTAATGAATGGTGGTGGTTGTAATTTGATTCACAATAAAACTGGCATCTTGGTAGTTCAATTTTTGGGAAATATAACGAATTGTTCAGTTAAACGTTTTGAAGTCCAAAGAACGGACCTATGCGCTAATTACTTCATGTGTAGTCTTTCTTGGCCCATTAATCTGTGAAAGCCTGCTATTGTAGGTAAGCATACTGCCTTGTTTGCTTATTCCTTAGTAGAAAGAAAATTTATCACTTTTCTTTAAAAAAAAAAAGTTTCAATGATGGTTTAGTTACGTCATTTACTGCTCTATTAAATCAGAGATCTAAAAAACCTGATCTCAGTCAAATAAATTCTTAAATTAAATAAATATCTTCTAAAAATATCAGGCTCTTCAGGATTTCCAGATCTTATAGACATTGTCTGCTGATTTGTAATAACATATCATTCCTTATTTGAAGAGAGAGATAGAACACGGATCTAAGTTAATTTAAGCCCTCGTTTCACCTAATTTACGGGCTTACATACACCTTGAAATTCATTAGTTATTTATTTATCTATTTATTTTTTATTGTTTTCTAATCAATTGTTCCGGGACTTTATACAGTATCGAAGGAAATCTATTGCACCTACGTGATTTAGGTTCAACAATACTCATTCAGTACACATTCTTGCACTATATGAACTAATAAGGATGTTGAAGAAATGATATTGGCAACCACGATAATTGCGAAAAACTAATTGAATCTTCGAAGAGAAAATTATTTTACATGAATGTCTGGAAAGTTCATGTGAAAATTAGTAGATTCGAGTCGGACTGTGCTGAAGTAATCCTGTATACATCGATTATTTGTAGTCTTACCGAGGAAAGCTGTAAAAGCTCAATAGTTTCATTATTTGGAAATCCCGAAATGGCAGAGGTTTGAATATTGGATGTCAAGGTATATGCAACCCTTTCTGTAACTCCAAGTTTCAATTACCAGAGTGCAGCGAAGTGATTCAAAGTGTAATCTACACTCATACGATCTAAAGTCTGCTTTTTCTTACTGAGTACTATTAATTAAGAGATAAGATTGCAAAGCAGCTTCACTTGTATACTATTCACGATATGATGCATTCAATAAAAAGTTTATCATTATAATATTATCAACCTGTTTGATACAATCGACAATCGCCAATTGAACGTCTACAGCCATGTCTTTGATTTTAGTGATGAATTTTTCTTTGTTAGGAGACTGAACTGCGCATCCCAAAAGCAGCAAGAGGAGTAATTTTATTTCAACAACTGAAATTTCAGGATCTTTTCCTAGCTTTACAGCATCTGGTAGAACGAGAACAAGATGGCCCAGTTCCTCCTCATAAAATTGCTTAATATTCCCAATAACGACATTTAAATTCTTCGTTCTTATTGCTGGATTGCCGATGCTGGGTACAACTCCGTCATGCAGAGGCTCTGGATTTCTGTGAAACAAATAAGAGGCAGTTAAAAATTCCTAAGTAGAGGTTACACACCAAGCTCTATACTTACATTTGTAGAAAAACATTGTGCAATACGACTCCATCAACTAAATCCTCGTAACTGACAACAGCTTCAGGATCCTCAAGACAGCTTGTAAACTGTGACAAGTAATTGATAATTGCTTTTGAATGATGAGGGAAATTTTGTATAGTGATGCCATGGTTTTTGTTGAGAAAAAATATTATTTATGTTCTTGTTATTTTGTAAATGAAAATTACTTCACCTAATGGTTATTGTTATGTATGTTTATAAATAATACTTACCCAAGTGACCAGAGGGCCGGACAAAAATTCTTCGACACTAGATGTTGCCATTTTCGGTGTTTCTTTCGTTTATCACTTGTTATTACTTATTTATCTAAGATTTACTTGAGATAGTATGATAATTTAGTTGGAATAATTGAATGGGTGTAATCGATCATAGAATTATACGATCGTGTGGTAAGAAAGGAAGGAAAGAAAGAAGGAAGGAAAGGAATAGGGAGTAAGGAGTGGTTATTTATTAATTCGGATAAGAAAACTTGGGTAAGAGTTTCGGCTTGATTCACAATCAGTCTTGTCTATTAATTAGAATATCTCGGAGTAGGTATAGGAGAAACTGTGTCTGTCTATCATAATGGAAGCGTGGTATAAAACAAATAGCAATCGCCGACGATAATGCAAGTGAATTAAATGGAAGAAATGCTTTTGAATAATACTGACAGTTTTCGATATCTTCGCCGAATACATTCAACAACGGAGGTTATTGTTTTCACCTTTCTCCTCTTTTATTTACGTCACTTTTAGACACATGTCGGTAATGTGGAATTCTTCATACTACGGCTCATCGATTGTGTCAGATGGTAAGAAAGAGCGGCTGCCGCAGTCACGGTCGCCGCAGTCGCTGACCGTTGACTGAAGATCTATAAAGACAGTTCACCTAACGGGGAAGTGTGAGTCGGGAAAATGGGCTCGGGGATATAAATAGTGTCTGAATTTACCGACCGAAATAGCATTACTGTATATCTATATATTCGCACACTATAGATATACTACAATGTTATTTCTGTCGGTAAGTTCCGACGCTGTTTCGTCCCCAAGCCCACTTCAGGCCCACTTTCTCGGCTCACGAAAATGCCCAGGGTGAGCTGTCTTTAAGGGGAAATGAAAGATAAACTCGAGTCATCTAACGGATTTCTCACCCTACTAAAACAAAATTCAACGAAAGCATGTCCGCAGAGCGTCATTTTTGGGATTTTTGAAAATCGAAGAGCATCATGCCCTCCGTTTAATTTTCATTCATCGCTGATATTAATTTCACATCAATCGGACATGCTTTCGTTGAGAAAAGGGGGTTTGAAAAATATCACCGTAATACAATATACCATACTAAAACACGATTATTCTGCTTGATATTTTTCAACCCTCTTTTCTCAACGAAAGCATGTCCGATTGATGTGAAATTAATATCAGCGATGAATGAAAATTAAACGGAGGGCATGATGCTCTTCGATTTTCAAAAATCCAAAAAATGACGCTCTTCGGACATGCTTTCGTTGAATTTTGTTTTAGTAGGGTGAGAAATCCGCTAGATGACTCGAGTTTATCTTTCATTTCCCCTTAAATTCTTCAGTCAACGCGCTGACTGAATACGTTGACTAAACAACGCTGAATAATATATTATATATTATTCAGTCAACGATTACAGTGCTAAATCGCATAATTGATTTTCGTTTATTTTTTTTCTCTGTGTATTTGGTGGTGAGGATTGGTGAAAAATCACTCGCACCAAGTTGATTATGGTTAGTTTTCGTATAAATGGACGTTAAATGGAGCTAAAAGTGATATCTTTAAATCTTGCGCGAAAAGGCTCGATTTGAATTGCCTGCACATGACGTCACGTATTACCTTGCGCTCGAGAGAGAGTTCATATTCTTCTTTGGTTTATGATTCTCGATGTCGTTTTTGAGTTATCAAGATCCTAGGAAAACGACTGTAGAAAAAGAATTAGGAGAAGGTCAAAAGAAGAAGATATAGAGGAGTAACAATTACAAGGAGACGCTGTCATATCCCCGAATAGTCAAATACCCGACCGACCAAATACCCGAATCGCCATTCGCCCGAACAAGTCGAATGCTCGAATCGCCATTACCGGAACGGGCAAACTAGGCGGGCAAATACTCGAATCACCGGGTGCGTTCGGTTTGTTAGCTTTTTCGCTGTCAGCGCCAACGTTTTCATGTAGCACTTTGGCCCATTCGGCTTGGCTACCGCGTGAAAAGGTGCGAAAATCGCTTCACTGCAGCGCTTCGAAGCGACAAGACGAACGGCGAAAGCGACATTCGTGAGGGCTCTCAGCGAAAAAGCGAGCAAGACGAACGCACCCACCGTTTACCCGAACCACAGAAAAGAGAGGTATGCAGAAGAACATTCATATTGTTGGGCTTGATTCTGACAGCTTGGGGTACCGCGAGCCTGTGTGTGTGTACACGAATACACATCGATATGACACACTACGCAGCTTGGGGTACTGTGACCCTAGTTGGCACCCCAAGTGCCAGATGGCGCGCGTTTCTGAGCTTGTGTGTGTGTACACGAATGCACATCGATATCACAACCAATGATCGTGTAGGCCCCGCCCATTGAACTATGGTGTCGCCATCTTACGTTATGTGTCGTATTTATACTTTTGGCATCAAGCCCAACAATACCAATGTTCTTCTGTATACCTCTCTTTTCTGTGCCCGAACGGGCAAATTCCTGAATCGCCATTTACCCGAATGCGATAGCTTGGTTTCCATGAATGCAGCTTCGGGCGACAGCAGTTCTGCCAATCAGAAGCGTAAGATACCGCCTGGTTCCGAGCGGGAAACTTTTGATTGGATGAAGTTGCTGCCGCCGGAAGCTGCGTTCATGGAAAGCAAGCTATCGCAATTTTTGTCTAACTTTCTAAACGACTAACTATTCATAAAATCGCTAGGAGTTGTCTACCTACAATTCCCCATTTTTGTTAATACTAAAGAACTCAGACCTTACCGACATTACCCAGCGAGATTCTCTTATGCTTCGCGGATAAATATCAAAGAATTCAAATAATTGATTTTGCTATAAAATATTATAAACGCTATCGCTATATTATTAATCACATTATATTATTCATTGCTATATCGCTTCGAATATTAATCGCTCAAAACTTTATATAAGTTACTTTCATTCAAGTTCAATATAAAATTATCGTAATATTATTCACTGGACCGCGCTGCTCATCATTGCCTTATTTTCAGGATTATGCACAGCAATTATACCCATTACCTATTAATCATTATCTTTATCAATAACCAAGTAATAGAAATTATATTTTATAATACACCTTTGGATTCAGCTTTAAATACCTAACACACATACCTATCAAACTTCATACGGAAGATATCCTTCTTGGAGGAACACACACACACATATACATGAGTACATCTTGACTCACCGCACTCGGGCTATCCCTGGACCTTATCTTATAATACACCGGTTGCATAAACGTGGGGTACCCCTCGATCACGGGGCAAATTCTGCCCCGAGAGTTATCTGTCAAACGTTTCATAGCAATTGTGTCCACTCTATGGCAGTAGAACTGCGCCTATGATCAATTAATCACACGTCTGACAATCACCGCGCGAATTTTGTAGAAACAACGCTGAATTAACATATGAGGCTTTCCATCCATTCTCGCTCACATTTGACCTCGACATTTTTTTTTCGCTTAATTTCTTAATATGTTGTAGTACTATGATAAAAGATGGTCTCTGATTTTTTTTTTTCATTTTTCAGTGAACGATTTTTTTTTAATAAATAATAACACCTACGAATAAAATATAGGGGGAATTCTCCGTCAGAGCGTACGGGAATAATAATTCGAAATTTTGATTTCATCGAAATTTTTATGGCTGATTACACCTAATGAGAGGAGCTTTCATGATTTTTTTCGATTTTTCTCGTTCATCTGTTCTTGAGATATGAATTTTCGAATTTTTTTTTTCAAAAATTCATAACTTCTTGAAAAATTGACCAAATCAGGTGTTTTTTTTTTGGAAAATTTTTGTTCTTAACTATACTTTGAGAAAAAAAAATACAAAAAACGTGATTTTTGTCAATTGCGGTATGATTTTTCCATTCGTAGCTCAAACTTCACGATTTCGAGAGGTTGGACACTTTTTTTTTTTGAAAAAATTCTCATAAAAAACATTGTTTTCTTCTACAAATTATGCCGTCGGATTTATCGTGGGGTCACATCTCATTCTATTTTTTTATTTCTGATTCGAAATCTTTTTGCGTAAAGTTAATTGCTCTAAATTTCTGAAAAGCTTCAAAATAGCAATTTCGTTGATTCTGGAAGCCTATGGCTTCACTTTGAATATAAAAATATAGAATTATTAGAATTTATGTAGTCATCAATTACGATATCGGGACCAATAATTTCATATTTTTATATTCAAAGCGAAGCCATAGGCTTCCAGAATCAACGGAATTGCTATTTTGAATCTTTTTAGAAATTTAGAACGATTAAATTTACGCAAAAAGATTTTGAATCAGAAATAAAAAAATAGAATGAGATGTGACCCCACGATAAATCCGACGGCATAATTTGTAGAAAAAACAATGTTTTTTATGAGAATGTTTTCAAAAAAAAAAAAGTGCGCAACCTCTCGAAATCGTGAAGTTTGAGCTATAAATAAAAAAATCATACCGCAATTGACAAAAATCACGGTTTTTGTATTTTTTTTTCTGAAAGTATAGTTAAAACAAAAATTTTCCAAAAAAAAAAAAACACCCGATTTGGTCAATTTTTCAAGAAGTTATGAATTTTCGAGAATAAAAAAAAATTCAAAAATTCATATCTCAAGAACAGCTGAACGAAAAAAATCGAAAAAAATCATGAAAGCTCCTCTCATTAGGTGTAATCACGGATACAAATTTCGATGAAATCAAAATTTCGAATTATTATTCCCGTACGTTCTGACGGAGAATTCCCCATATCCTTCGAAAATTTTGAAAAAATTCACCTATATTCTACGTCCAAAACTTGAATTTTTATGACCCATCTGATCGTGAACGGTGGAGATTTTTTATTTTTGTTTTCCCAGTAAAATGTGTTAATTCAGCGTTGTTTTCACAAAATCCGCGCGGTGATTGTCAGACGTGTGGACAATTGAACATAGGCGCAGTTCTGCTGCCATAGAGCGGACACAATTACTATGAAACATTTGACAGATAACTCTCGGGGCAGAATTTGTCCCGTGATCGAGGGGCACCCTTAGAGCATATAGACATGGAGGAAGCATAGTCGCTGAGAAACCGAGCCGAGTCCGTGTGAGAGAGAGGGACGTAGAAGCAGTACATGCCCTCTCTTTCTATGGCAATAGCGTACTAACCGTAAATGTGTGCCCTGAACACTATATTGATGTAATGTGTGAAATTGTAAAATGAAAAGTAGTTGACATGAAAAGTTTGAATATTTTTATTAATAAGAATATAGTTTATAATTATTAAATTGGAATCTGAAATTAAATAGAATGTCTAAACGTAAGGTAAGTTCTAACAATAATACTACTATAATGTATTATAATGGAATAACAAGCAAATAAGTTAACACATGACATTAAAATTCTATCAAAAGAAAAGCGCGAACCGAATGGTCTAATAGCAGACAGTAGGAGACCTAGAATAGAAATATAGCAGATCAAAACAAACAGGGCCTGGGCACAGGCTCATTATGCTACGAGCGTGGATGCTCGGCCATCTGTAATAGTGAGGACTAATCAGAGCCTGCGAGACAAAGAAGGCATATACTGTCCCTCAGTCTGTCTCACGCCCGTTTCCCACTTGCGCTAAGGGGTATCTCTTGCTTCCTCCATGTCTATATGCTCTAAGGGGGCACCCCACGTTTATGCAACCGGGCATAACAATAGATTCATGCTTTATTATACTGTAACTATAAGATAATAATTCACATCATATCAATATACCATATTTACGCTATCCACGGATTCCTTCAACTTCAATATATACATACACACCAAATGAATATCCCAATCAATTAAAAACATCATATTTTAACTTTAAGCTACATAAATAGATATAGGCTATCTATAATTCATTTATAAAACGCCTATATAAACATAATATACCCAAATTATTATACGCATATCGTGAGCTATACAACATACTCTTTCACACACGCTTAGAGAATTGAACGCATTCACATAATACTGCTATATCAATAATCAGCAAACTAACTCTTATACTTTTTACAAATGATTGATGCTATTAAGATACTATTATATTATTGATTAAATACTATATATTGTAATCAACCCTTTTATATTGATATATAAATCCAAAATCAGCTATTGATATTTCTAATTATCTTTGTTAACATTTGAATGTCATACAATCTTTTATATTATATCAATTAAAAACTAACATTATCATTGACTACCAAAATATATTCAGAACGTATTGCCGATATCATGTAAAATTAACATGTGCTAATTTAAACTTTAGCAATTATATCTGTATGACAAATCGTAACGAATCGCCGTGAGACAGAATGCCTCATAAAATGATCATACGACTTCGTACCTTCAATATCTAACATTCGAAAGATTAAGATAATAAATATCACGCGCAGATCATGACCGCTATAATTAGTGGAAAATCTGAACTATATTCAGATGAAGGCACTCAACCAATCTCATTATTAAAATAATTAAAGCTAAGTAAATCATTATAAACTCATGTAATAGTATCTGTATCTATTGTATACTTAACTCTCACTGAAAACCCTTAAAACCAGATTATCAAAGGTAAAATCAAAGATTTATAAACTACGAAAATAAACTTATCAAACTACAAAACGAACAATATCTGAGAGGTACGGGGATGACATATATGACGACAAACATATCTTGTACCCAAAGGGACAAATGGGGGACAAGGAAAAATACGATAGCTGGATGCCAAGTTATTGAGAACCTTCTTCGACGACTTCCGAACACGTGTCAACACGCTGCGCAGTCAAAGACAAAGCGTAATACCTACGAAGATAAAGAACAAACGCAGCATCCTGGAATGTACCGATGTACTACTGCATAAACAAAGGGAGAAGTTTCCCATGGCCCCCACTGGTCGTGGATGGAGAAAATTGCCCCTACAACCTTACTTCAATTTGGGACCCCCGCATCCACAAGACCCCCACCGGTCACGGATGGAGAACGCCACCCCCACTATCACACTTCAATTTGGGACCCCCGCACCTCAATTACCATATATAACACCCACCAAGCTAAAAATCGCCCTCACCTCGCCATTGTTTCAAAAGGTGTTATCCAGCTCATTTTCAACGATCCAACGATTTTTAAAAGTTAGACTCTTCTTCGATATCAATTTTACTGATTTTATGGACTTAGAAAGTTTCCTTAACCTCAGCTTATTTCATCTCGGGACTTAAACGTTTTTCATAGAAATCCATTCTTTTGCTATTTATACTTTTTATTTAACTTCAACTTTGATTCTTATTTTATCGGTTACGATAGTGAGAGTTTTAGTACGAACTATTGTAAAATCATACCAGTGTTAATTCAAAATAATAAATAGTGTCAAAAAATATCAATAGAACTTTATCGAGTTTTAAATCCATTTTAGAAGATACAAATACCATCATTTCTGCAACCATCCAGTGTCGCCTGCAGCCGACCGCAGTCCATCCTTTTTTTTTTCTATTTTATTTTATTCTCCTTTACACCATAACAAGGTAAGAAAAATTACGATTATTTATCAGGAGCAATAATCCTTTCTCTGCCTTCGTTCCTTTACCAAGAGTTCTATTTCCTACTAATAATGCGAAGGTAACGACGAAATTCAAACTCATTTAATTCAAGTAATTCAAACCATCCCAGTGATTCGATAATTTCAATAATTCAAGTGAATCATTTAATTCAAATAATTCAACCAATTCCTTTAATACCAGCTAATATAGTTAGACGAAAATCATAAGGTCAGACCACGACGATGAGAACATTCGCCCTCAAAAAACACTAGATCTATCCGATCCACTGTACTTTAGTACTTATGAGTGTACGTCTAGGTCGTTCTAAAGGACAATTCTAGTTGCTAGCCTCTAGATTTGCCCACGAACGTCCGCTACGACGTCACATTCGGGTAAATTGCTATTCGGGAATTTGTCCGTACGGATAAATGGTGATTCAAGTATTCAACTTTCCGGGTCAATGGAGCGCCCCGAATAACAAGAACAACAGAAAGAGGAACAAAAAGACCAAGGAGAAGAAGAAGACGAGGATAAAAATATAGGATAGGAGAAAATAAGTAGTTTGGTTTTTAACCCAAGAACGGTGAGATCCAATTTGTGCAAGTTTGGTACCGTTTCAATGCACCGCTTGAAAATAGGAGCTCAAAAGTAACCGAAAAAATCAATTCCATCATTTGATTGGTCGAAAATTTCAAGGCAGGCGATCAGCTCACAAATTCCACATTTTTAATTAGCTGTTTGGTCAATCTCGGTCAGTAATAAAGTCGTGTGATCTATACTCGACGGCGATACGCTATAATGCAATATGATTAGTGAAGTCTGACGAGAAGAACCAATAATATCACTGTTCAGTTTTTGGCTACATTCCTAACGGAGATAAAGCCTATAAGGAATGAAAAGAAAAAAAACTACAGTTTTCTTTAAGCGACACAACTCGACGCAAAATGATATTCAATCATTGCATTCGGATCAACAAGAAAGGACCAATAACATAGATTTAGGTCGATCTGTGTCCTAAAATTGGCAAGGGTCACTTTTCTTTAAAGCGACACGACTCGGCACATGATGACACAGAACAATATCATTGACTGGTTTCAACAGGAATAACCAATAACACAGCTTTGTGTCAATCTGTGTCTGAGAATTGACGTGAAAGAAAAGCTCTCTTTCGTGTCGATGTGACGTCTTTCTGCTGGTGAGGTCGCGATAGTTAGCCATAGCGCCACGATAAAGAATTGCGGTAGAGTCGACCGTCTTCTGGTTTCACGGTATCGTGATCAAAAATTTCGTGTTTCCCGTCTAGCCTAAGTTTCACAGTAGCGTTCATGGTCCGCGAAAAAGAGATGGATAATAGAAATGGTGGTGCAGGAAGCTTTGCAGGGTGTTGTGTTGTTCTTCTCAATAGAATTTTGACAAGTTCATACATTCGGCTTGTGAATAATTACACAAAACAATGCAGAACACTATTCCTTGGCATGTACTTCTGGCAGCAATGTAAAGGACCGAGTATAACGAACTTCGAACTGCTTCTATCACGTAAGGTTTTTATTACAATGTCAAATCTCCAACGTATCTTCACTAAAACCACATTTACATGTACATTCAACAACTTCCACAGTTGTTTCTTCGTAATATTATTCCATCCCGTCCCGTAACTGACATCGAACCGTATTTTAATAGTATGTTTATAATCCTGAACAAGATCATGTCCGTTCATTTTCTTTGACTATGCAATTTACGAATTAAACCAGTTACATCCTTTTTTATCATACACCAAGTTTGTTTTTTTGTTTTTAACGATTTTTTCACAATATTTGAGATGGACGACACATAGATTGCGTTTCATGTGTAAATTTTATTATTAGCCTTTTCAAAAAAAAAACAACGTTAAAAATAATTTCTATATGTCTCTCCTTACCTAATCTAAAGTAAATTCTGGAAGGATATTAGTATTTTCAATGCTAAACTTTAGTTCCTAGAGCTGATCAACAGCTATTAAGTAATTGAAGAAAACTAACAACAGGCTGCTCGTTACAGTGGAGCAAAATCTGCTCAAAGATATTTTTTTTTTCTGGACTATGTCGATATAAAAGTTGTCCTGCATGGAGAGAAGTATTGTTTCCAGAGTTTGTTCGTATGCCTTAATGTTTTAAGATCTACCCAGCATCTGAAAGTCTGGTAATCAACACATTTCTCAATATTTCTTACCTTTCTAACGTGTGAAGTTTTTAGAGAGCCTATTCAGGTAACATGGACCAGAGATAAACAGCAAGGTACTCAGATCTTAAGACTGTCCTACATGAGGTCAGATCTCACAATTGTTCTCCTATTCACTTGAGGGGACAGGCCAGTATGTGGCACATAAAACAAGCATCAGCAATAGAGAGAGATTTTGACTGGTTAATAATTTTGAAACATCTTATGATTAATATTTTCTTGGAGGGTTTTTAAAACATTCTTGGAAAAATATTATAACTCTATTTTTCCACAGTCATATTCAGAGTTATAAGGACGTGGGTAACACTCTGATAATGGTACGGGACAGGACTTTTATATCAAATAGCTCATTTAAGAAATAAAAACAAAACGTACAAATCTTGTCCGGAGATATATGCCTATTAACCCATTCATTGCCAAATTTCCTTATTTTTTACTTACCGATTGGTAGGGTGTATGAACTTTTTCGTTAATGGCTGATACTCGAATATGATGAGAAAAAGCCCTGCCAATTTTAAAATCCTAACTCAACTGCTTCTGGAGAAATCTTACAGACAAAGTTGAAGAAGGTTGGGAGTAAAACTGTTTGGATGTCATCTGTTTTCAAAAGTGTGATACACTCAATTACATGTACGTGTACTTGTACGTTAACCCTTAGAGGGCTGGCATGACGCCATATGGCGTCATGGTCCGACTCACCAACATCCAATCCAACCTTGGTTTGGTTCTAAGTTGGGGTCCTTAGATCACTTTTTAATAGAAATAATGAGCTTTTCAAATATTTAAAATCCCGGCCCTCTAAAGGTTAATCAGATTTGATTCTTGTGCTATATGTATAATGCACTTTTTTCATGTCTCACTGCCTTCTTAGTCTGTTTTTGATTCATCCTTTTTTCAGTTTTGGGCTGCGTGATCACTCATTTATTATGACTATGTACATTTTGATTCATGTAATATGCTCGTGAAGTCTCATCTCTGCAAAAAATTTTAGCTCACGGTTACTTGAAATAATTGCAATTAATTATATGTCTTCAAGACAGAAATTAAGCCAAAAATCGATGAAACATAATTCTCCAGACTGGCTTGCCCCCTTAAATACACATACTTCTTACCTCGTTTTTCTGTAACAAGAGTGAATTTGAGAGTATTCTGTAAATAGATAGTATAGTACAATCATTTTCCCTGAGAAGCCATCATTTTTGGCATTTTCTTAATTGAAAGTACATATTTTGCCAGAATCTGAAATTTTTTTTCATCTAATTCAGTGGTTTTATGGTGTTCATCTACCAATCTATTTAATTTAGTGATTTTCTCATTTTCAAATTGTTTGGCTTGAACTTGCATGAGAGTTTTTGGCACTTTCATTGGTTTGCTCACGCACTAGATCAGTTTGAAAAACTAGAAAGAAAACTAGAAAGACTAGAAAGAAACTAGAGAGTAATAGACCAAACAATAACAAAAGAAAAACTTGTTGATTAAAGATAATCTGCATCGCTATTGAATTCGAAAATTTTGTCTCAAAAGTCGTACACAAAATATATTCAATGGAACTTTTCAACAACCTAATCACAGTACAATTTATTTGCATCAAAAGATTGGAACATTTTGCTATTAAAGGATGATGGAGAAGAACCTTCACTATTGATCAGTCAGACCTGTTTAGCGCAGGAAAAATGGCAAGCATTCTCGGAATAATAAATCCCAAATGGTAGTTTTATTTGAAGCTCAAATTACGGTTATTTTAGTTCTTCAGCTTATTTGTAAGTGGTGAATAGAACGTACTTCTAATTGTGATGAAACAATGCTACCTAAATCTAACTAGAAATATACATGGGTATAGGTACTATAACTGAGCAAGGAGTTAAAGGAAGCGTGTTTACAAAATGCAGATTAAAGACAGGATCACGAACTCTGTTTCGAACAATGACCTGAAATATATCATATAGATCACATAATTTTTTAGAACAGTAGCGTTGGTTGCGGGAATTAACCGGCAATTAACTTTTGGGAGAGATTCATTTCACACTTGTCAGAACATTTACTTTTTGTTTGCTCTTTTTTTTTTTGAGCATTGTATCCACTCAAACATTACAGTACCACACAATTCTCATTCATATCTCATTTTTAAGTCTTATCAGAATCTTCAATTTCGATTTGTTAAAGCATATCAATAAACGATTGGCATTAATCAAAAAGGACTTATTATTTTCTAGGTGGCTTGTATCATTCATGAATAATATTTTGAAGCTGTGGCAAAATGACATCCGAATACAGCAGGAGCGTGCTGAAAGTAGTGGTGGCTCAGATTTGCCAGACGATTGGATGGCACTCGATAAATTCAACGCCATTAGAATTCATGGTTGATCTCATGCAAGAGTATCTCACAAGGACGGCAAAACTGACTCACCAGTATGCGGAAGTCTGTAAGTGACAGTTTTACACTTTGACTCTATTCAGCTAAAGCTTTGGAAGTCAAAACTAAAAGTAGACATAATTTCTGATAAACTTGATGCATGACTGTTCGGTATTGATGGTAACTTTGTGTCTCATGACTTCATAAACTGCCAAGGAGATTGGAAAATTGCGAATGATACTGGCAAAAATGTGAAGAATTCAAAGTCACAGTTTATCTTTTTTCTTTGTTCAAACACACGGCAGAAAATGTTTATGAACATATCGCTTGGAATGTTTCTACTAAATTTTGACTTCATCTCTTAATACGGCTGATTCTTTTTCAAAGATGTATGTATGTATGTATGTATGTATGTATGTATGTATGTATGTATGTATGTATGTATGTATGTATGTATGTATGTATGTATGTATGTATGTATGTATGTATGTATGTATGTATGTATGTATGTATGTATGTATGTATGTATGTATGTATGTATGTATGTATGTATGTATGTATGTATGTATGTATGTATGTATGTATGTATGTATGTATGTATGTATGTATGTATGTATGTATGTATGTATGTATGTATGTATGTATGTATGTATGTATGTATGTATGTATGTATGTATGTATGTATGTATGTATGTATGTATGTATGTATGTATGTATGTATGTATGTATGTATGTATGTATGTATGTATGTATGTATGTATGTATGTATGTATGTATGTATGTATGTATGTATGTATGTATGTATGTATGTATGTATGTATGTATGTATGTATGTATGTATGTATGTATGTATGTATGTATGTATGTATGTATGTATGTATGTATGTATGTATGTATGTATGTATGTATGTATGTATGTATGTATGTATGTATGTATGTATGTATGTATGTATGTATGTATGTATGTATGTATGTATGTATGTATGTATGTATGTATGTATGTATGTATGTATGTATGTATGTATGTATGTATGTATGTATGTATGTATGTATGTATGTATGTATGTATGTATGTATGTATGTATGTATGTATGTATGTATGTATGTATGTATGTATGTATGTATGTATGTATGTATGTATGTATGTATGTATGTATGTATGTATGTATGTATGTATGTATGTATGTATGTATGTATGTATGTATGTATGTATGTATGTATGTATGTATGTATGTATGTATGTATGTATGTATGTATGTATGTATGTATGTATGTATGTATGTATGTATGTATGTATGTATGTATGTATGTATGTATGTATGTATGTATGTATGTATGTATGTATGTATGTATGTCTCTCTAATCTATAGATTTCCTGGGATAATTGAGTGAAAACTATATTTGATCTTGCAGCAGTCGTTATCTCGCGTTATTTCTTAATTTTAGTAGGAAAAACTGAGGCGAATCTCGACGATCTTGGGTTGGCTTTTCAGCACATGAACATAGACATTCAAGAACTGGCGGAATATGTTAAAAATGTTGATTCCGTTCCGTGCGCAGTTGATGTTCCTAAATTTCCTGTTCATCGTGAAAGCCACATGAATTTCTTAAAACCGGGAAGCCGAGAGGTCGTCACCAGACCTGTCCACGTTCACGAACACTTGCCAGCCATGTATCCAGAAACGGAAGGTTCAAATTTGAATGAAATTAATCGTTATCTATTCTTTTCCAAAAGGAGCCAAGTTTTTAGTATTCCATTTTTGCCTATCACATAATATGACAATATTCTTTCTGGTCCAAGAACATCCTGCATTATAATATGAAGATACGTTTTCTGCAATATACTCACAACATGTTTTGGTGTAAATAATTGGCTAGATCTCCTTCACACAGTTTATGTTCCCAATCTCACATGGAAAAGCCCAATTCTTGTCACTCAAACTTTGCTGTAGATCTTCAGTCAATAAAGATATCAACAGGAAATTTCATTCACTCCATACTCTGTGACTATGCAGAACTCTACTACTACTCGACAAAATTGAAGTTTTTTTGGCATTCGGCACTGAGCTAATTGATTTCTATGGATCTTAGGTCACTGAATATGAAATCTAATTGCTCCAAAAAGAACTTTTAACAACGAATATTTCAAATATACGCCTGATTAGAGAGCAGGAAGATCCTGTTTGTGGTTTAGTATACTGCTTATCACCAAATGTTATGTAAATACCTAATATGTTCGATACCCCCATTCATCTTTGAAACATCAGGCCGATAAAAATTCTTTTCAAACTAGTCCAACTTTCAGTTCCTCAAAATCTGTGAAAATCAAGTAATCTCAAAACAGTACTAGATACTGTTGCTCTGACCGATACCTAAATTCATGTTTTCCGGCATGAAATCATTGATAATAGAGGAAATAATGGAATAAGAACCTAAGTTGAAAAGGATAGTTTAGAGAAAAATCAGAAGAACGTAGAAAAATATTGAAATATTTCTGATAGTTTCGGAGACACCAGTTTTGCAAAATTACACCAGATACCGTATTGGCCTGAATATAAGTCGAGGTTTTTGGTAACCGATTTTACCCTTAAAAACCGTACTCGACTTATATTCGAGCCTCGACTTATATTCGGGACTTTTTTCGGGATATGCATAATCGACTAAAAACCTTCATTATCGACCAATAATCGTAATATTTTAGCAAATATGCGATGCATATTTGCGCACGCTTGATCACGAAGATCGAAAATTGGAATTTCAATTTTTTCCGAAAGCATCAGCCTGAAGTGGAATAAACAAATTATTATTGAGATATTTGGCGCGTGCAATAATTGAGAATTGTTGTTAAGATATGGATATTCAGAGATTGTGAAGTGCAGATACAGTGTATTCTCCTGAAATTCGACTTATATTCAGATCCAAAAAAAAAGTCCTGAATCAGAGGTCAAAAATCGGGGGTCGACTTATATTCGGGGTCGACTTATATTCAGGCCAATACGGTATTTGACTTACACTCTTACTCCAATCATACCCTGAATTTCTGAGATCGACGTTAACCCAAGATGAATAAAAGATTCATTAATTCATTTCTAGTGAGAGAACTTTAATAGATTTCATTAAATCAAAAAATCCGGATAATATTTTCTCCTGCAGAAGAATATCCTCCGACAAAGTTGGAAACTACATCAAACGGAACTGCGGAAGTAATATCATTGACCGGCTCTCCTCCGGGTGGGTCATCGAACATATCTCCTCAAAGAGGGTCTCCACAAGTAGTATTCAAACGCCCTGGAGATCCAGTCTCTTCGGAAAGTCCTATGACGAAAAGAGCACGAGTGGTTGAAGAAGGTAGACCTTTGCGCGAAATTCACAGCGTCATGATGACCACTTCAGGGTTCTTGTCTCCGGCTAGAGAAGGAAAACTCCCAGAATCTCGAACACCGCAGCAAGCTAGATCCGACTCTCCTTCTCCAAGTTCATATCCAATGGTTCCCCCTGAATTGAAGAGCGAGAAAAAGCCGAAGAAAGTTGTGAATAAAAAGGCCGGAGAAGACAAGAAGCTGGACAAGGAGAACAAGAAGAAAGACAGAGCAAAGGAGCTTTTTAAACCGGACAAAATCGACGATAGTAAAGTCAAGAAATTAGCTGGGATGAAAGAGCTTGCTAAATTGAAAGCCCTTAAGCCTGGAGGTGGCAAGGCACAGACCGGGCTGGCAGGCACATCGGCGCGGCCTTCGACGCCGAAACTTTCACCTCCTAAACCAGCAGGGAGTCCAAAACCACCAAAGGTTTTTCAGCCGAAGACAAAGGTCGAAAAATTTGAACCACCTAGTAGCACTTTGGTTCCGGAAAGGAAGGATGACAGTGTGGACAAACTCCCGTCAGAGCCTGATAAACAGAAGCTTAATATATTCAAGAAAATCTCAAAGCCTCGTGATGACAAGGAGAAAGAAGTTCCCGAAAATAAATACAAGGATCTTGACTCTCGGGAAAGCTCTCCAGGTTTAGTGATCGATGAGAATATCGATAAGCTGAATCGACGTAATAAGACCGAGGCCAAGCCTGAGGAGAAGAAGACACCCCATACACCTGACGTTCATGTTCAACCAGATTCTAGCGATTTGACTGGCCTTCAAAGCCCTTCTTCTGATGTTTACACGTTCGACGATATGTCGCCACCAGGAACACCCAGTACTCCTAAAACTCCTGAGCTTAGTGTGCCTGTGGTTAGCGACCAAAAAAAGAAACGAAAAGAGAACAGGAAGAAGAAGGAAACTAAGTCGAAAAGTCCTAAGCAATGCATCAGCCCAAAGAAGGTGATAAGATACTACAGTTTTCATCGTATTGTTATTTTATTTTGCATCAATTCATCAACAATTATTGGACAATGGCCAAAGTTTCGACGTGACTGTGATTTTACCACTTCTGGTGAGCACCGAGATAAGATACTATACAAAATTTTAGACCTCTTTACCAGAAACACGTCAATGAATCTTCCGATTCTCTAATGAAACTTTTTCTTTCTCATGTTCTGCAAACTTTGAAATTATTCCGACGATTTCGTCAGAAAACTCGAGATTTTTCTCTAAGAATCTCTAAATACAGCTCACCCATGATCCCATAGCCATTCAACTTTGCAAATCTGAAATTCTCGGGGAAAAACCGAGCCTCCTGATCAAATCATTGAAATGGTATTAAAGTTTATAGATGATGGAAAAAAGCAGTTCTTTTTTTCTTCAAGATCATTTCTTCAAGATCATTTCCTCAAGATCATTTCTTCAAGATCTATCCTAAGATCGCTATCATACTTGGAAACACCAAACTTTCTTTTACACAACAAACACCTTGGGGATCATTTGTTTTCCAAGAGGTACCGCTAACATTATGAGCAAAAAATGGAGGGCTGAAGCTTTGTTTGCTATCTTATTTTATGGCCCACTAGAAGTGGTAAAAATTGGAGCTAAATAAAAATGTTGAAATCTGAAAACAAATCAATCAATCGATCGATCGATCAATCCTTCTTTCTTTGCAGATCAAGATATCCAATGATTTGGCAGAACCAGATACTCCAGAGAGGCCAAAGACTCCGCAGGCGCCGGAGCCCCAGCCTCGAGAAACTGGTCTGCCTCCAACAATGCCGTTTCCATTTTTCCCAACCTTTCCTCCAGCTCCTGGTCTTATACCACCTCCAATTGGTCACCCACTTTTTCCAAGGTTTCCTATACCGATGGGCAGGGGAGCACCGCATCCTGCGATGCCAAATCTCCCTTTACCCCCAAGATTTATTGGCCCGAATTCAAAAGTCGATGATTTTTCTTTGCCAAAATCAAAAGCGTTTGAACGAGAGAGGCCTTTGCCTGTACAAACGATACCGAGCTTTCCTATTCCACCAACGAAACCGGAGAAGCCAGAGAAACCAGAGAAACCGGACAAACCCGAGAAACCGGAGAAACCGGAGAAAGACAAGCCTGAGAAGATCGGAAAGATTTCTAAACGGGAAAAGGAATTATTAGCTCAGAGTAACATTACCCCGGCTTTACCACCTTCGAATTTTCTTTTGCCAACTGTTAATAATAATTCTACAAACAATTCGTCTTCGTTGACCGCAAAGGGTCCTAAAGCTGATAAAATCGACAAGGTAGGTCTAATACTTAATACATAGAGGGAATTTTCTTTATTAAAAACAAAAGTAATGAATGAAAATTTTACGTGGTTGGGTATTATTGAAGAAATCTAAGGAGCACAAAAAGGAGAAGAAAGAAAAGCTAAAGAAGAAGAAGGAAAAGAAGGAGAAGCATAAAGAAAAGGGGGAAAAGAATAAAGAGAAAAAAGAAAAGGGTGAGAAGAAGGAAAAGGCCGAAAAGATCAAGGAGAAAAAAGAGAAGAAGGAGAAACGCAAAGATAAGGACGTGAGTGGGAATCTAACAAATTTCGTTTCCATATTTTATGAGGAAAACACTAGTAAACGGATTCTGATGGCTATTTCTCGTTGCATTAATCAGTAATGTTACTAATGCGATTCTTCTCAATTTAGAAAGAGGAAAAGGCTGAAGGTGTTCCCAAAATTACTCTTAAGCTGGGCCCAGCTTCTCCGAGACCTCCAACGCCCGATACAACACCTTTAACAAAGATGTGAGTTGTAAAGACTGATTAAAAAACTTCAATCGATACATTTTACACTGTTACATGTTTGTTAAGGTAATGTATGCCGCTTTTTTAAGAGCCCTGCGTTCTACTTAACAAATAAGCAGATGAACTCATGATATGCAGGCTAAAATATAGCACCTTTGCAGAGAAAAATCGCACGTAGTCACAGGAGATTACTCTATTGATTAAAAAATATTTGGGGCATTCCATGTCAGATCGACCTGACCAAAAGCCGGACCCTCTCAGAATTAGTTTAAACTCTGTGAGAACTTTCTGTCACGTGTTGAGGATATTTGTGACTTTTTTTAGATTTTTATTCGACGACGTTTAGACGTCAGCATTCGATATAATATATATGCGGAAATCGAGAATGTCCGAAGTTCAATTGAGTATAACTCGAGAACTATTGATTATATAAAAAAAAGTTGCAGATAGAGAAGTTTCAGTTTTGAGTCAACTTTATCGCCAAAATATGCAAAAATTCATCGAGGCCGCTGAAAGTTCTTAAAAACTCAAGAAATATTAGTTTTTGAGATTTTTTAAGAACCCTTCAATTTTTTTCGCTGAAAACTTCAGAGGATATTCCTCTCTTGGTGTTCAAAAACTTGTGTGAATTTCATCATGGGCCGGGATTTGCTTTCGAAGCTATGCATTTTTTTCTGAATTGTTTTTAAAAAAAAAAAAAAAAAAATCTTCAGGACATGAAGAGCACTCTGTGAAATCAATGAAAACAGCGTAAAATTTTTTAAAGATTTTGTCTGAGAAAGTTTTTTTTTTTTATCAAACAATTCAGAAAATAATGAATAGCTCCGAAACCAAATTCCGGCCTATGATGGAATTTACACACGTTTTTGAACACTAAGAGAGGAATATCCTCTGAAATTTTTAGCGGAAACAATCGAACCGTTTTTGAAAAATTTCAAAAACTAATAATTTTTCAGTTTTTGAGAACTTTCAACGGCCTCGATAGATTTTTGCATATTTTGGCGTTAAAGTTCACTCAAAAGTGAAACTTTTTTATCTGCACTTTTTTTTTATATAATCAATAGTTTTCGAGTTATACCTAATTGAACTTCGGACATTTTCGATTTCCGCATATATTATATCGAATGCTAACGTCTAAACGTCGTCGAATAAAAATCTAAAAAAAATCACATATATTCTCGACAAGTAACAGAAAGTTTTCACAAAGTTCAAACCAATTCTCAGAGGGTCAGGCTTTTGGTCATGTCGATCTAACGTGGAATGCCCCATTTATAAAGTCGGAAGATGCCGGCGTAAAAGTTATAATCTGTTATTTACATGATTACAGTAACTCTAGTTTCACTGCTACGCTTTACAAAAATATTTATCTCGCTCAGTTTGTTTTACAACTGATTACTAGTATTCTGACACATGGGTAATTAAAAATTATTTGATATTTTATGACCTTGGTCTTACATGGTTTTCCGGAAGAAAAAGTGCTTGTCGTATAGGGTGCAGGTCGCATCCTTTGTCGAAACTTTCCAAAAATTGGAGGGAATATTCTACATTGATGTAATTTTGGGCCAAACTGATAACATAAAAATTAGGTCTGTTTTTAATTTTTGAGAGCCCATAACGGAATTTTTTTTCTCTCAACCTTTGGTAAAAATTTCCTTCAAATGAACAATTATTGGATCCTGAAATTAAATTCACAGAATATCATTATTTTAATCCGAAGCTACAACAGTGCGGAATATTCTCTCCAAATTTGCAAAAGATTTATTGAAAAATGCGACCTATACCCTGGGACCAGCACTTTTTTTCTGTAAAATCAATCTATGTCTAAAAATACTGATAATTACTTGTAATAAAACTGAATTAATGAAATATTGCTTGGAAGCGCACCTGCAGTGATTTGAAAAACATCATTTCAAGATTTATATACCCCCTTAACATCGTTCACTCTGTTTTAGATTCAAATTTACAGTATTCATTCATTGAACCTTTTATTTTGATAGATAGCACACATAGAATAAATCGTTATAAATTTCTACAGAACGATAAAACCGCTGCTAAAAAAACCTGACGATGAGCTAAAGCGAGAGCCGAGTCCTGAGTTGGCTAAGATATCGGCGCTAATTACTCGACCGCCGAAGCAGAAGTCAACAAGTAAGAGAATGGAGGACGGGCTTTTAGACGTCAGCCCTATCTTTCCTTCTGATATAAATATTTCCTCCGCTACTACAGCATCCGCACCCCGGGCTAAAAAATCCCTCTTCAAAACTCTCCCACCACGAGAATCGTCAGTCCTATCTTATGCGGAAACCCCTGATATCCCAAGCCCTACGTTACCTCAGCAGCAAGCAGCGTTTTACTACGTGAGTACGTTGTTAGCTTATTATTCGAGCAGTGGCGCAAGTTTTGTTGCAGATTCAGCCTCGATTAAACGTCAATGTTGTTCAAAGGTTTTCTTGAATGTTATTTAGCGAATTGCAAATAGTCAAGGCTGAATAATTAATGGTAACAAATTTTGTCACTACTCTTGAGAGATTGGAAGATCATAATAGTTCCTCGATTCTTAATTTTCACTTCTTAAAGAGTCTGGCTGTACTCTTTCGATTCAAATTGGAATAATTCAAGTTTGTGCCTACTGAGGTAAGGCATACTGATCTTGCAGTCTCTTAACTAACTTCTATGACCTCATAACTCAATTCTAGCTTCAAACGTTATTATTTTATTCAAGTATTAAAGTTGAATGTTCTTATATTCTCAATGAGTAGAGATTTAAACTAAACTAGAGATTTATAGACTTATATTCGAGATTTGAAGAGTTTTGTTTTATAAAATTATTCTGAAAATGATCACGAGTCAAAAATAAAAAAAACATAATACTTTAATCTTACGTTAGAAACTCATCTTTGATTATTACCCGAAATTTGAAATTGTTTTTTTCTCCGAGGTTGTAGAAGTTTCATTATTTACAAGTAACAGCCCAACCCATCCAGTACAACAAAAGCGCAGGTTTAAGTCTCACATGATTATGACTGTCCTCGTTTGCTCTACGTTTTCTCTGCATCTAGAACTTGTGGTGGCGGTATAGTTTTTAGTTTAGTTGACGCTTTGATAACGTTACTCCAAACTGTACTCGTAGATTATTTAGCCAAACATTTCTAAACGTATTTAGAGTTTGCCGAGTGAAACTTTTTATTATTTTACCTATGTTTTTTTTTTTTCTACCCAACGAATTTCTGTTGAATTATGGTTTTCGAGTAAGCCCCAAGAACTCGTAAACCGCTACAGACCGAGAATTCTATTGTAATATAATCACGATCTCCATGCGTTCGTCCTGCCGTGACCTTGTCACTTTCATTGGAATTACATGTATTTAATTTTGCGAAAACCAACGCACTTTCACTGATAATCTAAGAATTGCGGTCGCGGGACCGGAGAGTGATCAGTGGATTCGTACTTAGAGACGTGATGCGTATTGTAACGGCTGGCCGAATAGACCTCATTCTTTGGAAAAACAGACTAATGTTCAAAAGTCTCGCGAAACTTATTGTTATTCTCTTTAGAGTTACTTGTTACTAAACATATTATTCTTCACGCAGATTGAGTATCTGAGAATTGATTAAGACAAGAAGAAATTTAGCATGATTACTAAGATCTGTATTTCGTCTATTTATTACATACACGAATTTATTTATTTTTGCAGAGACTGATGACGAATGATATTTTAAAGCTAATTACAATTGAGTTGTTCACTTTGTCCTTCAGTTTTATGTTCTTATCCATTATTTATCATTACATCATTTCATTGACTATCCACATATCGTCTCGTTGAACCAAGCAAAGTCAGCTATAGGTACTTGTCTCTTCTCTCATTTGAGCTCCAAGCTGTGTCCAAAATAAATGAGTCCCAGGCAATAGTTTTTCAGCAAATATCAATTTGTTTGCCAAAAGCAAAATACCTGCGCTAATGGTAATCTCTGCTTAATGTTTACAATCTGGATAGTTTATTCCTCACACAAAGTGTTCTTACAGTCTCCTATAAATATAATACATACATCGCTGCGGTTTTAACTGAGAATCAAATATATTTAGTTAAAATTTTTCAAATATTTCCAAGTTTCAGCAGCTTACTAACTTATTATATACCTATACATATACAGCTACATACTGCCGATAGTTCTAGGCGCCAGTCTATAATTTTACGTCCATATTTTTTACTGCTATTTTATAATATTCCAAAGAGGTATGAGTTATGAGCTTTGACAAACAGCATTTATTTTTATATGTTTGTGTCGAGTCGCGATATGTGAAATTGAAACTGATGCACGTTTTTCTATCTGCGTAAGTTTTTAAATTTATTAAATAATGAATTAATCTATTTATTTATTTATTTACCTATTAATATGCAGGTAACAGTCACATTTTGCTGAGAGTTTATAATTTCTAAGCTGTCGCTAGATATATGTACATACAATACTTTCCCTATGATTGCATCTATTTTCATTAGAAGGCGATGTATATCAGCATGAATGTAGATATGATCATTTTTCAGTACTTACTATCGACTGAAAGTATTACTACATAAGTAAATTGCACGCTTCTAGGGATGTGTCGAATACTATCTTCTATATTCTATGAATATGATCCAACTCAGCTGATCTGTATGATAGAATATCCGCTGCATTAAATTCTAGATATTAGAAGGTGTGTCACAAGTTGTCTGTATAATCTAAGCCTTTCTTCAGCCGATCGATATATCTCTTTGATCGATGTACAATTGATGAGCACAAGCGTTACTTTTTCGTAGTTGTCTGGCACTTGTAGGAAAACTACTGCCATATAAATCCGGCTCGGATAGTGAGCCAAACTTGAAGTTTCCTTGGTGAAGTGTGATGATCTTTTCATCATAAAACTGTAATAATGTGATGAAATATTCTTTTTTTACTTGATGGAAATAAAAATGTCGAAATATAGTAGGAGAAAGAAATTATCTGAACATCAATGGACACAAGCTATCAATTTAGTCGAAAATTTTGGTACATTTACAATTTTATCTTATCGCTACCACTTACGAAGCACTCAAATGGTGTCGTAGTTATTTATAAGCTGCATGCTGCTTGCATAGCTGTAATGTGTTTCGCATGCCCTGAGAGTCAGCGATATAACAAAGGGTTTTGCCGGCACAGAGGTGAAAGCAGATGGAATTGTGAAGAAGGATGACATCAAGGAAGATAAAGAAAATGGGGGAAACACTGCAACCGCAACAGCTGCCACCACCGTGGTGAGTAACTGAGCAATTCCCTCCGTAGTTAAAAAAGAGAAAGAGAAAGAGATATTTGTTGCAACAAAACCCTGGCCGTTTTAACGCTACACAATGATAAATAACATCCTGTGTTAAACGCACTTGTCGTTTGAAATATGAAGCTTGAAAGAATGTGAAGTAACTTTTGAAACTCGGATAGTGTAGAGGAAGTAACTAACAGCTAGCAAATGGAAAGTTTTAAAGCAAGTTGTGTCATGAGCGGAGGGAAAAACCAGAAAGATGACTAAGGTGCCATTAAAGACGCTCATCGCCTGGAAAACGCAGGGAGCTAAAACTCCTAGATCATCGAACGATCGGAATGAAATTATGAGGATCAATGTATCATCTTTGCAGAAAATAGAGCAATTTTTTACTTTTTCAAAATTCCGAAAAAACACATTCGAAATTTCGAAAAATCCTCAAATTTTGAAAAAGTAAAAAATCGCTCCACTTTCTACAAAGATAATACACCGATCCTCCTAATTCCATTCCGATCAATTGAGTGATGCAGGAGTTTTGGCCCACAAATTTTGGAAACTAGCATCAATTCAATATTATTTATACATGTATGTACTTACTGTATAATGACAGGATTTACAACGAAAAATTATCATTCTCATGCCGAGATCTGATACAAACCTGATTGGAAGCTCTGACTTAACGTCTGGATCGTTTCTTTTTTTTTTTTGTTTTTTTAATCCTAGTCCAGGTGGTACACGCGTAATAATGTTAATACTGTTAATGTACAAGACTTTAACAGAGAAATAGATTTTTAGGATAAGTCGCGAGATTTGTTTTGTTTGATGCTTCAACCAGTCTGGAAAAAAATTTGCTGATACGATATTTGCCGATATTTTTCTCCATAAATTATTACTTTGTTAGAATAGGCACATATTGTTTTGTGCTATGGAATAATTTAGCGATTTTTGAACAGGGCATGCTGTTCTGCTGCTAGATTTTATTAATAAGATCAAATCCATGGCTTTTTATAAGATTCAGATAACGCTATTTAACAGTATGATCGTATCTGAAGTAAGATTATTCAAATCTTATTGATTTTTAGCCATTGAACGTAGATCGAGATTCTAAGAAGTGAAATATTTTGACACTTGTGTGATCAAACATGAAGAAAATCTTTTAACTCAGTGCACTGTCTCGTTACACCAAGTACTTTTTTTTTTAGCAAACCCTTGATGAACCGGGTTCACATAGGTTTCTAATTTAGTCCCTGGCTAGAAATCCGATGGAACAAACATGTTACGTATCACCTTTTTGATAAAAATACATTTGGGGTCTGTTAAAAATGTAATATATATACATGGTAAAGTTGATCTTCTTTGCCACATTTAGAAGGAAACTGTCTGATTGTGATAGATTGTGAGTCATTAAAGATAAACTCGGCTTTGTTTAGGCAGATTTCGAAACGCAAAATCATGGAATCTTTTTGAATCAGGATTCGTGTTTGATTATTCTAAAATTTGTAACGATCGTATGGCCTTGTGCCAGATGCAAAGAACGGAACTACATAATGTTGTCAAGTGTGATCATTCTAACAACTGGAATTCCAGTTTGTAAGCGGGCTTGAATTTAAAAGAAGAGACAAGTATTGAGGAGTTCACATTCATTATCATGTCATATGCTGCGCTTACATACTCACTATTAAATTCTAATATTAACTGTCTATGAAAGGGAAAAAGAAAAGAAAGTGAAAGGAAAATTTTTTTGGTGAGCTTCAAAGTACAGAACAATTTAATGATACTTGAGAAACATGGAAATCTGTTTTTTCTGCTTTAAATAAAACTGAATCCAACAAATTTGCCAATGCATTATTTTTGTGTTGCAATGGCAAATAGTTAGAGGAATTGTTTATCTTTCACGAAAATAGTTCATGCAGGGAATCATTCAATGACTTGACGCCAGGGCCAAATGATATGGTTGAGATTCGGATCTAAATAATGAAACTTCGGATGAAATACAGAAGGAAAATCATTATTGCATCCTGCAAAAAGATTTAGAGAAAAGTTTGGAATATGGGTTGGGTTGTTCTCTGGTTACTTAACATGTGCGGCTTCCATTACTCGACGAGTGTTACAGGATCAAGAGGGAAAACAAGTATGGATATGCCCTGCTTGTGGAAACCAGGACGATGGGACGCCTATGATTGGATGCGACGATTGCGACGCTTGGTATCATTGGTAAGATTTCAAATCACCTTCCGATAACTTGGTTAACGAATGAAGAAAAGTTGTCATAACAAGTTGGAAAAACACTGAGTAATTTGGAGTGCACAAAGTATGTGCTGAGGAATGAAATTAAAAGCGTTTATTGAAGTTATTCAAATTGTCGATCTCATAATACTAGTATATAGTTTATGAAGGCGCGGACTCATCTCTTTCAACAATTTCTAGGGTATGTGTCGGTATGCAAGTACCTCCGGCAATGAACGAAGACTGGTACTGTCGTTTGTGTATAGCGAAGAAGCAGGAGCTTCATCACGACAAAAAAAAGAAGAAGCGTAAGAAAAAGGTGAAGGTGGCTGCCTAGTATAAGCTAACCGGGCCCGGTGCGAGGCCCGGTTTATCTAGCCAATCTACAGCCAAAGTAAAGCTAAAAGGTGGCGCTAAAATGAGTATGAAAGGGGTAGGTATAAAGGGCAAAAAGGTATCTAAAAAGGAGCTCAAGATACAGATGAAAGGGATTAAAACTAAAACTGGTAAAACTAAAGTTAAGGGTAAAAAAAACGTGTTGAAAATGCAAACAATCAAGAAAGGGAAGCGACTGAAGGAAATTGTTACGCTGTAGAATAAATACTAAAGTTGAAAGAAAAGGGTTGGATGAATTGGCTTTGATAAATCACGAATCAATGAATACTCTTCAGTAAACAATGACAAGAATAAAAATCGATTATGTGGGACTAGTAGTCTGACCGAATCATAATTAGCTTAAAATTAAAGGCTGCAGAGCTGCTGACTTATGTTTCTTGTATTCGTATCTGATAGTCTGGCTCATTCAGGAAAACTGATTGCTATCAACAAATGAAGAGTATCTCAGAGGAATCAAAGTGATGAAATGGTTGAATGATTCTTCAAATATGACTTAGTACCTTATGTTAAGGTATTAATGGTTACCCTTCATCAGCAGAGCCGAGCATGACGAGTGTTGCATTCAATTCTTATGAAGAGTTGATGCTTATATAATATAATACACGGTAGAACGTTAGTCTGAATTTAAATAATTTCTATCAAAGCAAATACTGTAAAATCATAGAAAAAAAAAAAATATCGGTTAATATTTATATATTCATTTGTATATATTCCTGTATTTATATACTTGTAGCATAAATTGAAAGTTGAAGTCTTCTAATCTGATTATTTCGTGTTTTGTATAAAATATTCATTTTCCAAACATGTTGGTAATAAAATCTGAAGGGTAATTAGATTCATACTCCACTTGGATGGTGAACTCTGCTCCCGATAATGTTGAAGACTTTATCGAAGTATTCGAAAATGTATCTTATTTGTAATTGATAGAAATACTATTTGACTCAACTTCTTGAATTTAAGTTTTATCTTCGTCTATGAAGTTAGTTGAATTTAGGCAAACATCTACACGGAATATCGGCACTCTGCTAATGGCGTATATTATAAGTAAATAATTGTAGAAATCAAAGATATGTTCAACTAATTGCGAGTTTGTAAGGAACGGATAACTTAAATATCGACTATACAAACTCTTTTCACTGCAATTATTGGCAATAGTGATAGAGTTTCGAGCGATTACTTAGTTGAAAGAAAAAATGAATAAAAAAAATAAAAAAGCAAAGAATAAGTATAATTTCAACTCTATTTGCTGTTTCAATGATTATGCAATAACAATTATGGAAACGATTATATCGGTTATAGCATAATAAATTTACTGGGCGAAAGCGAAATTATACTCTAGATGTATATAACGATAATGAATTAGGATAAATAAGTAATTGCGGAGATAATTTTTAATAATGTTATTATTGATTGTAACGTTTATTTAAAATATACATTTCTAAGATCCACATGAATCACGTATTGTACAATATTATATTACAAGTCAAGGTCTGTAATGAATTATGCTGATATAAAAATCAGTCAGCTTAAAAAACTAGCTGTAAATTATACATTTATATCCTGCATGTGCCTAATCTATAATGTAAATATTCAAAAAATACACAGTTACGGCATTGATATATGTATTTATTTATTCAATTATTCTCTTTTGCGAACAATTTTCGATTTATGACGAATTGTTATTTAATAATTTCATAAAGTTTTCGAAATTTTTGTAACAAATTTTTTCTATTGCGCAGTGTAGACTGTGCAGAGGAAAATAAGGCGGAAAAGGCGATTTTTCATGGTGCTTTTTCACTTTCTTTTCAATTCACTGTGATTCTCTGGACAAATTTCTCTGAAGCTTATTGATCCTCGAAGACATCTGGAATTCTTTACAATATACTGAAAGATGCTGATATTGATTAGCAAAATTTTACTAAAATTTTTCACAACTCTTTAGACATATTTCTCTTATTGTTTCCAAAGTTTTCTGCTATTGTTATGAACTTGTCCGGGAAATTTCTATGAATTTTTTAATGTGATTATACTTTGCTCAATAAGTGGCATTTCATTTTAAATTCTTTCTAGCTGAAGAGATAACGATTCCATTATTTTTCTATAAAGTCGTAAGTCCTCAAACATTGAGTAGAAACGTTTTATCGTTTAAAAATTTATTTTTCACTAACAATTTTGGGATAGCTTTAATTTGTACACTTATGACGATTTATAAAGGAATAAAAATTAGCTGAAATTTGTTTGTAAAATATATACGTATATTTCATTGTTATCTTAAAAGACAATCCCTAGTCCAACTGTTAAGATATTTTATTTACATGTTGAAAATGTTATCAAGAAATATGAATAGAACTAAACATTCTAATATACCAATTCGATTAGCTTATTTAATTTGTACAAGTAGAACTATTACTTTTTAGATACACAAAAAAAAAAGGGAAACGTAAATTGATTGAATGAAAAATACAAATGTTATAAGGGAAAGGAATACCTTATACCAACATTCTAAATTTGAATAAATCTCGATTAAATAAATTGTAAATTAAAACACCAGTCTTACTTATCTGCTAAGAAGTCTTGAGAGAAAATACAATATTTCTATACTTCTCATATCACTGAAGAATTACTACTACATCTTTACCCATCAACAATAATAAGTTCTCATACTCATTTGACTATAAAAAAGAATTTGAATCTCTAATGAAAATCGTCCAACACAGAGATCACAAAATTACCAAAGGAAATACACCGACTTTACAATTTTTCATAGTTTTCCAGCAAAATAAACTCTGAAATCCCTTGTTTTGCCCAAAATGTCATATCAATTTAAATCATCAATTTCTGGCTATAATACTTTTCAGCAAGGATCAATTTTACTCTTAGTAGGCGGAGCATTAAGCCCACCGATATCACCTGATTCGAGCTGTTTTAGCAGCCTAAAAAGCGCCGCAGCTTCTCTAATCCTGCTAAACTCTATGCAAAAGGCTTGTACTTCGATAAAAAGTTCTTGAACATTTATTATCTTATTCCTGATCAGAGACTGTAGAAATACGCAGACCAAACGTACCAATCGATTCTGCATATACCGATCCTTGATGGTCTCACAAGTCGATATACAATTGCTGATATAAAGGTGAACAAATTCTGTCGGCAAGTCGACGGTAGTTGTTAATCTGTTAACAACTTCCATAGAATGCAGAGACATCTCCATGTTCACCAATACACTAAAGTACTCAGTTATCTGACTAGACTGCATCAATTTAAGCAGAACTTCAATGGCTATTAGCGGATTGTTTTCCACCAAATCAGGAAGCTTTACCGGCGTTAGTCCGATGTGGTAAACAAGTTTTGGGTCAGCGTCTAACTCTGTTAACAAATGCTGCTGCTGTTGCAGCGTTAAAGCACTTTTAAATGCCCTGCCCATCAATCTGCGAGCTTCAGCCCCTGCACAGTTAGAAACGCACATAGAAGTGTCGTACTCTATACTGAACTGGCTCAGTTCGTTTACGTTCATCCATGAAAGTTCATCCGCTGAGTGGTACAGCGGCGGAGCTAGTCTCAGGAATTCCGGGCGGTAGCTCTGGCTGCATAAAGGAGGTTCGCCAATTATCAGACTCTCTGTTACGGCCCTTCCAGTCTTCTTATCAAATTCTCCAACCTTAGAGCGGTCTCTGTCTGGAAGTATGACTGGATTCCCACATTTGCTAATGCTCGGAAGTTCCGAGAGTCTTTCAGCAAGCTGTAACTGTAGACTAGTCAGATCAACGAGCGGTGTTGCGGAGTGAGCTGGTTCGTCAATTATTTGTCTGGCTGTTTTTTTCATTGTTTCCTTAGCGTTGTAGCCGAGCAAATGGATTAGAAAGTTCTTTTCGCATCTGGAAAGCGCTGGTATATGACCAGAGAAGTTCGGCCGTGGTAAACCTGTCGGTCCCTCATCCAAAGGTTTTAAAATCTGTATAAAAACAGTCGCAAATGGTGTAGAGGCAAGGGATTCACCGCGGTAGAGATCGTAGAGGAGCGCAACGGCCATTACTCTTTGAACGTTATTTGGCAGGAGGTCGACATGTTGTAATAGAAGTAACAGGGTTGTCCCCACTTTGAAGAGATCCTCCTTTGAAAAGGTCTGGTGCAGCTGATTTGATAGAGACTCTAAGCTTGTGTCGAGGTTTTCTTCGTCAACTATATCGAGCAGAGTCGATAACTCTTTGGGGGTTAAAGACATGGCAGATAAAGAGTGTGCGGTAAATTTTATTGAGGAGTTTCAGCGAGGCTTTGGTGCAGTAAAATATTATTGCCCGGTCGAACGACAGACCGAGACTGAATCATAATAATTTCTGAATGAATCAAAGTGATTTTTTTCGTCTAGTACTAAAGTTAAGATATTATTTTTCGATGCGGATCGGTTGGAAGTATAATGCGACACTGCAGTGGTGTGAAGGATGGGGTTTTTATTTTTTATTTTGTTTTTTAATAAATGAGATTTACTTGAGCAATTATAATGTTTAAAAAGACTGTATAAAAATTAATTTAACCTCTATTATACACGAAGACACACGGATATTTTTTACTTGACCATAGATAGTCATTTTGTGAAAGTTAGAATCCCAGTGTGATACTATAAGATAGACGTGTGAGGTAGACAAGCTAGGTGATGCTGATAGAATGCAGATGACGCTGCCAAGAGACTACTATCGGTGCGACACTCCGTGGACCTACAGATTCGGCCTAAAATATGGTAGAACGTTGAATTAAACAAGACTTCAAAAGCTCAGAATCTTTTGCGTTCCATAATTCCTTAGCTGTTTATCGAAAAGAAATCGCATCGGCAGCTACGAATGACCAAATCAAGGCTCCCGCACGCTAAAAACATAAGTTGCGGGACATATGAAATAGGACATAAGTAGTGGACATAAGGCCCATCCCTAGTCGCCCACCTCCTTTTTGCCGAAAAAGGGGTGGGGGAGGCACATTTCGATTATTATCCGGGCTCAGGCGTCGAAGACGCAAAAATAAAATGCGTAGCGGCGATTCTATTTCAATTCCGCACACATACGTCCGAAAATATGTTCGTTTCATGCGAAAATAGAGCTGCAGCACCGTTTTTAGATTTGTCAAATGTCAATTTCCTCGGCGGCCATTGTTATGTAGCTGTCCGCCGAGTTTAGGGTAAGTGGCGCCACGAATATCAAGGATATCACTCTCTTAGTGTACTATCCTTGCGTCGGAGCAATATATTCGTGGCGCCACTTACCGCCCTGCCCAGCGAAACTCGGCAAACAGCTACATAATAATGGCCGCCGAGGAAATTGACATTTGACAAATCTAAAAGCGGTGCTACAGCTCTATTTTCGCATGAAACGAACATATTTTCGGACGTATGTGTGCGGAATTGAAATAGAATCGCCGCTACGCATTTTTTTTTTGCGTTTTCGACGCCTAGGCCCGGATAATAATCGAAATGTGTCACCCCCACCCCTTTTTTGGCAAAAAGGAGGTGGGCGACTAGGGATGGGCCTTAAGTATAGTTATTAAAAGGTCCCCACGAAGTAAAATTATATTAGTAACTTGCCTTAAACAAATATTTGAATATATAGACGAAAACTCCAAAAAATGCCTAAATTAACAATATATTCAATTGCCGAAAAATCGATGAGAAATTTGGAATTTCTGGAATTTCATTGGAATTTTATTCTATCGAGTATCAAGATAAACCTATAATTGTTCGAATTTTTCCATTAATATTTATTATTATAAAAAGAAAAATTTTAGTATGTTTTACGGTCGGTATCGCGGCAGCGTAACATCAGTGCGTTCGCGGCGCCGAGCTCTACTTTTAACATTAAAGTACAGGTATAAATAATTAAGATAGAGCTCCGGGAGTCAAGACTTTTTTATTGGAAATTTTTTCCTCTCCAAGAATCTTTTTCCAAGTTTACGCTATCACTTTTGGTTTTCGAGCTATCAGCAAAGAACTGGACCTCTTCTTTTCCGAATCTTAATTTGGTTGTAACTTCTGCAACTGTTTATGGGCGGGTTTGAAACGTTCGACACGACCTTCGCGAATTTCCTAGACGTCATCCCGAATCGAATGAGCCCTTGAACATATTTTAATTCGCCTTACTTGAATTTTTAGGTTTTATTTAAGTAAAGTGTGAAACAGCGTATTTATAGCCCGATAGTTTCAGTCAACCGTCTGGCTCAATCAGCTGTGTGCGTGAGGCTCCGCGAGCTTGCGGATAGGCACGAATTGTAACAGCGTTTAGTCGTTGCCGGAGCGCGCGTCTAAATCGACATACCCTCGTGTGTGTGCTGTGATCTACGAGTTAATAGTCATCCGACTTGTTCATTGCCTGTATAGTCCGGAACGGATATTTCACAGTCGTTGACTAATCACAGGTAAGTGCTTTTCGTTTCGTAATCAATTCCCGGTGAATACGAATCATGGTTGGGCATAAATTAGCGCATAGTTATACTTGCGCATGTTCGACATGTGCCAATCGTAGCAGAAACAACGTTCCTGGTCTACGATTCTTTGGTCTGCCAACTGCAGATCCTGCGCTCGCGGTCTAATGGCTTGTTAACAGTAATCTTGCCCACCTCGCCGAAGAAAACGGAAAAGAATTAGGCCGAGTGAGAATATGCAGTCAACATTTTCCGCGCAATCATATTAGTCCGGAGGGACGCTTAACGCGTAATGCGGTCCCTTTCGCTTATGATAGCGAGCCAATTAATACTGAAGCTGCTTCGCTTCCGGGTATTCATGATACCTGTGCTGCCGAAAAAAAAGCCTTAAGACGGAAAATAAAACATAAAAACAACGAGATCGTTCGGTTGCAGCAACGCAATGCGGCGCTTCAACGGTCCTTAAAAAATGCGAAACTGTCGTTTTCACGACAAACGATTAAGATTCGGGCTGGTATTCTTTCAGACGACAGCCTTGCTAAGGCAGTGGCCCGCAGAGTAACTGGGTTTCCGTATACTTTTATAATTATGCAATTATTTCATAATCAAAAGACGAAATACTCTCCGAGTAAAAAAGAAATAGCAATGAAAATGCACTACACGTCGCCAAGCCTGTACACCAAACTGCGAGACAGTTTTAGTTTCATTCTTCCCTCGCCGGCGGCATTGAAACGTTGGTTCAGCAACATCAATCTTTGGCCAGGGTCCTGTCCGGCAATATTCGATTGCTTAAAGGCCAAGGTATCGTGCATGGAGAAAAATGAGCGGCAATGCATTCTTCTCTTCGACGAGGTCAAGTTGAAGAAAGGCTTCGAGTTCAATGAAAGTCGGCAAAAAATTGAGGGTTTCCAGGATCTTGGTAGCCTAGGTTTCTCAACTGGAGTGGCTACGAGCGCTCTCGTGTTCATGGCCCGCGGTTTGTTGAACAATTGGAAGCAGCCAATTGGATATTTCCTAACTGCCGGCTCTGTGACTTCTGGAACACTGTCAAAACTCATTGACATAATGCTTGATGGTGTCATTGATACGGGACTAGGAATACGCGGATTGGTCTGCGATCAAGGCACTAATAATCAGAGTGTTATGAGTAAGCGCTTGTCGTCGGATGGTCCCTATTTTGTTTACCAGGCGAAAAAAATTTATTGTTTCTTCGACCTTTGAGGAATCAGATTTTGATGTATGACATCATGTTCGATATCCGTAGAAAAGCATCATGGAATGACGTACGTGAGCTGTGGAAGCTCGAGCAACACCAAATGACAAGAGCTGCTGTCAAATTATCGACGAAACATGTCTACCCGGGCATTTTTCAAAAAATGAATTGTCGCCTGGCGTTGCAGGTCTTCAGTCGCAGAGTTTCGCAACAAATTCGTCAGGCTTGGAATATTATTTATATTTTTTGTAATATATAAAAATAAAAAAGCATATACATATAACGAACCTAGAACGAGTGAATGTGCTGCTTTGATAGTTTCGAAAGATGGACAAATACCATCTGATTTTGATTTTCGTATATATCCAAAACATGATGAAAACATAAGGAAATTGACGTACATTAGTAAACTTTCGTTTCATTTAGATCCAATGACTTTTCCAATTATGTTTCCTGCAGGTGATATTGGATGGAATCATTCATTGAATCAAAATCAAAATTCCGATAAACAGTTGACGGCCTTACAATATTATTCATATCGACTGGCGTTCCGAAAATCTGACAAATTTAATCCAATATTGTCTTGCGGTCGATTGACGCAGCAATATATAATTCAAGCTTATATAGTTATTGAGACGAATAGATTAAATTTTTGAAGGTACAATGAAAAAAAATTACGAATATCATGTTATTAGTTATATTGATCATATAACTGGAAGCGCTGCAAATAATTTTAATAATTTTTTATGTAAAGAACGTTTGGGTAATGTTTTTGTTTTGCCGTCCAGTTATCAAGGAAGTCCCAAATATATGAATCAAATATATCAAGATGCTTTGTCCATAATGCGAAATTTTGGAAGACCAGATTTATTTATTATTTTATACATTTACATGTGCATTGATACATGACTATGCATATATACCTACATGACTATGTAATATATTTTATACACGAAACGTAGCGGGCATGAGGGGTTGGCATGCGAAGCACGCAGGGGGGCTTGCCCCCCTAGTATATACCTGGAGGTGCGACATCAAACAACAAATATATATGTATATATATATATATATATATATATATGTATATATATATATATATGTATATATATATGTATATATATATATATATATATATGTATATATATATATATATATATATATATATATATATATATATGTATATATATATATATATGTGTATAAATATATGTTCCGCATCCTTTGAAGCCCAAGGATATAGAAATATTTGATGCAATGACTATTTCGGGGACACCTGTATACATTGAGGACTGTCCTCAAAGAATTTTTTCATCTAATGTATATTTTGAGGACATCCACTTGTTGATACGATGTTGGGGCACCCCAACCAAACCCACACAACCCAACAACGTGATAGTACGCACCCGGCTGCTACGGCAAAGGGAGTATAGGCAGGATTGTAACTAGGGACCCAAAAGTGGTAGGTCTCCAATCTAAACGTTCCACACATTTATATATATATATATATATATAT